>CM070077.1:36052237-36777883 GCA_036250285.1 Pyrocoelia pectoralis
TTAATTATTTAGTACCTACCGAGGTACCTACTTAAGTTTTATAGAACCTTATATACAGCATTGCTTTATTTTAAATAAACAATGTATATAGATACCAAAAAAACTCTTAAGAAAATTATCTGGATCCGCCTCCGATAAATGGGACTACAATTTCAAACTTAGACACGAACATTAATTTTATTCTTGTGCAACTGTAAAAATTGAATCACGCTCAATTTTAGAGTTTACACAAGAGGGTGTGAAGCAATGATGCCAGAGGCCTTAATTTAGGTATAATGTTTTCTATACCCAAATAACGATTTCATTATAATAGTTTTATACGCAGTTGCTAATTTTAAATCGAACCGCGGGCAGATAACAAAATTGATTTATGAACAAATTGGTCACTGTCATAGTAATTGATAAACAATGCAAAGAACCGGAGTGATTTAAAGGCTTTAAAGGTTGTATGCCAACTTTTAATTATGGGGAGTGATCGGTGGAGAGATTTTGATTTCATGATAGAGAGTTGGTGATCTCATTGATGTGATGACAGTGTCCCTTCGGCTGTATTAAATATAGACTTCTGGTGAGGATTAAAATTTTACGATTTGCTAGTATAAGCGTGGACGAATAATACTGTAATCGTTATATTTTCAGGCAGAGTTTGGGTATGTAATAAAGAAAAATTTATTAGGTGTGAGAGTTAAAAGTATTCCCAAGAGAAGAAATTAAATTAAAATATTTTGATGAGGAGGAAGTCGTTTGTTATTTAAATTAATCGATGATTCAGGAAATTTATAGCATGTTCCACTTTCGATATTTTTACAGGGTGTCTTCAACGGTGGGTCTTTTAGCATCATTCTTTCGAATGTTATTTATGGCACTATTATACAATTACATTTTATTGTGTCATATAATTGTAAAAAAAACCCATAGTTATTTTGAAATATGGATGAAAAACCTATTCAGTTTATTATTAACATTTTTATTTTGGGAAGGTTAATTTCTGTAATGTTATTCAAAATGAAGAATCGTAAATTTCTGTTGAATAAAAACTTCAATTTTTCGGAGTGGTTATCACATGTTTTACATTTAAGAGTTGTTTTGACGTTTCTTCCTTTATTAATATTAAGATGCCATTGAAATATCTGCTCGACCTTGTTGTTATTTAAAAACAAACAATAATTCTTTTTTCTAGTTTTTTATCGACATCTAAATTATATTTAGTTTTTACTTTAAAATTTTGTTTATCAAAACTAAATGTTCTATAACGCTGATTTATGGAGGTGGGCTTCTTTCTAAAATATTTCAGGTGTGCGTAAGATGACATTAACATAAATGAAATTGCAGAAGTTTGGAATTGATCCAAAGTTCTGCAATAGGTTCTATGATGGTTACGGCTACAATTTTGTAGACAAAAAATTGGAAGCGGCGGATACATTTTTATTGTTCTCTTTTACTATCAAATCGAAAACTGAAATTAGAATCTTTTATATAAAAATCACGTTCAAAGTTAATATTTTTTCGTGGTATAATTCTGGAGCCTGTTTAGTATATACGGAGTAGACATTTTTTTTATTAGGGCGATGTGTCATTATGTTCCACGTCCACATTTGACCTACATCAATCAAAATACAAGTTAGGTAAGCGACCCCCTTTATTTCACCCTTTTCTCTGTGTATGTGCACCCTTGACAGCAGCTGGTGTTTACGACATTTGTGTTTAAAATTTAATCTCTTTTTTATCACCTTAATATGGTGCATTAGATAAGGAATAAAGCAATGCAATCCATTCTCTACATTTTTTGGTTTTGTGTATCCAATTTTCCTCAAAAGAGGGCTTACCTCTAAAAAGCTGTGACTATTTAGTCTACACATAACTATAACTATCTTATTCTGATGTTGCTATTGTGTACTCTGATGGCATTTTATATAAAAACCTTTTTCCTTTTATTTTCAGGTAAGCTGAGGTCTACTTTTTCCTTGAGTTAATCAGGTTAATGTGTAAGTATTGATGTTACTTTATTTAATTACTAAAGTATAAATTATTTTATCTATATCATCTTTTCTGTAATACCTATACGAATTTCGAACAATTAAACATTTGTGGATACATTTACAGTACCATCATAGTTTTATAATTATTAAAGTTGACTCACACATCAGCACAAATACAAACGTTTACGAGTTTAATAAATCTTATCGTTCAATTAAAACAATGGAAAATCTCAATTAACGTTCTTGACGTTTACACCTAAATTAAAATGCTAATGAAATCCGAATAAAATCCTTCATGTTGACGATAAGCAAAAAACATCCTTGAGAACGTGATTCAGCACATAGCTTTTCTGGAAAGTTTCGCTCTTATTGTATAGGTATAATTTTTTTAAGTTTTTTTTAATAGAGTGAATCTATTTATGGTGATAAGATAATAGACGCATGTTCGGCACATTGCATGAAATTTTAGTTGTTTTCGATATGCGTATTTTATAGATGGGCACCTTTGAAACCGGCAAAAGTAGAGCTTACAATATCGGAATTTCGAAAACCGGGATCCCGGACAGAATTGATGCAGTATTTAAAACCGTATTCATACGTAAATACCGGTATTTCGGTATTAATTTAATTTAATTTTAGTAGAAAATATTTTGGATTAATGATATGTAGACCTAATGCAAAATATTGTATGTATACAGGGTGGTTTGGCTTGCAATGTCCAGACGATATTTCCTAAACTAATAGGTAATATTAGGAAAAAACATTTAAATTGAAAGTTATTGAGCATTAGGTATTCTATATTATAGAGCAAAAAAACATTTTTTTTGTTGAGCCATTTTTTGTCCCCCTCGAAAATTTTTTTTTTTAATTTTTATTATAATTTCAAAAAGAGACAATTTTTCTGAATTCAACAATGTATAAATTTCAAATTTTGATATGAAATTTATTTAAATAAACAATAGTTTAATGTTGTAATAACATAGCCTTTTCGTTATTTGTGAAATTCAATACCATAGTGATCGAATAATGACAAAATAAATCAACTTATTATGTTTTTGTTACTTAAAACATGAAAAATTTGTTGACAGATGATGTGCGGTTTTGTTTTCATGTTAATGAAATCAAATATTTTTTCTATTGCTATTTAAATAAATTCATGTCAAAATTTGAAATTTATACATGGTTGAATTCAGAAAAATTTTCTCTTTTTGAAATTATAAAAAAAAATTGTTGTCGCTATTTAAAAAAAATTTTTTTTTGGGGGACCAAAAATGGCTTAAAAAAATATGTTTTTTGCTCTATAATATAGAATACGTAATACTCAATAACTTTCAATTTAAATGTTTTTTCCTAATGTTTATTAGTTTAGGAAATATCGTTTGGACATTGCAAGCCAAACCACCCTGTATAGGGTGTGGATCGAAGACTGTGGGTTTATTAACGAACATTTCGAAAGCTCGTTCATGGGATATGGTAAGGCTGCAAATCTAAAATATTTTCACTTGGATCGCATTATTTAAAATATCAATTTTGAATTTAATTCAAACTTTTTAACTTTAAGTAGCAGTAATATTTTGCGTTTCGAATATTGAAATTTGAATTTTCAAATTATAATTTAGGATTCATTAGCATTAATATTTTGAGTTTCTCTCTATACTGTTTGGGACTGTCTATTTCAAATACTTTTTAGTATTTATATCTATATCTAAATTAATAATGAGTGAGAGGTGTAACGGTAGCTAGGTAGGTATCGTATTTGGTATCGGTAAGGGTTCAATATCAATTCTGCCACTAATTGTTAGAAATCTTATTATTTGTCGTTAATTTATTTAGAAGAAGATTCCTATTTATAATGTAATTGTTTTGTAAACGTTTTCCCTATGCAATGTAGGCTTTCTCAAGCCTGTATTTTTGGTTAATTGTAATATTTTATGCAGGGTCCATGGGTGAAATGTGTGCGGCGCACACAGGCGCCAGGCCTGAGGGGACGCCGAAAGACGCCCCGAAGGAATTGGACAATCATAATTCCAAATCTCCCATGATAATTTAGAAATTTAATAATCTATTTAATAAATTGCAGGCTTATTTAAGCCATGTTAGAGATATATGAGATGAATATTGTAGAGGTCCAATAAAGAGAATGCTGCCTGCAAGGCTTGTCTTGTTAATAAATTATAATCCTGTAGAAACAAGCAAAACACAAATTGAAGGCACGCATCGCCTAATTAACACCAGCTACCAGCTCCTTGGCTGCAATAGATATTTGTTTGTTTTTACTTAACTTTTTATTTAACAATACTAAACAATTTTTTTAACTATAGTTTTCATGGGCGCCATGAAAATTTGTGCACACAAGCGCCACTAAATATCGGCGCGGCTCTAATTTTATATTGTTGAAGCTAAAAATTTCTAACAATTAGTGGCAGAATTGATATTGAACCCTTACCGATAGGTACCAAACCTCAATTAATCTTACAGTTTTCGAGGGAGGAAAAATTAATAGTTTTTGTTTCTTCTAATAAATTTCATTATTTTGTTAATACATATATTTATCATCATAACCGTTTATAGACTTCCCATACAGGCTTCAACTGTTTTTTAAGAGGCCGTGACATTCGCGTCTTCGTTTACCTCACATGACATTCAGTGAGAACATTTTTTTTTGGAATTTATCGAATTTTCATACAAAATTCACCCAATGTTTCTGTGCAAATTAACGGGGCAGTGGAAACTACCATTAAACCAAATAAACTTCACTACAAAACTGTGCAAATTGTATTATTAAACAGTACATACTTTTCCTATTCCTACCATTAAACCCTATTATGTTTACTACTGTACTGTGTTGTATTGACCCAAAAATATAGTCATAGTCACAGAAAATTAGTTTTTTTTTTACCTTTTAACATGGATGTTAATGACCGTATCTGTTATACAAATTATAGAGCTGCTTTAATAAACACACCTCCATGCGGTTTTTTTCTTTATATTGTTAATACCATCCGCAGCAATCACTTTGAAAAACATTTCCATAACGTAAGCACTTTGCTGGGCCCTCCCTTGTACCACGTGTACTAAAATGGCACCTTTTTGACTATTGAAATGCTTTAACTACTTCATTCTCCCTTCTGTCGCGTATTGATTATTTACGAGTTAAGTTACTGTTAGCACGAGGCTAAGGCGCGATTCTCACTATACGTAACGTCACCGTCACGTTACCGTTCCGTTACCAACCCAGCAAATATAAATATGTTGTAAGTAATGAACGTATTCATACTTGCCGCCACGGCTATCTTCCGTCGCGGTTCATTACTTACAACATATTTATATTTGCTGGGTTGGTAACGGAATGGTAACGTGACGGTGACGTTACGTATAGTGAGAATCGCGCCTTATCCACAAATTAAGTTCCAATGTGTCATACTGGTATGGGCCGCAACAAGCCATCTCTCTAGGATCCTTACCCTGCAAAAAAAGGCAATGAGAGCACAACATGGGGAGCTGTAGGGAAGTATTTAAAACCAATAAGATGCCCACAATTATATCGGTGTACATAATCACCTTTGTCCACAATAATCTGGAATTCTTCAACTCCCGCAGCGATACCCATGCATACGACACTAATCGGAGTAAAAATGCAAGGCCTCTGACTTTAAGTGATCATAACAAAAAAACTGAGGGGTGAAATTTCTTCATTTTTGGGCAGTACATTGGTCATTTATATATGTTTAACATGTGTAAAAACCAAAATGCTAGAATCAGTTGTTTAACTTTTATTTTAATTAACAGCAATATAAACGCTGTATGTAGTATTTTCCTGGCTGACGGTCAGTTTTAACTTATCATAAAATTGTTATTGTTTCATAAATTGTTACCAAATTTACAAATGTTGTAGCACACATACTTCTGAAAAGTCGACAGCCAATAAATATTGATTATTCATATGATTAACTGGTTTTATAAGCCCTAACCGAAAATGTGCTATTTTGCAATTTACGGAAGTTAAAGAAAAAATTCTTGTTTTAAATGCTAAATTTGATATTACTTAAATCTAACTGCATTATTCTCTTATTGAAAATAAAATTTGTTTTCTTGTAATTCAAAGTAAAATGTTATGTTTATCGACAAAGAAAGACGCACATATTCCCGCGAGAGGTAATCTACCACATCGTAAGCAGCGAGCGGCAACCCACAACAATGTGATTATTCTTTTGCATTGTACAAAACCATGCGCTTTATAGCAGTAGTGTACTACAACAGCTGCCCCGCGCGGCCGCGCTTCTCCCCTCCAACTGGTGCATGCATCCTTTTTTCAAAATTTCTTTAAAAAAAAACGATGTATAATGACATTATTTTTGTGAATCGTGTTAGACCACAGTATAATTGCTTTAACCTTGTTATGTTACTGTCAAATTGTTAATATCGAACGTTCAGGTACTGAGTTACACAAGATGTCGTTTTTTCATTATAGCTTTAAGACTAATAAACCAATTGGCCTCAAAAGCATCTCACATTGACAAAAAAGTATACATTTTTCAAATATATAAGTATCTACCACTCAGTTTCAATAATATAGCCGTAATTAATTTTTAAAGTGGAGCGCTTGTGCGATTTGAGTCATAATTAGCGCTTTTTCTCACATACACTGATACAGAAAATTAACGATGTATTGTAAAAATCTAAAACTGTACACCTTTTTGTAGAAATAAATGGTCTTTTAAGTGCACTTTATTTCATTAAATTATGATTGCTAATTACTGAGATACAAGCTTCTAAAGTCAGAGGCCTTGCATTTTTACTCCGATAGTAGGCAGAAAAATAAGCTACAGCTTCCTTTTCACCGAATGAACATAACGCAACAATCACCTATGTATTGGGCACCAAAACTGTACAACAAGCATTAAGGTACTTTCTCCCGCGTCATTTAAAAAACAATTAAAAAGGCTACTTCTTGAAAAAACGCTCTACAGCATCCATAAATTCCTGAATGCATGATTTTATTAGGTACCTACATATAAATGTTTGTATATAATACCTATTATATTTATATTATACTAGTTGCTTACCCGCAGCTTTGCCCGCGGTCTCGGGAAATTCGTATTTTTCTTATTTCCCGGTGTGAATACTCGATTTTGCCCGGGGTAAAGTAAAATTTGGGTTGAAAAATTTTATAGCTATTAAAGACCCCATATACAAATTTTCAGCTTTCTAGCTCAATTTCCTGTTAAAAAACTGAAAATCTGGTAATTTTCGGGTTTCCCGGTGGAATTCTTGAACGGGACCTATTCTATGACCTTCTCCTGATCAAGTAAGATATGAGTTATGTGTACCAAATTTCGTTGAGATTTATCAAACGGTGTGGCTTTGTATATAGGACAAATTACCCGCAACTTCGCCCGCGGCCTGGGGAAATGCGTATTTTCCAAGTTTCCCGGTGAAATTTTGGAACGGAACCTTTTCTAAAACCTTTTGCTGATGACGTAAGGTGTGTGTGCCAAATTTGGTGAAGATTGGTCAAATGGTGTGTATTTGTATAAAGGACAAACACACACACACACACGAACTTTCTATACCACGTTTTATAGTTATAGTGACTGACGTTTCATGTCAAGTCACACGGGAATGCTGTCGAACGGGATAAAAAGTATCCTATGTCCTTCTCCGGGCTCTAAACTACCTCCCTGTCAATTTTCAGCTAAATCGGTTCAGCCGTTCTTGAGTTATAAGTGGAGTAACTAACACGACTTTCTTTTATATATATAGATTACTTATATTATATTTGTGATGGTCCATGTAACTTTTGATGGTAATAATAATAATAAATTACATTACATTACAATCACATCAAAATTCCGAGATTTTTTCTTTCACTTGTTGCATATTTGCTTAAATATACATAATAATAATAATTTCAAACAAATAATCCCAAGGCGCAGTTCAAATTCACTGGGCCTTGAATTAACTAAAATTAAGATTAACAGATTCAAAACACAATAAAAATAATATAGGTGTTATTATGCTTTTTTAAATAATAAGTAGAAAAAAGAAACATGTAAAATTACATTAAATTAATTGTACGTGGGATGCTAGATAAATTATTTACATTGCTCAGTTAGTATCCTCCGGTGTAGTTGTTCCTTAAATGTGTTACAAGAATATCTTATTAAATAATCTGGCAAGCTGTTATAAATTTTAGCAATTTGGTATGAGAAGAAGGAGCGTTTGAAAATGGTTGTCCGATAATTAGAAATACTAATTGCATAATGTTTACAGTTTACATTATGTACGTGACTACGATAAATAATTTTATGATCCAAATAGGGAGGACATAACTTAGTAATAATTTTATGAAAAAGACAAGATGTTTGTAAAAATCTACGATTATGCATATTTAATCAGCCAATATCTGTCAGCTTATGAGAAATATGAATAATATGATCATACCCTCCGTATTCCAAATATAAGTCTGGGACACGAGTTCTGTACTCGATGGATTTTGTTAGAAACATCCTTGGTAATACAAGAATGATATATTTCTGACCAATACGTACAGGGTGATTCACGACTATTCCCTCGGTCTCTTGTGCCTAAAGGGCACAAGCTGTCAGCTTCATTTTTTGGTGACATTTGTAAATTGATAACGATTATTTTTTTAAATTATTTGCAATTATACAGGATGGTACACAAAATTGTAATATATCAAAGTTAGGTTTTTATGCAACCCCCTGTATTTTATTACATTTTTAGATTATACGTTAAAAACTAAGGCAACTTTATTCAACGTTCCCTATACCTATCGCTTACCAATTTTGAGAAAATTGTGATTTTAAGAAAAATATTCAATTTAAACGACGCCTAATAATAATAACACGGAAACCACTTACTTTCAGTAACGTAAATTTATGTCGATTTATTTTGTCCTTTAAGGCTTTCATTTGCACTACGTGGGATTTCGATTCTATGTACAGGGTGTTTAGAAAAAGGATTCATATTTTATATTTTAACATCAAAAACTCAACTGAAATTGACCACTCTGTATATTTTTATTCTGTGTTGAATAACTTTTTATTTTCTATCAAAAACTGTGAGTAATGTATATGTCTAAAATGAAGAATTATAAAGTTATTAAGATTTTTCTCTAAAATTTTTATGAAAATGGTTTTTGTTTGCATTCTAATAGGCAATGAATTTTATATTGTCGTTGATAATTAGGTATGGGATCATAGCTTAATTAAAAATGAAAATAATATCAAGACGTAATCATTTATGGAAAAAAAAAACTATAGTATGAACTATAGTATGAAATTGTGCCGATTATATTTTCAAATTTTTCACTGATTATTATTTTTTGATTCTGAACAGTTGTTCGTAATAAAAATTTGCTCTATGATACACAAAAAAAAAGAAAATAATTTTTGTTCCACGATCAAGGCGGCTTTGAATTAAAAAAATTAAAAATGTGATGAAAATTCATTTCCAATGAAATAGGGCAGAATCTGAAAAAATCGTTTTGAAATTCCAAAATTTTTAGTCATTTACACCTGTAGTGACCCCAATCCGTGTATAATACACATAGGGAAAGTAGGTAATGTAATCGAAAGAAAATCGATCTCGAGGTGTTGATGAATCTCAACGTTTAGGGTCTTCCTGAGTCCAAAATTGCCATCTTTGAAAAATGTTTGTCAGTGGGTGCGTACCTACGTTATGGCTGTAGAGCCTAAACTACTAGACCAATTTTGATGAAATTTAAAACTAAGGCCTATAAAAAACTTCATCGGTAAAACAAGCTTCTCTTCAAAATCGGCCCAAGGGGGCCCAAATTTGGGGCGTTATTTTGGGAGCAAACATTCAAAGTGTAACCCAATCTGATCTCCCGTGGTGAAAAGTTCGTAGACATGGTTACAAGTAAACCGCCGTTTTTCGTTTGTTTCTTATAATATTGATAAAGAACAAAAATTTAAGGTGGCCACTTTCTTGGTGCCCAAAATTGGTGAAAAATTAAAAACTATTGCCACTACATTTATTTCATTATTTCCCATAGGGGAAAGGGGATGAATTGTTGAAGTTGAAAATTTTACAGTTAAGTAGAGGACATACGACTCTTTTAATCAAATATAATAAGTATACGAATTTACTTCCGGTCTATCCGGAAATTAACAAAATATTAAAAATATTTATGACATACCGTGTATATTATTTCAGGAGGAAATGAGGAATCGTTTTCTGATTACAACTATACTACACGCTATAGGTATTTTTCTTTTTTTTTCTATTCGGAAATTAACAAAATATTCAAAATATTTACGACATATATTATTTCAAGAGGAAATGAGGAATCGTTTTCTGATTACAACTATACTACACGCTATAGGTATATTTCTTTTTTTTCTATTCGGAAATTAACAAAATATTCAGAATATTTACGACATACCCTGTATATTATTTCAGGAGGAAATGAGGAATCGTTTTCTGATTACAACTATACTACACGCTATAGGTATATTTCTTTTTTTTCTATTCGGAAATTACCAAAATATTCAAAATATTTATGACATACCCTGTATATCATTTCAGGAGAAAATCAAAAATCGTTTTCTGCTTACAACTATACTACACCATGTTTTGGATTCGAAGTAGTTCACGAAGGGGTGAGATAGATTGGTACAGAAATAACACACAACCTCCCCTTAATAAGTTGTAATTTTTATGATAGATGAATGATGAAACATTATACGATTTTCATCATGGCAACATGTTTCGGGATAACATATCCCATTATCAAGCCAAATAGTTATACATCAAAGTTATAAAATATTGTTTCTTAAGGGATCCACAATTAATACATCACAGATTTAAATTATTAAAAAATCGCAGGTTAGGTTATTGTATAAATATTACTTCCATTAACAGGTACACATTTAATAAAATTTAAAAGTTTAAAAGGTTCCACCAACGGGAAAACCTGTGTTAGCCAGAAGGGCGATGGATGATGGGGGATGGGGGATGAGAAAAACATGTTGCCATGATGAAAATCGTATAATGTTTCATCATTCATCTATCATAAAAATTACAACTTATTAAGGGGAGGTTGTGTGTTATTTCTGTACCACTATACTACACACTATATATTTATTTTTTTATTTTTTTGAGTTATTACGCAAAAACTATCTTATTTTGAGTTATTATGCAAAAAACTGAACACGGGAAAGTTATGTGGCAGTTTACTGGTCATTTAATTTTGTCTAAATAACAAGAAGATATGTAAATGTTATTTTTATAGCCAATTATCGTACGCATAATTTTTTTATTGTTGAGTGAACAGCGCCAAATTTCTGTTTACACTACAAAGAGACATTGAAGGATGAAAATCGATAGCATTGTTAGCTAAGATTCTCAGAGCTTTGCGCTGTACACATAAAAATGTTTGCAATAGGACGATAATAGACCTCTCTTAAGCTGGCAGGACCAAATCGGCAGAATCAAGTCGGACTTATTTAATTATTTAGTACTTATTTTGTACTAATTTGTACCACTAATAAAAATTTTGTACTCCTTGCCGTTTTGAAAAAAACAGTGGCGCTGCTAGCTTCATATTAAGCTAGCAGGACCACAAGAAAAAAAGACAAAACACGAAAGATCGAGGCAGCAACACAAAGATCTGAATTTGTACTAATTTGTACCACTAATAAAAATTTTGTACTCCTTACCGTTTTGCAAAAAACAGTGGCGCTGCTAGCCTCATATTAATCTAGCAGGACCAAAAGATAAAAATACATAAAACAAACAAGACAAAGGCTGATACGCAAAGATCTGAATTTGTACTAATTTGTACCACTAATAAAAATTTTGTACTCCTTGCCGTTTTGAAAAAAACAGTGGCGCTGCTAGCCTCATATTAAGGTAGCAGGACCAAAAGACAAAAATAAACAAAAAAAACAAAACAAAGGCTGATACGCAAAGATCTGAATTTGTACTAATTTGTACCACTAATAAAAACTTTGTACTCCTTGCCGTTTTGAAAAAAACAGTGGCGCTGCTAGCCTCATTAATCTAGCAGGACCAAAAGACAAAAATAAATAAAAAAAACAAAACAAAGGCTGATACGCAAAGATCTGAATTTGTACTAATATGTATCATCAAAATAAATTGAACATGTCCAAAAATTTCTCTTAAGACAACACCCAAATGATATGAAGCCTATTAAGGTCAAGAGTAAAGTACTCTTTGCCACGAGCAGCATCAGTTGATACTCGTACCATCGAAGTAAGATAATTTGTACCTCTCAAATACGAAATTTCGAATTTCGTACCCGCGTCCTTCCTTTGGAATCTACACCCCAACACTTTTGGGCTCAAGAGTAAAGTACCCTTTGTCACGAGCAGAATCAGTTGATACTCGTACCATCCAAGCAAGATAATTTGTACCTCTCAAATACGAAGTTTTGAATTTAGTACCCCCCTCCTTCCTTTGGAATCTACCCCCGATCACATTTCGGCTCAAGAGTAAAGTACCCTTTGTCACGAGCAGAATCGGTTGATACTCGTACCATCGAAGCAAGATAATTTGTACCTCTCAAATACGAAGTTTCGAATTTAGTACCCCCCTCTTTCCTTTGGAATCTACCCCCGATCAGTTTTGGGCTCAAGAGTAAAGTACCCTTTGTCACGAGCAGAATCAGTTGATACTCGTACCATCGAAGCAAGATAATTTGTACCTCTCAAATACGATGTTTCGAATTTTGTACCCCCACCCTTCCTTTGGAATCTACCCCCAATCACTTTTCGGCTCAAGAGTAAAGTACCCTTTGTCACGAGCAGAATCGGTTGATACTCGTACCATCGAAGCAAGATAATTTGTACCTCTCAAATATGAAGTTTCGGATTTAGTACCCCCCTCTTTCCTTTGGATACTACCCCCTATCAGTTTTGGGCTCAAGAGTAAAGTACCCTTTGTCACGAGCAGAATCAGTTGATACTCGTACCATCGAAGCAAGATAATTTGTACCTCTCAAATACGATGTTTCGAATTTTGTACCCCCACCCTTCCTTTGGAATCTACCCCCAATCACTTTTCGGCTCAAGAGTAAAGTACCCTTTGTCACGAGCAGAATCGGTTGATACTCGTACCATCGAAGCAAGATAATTTGTACCTCTTAAATATGAAGTTTCGAATTTAGTACCCCCCTCTTTCCTTTGGATACTACCCCCTATCAGTTTTGGGCTCAAGAGTAAAGTACCCTTTGTCACGAGCAGAATCAGTTGATACTCGTACCATCCAAGCAAGATAATTTGTACCTCTCAAATACGAAGTTTCGAATTTAGTACCCCCCTCCTTCCTATAGAATCTACCCCCGATCACTTTTCGGCTCAAGAGTAAAGTACCCTTTGTCACGAGCAGAATCGGTTGATACTCGTACCATCGAAGCAAGATAATTTGTACCTCTCAAATACGAAGTTTCGAATTTTGTACCCCCACCCTTCCTTTGGAATCTACCCCCGATCACTTTTCGGCTCAAGAGTAAAGTACCCTTTGTCACGAGCAGAATCCGTTGATACTCGTACCATCGAAGGAAGATAATTTGTACCTCTCAAATACGAAGTTTTGAATTTAGTACCCCCCTCCTTCCTTTGGAATTTACCCCCGATCACTTTTCGGCTCAAGAGTAAAGTACCCTTTGTCACGAGCAGAATCCGTTGATACTCGTACCATCGAAGGAAGATAATTTGTACCTCTCAAATATGAAGTTCGGAATTTCGTACCCTCCTCATTCCTTTGGAGTCTACCCCCGATCACTAATTTTTAAAGAGCGGTCCTGGATTATTTAAATTTTGTTCGCGTGTGATAATTAGGTAAGAATGGTATTACTTCGCACCAAAATACGATAAAAAATTCGAAACATCGTATTTGAGAGGTACAAATTATCTTGCTTCGATGGTACGAGTATCAACTGATTCTGCTCGTGACAAAGGGTACTTTACTCTTGAGCCGAAAAGTGATTGGGGGTAGATTCCAAAGGAAGGGTGGGGGTACAAAATTCGAAACTTCGTATTTAAGAGGTACAAATTATCTTGCTTCGATGGTACGAGTATCAACCGATTCTGCTCGTGACAAAGGGTACTTTACTCTTGAGCCGAAAAGTGATTGGGGGTAGATTCCAAAGGAAGGGTGGGGGTACAAAATTCGAAACTTCGTATTTAAGAGGTACAAATTATCTTGCTTCGATGGTACGAGTATCAACCAATTCTGCTCGTGACAAAGGGTACTTTACTCTTGAGCCGAAAAGTGATTGGGGGTAGATTCCAAAGGAAGGGTGGGGGTACAAAATTCGAAACATCGTATTTGAGAGGTACAAATTATCTTGCTTCGATGGTACGAGTATCAACGGATTCTGCTCGAGACAAAGGGTACTTTACTCTTGAGCCGAAAAGTGATCGGGGGTAGATTCCAAAGGAAGGGTGGGGGTACAAAATTCGAAACTTCGTATTTGAGAGGTACAAATTATCTTGCTTCGATGGTACGAGTATCAACCGATTCTGCTCGTGACAAAGGGTACTTTACTCTTGAGCCGAAAAGTGATCGGGGGTAGATTCCAAAGGAAGGGTGGGGGTACAAAATTCGAAACATCGTATTTGAGAGGTACAAATTATCTTGCTTCGATGGTACGAGTATCAACGGATTCTGCTCGTGACAAAGGGTACTTTACTCTTGAGCCGAAAAGTGATTGAGGGTAGATTCCAAAGGAAGGGTGGGGGTACAAAATTCGAAACATCGTATTTGAGAGGTACAAATTATCTTGCTTCGATGGTACGAGTATCAACCGATTCTGCTCGTGACAAAGGGTACTTTACTCTTGAGCCGAAAAGTGATTGGGGGTAGATTCCAAAGGAAGGGTGGGGGTACAAAATTCGAAACATCGTATTTGAGAGGTACAAAGTATCTTGCTTCGATGGTACGAGTATCAACCGATTCTGCTCGTGACAAAGGGTACTTTACTCTTGAGCCGAAAAGTGATCGGGGGTATATTCCAAAGGAAGGGTGGGGGTACAAAATTCGAAACATCGTATTTGAGAGGTACAAATTATCTTGCTTCGATGGTACGAGTATCAACTGATTCTGCTCGTGACAAAGGGTACTTTACTCTTGAGCCCAAAACTGATAGGGGGTAGTATCCAAAGGAAAGAGGGGGGTACTAAATTCGAAACTTCATATTTGAGAGGTACAAATTATCTTGCTTCGATGGTACGAGTATCAACCGATTCTGCTCGTGACAAAGGGTACTTTACTCTTGAGCCCAAAACTGATCGGGGGTATATTCCAAAGGAAGGGTGGGGGTACAAAATTCGAAACTTCGTATTTGAGAAGTACAAATTATCTTGCTTCGATGGTACGAGTATCAACCGATTCTGCTCGTGACAAAGGGTACTTTACTCTTGAGCCGAAAAGTGATCGGGGGTATATTCCAAAGGAAGGGTGGGGGTACAAAATTCGAAACTTTGTATTTGAGAGGTACAAATTATCTTGCTTCGATGGTACGAGTATCAACTGATTCTGCTCGTGACAAAGGGTACTTTACTCTTGAGCCGAAAAGTGATCGGGGGTAGATTCCAAAGGAAGGAGGGGGGTACTAAATTCAAAACTTCGTATTTGAGAGGTACAAATTATCTTGCTTCGATGGTACGAGTATCAACCGATTCTGCTCGTGACACCCCCGATCGATTCTATAGGAAGGAGGGGGGTACTAAATTCGAAACTTCGTATTTGAGAGGTACAAATTATCTTGCTTGGATGGTACGAGTATCAAATGATTCTGCTCTTGACAAAGGGTACTTTACTCTTGAGCCCAAAAGTGTTGGGGTGTAGATTCCAAAGGAAGGACGCGGGTACGAAATTCGAAATTTCGTATTTGAGAGGTACAAATTATCTTACTTCGATGGTACGAGTATCAACTGATTCTGCTCGTGGCAAAGAGTACTTTACTCTTGACCTTAATAGGCTTCATATCATTTGGGTGTTGTCTTAAGAGAAATTTTTGGACATGTTCAATTTATTTTGATGATACATATTAGTACAAATTCAGATCTTTGCGTATCAGCCTTTGTTTTGTTTTTTTTATTTATTTTTGTCTTTTGGTCCTGCTAGATTAATATGAGGCTAGCAGCGCCACTGTTTTTTTCAAAACGGCAAGGAGTACAAAATTTTTATTAGTGGTACAAATTAGTACAAATTCAGATCTTTGCGTATCAGCCTTTGTTTTGTTTTTTTTGTTTATTTTTGTCTTTTGGTCCTGCTACCTTAATATGAGGCTAGCAGCGCCACTGTTTTTTTCAAAACGGCAAGGAGTACAAAATTTTTATTAGTGGTACAAATTAGTACAAATTCAGATCTTTGCGTATCAGCCTTTGTCTTGTTTGTTTTATGTATTTTTATCTTTTGGTCCTGCTAGATTAATATGAGGCTAGCAGCGCCACTGTTTTTTGCAAAACGGTAAGGAGTACAAAATTTTTATTAGTGGTACAAATTAGTACAAATTCAGATCTTTGTGTTGCTGCCTCGATCTTTCGTGTTTTGTCTTTTTTTCTTGTGGTCCTGCTAGCTTAATATGAAGCTAGCAGCGCCACTGTTTTTTTCAAAACGGCAAGGAGTACAAAATTTTTATTAGTGGTACAAATTAGTACAAATTCAGATCTTTGTGTTGCTGCCTCGATCTTTCGTGTTTTGTCTTTTTTTCTTGTGGTCCTGCTAGCTTAATATGAAGCTAGCAGCGCCACTGTTTTTTTCAAAACGGCAAGGAGTACAAAATTTTTATTAGTGGTACAAATTAGTACAAAATAAGTACTAAATAATTAAATAAGTCCGACTTGATTCTGCCGATTTGGTCCTGCCAGCTTAAGAGAGGTCGATAATAGGTAAATAGCTTTGAGCGCATCTACATCAATATTATTGCGGTAGGTACCTAACCTACGCAGTAGGTTTAAGTTTTTACTAATGCTGGCTGAAATGTACTCCCCTGAAGTTTAAACCTTTTAAGATCGATAAATATACTTAAAAATTTAATATACGTAGATTTCTTATCATTTTATCAGCTTTAGCAGTCTTAACATGCAGCATGCAGCATATTAGCACGACACCATGTGGCCACCGTAGTGAGTATTTTGTCACGAACTGTTATTAATGTATTTATACTAGGGTCTCCAAACAATAATGGTGCATCATCCGCATACGGAAAAAAGTTTTTTGTTGATGTGCATTGGCAAGTCGTTAGTTTAAAATAGAAACAGTAGTGGTTCAAGAAGGCTTCCCTGCGGCACTCCTCTTGATGCATAAGGGTATTTTGTTCAATAGCAAAATGTTCACCCTCACCCTCACCTCACCGTTTGATACCGATTGTTCAGGTTGGATTTTATTAACGACAAGCTTCCATTGTCTTTTACTAGGTAAATTTTGTGCTTCACGTTATCAAATACTCTCAATAGATCTATAAAAAATGCTTTGGCATAGTCTTCAGCTTCAAGGTGATCTAAAGTTTTGTTTACAGATAAAGTAATGGCATCTGGCCCAAATGGCTCTGCGAAAACAAATTATTATATTTTACACAAAAGTAAATGTTCGTAAAAATTAGAGTTACAAATTGTCTGTGTGAACGTATGAGTTTGTTATTACTTATAGCATAAGAACTTTTAATTTTGTGCTAAGGTGATGGGTCAAATGAACGTACCCATGTTAACAAGATGGTTTGCAAATGGTAAGATCTTAGATAAACATGATTAGAACGCCCAAAAGTCACTTCTCATTCAACTAGACACGGCCGCGATTGTCAAACATTTCATCAATTTTACTTCTAAACACATTATCGAACAAGATCGATAGATCGTTTTGCTATATTAACTACTATGCGTGGTATTAAAATAACAATCCAACCTTAGAGACTGGAACGTGTACGATTTGTTTGCTTTTTTTCAATCGACCAATTGAGACGAGTTTAAAAAAAATTAGTTTTTCACTCCCACGAAAGTTAGTTTATAAATAGGCGAAACATTTCTTCGCGGGTATGGAATTTCGTAATATAATTATTTAAAAAATTCGGGAAGCAAAAATGTTTGTTGTTGCAAATAAGCACATAATCTAATTAATCGTGTCAAGAATTTACAAGCAAAAAAATTAGACGACTTCCCTATTTTTTTCTCGTTAAATTTGTAACGCAAATTGTCTACGACCTTCATGGAAAATCATCGTGTGTCTTGTTTCATTATCAAATTTAGCAATGAAATGATATTGTTTAAATTTATACATTGAGTTAATTGTTTTAACTATTACCTTATAGGCGTAGTTATTTTATTATATTATAATTTTCTCTGAATCAATTTTCTAGCGAAAATCTTATCGTTTTCCTTCAAGCACGCAACTCGGTAGGAATGCATTAGTATCGCGTTGTTGGCTTCACGTACTGACGTATTTAGGGGGGATTTAGTTAGTGCTCGTCCTTACACACGGTTCCCCATCAAGCAGTCCACATCGAGTGACCAACTTCGTTAGTTTGCGTTTAGTAGATTTTTCGCTACTTATTAACTTTTTCGAGTCACCCTTTTTTTTTGGATTAATTTTAGTGACAGTGACGGATTTAGTGATACACTTTTTGGTGCAGTGTTCGTCTTGCAAATTTGAAACGTTTCAGTAGTAAGCCGGTGATTTTTTTCAGTCGTTCGGTTTCTCATACTTCAGGTAAGGCTCTTTTTTTATTGAGCGCCGAATTTGACTTTTAATAATTGTTAAGTAGGTAAATTTACATATCGTCCCACTTTATCATTGAGTCCGAAAATTTGAACGAACTTTATCGCAAGTACACAGACATGCAACACGTGCAAATTGTATAATACACTTATCTTGTTTAGAACAAAATTTTATTACCTCCCACTCGCCCTTATTTCGCGCACTGTAGAATTCGATACGGATATACGCTTAGATGATTTTAAAACACTATAATTTTTATGCGTCTATTTAAATTCACACATTATAACAATTTCATAAAAAAAAATTAAGGGAGCTTTACAGAAATACATATAATTAAAGCACCTACTTTTTTTTATTAATATTTTTTTTTTTTTAGTAAAATTATCGTAAAAGAGTCATAGTACTATCGCTTTCTCCACATTATTTTGATAAGGATTATTCATAAATGTTTGAATTATAATTAATATGGCAGTAAATTACCTTTCGATAATATTATTTAATTATTTAATCAGTTGTTCGTCTTATCGCAATTCAATTATTTACATGTGGCCCATGATTTTGACGACTGCTCTCAATTTATTTTACATGATAAAGTGTTTCATCAAACACTTTACATAACCGGAAATAGTTGGTAGTTTTGGTTTTTATAATAAGGTTACTGGAATGAAAGAATGCCTTTCATGCAATGATTAGTAACGAATTGAAATGGCGGCGTAGTATGAATTTCAATAATAATAATTATTTATTCGTTGCAGTTTTATCGGTACCTATTTTGAAAATTTACGGCAAGTGTCATTCCATTCCGTATAATCTAGTTGTGTTGTGCGACGTTTGATGAGGGATTAATTCATTGCTAAATATCCTGATTTTATTGTGCTTTAAGCTTTCATATTGTTTTTAGTTCGTTTCCTATTCTTCTATTTCATCAATTAATAGGTTGTGGAAGAAATTACGTTTATATCTTACTGATTGCACAGCACAGCATCCACTTCCTTAATTGCTAATGCGAGCCGTCGAAAATTACTCTAAACCGCCAACGCCATAATGTCTACTGTTTATTACGCGATGATTAAGTACCTACCACATTTTGATGCATGATTAGTTTGTAGCGTTTTATTAACTTCAAAATTAAATTATTTTAAATAGGTTGATACGTATAAATTAATTAATAATTTATTGTCATTACGATTGGCTATCAACGTTCTGAGAATTTTTTGAGTCCGCAAAATTGGAAAAATTTTGTAAGTAACTCCTGAAGCCTCAAGTTACCTTTATACATTATTGATTAGGTACTAAAAAAAATCCCGGAGATTACTGGAAAGAAAACGACAAAACCAAGCTCTTGGATTGTAAGCAGCATAACGTAGCAGCAAAATCATTTCATTTGAATTACGGTTTGAACACGACCGAATTGTTGGCCATAAATCTTGGGATTTGGAAGTAATTAGTAGCAGATGAACCTCCTTCGTCCCACCAGATGCATAACATTACGTTCTGTGGAAGAGCATCATATTTGGGAGTGAAAATTGCACGAAAAAGGCACGATAATAAATAATAAAAAAGGTGATGTTGGGGGGGGAGATCTATAAACCATGGCGAACAAGGAAGGAAACGTAAATGGTGACGCGCAAATCTTTGTCTTCGCTTAAAGTGTATACGGAACCCATTAATTCAATTTTTAAAATTGTACGACAGTTGATTTTTTTTTTATCGTGTTGTCCTTCCACCGAGTGGTTTGACGTTAAGCTGGAAGTCGATACGTTTTTTTATCGAAGTTTGGTAAAACTGGGATTTCCTTCCATCTAGGTAATGTTCGTCCACTAAAACCCTGTCCTCTCTCTTAATGACTAGTTTCTCGGTATTCTTCACAGCCGAGTCTATCCAGGAACAGGAACTGATGTTCGCCCCCTAGGTGATTACCCAATTTATTTTTTGGCCCGTTTTCAGATCACTCGATCTCTTCCCTCCTTCTCACGAGTCTCTATAATTTTGGTCGCCCAGTTCGATATCACTTCCCATTTGTCAGCAGTCTCTAACGGTGCATCGAGAAAATAGCCCCGTCAAAGTAACTCCGACAAAAGAGTTCAAGTACAAAACAGCTCCCGTCGAAATCGTTATAGTGGCCTACGCCGATACAGCCCGCTTTAAAATATTCATGAAAATATAGTTCCTTTTAAAATATCTTCAGTTTTCGAAAGTATTCTGTGTGTCATGTCACTGTTTTAGTATCAGTTGAAAAAATATATACTAAACCTGCAAATAACCTAGGCGCTTTAGTGGGAATCTACGTTTAAGTTTAACATTTTTTTTATTTCCAAACTTTGTTTAGTGTCTGATACCACTTTATTTAGGCTCCAGTACACATCATTTCCAACCAAAAAATATTTCACGTAAAAAAAACTCATATATAACATAACGGGAGCTGCTTTGGACTTGGGCTCTTTCGTCGGGGCCATTTTGTGTAAGTTATTTGATCGTGTCTCTAACATCAGGCCAATGATGTTACTATAGTTGATTTGTGTCTCCACTAGTCTCTCTTGTTCGTTTCTCGTCCGTGTCCATCTAGTCCATTCGAAGATAGCGTGGTCGGCTACCTCTATCTCCCCACAGTGTCATCGCTCCCTCGTTTTTCAAACTTTTGAAGGTAGACCCTTCTCATCGCTGAGCCCCAAACTTCTGCCTCATACAACAAAACAGAAGTTACCGCCGAGGCTAACACTCTGCGCTGGACGTTCTCGGTCCGCCTGTGTTCGGTGTTATTTTACTTAGTGCTACACAGCCGAGTACACAGCCCTTTGATGCCTTCTCACTCGCCGCCCTAGCGTGTTCAATGTCAATGAGGAAAACGATTTTGAGCGATACTCTCACCGATACGTCAACAGTACGGCAGAGCACATAATCCATACAGGTATTGAAAGTGAAGCAACTCTTGCTCTGGTCAGTCCTTTGGGAGGGTAAGCACAGTATTTTTGTGGACTGTAGTTTACACTCTCACAGTAAAATTACGACGTATGTATTTACTTCCAAGATATACTCTTCATGTAGAAACCAAACATGCTACGAACGTATGCATCAACCTTATAGTTATTTGAAGTTTCTCTACTTTCTGTACTACCTTACCGGGGTTAATTTGGCATTCACGGCCACTCACGTCATTCTCTATAGAAAAACGGAGAAGTAGGGAAGTGGTCACCACTTTAGATACGGAATATGTCTTAAATATGCAACTGATGTAGTAAATCTGGTCAATGTGGTAAAAAATGTGATAAGCAACCATAACTGTTACATATATCGTTTCGTTGGTAAGGCTTCTAAGGAGAGCTCTGTAGTTCATAATGGTAAAATGGCCATTTTGGACGTAATCATCTAACAAAAATTAAAAAAAAACGGTCCATAGGTCAAATTCTATGTAGCATAGTATGATCAATTCCTCAAAACCTTCTGATTTCAAATTAAATATTTAAGTTACAATCTTGGTCGAAAGTTCTGAAGGAGAGGTACTACATTTACGCAACTTTCGACCAAGATTGTAACTTAAATATGTATTTAATTTGAATCCAGAAAGTTTACATTAATTGATCAGTGATCACTATGCTACATAGAATTTGACCTATGCATCGTTTTTTTAATTTACGTCCCCATTTTAGCAATATGAATTGCAGAGCTCTCCTTAGGAGCCTTTCGCACCAATTTCTGAAAGCCTCAAATGTTAAAGCGTGTGTAAGAAACGACAGAGATCATTTGGTGACACTTCTTCAACTGCATTGCCACTTTTTTTCAATGCTCATGTGACAGACAGATGTCAACATTGTGGTCTAAACCGTAGCAGAATACTCTGATCAATTAAGCCCACGTTGTCTCTTATTCGCTGCAAGTCTTGTAGTAGTGGTTCCGTGAATATAACGAGAGAGAAAATTATGCCCATTGACGTATTTGTCCTCGAAGCAATCCACTTCCAATTGCTGTTGCATATTTCACAAAGTTGTATCCATTTTCGTCTGTCGCTAGCTTCTTATCATATTGAGATGGTGATTTTTGAGTTTTGTAGACCACAATAAGGCAATGATGAATTTGGGGGGAAATCACGTTACATTGATATTTTCCAAATTTTATTTCGATCTTCGTCGCTGTTTAGTTTGTATGGTATTTTTTTTAGAATTACTCAATGTTGTAACGTTTTCAAAAACTACTTCGTATATGTACATATTATCATTTTTAATAATCAAATTGAATTGAGAATTTCAATATTGCGATTTAAGAAAATGTTGCAGTTAAATGGAATACCGGAAGAATTGCATGCTTTAATTAATTTTGAGGAACAAAGAAATAGCAAATTTGAAGAGGCATTCCTCCGCTGGTACTATCAAGGTCTCGGGATTTTGGGCACACTCGGGACCTTTAGCTTCTGCAACATCATCTGCATTATATTTTTGTAATGGTTTTTGATATTAGCGTAGCGGTAGGTATAGGTTTGACTTAGTGGCTTACCTTTCCATTTATTAGTTTGTCTGATTCAAAATCTTCGCTTGTTGCGAACTGCTTTTGCTTAACGCTAACCATGAGGTTGTTTAAACGCAAGATAAAATAAAAATCGATGGTTTTCGAAATCACTTTATGCCTTTTGATGTTTGTGATGTTTGTTTTTTTAAAATCTATTCAAATGACAAGAAAATTACTCTCAAAATTTCTTTTGAGATTTTCATTCAGCTCTAAATACATAATTCTGATGTCATTTACAATTTCATTTTTTTTTAAATCGACAACTCACTATGATCGAATTTCTTAAGGTTCATATTTTTGAAATAATATTAGTTTGCATAACTAATAAAAAAGTAAATTAATTTCATTTTCATTTATGTTAGATACATAGGTACTCAAGGTTCCTATAGTTTAAGGACGTATTTTTGAATAGTAATCAACACAGATTCGAAAAATTCTTCTTAATGGTGCCAAAACCAAAAAAAAATTAATTTCTAGATTCCACCTTGCAATTGATGTAGGTACTGTAGTTAGGAGGCACCTACATTTATTTTTAACTGAGTAAAATACGTCTTTAATCAGAGACCTTGAGTCATGCAACGCCTTACGTATTTTTATAAATTAATTAACCAATTGAAATTACGGTACGAATATTCTTGTGGAATCTTAATATTTGTAACGGTCACTAAAACCAACCTAAAACGTAATACATTTTTGAATCATTGGAAAATGATCTTCTCAATTGCAAAATGAAAAAATGTAAAATTTTGTGACCCATTTATTAATTTTCTAGTGCCATCGAAGTGAAGTGCTGTTATGAACTAATCTCACTAAAACAAAATCGAGCTTTTTTGGTATAAATGCAATTAATTTTTGTAATCTCAAAGCATTATAATATGATCTTTATCATACCTATGGCATGTGTCTCCCGCTCTCCCCCACTAATACTGTATTGGAATGAGCAGTAGTTCGTTTTCGTATTTTAAATAATAGTCCAGTCAAAATAGACAAAAAAAAGTTATAACTTAGCCAAAATTCGCATAGAGCTGAAAATTGGTGTACACGTTAAATATACCATTACAAATGAAATGTCAAAAATCCCCTTCGATCCTACATCTGCAAAAATTTTTATCGAAGGTCAAAGGTCAAAAATTCAGGTTTTTTCCATTTTTCTCTTAAACAGTAAGTGTTATCATAAAAATAGGTCAGACAAAAGTTGTAGATAATGCAATTGTCTACAAAAATTGTTCAGATGCTTTTTTTTTGTACGAATCAGCATTCGTGAGATATCGCGATTTCAAAAGTTGAAAAATTCATATTCGACATAATATGCACACATTTCCGCACCACTGATGAGGTAATGTACTTGGCGCATTTTTTTTAACGTGGTTTCGCCAGTAGGCATACTCCACGATTTATTGTGATAAAGAAAGTTTGATCAGATCGTATCCTATTGATTGAAAGAATGGTACTATTGCTAATGATCAATGTTCTATCTATTTCTTCTATTCTTCTAATTTCTTTTAAATTTTATTATGATAGATAATTTTATAATTCTACTTCAACAGTTATTTCTTCATCTTCACTTACTTCTTCTTCTCCTTGCAGTATTTCTGTTCGTTGTTCTAAGAAAAGTGATGCATCAGTTGTCTCTTCATTGATATCATAAATATTGTCATCTGTTGTATTTGATTCAATATTGGAGCAAGTCTGACCCTGACAATTGATACATACTGGCGAACAAAATAATCCCACTTTTTGACAGCCACAATTCTTACTACAATCCGTCTTGCAGTTACAAAAAAACAGTATTAAGCAACTTTTCTGGAGCAGGCGGGAGTAGGGTTTGAATTGGCTCCAAACAATTATCTATTAATTTCCAACCCCATTCTTCTGGGTCCAGTTCATTGCCTAGCCACACTTTAACTTGATAATACACACGATATAGGGGTTGAAAGGCAGAAGCAGATGTTGGAGGCAGACAAGACAACTGTACTGTTTTATTGTTCCATACCGATTTTACAAACCTTAAATATCTATACTTGTCTATAGAATCAATTTATTTAGGAGCACCATACATTGCAAGAAGAAAACACTGAAATATAAGCAACCTGGAACGCTTACGCTTAACTTACAGCCGAGCCGACAGAAAGGGAATTATTGTAGGGACATTCGGTCAGTGTCTTACTCATTATGTTATTGTATCGTATACGTAATAAAAAACTAGTTTGATTAATCGTAAAACAATGAAAATGCTGAACTGTGAATGAGTACAACAAGGACACAATGACCCTTCGTTATTGCTATCGCACGCTCGGTTTATTTCCTACAGGTTAAATGCACCGTGCGCGTTCCAGGTTGCTTATATTTCAGTGGAAGAAAACGAATTCCATTTGTGACGATGTCGTGTGGGGAAGAGTCAATCTTGGTAAATACTTCTGCGCAATCAATTAAATCATTACGTTTTTCGAACAATTTAAATATTGATTTGCTGGATGGACTGTCACAGATTGCTTGTCTTTCAAGTATTCAAAAAAATTATCATTTCTTTCAATACTTGCATCAATGAAAGTATTCATTCCACGATCAACAACAACAACTTCACTTTCATACAAACGTTTATTACAAATGAAACAAACTTCTGACATTGTGTTAACATTATTTTATGTCATACTAGCTTATTATTTCACCATAACAACTACTAAAACAAGAGACATTAATGACTAAATAACGCCCCCTTACATGAAAACCGGATTTTACATAGCAACGGGCGTTATTTTTTGTAAAGCTATAGCTTATAACGCCCGCAAATGTCAAATATTATACCTCATTTTAAATGTCAGTCTATACTGATTTTATTGTTATCATCTGTTTTAACCATCTTAATCAACTTCTTTCAAGTATGACATAAAGTTATGAAGGCACCTAGGTATCTAGGGCGTTATGTTCATAACGCCCTAGTTACCTTAATTACTATAACGGCACAAATTGAAATTGAAAATATTGCGAACGGAATATACAGGGTGTTTAAAAAATACGTTCGAATATTTGGCCCACTTATACATCTCATCAGTACAAACAAAAAAGTCAAAATAAACATAAGTCCAAAAATCAGCCGTTTCCTAATTACAGCCTGTTTTTCAAATTAAAATAATTTACACTCAGTAGGAGTATTTCAACGAGGTTTCTACTAGAACATGAACAAATATCAGTATAAATACATTTTAATTATTACAAATTAATGATTCTTAAAGAAGATGTTCAAAATGTCCTCCTTCCATTTGTATACACATTTCACATCTCCGTAAAAGTGAACGCCGCACTCTCTCAAAGAGTCCCGGATTTATACGAACAGTCTGGCAGGCATGTTCAATTCGTTCTCGCAACTCATCTAAATTATTCACAGGATTTGAATAAACTAATGTCTTTAAATACCCCCAAATGCAAAAAAAAAAAAAAATGGCTTTGCCATACAATTATTTTAATTTGAAAAACAGGCTGTAATTAGGAAACGGCTGATTTTTGGACTTATGTTTATTTTGACTTTTTTGTTTGTACTGATGAGATCTATAAGTGGGCCAAATATTCGAACGTATTTTTTAAACACCCTGTATGTATTATTATACGGACGAATTGAATTAGGGACTGACAATATAGTCTGATACTTTAGAATATTCATTCAATTTGTACAGGCTTTAGTGTGTGAGTAACACAAACTAATAGTTTCTTATTTTTATTTATTAATATTGAACGTCCGATGAAGTATACAGGCTGCATGTGTGCATATTAAGTCGAATATGAATTTTTTAGCTTTTGAAATCGCGATATCTCACGAATGCTGATTCGTACAAAAAAAAGTATCTGAACAATTTTTGTAGATAATTGCATGATCTACAACTTTTGTCTGACCTATTTTTATGATAACACTTACTGTTTAAGAGAAAAATGAAAAAAACCTGAATTTTTGACCTTTGGCCTTCGATAAAATTTTTTGCAGAGGTAGGATCGAAGGGGATTTTTGAAATTTCATTTGTAACGGTATATTTAACGTGTATACCAATTTTCAGCTCTATGCGAATTTTGGCTAAGTTAAATGTCTATTTTGACTGGACTATAAAGGTGGCTTTTCGACTGTTGGTAGCGTAGGTCAAATAATTACATTGTCGTGTGTCTGGTTACATTATGATTCAGGTAATCAGGTGGCGTTTAACCTAAAAATACGTCTTTGCCATCTTTACCATAATTGAATCATAGATACCTATTGTCTCTGTCAATCTGTTTTACTTTTATTACGATAATGCTTTTGTTGTTGTTCATTTTTATATTGCAAGGTAAAAAAATAAATGCTTATTATTATATTCAAATAATGTACCTATAATACAACCTATTCGAGAGTATGGGATGTGGAAGCAATTTGTTAGTAATATCATTAAAAAAAATTCTAAACGTCATATTGTACGGTCAATTTAACACTTTTAATCTAATAAAGACTTCATTTCAACCATTATTTTTAATAAGAATAAGTTCAATTACAAAAAAATTCCATATTTATAATTTTTTAAGGAAGTCAAATTCGTTTTGGATTGGCCCAGTATCGATGGGGAAACAATTTGTAAAATATTTTCCAGAATATTTTATCGTATCATCTTTAAATTGTTAGTGGATTATAACTGCACAGGGGAAGCCTTTTATTAAGTAAATTTTGATCCTTATGCAAAATTATGTGTATATAATAATTGGCAGGATAGGCTTCTGCGCACTATTGTGGAAAGGGATGGGCAATAAGAACTTATTGAAGGTTACCTATTCACTGATTCAATTTAAATTCGTTAGTACTTTTGAAGAATAGCCCATATGGGAAATAGGGGGCAGTGTGAATATTGTTTTCAAACTGCGATAGAACCGATTGTGAAATGCAAATGTACATAAAGCTCTGTTTATTAATTGTAGATAGTAATTGCACAAGTCAGTATCACGATATAAATACTAAAGTCAGTATCAACAATATTTATAATTATTCTACTTTATGTACCTAGTACTATATGTTTATATTGTTTATAAAAACATAAAAATTTCTTAATACCAGAATACCGTACATCTGCCTTCTTAAAATTTTATTACTCAAGAATAACAATGATTTGTAAGAGTAAGAAAAACACAATATCGATACTATGTGGATTATCTACATTTTATAGCTCATTTAAACTCGTTCAAGTTCAAAGTAAGAATGAGTAATAGATGGTAATAGTCATTAAATATGGTTGTCGACTATGTTATGATAATAAAGGAAATATTACACTATTTTGTTGACGTATATTAATGTAATGTAATATAGACGGCTCAACCTATGAAGAAACGTCACAATATTTCTCTTTAGCTATACTTGATCGCTTTCAAAACATACGATTTTTTTTATTTATATTTATATTAAATTAAATTCCTATAAAAGTACATTTGATTATTTCAGAAAACTTAAAATTTAAGTATACGTTTGTTAAACAAGCTTTTAACGACCTCATAAATTTTTAACATCCTCATAAATCTTGAGACTGGTCTTTGAGAATTGTTCTGTATGTGATGTTGAAAAAGAAATTATTAGTGATTAATTTTTACCAGCGTCTATATTTAATTGGTTCTAACTGAAAAAAATATGGTCAACAACGCAGTTTCAGCCTACATTCCATTTTGAATAGTTCATGTTCTAATAGAAAATAAATCATCATCTTCTCACAAGCGTGATTAAATATTGCGTAATAATGGAATTATAATTACGGATGTTAAATTTAATTTGTTACTGTTCAAAACAAACGGTACCAATGTGAACTTTATTTCTAGTCCAAGACCCACTCAAAATGTTGCTTAAAACGCATTAGCTTTTTCCTTTCTTCGTGCTTACACTGACCTACTATTGCCATTTATACAAAGCGAGCAATCTAATTATTTTAATTTCTAATCATTTTTGAATTATACATCATTGCTAAAAAGCATCTTGATTAGCTTATACTTTTAAAACGATACAGTCGGAGTCAGTAAACCGGTTATACCTGAGCTGAATTTGCCTGTCAAATCCCTAATAAATAATGACCAATGAGTTTTTTCTCAAGAGTATCTTATTTAACAATATGTATTTTAAAAAAATGTACACGAAAAAAAAACGCATTGGTATCATTTGTTCAAGTCTAATGATGTATTGCAAAATGGTAGAAAACCACTTCAATAAAACAGTAAAAAAATTGACATTGGCAAGGATTAATTATTCTTAGGGCATTAGACAATATGCTGTTTGTGCACCATAATCTCTTCTTGTAAATGACTTAATCTTTTCCTTACAAGCTTATATGTATAATTAAATGTACGAACTATTTAAAATGGGACACAGATAAAGCGTAGATATATAAAAATATGTGTTTATTTTTTGAGGTAGCCCCCTCAATTTTCTACGTTCTTATAAATTCCAATATTTGTAGTAAATTTTTATCCCTTTCAATTTTGTGAGGCAAGTCATGAGATTTGTTGCGTTTTAAATGGCATGAAGGAAGGCTTTTACTTTTCCTCTTTTTTCTTTCTCTTTTGGATTCTCGGAAGCTCTTATTTAATGGGTCATTCCATCCCAAGTGGTCTAATTTTTGAAGTCACCCACGCTGTCGATGGTCAATTTTGGTGAAACCTGGTGTGATTAAGAACCCTAGAAATGCACATCTACAAAATTTCATGTCATAACATCAAGTATTTTGGAAACTGGCCTTCCATTTGGAGGACTTCTCAATGCATCCGTGACGGAATGGAACAAAACCCAATTTTTGACTCATTATTACTACAAGGCAAAAACACGTAGGGCTCTCTTACTACCACGTCTGGTATAACTTTTGTTGCTGAACCTAAAAAACGTGGTCTGGAGAGATAAAATTTACTTCAGGAATCAGCAGCAGGGGTCAAAGTGTCTTATAAAAACTGCAGAGGATAGGGAGTAAGTTTAAGGGTCTCTACTTTAGGGCGAGATATCTCATGAATAATGAGTAAAGGAAAGTTGCCACTTTCAAATTTGTTAATTGTGCCTGAAACAGTACCATGCCATATTACATATCTTCATTCAGAGCCACTTATCGTGGTTTCTATTGGAGCATAAACATGGTACCAAACACCAAGTTGCCAAAAATGGGCAATGTTCAGAATCAAATAAAGTGACTTACGTCATTTCAGAAATTATTTTCAAGGCGCCGCGCGATAACAAGGCATTCCCCGTCACGGGTGGGTGCACTTTTCTCAGAGGTTCCAAAATCCTCAAGTGGGTTTCTTCATCTTGGTTCCCAAACCATATTGTTGGCGTCTTCATCTAGGTTCCAAAGCCTCATTGTTTTTGGTTTCTTCATCTAGGTTCCAAATCCTTAAGTGGGTTTCTTCATCTTGGTTCCCAAGCCGTATAGTTGACGGTGTCATCTAGGTTCCAAAGCCTCATTGTTGGTTTCTTCATCTATGTTCAAAATCCTCAAGTGATTTTCTTCATCTTGGTTCCCAAGCCTGTTCTGTTCACAGTCACTGCTTCATGAAAGTAAATTGTTCTTCAATGATTTGTGGTATGACCTCAGGAAAATTATACTGTCGTCCTGTTGTAGTTGCTGAAGGAGCTAGAATTTTCACAATGATATGCTGTTGAGGAATCCAGTATTTGTCTTCTCTTTCAGGCCAGTGAAAGGAGCGAGCTGGACCAAAAAAGTGCGTGAAATTATATAATAATATATTAATTATAATAATTAAATTAAATCATCGAGGTATCAAGTTGTAAACCTTTACTAACACAATGAATTACGAATAATCTTTCATTAAGTTTAGCCTTATTTTTCAACCCTTTGCTGAATCGAATCTAAGATGAACCAAGATGATTCTAGTAGAAAAAAATGTGCTCTTTCCAGTGGCGACGAAAAAATAATTTTTGAAATGATGTAGGTAAGTCACTTTATTTGACTCTGGACATTGCTCATTTTTGGCAATTTGGTGTTTGGCACCATGTTTATGCTCTAATACAAACCAAGATAAGTGGCTCTGAATAAAGGTACCTATAGCATGGTACTGTCTCAGACACAATTAACAAATTTGTGAAGGCGGCTTTCCTTTACTCATTATTCATGACATATCTCGCCCTAAAGTGGACCCTAAAACTTACTCCGTATCCTCTACAGATTTTATAAAGCACTTTGACCCCCGCTGTTGGCTCCTGAAGTAAATTTTATCTCTCCAGACCACGTTTTTCAGGTTCAGTAACCAAACGTGGTAGTAAGACTGCTACTACGTGCTTTTGCCTTGTAATAATAGTGAGTCAAAAATTGGGTTTTAGCTTTTAAGCTTGAGAATGAGACCTGTAGGCCTCGAAACATGTCGCTTTTTATTCACTTTCATATTGTTTAATTAAGTCAAATTTTAAATGTTGCTCGTTGCACACCTTAGTTGAAGGTTAAATAACTAGGTGGATTATTTTAGGATTCCCCTACGTTAATCAAAAACGAGGTATTTGAATCCTAATTAATCCTTTTAAATTTCACATTCGGTCAGTTTTGCCATTAATGGGGCTGGTCTTTCAGTACTTTCGGGTACTTATCTAAAAAATATAAACCATCATTCTTCGCTTCATAAAAATTTTGATTTGTTAAATATCATTGTCTAAGGGGAGGTTTTAAGTTGTTTTATTAATTCAATCACTACCCCTTTTTGAGCCTCTGACTCCACCATGGACTTAAGAAGGATTTACTTAAAGTGGAAACATCGTCTATTTACATAATATACTGCGATCCTATCACTCTGAAGATGCAGGCTGCAATGTTTTGCGAAACGTCAGAACTTTTGGTTTCACATTCAGTAGTCAGGCGTGGCAAACCTAGACTTAACAGCTCACCACCATCGGTAGCTAAAAGGATGGATAAATCATCCCAAAAATTCTTGTATAAGCCGAAATCTTAGCTATACAAATATTATTATTAGTGAAAAACATTATTTGCGAACTAATACTTTGTATATATTTATGTTTTTGAAAAAATAACTAAAAATCAGTTGGTCGCCATTGTGTAAATCATTTCACTAGACCAGTCCCTCGCAATTTATATTATAGAAATTTTGTTTTCTGTACCTACCTAAGGAATTGGTGTTCCATTTGACTATTTTTTTGTTTTTCAGAACGTCGCAAGAAGATGTAAAAAGAGCTTATTGGACATTCTAATTAGGAAACATAGCAAATGACAGAAACTGGAGAAGCATGAAATTGTATCTACGAGAAATACAATATTTTAGTTATATAGCAATTGTTTGCTAATGCAACAGTTTAGCTTAATGCATTTTGGTTCGAAAAAGGTCTTATTTCACTATTTCATTTTGATATATGTATATTTTGTTTGTGTCTTCAATTTGATTCTTACATTCCTTATATTTGCCGGTTGTTCATCTTAATCTTGAAAAGTTCTTTAATAGTATGATAATATAATCATCTGATCGCTATCGCTGGATAATTTGATTTCTACAATCTCTTATAATGCAATTGGGTCGAGTGGAAAATAACTATAAATAACCATATCGTACATGGAACTTACTTCAATTTCGGTTAACGGCCTCGTCGGTTAACAATAATAATATTGATCTCGAGTTTCTAAACGGTAACCTGATGAGGTTAAAACCTTAAAATATAAAAATCATTAATCTGTTACAATACGCTATATTATATTGCTATAACTCTGGGATAATCACATTCTGATCTTCATTTCATATCGTGATCATTGTTAACTGACAGTTCTCCCAAATATTGCTTTTCAGTCTGTGAAGTGTTCGACACACGTTAATGTAGGTATGTCTTCGCATTGACTTGACTTTGCAGGATCTCTAAAAAAATTTCCTAAGGTTTGGCTGCGATATGTTCTTGTGACTGCACCAAGCTATATGTTTCATTGGAAGCAATTCATCTTGGTGAACAGCATTTAGATTATTCTAATCTTCACTTTTAATGTCAAATTGTTCTTGTCGTTTTGCGTGGGGAATGGTCTTTTCGGCCATATGAGGTACGAAAATGTTGCTAATCGTGATTTTGTTAATAAACGCATCTATCAAACCCGTGAAAAATACATAAATTCGGCATCACTTTCGTTTAAATTTAGGTTTATTGAAAAGTATGACAGTTATTATTATGACGTAGTACTGATCATAAAGAAATGTTTAATGCCAATTCCCTTTAACATTGTTTAGTGAAAATGTATTATGGGTTTTTTTACATTATGTTTGCTCAGATATTTAGATGAAAGAAATTGCTGTAGATCAACTATTAAATACCATTAGGGGCGATTATCTGCTAAGACTAATTGCGAAAATTGTGTAGGTGTTAAGTAAGGGTCGCTAACCAACTGTTTAGCAATTATTATACGTAATACTTTGTATTTCCCGAGGTATTCCTAGTCATAAAACGAATTACGTTAAGCGCTTAGTTATAGAAGCAAACATTAATTATTTTATAAAATTTCAGTTGCATTTTAAATGAAGATGACATAATATAAAACCTACTAAACGGCCTTAATTAGAGATTATTTCTGGAGTTATTAAAATTAAATGTTTAGCATTTCAGGAAAATGTTAACAGTTGAATAGTTTTATCATTTTCTACTGTATAGAAACTTTAATGCCGCACAAATCCGACCAGAGTTATTGGATTTCTCTTTGTGTATATCAGTGTTTATGTATCCCTTAATGTCCTTTATTTTAATAACATCACAAATGATTCATCCCAATCCCAACACATCGCATCGTTACATTTAATTTAATTCGTTCGGATTAAGGCTTACAATATAGCGTTTTTTGTTCAATAAATGATTAATACACAAACATGAATTTGCACATATCAATATTACAAAACATTCGTGTTACATTAATTGCAATTATCTTGTATGACTCACCATTGTAATACAACCGCGATAATTATATAACGTGTGTCATCAATGAATTTGGAGCATGTACATAAAAAGTTATTTATTACTAAAATGCAATTAAAAATTGAACGGAAATTCATTCTTTTGTGAAATTGTATGCAATGCACAGTACTTTCACGGAACATTTGATAGAATTTTGGCGGAAAATTCGTGATCTGCTTCTCAACAGGATTAAAATAAGTTTCATTAATAACACGAGCGCGAACGTGCCTAACAACATAAATATCCATATAGAAATAAGCGCAACGTTTATTTTGATTGGAAAGTACAATAAATATTTTGGAATATCCGATTTCAAGGATGGTAACTTATGTCATCATTATAAGATTTATAATAAATCATAAATCCTATAAATATTAAAAATATTAATGCGTTATTATAGCTCGTTTAGGGTTCATGGTTACGTTAGTAACAAATTCAATAAATTTAATCTTTTAGTGTTATTTCCACACATCGACTTTAACATTGAAAAAATGGAATTTCATCAATCGTGGACGACCGTTGTAGCTTTCAACTTTTTACAGCAATTAATTCAGAAGGATTTTATAAAAAAAAACAACTTTTCATTTTATGACGGTTTATTCTTACTGTCTACGCTATTGTTGCGTAACGTTAATTAGTTAATGAAACTGTTAACGAAAGGAGTCGCTTTTTAAATTTAAACTGTTATCTCTTCGGTCTGATTTTCACTTGTTCTGTGGTGTTTCGTGAAATGCGTTCAAACTGTAGCCCAACATGAGTGCGTTCAACAATTTTCTTTGTCATTGTGTCTTATTTCTTCCATAGGTTTTCCCCAATTTATGTGAACTTTTGGGTCTATCCTTGGGTACTTCTACGATGTGTTATCTGATGTTTGTTGGTCCCACATTGAGTAAGCATGTAGTAGCATTTGTATTAGGCGTGTTATTGTACTTAACAAAATTGTCCAAACGATCAAAGAATTAAATATATTTTTACAAACATTGTCAAATTAACGCTTAACGACAAAGAAGAAGACAGTGGTACAATCTTGTAAAAAGATGGGAAGAGTAATCAAATGCCCGCTGACTGTCGGACATGTCATGAAATCCACCAGAAATTCGGGATTGACAGGTCACCATATCTACAAAAGAGAGGACACTCACTTGTCTGAAATACAATAGGATTAAAAATGTAAGCGGAAAATGTGAAGTCAACAAAGAATGATATGGTAACTTGTGTCTAACCAGAATACAGGGTGTCCCACTGCTCCCGTAATCGGTCGATAACCCAATGTGGGTTGAAGATACAGAAAAAAGTTTCAAATAAAGGTTGCTTTTGAATTGCGCATCTTTTAAAAGTATTCTTATATCTACAGTATGTTGCATTTTCACCTGGCAGGAAAATGTCACTTTTTTTAAAATGGCACACCCTGTATTTTTTTCCCTTCATATATCGACCAACCATATTTATATCACGCCTGAAATTCTGTTTGATATTGGATATGCGGTTGCCAAGTTATTAATTATTTTGTCAACATTTTGTACAATTCAAGGTCGGACTACAATATTTATAACTAAATTATTCTTCAAAACAGGAAAAAATTATTTGACGAATAATATTACCCTAATGTCGTGTTACTCTACAAAAAAAAACTAAGTGATTAATTTTATACAGAGTGTCGAAAATGAGAATTCAAAATTTGTGAACCTTAAATAGAATTTATATACGAATATTTTAAATGGAACACCCTGTATTTTTATTTACCATCAGATTCTCGACAAAAAACCCTATTCAACGGTGTATTATTTCCTGGTATTATATTTTGTACTTTTGTTAATATTTACGATTACTAAAATTCCACGTAAAAAAAATTGTTAAAAGTAATTTTAGTTTAATTATTATTACAAAATACAGTTTAAATAGTTGGTATCAACGCAATCGAACAAAACTCAAGTCCTGTGACTATCTTAATTTCTAAATAGGTAATTAAAACTTTTTTTGCATGTCGGGGTTCAAAATATTTTGTGCAAATCCATTAAGTTGTTACGATCAATTCTCTATTTGCCGTTTGTTGAATTTCAAAATTTTCATCCAAATACTGCGCTAAACTAAGATCGAAAATCAGAGTTTTGAGTCGAAAAAATCGGCAGGTACGCTATTCACTATGTACCTACCTATCTATTCCGATCTTTTTGAACAAAATTTTATTTTTTTTTGATAATAGCATAGTGTTTTCTTAATACGAAAATTAATGATTGCTGCTACCACAGTACCACAGATAAATTATATCTGTGGCTGCTACCACAGACTGTGCTGCTACTTTTAACAGTGTACAGTCCATTTTTCAAAAGAAAATTCGGTTAATCTAGTACTTTTATTATTAAGACCGCCGATCAAAAATCTCCTTAAAATAGCTCCATATGAAAATTGTAAGGATCTCGAAACAATTCTGAATGTTTAGGCCTGCAGTCTAGGATGTAATATCATCATCAAATCTTCTTCTGCGGCCACATGGCCTTAAAGAAGTTTCATCTCCATACAATAGATGTTGCTCTTGCAAAAAAACTTTCGAAAATGTTACAATACTTGTACCTACTATATTAGATTGATTGTTCTTTTTTTGTAAATAGATTATTAATACTTCATATAAAAATATTATGAAAATTGCATGTTTCAATCATCTGCCTTTTTTTAATTATTTTATTTTAGAATGAAATTTGGAATAAGAAATGAACAGGCTCAGAAATTGGCTATAATGTATCTTGTAAGCGTGCAAATTTAGTTTTGTAACTCATGATCCCATTGAGATCCCAACATGAAATTTTGCACAAATGTTAGTAATAATATTAGGAACACATGGTAATTTTTTGAAAATTTTAAATCATGCGTTTTTTGGAATTGACTTGAGGGGTTTAAAATATTTTCTTTTTCAAATAGTGTCATCTTGTATATCAAATTAAAGCTAGTTAAATTTGAAGAAGAATGGTCTTTATTTCATCTTTCTATCTTGATTCTAGCTCAAGATATTTATCAAAACGTAAATCGATGCAAGCGCGTAATCGCACTTTTTTTGACACTTTAACAATCAGTAAAAAAAACTGCAACAGATAAAAAATTGTTTTTTTCATATTTTAGTTTGGTTTTAGGTGTTTAATCAGTAAACCAAAAATTATGAAAATATCAAAATATGAAGGAAATTAAATTTTGATCACTTGGTATGGAATGACCCAATTTTGTATCTTGATTTGTTCCTTGACACATTATTTATACAATCGATTATTTTGGAATCAGTTTGGTTGACAAGCGTCAAAAACATCAGTTGAAATTACGTCTACTTAACCTATTTATTGGTAAACCAACGTTTTCTTCAAAGCCTGGTTAGCGTGATGTTAATGGACGGAAGAACGAGATGTATCTCCTAAGACCTAAGGATTCCCAATGTTTGCTAGTTTTCTCGCGATTTAGACAACATTTAACGCAACTTGTTTGTTCAACAATGGCAGGGAAGAAATTGATGGAAATAAGGTACTGCTAATACTGTTAGGAATCAAATTTCACATTTCAAATTTAGAAAAATGACACGTGAGTTTGAATTGAAGCAATATTTAACGCAAAAAAAAGATAGAAAGAAACAAAATGTGGACGAAGATTAAGATGTGTATTAGGTATATGGTTTTCCTGTTGACAGTTGTACATATTTTTGGGTGCTTTAACGTGATATATTGGTCATTTGTTTTTGACTTTTTGCAAAACTTCCTTTTATCATATATCACGATTTTGGACAGCATATAAAAGTTAAATTATGGAGATATTTATATTTACTGGTACAAAATACCGCTAAACTAACCTCTTTAGAAATGCATAAATTAAGCTAACAATGCGCGAAGTATAATTAATTTAGCAGACGTTAGAAAATCATGTAAAAGTGGCCACTAATAAATTCTGTATATGTATATAAATAACATCTGCTTCTCGCCATAAACGCATACGATAACTAAACACTTTCTTCCTATAATTTACACCTCTGACAAATTATTATCTTTAGACGGAGATCCCCTAATATCATAATTGTATAAGAGAAATTTATACTTTCCTTTAAAACAATTAAAAATGCAAATGTCAATATTTATGTCTGAATATTATTAGCTATAATTGCACAGTCAACGACCATAAAAATGGTATAATTTTAAGCTACCTTTTTTAAATAAAATTGGGCCATTGAACTAAGTGAAGTGAATGTTTACCTTTTACCCAAACAACAAAAATGTTAACGCCGCTATTTTTATCGACATTAAAATGTATGTAATTGTAAACATATTTTTGTACACGAATTCCATAAATCAAACGTAGGAAATTTCAATTAGATGAAAAAGAGTCGTTATTTGTATATTTTAGCACTTCAGAAACTAATTATAACAAGCGTTTGATCTTCGAAATCCAGTACGACAGGATTTTAAATGTACTTTCTCAAACAGCCAATGACATCTTAAATTTATTAGGTGATGTAAGTTTTAAGTAATGGTTAATTATTACATCGTCACGTGTTTGGACTCGGGTCTCATTCCAGCAGAATTTTTGACATACCATAGCGTTTTGTTGTGAATTTTTGTATATAATTAGTCTCCGAAAACAATTCACTAAAAAGTGAAAATATGTGTTAAACTGTGAAAAATGTTGTATGTTTTTCGCATAGCTTAAGCAAACCCGGATAATAATACAAATAGAATCTATTTTAGCTAGACTAAACTGAATTGGCGCCCGAAACACTAGCCTCAACGATTGATAAGTTTAAAATGTTTTTTCCGACTTACTCATTGTTGCAGATTTATTTGAATGATTTTCGTAAATTGACTTTCTCCACGCTGATTATTTTCCAATGCTTAATGTTTGTAGTTAAACGATATCTTTAAAAGCCTGATAATAAAAATTGATTTTTAAGGTCAGCTGGCCTTTTCTCATGTTACAGCGTGAAAGTTGTAACATTAAAATAAGAAGCGATAAAATTGCTCATTGGTGTTAATTTTAGACATTAACCGTGTGAAAAACTACCTTCAAATGTTTATTAGCTGTCGATGCACAGAATTATAGTACAGGGTAGTTTTCTCTGGATCCACTTTTCCCAACTTCATGTACGAAAGCTTTTACGTATAAAACTTTTAAATATTTATCGAAAATTTGATTATTGAAAGATGCGTTTGATGAAAATACTAAACGGTAGTTGTGATGAAATCAAAGTTTTATCGGTTTATTTAAAAGCTCTTCTAACGTCAGACGCAAATATATTGAAATGTGATTGCCAGACGGCGATGAAATGGTATTAGCATGCACAGGTAGCATTATGTGGATATTTTTATCTATTTAAAATTATTTTAAAGTTGTAAAATTCGACTTGGCACCATTAAATCATTTACAAAATTTACGTTTTGCAAATAGAATTATGAGTTACACACCTTGTCCGTATCGAAAATTTTAGTTAATAACATATTACCGGTAGTTTCTAAATAATTTTTGAACAAGAATTTGGAAAAAGACCCTTGCAATTTAAAAATTCCTTTAATATTGCTTTGAATAAACAAATGTAAATGCATGCGAGTGGAAAAATAATATTCCACAGCGTTAAGTTGGTAAAATGTCATTACAGTGCTAGTGTCTATTTGCCCTACGAACAGAAGAATAGATAAGATTATGCCTTGTCACCATCGCCAAAGATTCTTTTTGTAATGGGTATTAATCACAATTTGATTTATTGCACCAAGAGTATATTGTAATGATATTTTACATATGAATTTTGTTACGGTAACAATTGGTTGGTAACGCAATCTATAATGCAATGGTTCGGAAGCTCAGTTATAAGGGGCAATCTAATGGGGGTAGGTTAGATATGAGTACAGAACATAAACTCAGTAAGCAAAAGAGGGTTAGTCAAAGCTAAAGTTAATTTATATCAAGTTAACGAATATAGTTAAGTAAATTTAGGGCGCCACGATAGTTCTTTAGAAAGTTAAAGCTGGTAAACAGAACTACGAAGGTCTTAGCAGCTTGTAGTAACGGTGATATGATTTCTGAAAGAAAAGGTGGGTATTCGATAAAGAAATACACTGGAATAACGGTAGTGGTGGTTATAATGAACCAAAATATAACGGTTAACACTGGTAAAAATGAACAATTAAATATAGTTTCAACAAAAATGAGGTTTCACGACATTAAATGTAACAATAAGGGGGTTTAACTTTTTACCTTGGAACGATTGAACTTCACATATAACAATTATAATGCAAAATAGGTAACACAAAAATATAAATACATCAGCAACCGACTTGGTAACTGTGCAAAAGTCAGTAAATGTAATCAAACAACTCGTACTTCCCAGTAGTGCTGTTGCGCAACCACAGTACTGTTGAATTATCTAAACAAAAAGGTTAACTAACAGAAAATTAGAGCTGCGACAAGCAGACCAACTGAAATATAACAGTTACGAACTTGAGTCAGTATCGAGTGTTGACATTTAACTAAATAGCACTTGGCTTTTGAGTTTTAACTTTCAACAAATTAAATTCTTCAATCTAAAAGGCAATAAACATAATTGACAAAAGTAATTTTAAAGGTAATGAACCAAGTTAATGAAAAATTAATTAAGAACGTAACAAAATAAGTTGAATGAGTGATTTAAAGTGAATCAAAATCTGAGATATGATCAAGTAATTCAGCATAAACAATTTTGCAATAAACAATAGTGAAATTCAAACAATAATAAGCAGAGGTTAGTAAACTTAACAATCTTGTTTCCAAAAATTGACGGAAGATGGCAGCAGCTGGAAATCTTGAAATTATATATAGGGACTCTAATCTTGAAGTAACTAATTTCTTAAATATAGAAATTTCGGGCATAAGTACAGGTGATGTGATGAACAGCAATTAAAGTTGTTTATCAGGAAACTAACCATCGACGTTCGACAGCAAGTAGGACGGAAATAATTTCAGATAGAACTCAAATAAATTCTTCACAAAATCGCGGTTAGCGTCGTCCGTGAAATATGGAAGGTAAAAGAAGACCGTCAAGAAAACGTTAGGACAAATAACATGAATTACTGTCAGGAGTTCAAAAAGTAACGTGATATTTAATACAACATAATTAGGTACATACCTCGAGGATTAGTATTTCCAGGAGCGTAGTAAAACTTTTGACGTAAACGAATTTAATGCGTAAAGCCGTATAATACGATTTAATGGTATTTAAAATAAGCAGGTGATTCTAAATAGGCACTAATAAATGTCGAAACTTTCAGTTACAGACGATAAATATCGATTATAAGAAAATTGTGAAAATTCGGTAACGTGTAGTTCAGCGGCGCAAAGTTGAAAGATACGCAGTTAGAAATCAGAGTAGGTACTATTTATGTAAGCTTGGAGATCTGGTTTCAATCTGAAACGGAACGAACGAAAACGGATGGTCAGCCAATTAGAGATTAGGTGACGTACACTGATAATCAATTAGAATAACGGAAAACACCGCCGAATAGGAAATCTGTAACGGAACCAACACAAACGCCGCGTGTAGGACCGACGCTTCGCTTAAGAAAAAAACAAAAGAGATGGAAAAAAGCATCGGGAGCGAACTCTCTTGACAAAGTAGAGAATTAGGAAATTTCGTAACTCGTAAATTTTGCGAATTAGGTAAATAATCGAGCAACGTAACAATTTATATTAACGTACTGGGCGAAATCATCAGAAAAATGTCAAAAACTCAATACAATATGAAGCAGAAGCTTTCACATTCTTCTTCCCTTTGATCTCCAAAGATGCACAAAGCCCCAAATTTATATCGAATTTAGGAAGAGGAAATAGGGAACAAACAAAAAAGGAGAGTTCCAAAATTCTATACAAAGTTACATTCAAAAGTTGAACAGTAATGACGTTAACTAAAAAATGATAACAAAACGAAGGATATAATTTAATTATAAAAGGATTGAATTTGAGTAGAATTTTTAAGAAAATGATTACTTAGATATAAATACAGTACTGCAGTATAAAGTCATTGGCACAGTGTGTTTAAGTAGAATTTATCCTTGATGCGATATAAAAGGTTAAAATAATACCAAATTTTCCTATGAAAGTAGACAGTAGAATTTAGTGGCACAAGTTCAGCGTCAATGGGATGGGGTAAAAGGACGAACAGGGACATAAAGGCTCTCGATTACCTCGAGGAAAAGCTTGGAAAGTATATTGTTGAGGTAGTCGAGAAGTAAAAGGTAAATTTAAAAAGAATCTTAAAGAACACGTTTTATAATAAGTATTCAAAAAAACCACAAATTGTGGTAATGCATAATAAATTCCCTACGCACACCCAATTCGGGTTCTTGTCTAGCTGCCTACTTTCTCTTTAATAATTTGTACCTAATTATACTTTTTTTGTTTTCTTTCTCCACCTCCACATAAGTAATAATTTTAGTTCATTCTTTAGTATTGTTTATTATGTAGTTAGTGGGCAATGAATAAACAAAAATAAGAGACGAGGTTAATCCCCAAATAAGCTCTCTTGGGTACGGACGAGAGGTACCAATCAATGAAAACGTTCTGAAGAGTGGAAACGATTACGTCGTGGTGAATGTTCAGAGAACAAAGCACCTACAAATAATTAGGAAGTATAAGAAAAATTCAAGGTTCCCCAATCAAACATTAGATTGCAATAATTGATGAGGTTAAAGTTTCTTAATTACTTTGCCTTCCGTTTTGCAATATCCATAGAACTGGGAATTGGTGGTTCCTTCATTTCAGAAATGGAAACGCAAATAACTTGGCGGTCATGGATACTGCTGCGAACTGCAAAAGTGGCGTTTCTTATAATTATTAACCGATTGCATTACAAATGAGTGGCACGCGATAAAAAAAGCCTATTTTGTGTAGTGCTTTATTTAAATGATATTGTTTCAATACCGCCCCCGTACCTACAACCTAAATCGTTAACATTACATCAAGCGGAGCTCACAGTAGCCCGCCCGCCTATACGTGTCTGGAATTATTATACCGCTTGTGCTTTTTAAATTATGTCAACACGTAACTAATTTAAACAATCCATACAGTTAGGAATTTGCATATTATTATTTAAATAGGTACGGGACGATGAGATATTTCAAGGTTGGGTTTATGGGATACTTGTACTGAAACTAGTTTTCTATAATGATTAAAAACGATGAGGATGATTCTTCGAAATGATATCGATACATCAAAAAAGAAAAATTTTGGCTATAGAACATGGGAGTTGAAAAGTCTAGACACGTCAAAATATTTGGCCCATTGATTTCAATTTACACTTAGTTACACGGGTCTTTTTTTAGAACGATGTTTTGCCGTTGAACTTTATTGTAGGCGATCAAAAATTACAATTTCTTCTGGGTGTAAAAATGCGTACATACAAAGATGGGTGTAACTGTACTCGAATGACAGTTGCTATTTTAAGTGTCTTAATATGGGTACATCATTAGTTAACGTAACACTTCTGTCTAACATTAGTTAACAGATAGCTAATTATGTTCATAATAAAGTTAACCAACAAACATGTTTTACATTAAAGAAAATTATTATTATCCTTTAATTTATTGTGAAAGATAAACTCTTTTTCAAAACGATTTTTCTCGCAATGTTAACTATTTTATAGATGGTCGAAAGATACCGTTGAGTGAACATCATAGATGTAGAATTAAAATACAATGGATTATAATTAACAATTCTTTTTAATGTTAGCTATCAACAAACTAATTTTCTTTTTTTTTGTACGTAACATTTAATTAAAGATTATCAGAGTGCGACCGACCTCATTTCTTTAAACAGTAGACCGTATTACTACGTCTTTTTTGAAATTTACGTCAAAGCGTCCTTCTTTACATTTCATTTATAATTACGCAACGTATTGTGTTTAATTAAGCATTTCAAACTTGAAATTAATAACTCGCAACTAATTAAATACCGTTGTTCTTACAAAAAGAATTAATTGTTTAGAATTTTTGCTTACTTTTCTTTACTTAGAATGAAAAATACGAATAATTTTTCCTAATTGGATTTCAACGATTGGAGACGCAGACATATACAATTGAAATTAGATTACATTGGACGATAGTAATTTATGCCTAAAAATTTGAATAAATGTACAATTCTTTTTCGTTTTAAGGGAGTTTTTCTTCAATAGCCAGTCGGTATTCACCTGCCGCTGCGAGCTTCATACACAAACCGGGAATAATGTTACATATTTCTAGTTTACTTAATTAATGCTGCTAATTTCTTGGGTTCTTCTACACAAGCCCGCCCCATTTTTTCCGTTTTTCGGTACAATACCATTGTACTACTACAAGGTAGTATCTTCATCTTCCTGTGGAATTTATTCCTTAAAATTTGGCTCAGTCCTGGTGTTGTTCCTATGTTTCTGGTTCATTTCCTACATACTGTATTTTTTCAGTTAATTCGTCTATTTTCTTCCATTATTGGAGAAAGGATGGATTTTGTAGCAGAAGAATCAATTTGCTGAATATTTACTACTACCAATAGTATTGAAATGGATGAAATGATAAGATGTGTCAAGGGGGTCGGCAAGATTTAAGCTTTTCATATACCACTAACATTATAGACATACAAAGTCTAATTTGGAATATAAATCATTTCTGATATTCACCAAAAACCATTAAGACTCTTCAAAATTGTTAGTCTCTCTACGGTGGTTAGACATAAAGTTTACTGAAAACCAAACTTTTCGATATTATTGTTGTTGGTGCCATATGTGTTATGAAAAAAGTATATTTTCATGTACAAGATTTTGAAGTCGACCAAGTCTTGAAAAACGTGGTACGCAGTGGTACTTATAACACGTACAGAAACGAATAAAATAGGAATTGATTTTTAACAGTAAGCTGAGTTAATAGAGTTTAATCACAAGAAAATCAGAATGGAAATTTATCTTTTGATCCCACTTAAAAAGTTTTACTGTTCGAGATTCATGCTGTTTATGGTACAAAATAAATTACAATCGTACTCCTAAAAAATCAACGTTGTAACTGGAACTGTGAATTAATTCCTGTCCAGGCTACCGGGCGCGGGTCCCATGTGTGCCCGGAGCCTAATAATTTGTACCGCCTTCACCCCCCTTTCATCGGGCCTGATCAAAGGAAGTAGTTTGTTATACCTAATTCTAAAATGTTGTCAGTCTATTTTTGATCGTTGCCGACTCACACGAGTCCCTGTAACAATTGTCGCTACTGGTTTAGGAAGGCGAAAATTAATAGCGTTTTTTCTTGATCTACCTACAGTGAGCGGCTAAATTATGGAACAAATTCATTATTTTGCAAACAATTTATTTCAGATAAAAATCCTGAAATACGTCAATTTTAATTTTTTGTTGGGCACATTTTAGCATAAATTTTTGTTACCTAAAAGTCAACATGGCGCCCACGCGCCGTTTTGTAAAAAAAATTTAAATGAAAAAGGGAGCCATGTGGCACATCGTTGGAGAGCTCTTAACAATGGGAATTCAAATCCCAAATTTGAAAACAATCGATTAAGGTATAACAAAATGGCGACCTTTCCAATGCGTCACTTTTCTCCTTTCTGGAACGCATTAGCTGACTTATATCAATATGATATTACGTCTGATTACTTTGTTACAGAAATAAAATTGCTTTTTTGAAATTCGAAAGTGTTTTTTTTTGAAAAATTTATTAAATTGGGCCCCGGAAAGGAGAAAAGTGACTCATTGAAAAGGTCGCCACTTTGTTATACCTTAATCGATTGTTTTCAAATTTGGGATTTGAATTCCCATTGTTAAGAACTTTCCAACGATGCGATGTGCCACATGACCCCCTTTTTCATTTAAATTTTTTTTAGAAAATGGCACGACCCCCTTTTTCATTTAAATTTTTTTTAGAAAATGGCACGTGGGCGCCATGTTGACTTTTTAGTAAAAAAAATTTATGCTAAAATGTGCCCAACAAAAAATGAAAATCGTCGTATTTCAGGATTTTTATCTGAAATAAATTGTTTGCAAAATAATGAATTTGTTCCATAATTTAGCCGCTCACTGTATAAAGAACCCGTATACTAAATTTCGAAACGATTGGCCGCTTCTAAACAGCTATCGTGCATACGGAATGACGGACGGCCTATAGCACCTGAGAATCCTTTATTCATTTTCTAAAATAGGGCTCTAAATGGCCATTATTATTGTACGTGTCACAAAGATAATAAAATTTTGATTAAAATTGAATTAATTTCTGCTGCTTTAACTGCTATCGTTACTCGATATTCGGGTAAGTAATTAAAAACGATTACTATTACACGATTAATAGTACTTCATTTTCAACTTTGTTGTTTGTGGAATTATCTGCTATTACACTGAAGTGTGTACAGAATTTTAGGAACACTCTAATAATGGTGTAAGAAAGAAACTTGGTTCAAGTATTTTGATTAAATCATTATTTTTCTCGTCATGTCTTTATCCGCATCGTTTTGCTAGATTCGTGTTTCAAAGTTTTTCCTCATAAAAAGTAGTGTCTGAAAAAATTTATATGTAATCTAACGCGATTTTTCGTTTTTTTATTCACACAAATCTATTCTACTAGAAGGTACTTATAGGTACTTTTTTCCCAATTTTTCCGTTGTAGTAGCAGTTTCACGAACATCTATACAGGGTGTCCCTGAAATGCGTGGACATCGCTTAACCACAGATTCCTGGTTCGAAAATAAGACGATATAACTAAACTTACCTATATACAATTACGTTTCGTTTAGCTAGTATTCAGCTTCAAAGTTCTTTAAAAAAAAAGTTATTTTATCCATAACGACAGAACGCTTGGATCGATTTGGATAATATTCGGTATTGTACTCCTTACAGATGTAGATCATCTTTTAAGGTGATATTAGTTATTATCAGTGAACCATTAGTGTACGAAACACGGGTAACACGGCATAAACCAGTCAAAAACTTTTTAATGTTAAGGCCAATAACTTTCAAAAAAATAGTTTCAGAAAGAGACATTCCATAGTAATTTTTTTTGTTACTTGTTAATTGATGATATCTGTTAAGGTTTAGACACAAAAAAATAAAATCTGAGGGACGGCGCACTGCATTTCTTAACAAATGTAACCTAATAGTCTGGTATTCTATGAAATAAATGACGATGATATTTTTATTAATGGCAAGTATAGTGTATGCAGTGCGCCGTCCCTCAGATTTTATTTTTTTGTGTCTAAACCTAACAGATATCATCAATTAACAAGTAACAAAAAAAATTACTATGGAATGTCTCTTTCTGAAACTATTTTTTTGAAAGTTATTGGCCTTAACATTAAAAAGTTTTTGACTGGTTTATGCCGGGTTACCCGTGTTTCGTACACTAATGGTTCACTGATAATAACTAATATCACTGTTGGAAATTGCGCATGCGCGCCTTTGTCTAAGCGAGAGATGAAGAATTACCCCAACCCCACCGAATGCGGGTAGTTTGAGTTTAGTACTATTGTAACCACAACCTAAGTGAGTACTATTGTAACTTGTAACCGTCGCACTAGCGACAGAAACTCATTATTAAACAATAAAATTAACATTGTTATACAGTAGTGCTCTGTATTTATTATTGGTTATTGCGCCATAAGGCAATTGGTCCTTCGAAGAGTGAAATTAATGCTAACAACAAAACATTTGGTCCTTCGAGCCGGATATGAACCAGCGACCTATGGATAGTTGGGATATACTTTTAATTCATATTGTATCAAATAAATTAGATTATAGAACCAAGCAATTATGGGAAGAGCAATCAATTAAAAACAGAGATTTGCCAACAATGAAAGAATTTATTAATTTTGTGAACAATAGAGCCCAGGTATTGGAAGGTATGTCTAACAATACATTTAACAAACAGCCGCCAAGACAATACACGACGAATCACGTAGTTTCAAAAAACGTCCTTTGTAATTTTTGTAAGAAAGACCGCCATTTAATCTTCCAATGTAACCAGTTCTTAAAACTAGGCATTCAAAACAGATGGGACACCATTAAAAGATTAAAACTTTGTCTAAAGTGCTTGAAGCCAAACCACTTTAATTTTCAATGCAGGGCCTCGAATTGTAAATTTTGTAACTTACAGCATAATACACTGATGCATGAACACAACAATCCGCCAGGTAAAAATACATTAAGCCCACAGGAAAACAACAATATGCAAAACAATGCAAATTTAGAAAGCGGCGAAGGTTCAAATTCTTCAAATAATAATTTAACAATTGCAAATACCTGCATTCAAAACAATCCATTTGTCCTATTATCGACAGCATTAATTAGTATTCAGAACAAGGGCGGTGATTACGTACAATGCCGAGCCCTATTGGACTCGGGGTCACAATCGAATTTTATTGCAGAAAACTTATTTAAAAAATTAAAATTAGATTATGCAAAGGTTAATAGTTCAATTTCAGGTATTAGCCAATCTGTTACGCATTTGAAATATCAAACTAAAACTGTTATAAAATCTCATTACAACCGTGTTCAGTTCAACTTATCATTATTGGTAATTAAAGACATTACGGGTAAGATTCCGAATCGTGATATAGATGTAGGCTTATTTAAAATTCCCGATAACGTACATTTAGCCGATCCGGACTTTAATTTATCGAAGGGTATCGATGTTTTATTAGGAGCGGAACTGTTTTGGAAATTATTATCGGTAGGACAAATACAAACCACGGATAATGTGACCTTACAAAAAAGTAAATTAGGTTGGTTAGTAGGGGGATCATTAGGCGAATTAGAAAACAGCAATGTGGCATTATATGTGTCTAATCGAAATTTAGAAACGCAATTGGAAAAATTTTGGGTGATTGAAGAGAGTGAAGAGCGACAAAATTTTAGCGAAAATGAACTTTATTGCGAAAAGCATTTTACAAGGCATTTTGAGTATAATGATTCCGGTAGATGTACAGTAAGATTACCCCTGCGAGACGAACTCGTTATTTTTAAAAGTAATTTAGATATCGCGGTAAAAAGGTTTCAACAATTAGAGAGGAAATTAGTTAGGGACTTAGAATTTAAAAGAATGTATGTAGAATTCATGAAGGAATATGAATCTTTAGGACATATGTCGAAAGTTGATCCTGCGGACCAAGATGAAGCCGTATATTATTTGCCTCACCATGGTATATTAAAGCAATCGAGTTGCACAACAAAATTAAGAGTGGTATTCGACGCGTCGGCCAAAACGCAATTAGGGTATTCACTAAACGATAACTTAAGAGTAGGTCCGTGTATACAGGATGACGTTTTTTCAATTTTAATTAGGTTTCGTAAACATAATTTTGTAATAAAGGGGGATATAGAAAAAATGTATCGACAGATAAACATTTCGGAAGATCAACAAAATTTGCAACGGATCGTCTGGCGGGAAGATCCGTCTAAAGAGTTACAACATTACAAATTAAATACTTTAACTTATGGTACAGGACCAGCATCCTTTTTAGCAACTAGGAGTTTACGTCAAGTAGGTTTAGATAACGCAGCAGATTATCCTGTAGCTAGTAATATTATAATAAAGGATTTTTATATGGACGATTTGTTGACGGGAGCATACACAGAAAAAGACGCGATCAAATTAAAAACTGAAATAAGTGCAATATTAAAAAATGTGGGTATGAACTTAAGACAATGGTCATCAAATAGCTCGAACATAATTAAGGAAGGGGTTGATAATAACCGCGAGATAGAGGAACATTACATATTTGAGGCAGAAATTAATTCAACGTTAGGATTACTTTGGAACACAAATACAGATAATTTTAGTTATTGTGTAAATATAGACAACGAGAATAGGAAAGTTACAAAAAGATCTATTTTAGCGATTAGCTCCAAAATTTTCGACCCGTTAGGATTAATCGGCCCAGTTATAACGGCGGTAAAATTAGTGATGCAGAAGCTGTGGAGGGAAAAAATAAGTTGGGACGAATCAGTGCCGATGAATATACATACGGAATGGCTAAATATTAAAACTAAGTTAAGTTATATAAAAAATATAAGGTACCCTAGACAAGTAACTATTAAAAATTATGTAGATTTAGAATTACATGGCTTTTGCGACGCTTCTCTAAATGCGTATGGTTGCTGTATTTATATTCGAAGTAAAAATGCTGGCGGTAAGGTGCAGTGTAATTTATTATGCTCTAAATCAAAGATTGCGCCTCTCAAGCAGCTGACCGTGCCCAGATTGGAGCTGTGTGGAGCCGTCTTATTATCAAAATTAATGCAAAGGGTAATTCAATCATTTGATATGAAATTTTCTAGTATTAAGTATTGGTCAGATTCAACAATCGTGTTATCGTGGTTGAATAATGATCCTAGCACATTTCAAACATTCGTGGGAAACAGAATTAGCGAAATCCAAAAGACAAGTAGTGCCGTGCAATGGCACCATGTAAAAACACAGGATAACCCCGCAGATTTAATTTCGAGGGGGGTAGGTCCCGAAGGGTTATTAGTTAACAAAAAATGGTGGCACGGTCCTGATTGGCTAAATGCGGAGAAAGGTTATACGATTTCAACATTAGAAAAATTATCAAATTTACCGGAAACTCGCCGGGATTGTTTACTGACGGTAAAAGATGATGGTAACGAATGGTCATTGCTCACCAAATATTCTAGCATTGATAAGTTACAAAGGGTATTAGCGTACGTGTTGCGATTTATACATAATATAGATAGAACCAAAGAAGCAATGACCAGCAGATTAACTTTATTCGAATTGAGGAATTCATTGTATAAACTTATCACAATAACACAAAGAAAATATTTTGCAAATGAAATTGAAATGTTGCGGAATTCCCGCGGCTTGGCAAAAAACAGTAGCATTCTGTCCTTAAATCCCTTTATAGATTCAAATGGAGTATTAAGAGTAGGGGGGAGATTAAATAAAATGTTACTAAATAACGTTGATTATAAAAATCCTATCATATTGCCTTCAAAGGGTATTTTAACAGAATTAATTATAGTTGAAGAGCATAGAAGGAACTTACACATAGGGGCGCAGGGTACGTTAGCGAATGTGCGTTCGAAATATTGGCCGCTTCACGGTCGCAGTACGGTAAAACGAGTTATTAAAAAATGCTTCACTTGCGCCAAATATACTCAAAATAAGGTGGCGCCAATAATGGGAAATTTGCCTGCCGAGAGAATGCAACCATGCCGCCCGTTCACAAATACAGGGGTTGATTATGCTGGCCCGTTCCTAATTAGGGACGGGAAATTACGGAACCGTAAAATTATTAAGGCGTATTTATGTGTTTTCGTATGTTTTGCAAGTAAGGCGGTCCATTTAGAGTTGGCAGGCGACTTGTCCACAAACAGTTTTTTAAATGCCTTCAAGAGATTCATTGCCAGAAGGGGGATTCCTAAAACAATGTATTCAGATAATGGCACAAATTTTGTAGGTGCAAACAAAGAATTACGGAATATAATGAAAGTATTAACAGACACGCAATTTGACAATTTTTTCCAAAAAAATACAATAGAGTGGAAATTTATTCCCCCGAGATCCCCACATTTTGGTGGATTATATGAGGCGGCTATCAAATGCGCTAAATCAATCATGAAAAAGATTATATCCAGTCAAGCACTCACATTTGAACAATTGATAACAATATTTGCGCAAATTGAAGCGGTCCTTAACTCCAGACCCTTATATCCGTCCTCAAACGATCCTCATGACCTAATTGCATTGACCCCTGGACATTTCTTAATTGGGCAACCATTGATGCAACTACCTCAGGACGACGCAACAGATATTCCGACCAATGCATTAAATCATTTCAAAGTAATTACACAAATGTACCAACACTTCTGGTATCGGTGGAAGAAGGAGTATATAAACACGTTACAGGAACGTGGAAAATGGAAAAAGTCAACCAACGGCAACAACGAAATCAAGATTGGTAACATGGTACTCCTGAAGGACGAGTCTACGCCTCCTATGCTGTGGCCGCTTGGCAGAATTATGGAATTGCATCCAGGCAGTGATGGTGTTGCGCGAATCGCTACGATAAAAACTGCGAAAGGTGTTGTACGGCGTGCAGTAGTTAAATTGAGAGTGCTACCTGTGAGTTAAACCGTGGATGTCTAAGTGATCAAAACACTGATGTGAACTAGGTTAATAAGTTAATGTAAGGCCTGTAACATAGCGGGCAATTCATGAATTTATGTAGTTTTTCTTGATCATGTTAATTGTACATATGTTTGGTATATTAAGCATTTCCTGTTAGTATTGTAGTCATTTATTTGTGTATATTATTGTGTGTATGTTTAGTTATGTAATTAGAATAAGATTTGTTTCGAAATTAATATTTCAAGGCGGGGTGGATGTTGGAAATTGCGCATGCGCGCCTTTGTCTAAGCGAGAGATGAAGAATTACCCCAACCCCACCGAATGCGGGTAGTTTGAGTTTAGTACTATTGTAACCACAACCTAAGTGAGTACTATTGTAACTTGTAACCGTCGCACTAGCGACAGAAACTCATTATTAAACAATAAAATTAACATTGTTATACAGTAGTGCTCTGTATTTATTATTGGTTATTGCGCCATAAGGCAATTGGTCCTTCGAAGAGTGAAATTAATGCTAACAACAAAACAATCACCTTAAAAGATGATCTACATCTGTAAGGAGTACAATACCGAATATTATCCAAATCGATCCAAGCGTTCTGTCGTTATGGATAAAATAACTTTTTTTTTAAAGAACTTTGAAGCTGAATACTAGCTAAACGAAACGTAATTGTATATAGGTAAGTTTAGTTATATCGTCTTATTTTCGAACCAGGAATCTGTGGTTAAGCGATGTCCACGCATTTCAGGGACACCCTGTATAATCTAATAATAAATACTTACCATCAATTTGTAAAGTGAAAATTTCATTTCGTAATTTTTTTCGGTTCTAGATTGAACAACTTCCAATCAAATTTTAATTTTAATTAAACTCACGAGGCGAGTGAGTGACAAAACTGCATTTTGAATCTTTAATCAGCTCATTTCGTCCATTAACGCCCACAATTTCAACGACCATAACGATCTTTCCTTGTACTTCTTAAACATTTTATTACACACTTCCCTTATTGTTAGTAAAAACTCAAAACGCACTATTTAAATGTAGTGAAATGACGTAATACCAAATAATAGTCTCATGAGAAAATCGCGTTCTTGTTTCCTTCGGTTTCGTTAATAACATAAATCAATGACAAAAGTTGAAACACGTGATCCTAATCTAATTTGTATTCCTTAAGCATAACGCAAGTAGCTGCATCCGATTTAAAATATTAATTTCTTTCAAACCAAAATTGATTAACTTTGACGTGAAGGCATTCTAATAATATCACCAGCACTAAATAAACTTTGAAGTGCTATTTCACACAATGTATTGTGTACATAAAGTTCTTATTACTAATTTCATGGTCAATTGTACAATGACGTCATTAAACATCGCTACCACTTTGATGTAATTTTGTAAACAAAAAAAAAAGTAAAAATAGTCCGCGAAACCGTCTAAAATTTCTTTGTGCACATCTTCGTTTATATATTAATTATACACTTTACGTCGTACAGCTTTACTATAGTACGGCGTAGTTTGCAGATGTTTTTTTTCGATGAGAAAGCAGCTGTTTTCGGCTACTGGTACGGATATAAAAATAACTAAACTATAGTAAAATTGGTACATATACGTCAAAACACTTCATCAGCACACAAAGACTAAAAGTCTTTGAGAGAATAAGGTTAATGTTTCCTATTTGTGAATTATTAGGTACGTTTAATAGTTTTATAATGATATATCTTGGAAAGACTTCATTTTGTTCAGGAATATCATTTGCTACACCAGTAAATACAGCTTCAGGGTGTCATAAAATATAAGGTGCGAAGTAACAGAAGTTGTAATAAATGTTTTTTCTGTTTGCATATATTCAATGAGGTCAATAGAATATATTTCCTTCTTCGGTCGCATTTGACAATAATTCTTTACTGCATCGTACACGGTTTTTAGGTGATTAACAAGTAAGAATGTATACGTGATTTTTCAATGAAAAGCACTAATTTGTTGTGTGATTAATAAATAAATTACGACTCATTGTGTATACACCTGTTGCAATAATTGTAATCCAATAAATCATTGCAAAGCATCTATTAAACCTTTAATTACTCTACTTTTCAATTAGTACATATTTGAGAGAAAGTTTACCATTGAAAAGTTCATAAATGATGTTGACTGTATAGCAGGAATATTTTTACAGTCACTGAATTAGTTGTAATTTAAGGCTTAAATTAATTCCGAAATCCAATCCTTCCTACATTTATTTATATATTATATACGTTATACGTATATTTATTATTTCCTAATTGGACCCAGCTGATCTTCGAATTACTAATTATGAGGTTTCAAGTTCAGTTGTCGAGATTTTTGATCAGGCAAAAACCATTGTTAACGAAATGACAAATTTACTGTTTTATTTCACACTTAAAATACACCTTTGTGTGTTACGAGCCCATAAATCTGTTAACTCAATAGAGAAATTAAAAATCTAACACGTTTGAACTCTGATGTCTTCTTACGAGATAATAACAGACAGCTTTTCTTTTTAACCGGTAGGTATGATTAATTAAGTTGTCGGTTAATAATAAAGGGGTGAAGATGAAAAATCGTAAGTAACTTTACTCGCGGGACTGTAAACCGTTTAGATAAACTGAAAATGTCACCAGGTCTCATTTTACTGAAACTTGTTATATTCTCGTGTACAAGAGAGGTTAATTTGTCATTTCCACCACCATTCTACATAATTTGGGGAAAACGAATTTGTTGTATCTCTTTCGTTTTATGTTGGTGCGGATTTATGTGGAACTGTTGATTAGTAAAGTAACTATATTCGATGAGTTATTTCTTTAAAATGGGCGAATTGAACTGCAGTAATAACCCTTGTGGAAACCTCTTTAATTAAATTTATTCAACCCTAGACCAATCATAGAAAAATGTGTAAGAAGTCATAAAAACGTGGTGTGGTCCATCGCTCACAAAGGGGTTAAACAGATTAAGAAAATACGAACTCTCAACTTCCCCTTAGCAATATATTTATTAGCAATTATTTTAGTTTAATTATTGCAACATGTTTCGGGATACTCAAATCCCATTCTCAAGCAATGTGATCGAAAACGTCAATTAATAAAAAATTGTAGAAATTAATTACATGACTAATTAACGACAAGAACGGTGTAACAAAATCGAGTTAAAATGATAGGTTATAAAACAAAGTTCTAACTGAACATGTTTGTATCGACAATATTGATAAAATTGAAGGGGGGCCTCAAATGAGGAACCCAGGATTGCCTAAAGGGCCAAGGAAAAAGAAGGATGAATGAGGATAAAATAAAATTATGGAACAGTTAAGGGTGACAGCGAGTGAAGGAACTTCTATTACTATTCCAATTTCAATTAAAGCAGATTGTAATGATATGGGACAACCGGTATAGTTTGTTAAATAGGAAGCTTGGCCACCATTGCGAAATCCGTGAGGATATCCATTACCTTGATTTGTCATATCTTTTTCTTGCATTCATTGAATCATTCCTCCATTCATATTTCTAAATTTCGATTTGGGCGGTTAGAAATTTCCTCAAAGAACCAGCTTCCGCTCAAACCAATAATTTGACCTCTCTCGAATTCGCTTAATTGACGGTAAAGCCTAAGTCACACTTGGCTACTTTACTAGCAGCTATCGAAATTATATGTATTTATTCCTTGTCCACAGATTTCCATTGAGTATGGACGTATTATGTTCACAAAAACCTTTTTCTGCTTTTTTTTGACCCATCCGGAAATGTTTGCTACCATTCGGGGGTTGATAAAAACATCGAAACGTGCAAAAAAATCTGTAGTAAAATAAAAAATCAAGATCCTCTTCAAAATGTTTTCTGTGAAATTCGAATCACCAAAGTGACCATGTTCATTTCCACTAAATGTCTTTGCCTTCACTAATACCGAAAACCTTTTTTTCTTATAAAGATCAAGTTTACTATGGTCACCTCCATCAAACCATTCGATACTACTTGGTCTCATTTACGACACTAATAAAGTCAAAATCATATACGGTGATGATACAATGAAAATTATCTGATGCACATCTGAGGTTAGGCCATACTTCGGCAGATACAGGATCAAATTTAGAAAGTGTCACATATAATTCATATTAGTAACTTGTAACAAACGGTAAAAGCACCTAAAATGGGCCATGCACCAAAAATGAGTCATTGAAAATAAAATCTTAATAACAAGAATTCCGGACATCGAAGGAAAGTGTTACATAAACAATGAGTAAGCCTATTCATTACAAAAGTACCTGGAAAGGGTCGCAACATGATTGTGTTACTAAGCATTTATGAAGTGTCGTTGTGCTGCTCAGTGTTAATCACTTTTTCTAAAAGTTGAGGATTTAAGTTGTCAATTTTTATTTTACTTTGGTTTTGCATATTCTAACTAAAATGTGACGTTATTCGTCTTTTATTCGAATTTTAAGTTAGAGGGTTTCTTTAAGCCATGTCATGTAAATGTATTAACAAAAATCGAAATATGAACTAATTTTAAGGGGTGTTCATTTTAGGAACATTAAAATGTTCAAGTCGCCTATCTTGGGCCGGGTGGCCGAATATAGGAGCATACACTAAAATCGTGCTTAAAGTTGAAATATGCATGGCACGAAATGCCAATTTGATCTGTATATGTGACAATGTTATATCTAAACAGGATCCAAAAATAGGCCGAGGTGGTCCATTATTGGTACATATCCGTCACATTATAGGTGCACCGATGTTTGTTAGAGTTATTTAACGAAATATTTATTCCAATTTTAGTGTTATGGAGAAATCTGGCAGGAAAAATGCCAAAACTATACGGAGAAAAAGTGAGAAAGGGAATGAGCCTTCGTGGAACGGTAATTGCCCATTCCATACCACGAGTGCTTCGGAAATCAAAGAGAGGAATATCAGCCACCCAAATAGGACCATCCACAGTTTTAAGTGAGGAGCAGGAAACAATAATCGTATTTTGGATTAAAACCATGGCAAAAGCGGGATTTCCTGTGACTAAAGAAACCTTGCTGTACAGCGTAGACAAGCTGGCAAGTGAGGTTGGAGTGACCTTTGCAGAAGGAAAGACAAGACCGGGAAGAAAATCGTATGAGTGTTTTCGAAAACGTCATCCGCAAATTAGTGATCGAACAAGCCAAAATTTGACAGCACGAAGAAGAGACGTCAAACAAGAAGATCTTGATAGATGGTTCAACGAAGTGGACTCTTATATAAAAGAAAAACAACTTCAACAGCATTTGAAAACCCTAAACGCATTTTTAATACGGACGAAACTGCGTTCTTCTTGAATCCTAAACCCTCGACTCCACAAAATGTTAATTAACCTCAATGTTACACCATTAACAGAACAACCGGGTCCGGGACCATCATATGCAGTCACAGAAACACCAGCAGATGTTGGTATGGGCGAGTTATCAAATATAGGGGAATCAGAGTCCAAGTCAGACTTATCCATAATTCCGTCACCATTTAAAAGGGCGCTTTTATGGCCTATCCAAACAGCTCCCCAAAAAAAGAGAGCGAAGGGGAAACTTCCCGCTGTGTGTACGTCTCCAAGTATGCTCACTTACTATAAGAAGAAAGAAGTGAAGCAAAAAAAAGAAGAAGAATCGCACGAGAAGAGAAGAAAAAGTCACAGAGGAAAAAAAAGAATCGCTGCAGAAAAGAAAGAAAAACGATTACTTGATGAATCAGAATCGTCTTGTAGTGATTTGGAACCGACGCTACAGGAATCATGAGATCCACCGTGGGAAGTGTTTTAAAAAACAAGTTGCGGTCAATGAAATGTCGTGTTTTTATTCTTTTGGTTTATGTATTATACTCAATACTTTTTGCAGGGGTGTGTTTTTTTTCTAAAATCCACAATTTCTTAATATGCCAATTTAATATTCTCATAAGTTTATTATTTCTTGTCTAAATCGTGGTTTAAATAGTAAATAATACCAATACAATGGTGGCTCAATATTGTGTGGTCCATTATTGTATCATCCACATACAAAGAGTGTCCATTATTGGTACATGCTCCCGAGACTGTTTGCAACTATCTACTGGTACTTTAGAAAGGACATTTTAATGCTAAAACCGTTGTTTATTATAAACAAAGGTTGATAGAATTAAAAGCCGGCTTATAGTCATTTTTATTCTTCTATTTTGAGAGAAATATGAATTAACGTCTTTAAGCGGTCCATTATTGGTATAAGACTATCATACGGCATCACTGTTTGGGGATCGTCTACATAGGCCAGCGACCAGAGTGTTCCTCACTCAAGAAAAGATTGTTCGATGTATTGCTTGCAGTCAGTTTTTGGTATCCAGTCGCACTAAGGATAATAGGCACTATAATAACAGATCCCATTCGCCATTGTGCGAATTACAAGTTATACTTTCTGAATTACAATTGACTATTATGAACTACAAATTACACTATATGAATGACAATGTATTGATCTGAATTACAAATTACACTTTCTGAGTTACAATTGACTATTCTGAATTACAATTGACTATTCTGAATTACCATTGACTATTATGAACTACAAGTTACACTAGGTATATGAATTACAATTTATTGATCTGAATTACAAATTACACTTTCTGAGTTCCAATTGACTATTCTGAATTACAAGTTACACTTTCTGAGTGACAATTGACTATTCTGAATTACAATGGACTATTATGAACTACAAGTTACACTATATGAATTACAAATTACACTTTCGAGTTCCAATTGACTCTTCTGAATTACAAGTTACACTTTCTGAGTTACAATTGACTATTCTGAATTACAATTGACTATTATGAACTACAAGTTACACTATGTGAATTACAATTTATCGATCTGAATTACAAATTACACTTTCAAGTTCCAATTGACTATTCTGAATTACAAGTTACACTTTCTGAGTTACAATTGACTATTCTGAATTACAATTGACTATTATTAACTACAAGGTTACACTATATGAATTATCATTTATTGATCTGAATTACAAATTATTACACTTTCTGAGTTCCAATTGACTATTCTGAATTACAAGTTACACCTTTTAAAATACTGTTACGACAAGAATTGAGAATTGTAACACAATTTATAAATAGGTATTGCACCAGTAAGCTCAGTTATATGGACGATTGGGCGTGGATTAGAAAGGATGAGAGAAAGTGAGTTATCAGTAGTATAAGCAGGATGAGTAACGAATACTCAATAGAGAAAATGGGCGCCACGCAAGTTCTAGAGATAATAGCTAAAATTGAGAGTATGAACTGCGAAGATAGTCTCAATTCGGAGGTAAGTAACGTAGTAATCTGAAAGAAAAATATGGAAATGGAGCAATAATGAAAATAGAAAGTAATTTGACGAGAATATAATAAAGACTCGGTCAAAATTTGTACATAAATAACTATAAAATAAAGCAATTGTTCAAAATAAAATAAATAAATGAATTTAATTGGATAGTAATCCACAAAAAGTTGTAGTGACTCACTCAAAGGTGATAATACTAATTAGAGATCCGCTTTACCTTTTCAAGTAGCGTATCAAGAACTACTCGTAATGAATTACGTTAACATAAGAAGCAATATTTCCAGCATACGATACAATCGTAGCAAGCCAAGTAAGTAAGTAATAAAAAAATAATACCTGTGTAACTCTTCGGTGGAGATCCCTTTGCAAAGAGTCTGCCGAAGCGATGTAATCTAAATAAAGAGAATTAGTACAAATCGGACCAAAAATAATGGTTTTTGTATAATTTGTATTAGAAAGTGAAGTGTTGCGCCACCTAGTGGACAACCAAGGTAGGGTCGATAGTATCCATCATAGATAGTACTAAACCATAGAGTATACGCATATCATAACAATAGATGTTGTACTTTCTGAATTACAATTGGAAAAGGTGTAGTTATAGGTACAGTTAATTGATAGAAGTTTTGAGTCAGCACAATAGAATAAAAGCAAGTTTTGGCTCACATTACCAAGGTTTGGTTCAACTTGTTCCTTGTACTTTACACTCTCAGTTACGTCACGAATAACAGAGAATTTTGTTTTCGTATTCTGCATTGGGTTCAAAGTTGGAGTACAAGAATTAACTTATCTCCTAACTGGATTTTCCGATCCTAACTTTCTTGCTAGGGAAGCAGGGAGGCACTTCAATGAAATTAATTATCCTTACAATAATTCAGATATTTGAATATTGTTTACTATTTGTTTACTGTTACGAAATTACAGCATTCACGATCGACGAAACGGTTTTAATTCTGAACATTGCGGCTTACGAAAAATAATTTAATTTGGACATATTACGGTTGTGTTAATTAAATTTTTTGGGCACGAAAATCCGTATAAGGAGTGTGAAATACCGATGCTTTCCCAATATAGATATAAAAAATGTCACGTATCTTTGCGCTTTGTGAATTTTAAAGCTGTGAAATCGTATGACAATGGTTTCCTGAAACAAAACGTTATAATGTATTGCTACCGCATATAACTCGATAAGGAAAGGGGGGAGTGAGTGTATTTACCGAACACGTCAATAACGATTTCTTATTGCCGGAGAAATTCGTCAAATTGACATTTCCTATCTCATCAATGCCAGTTTTTAGCCAATAAATAAAATGTTATGTAAGAAAAGTATACAATTTTTACATTTTCTCTTCTTTCGTATAAGTAGACAATTTTGGGAACGGATCGTTCGATTACCATAACGTAATGGAATTCATCAATTCATATTTTTTGTAGTTGTTTAAATGTAACTGATATGGGAAGCACGTATACGGTTTTGATATTTTCTTTGTTTTCGATTTTCGCCCGATTTCGTAACATCCTCATAATGCGTTATTCATATAGACTACACTAGAGAGTAGGAGTAAATTCTGTCATATTAATTCATGAAATTTCATAAAATAAACGCGAGACAGATTATTCATAGTCGGGTGTTTTCCTTTTAATTATTCAAGTTTATGACATACAACTACACGTATTTGGTAAATATGGTAAATCGTACATGGTAGCAGTACTTTCATTTTATGTACATGTTCATATAAATTGATAGGTTAACTTCATTTTTTATGAAACTTGCTATCTTTATAGCGGTATAATTCTTTTCTTTTTGATGTTTCGCGTCCCTTTAATCAAACCACAAATGGACATGTCTTATAACACATATTTGCATACACGTAACTTCAAGAATTCAACCTAAATGAGATTTTACCGGTAAATAAATAGCATTGTACAAATTGCGTAATTTATCTCTAGATTTCGTTCTTGATGCGTTCAGATTTTTTTGTCTTTACTGTTAAGAAATTATATCGCATGTAATTGCTTAAGAATATTGTGATACAACGAGGACCATCATTAAGTCCAAACTGGGCAATAGCCAAGTATAGATTTACAATCATGGGCGCCCATACAGCATACAGTAAACTCCAAGAGTGGGGTAGGGGCAATTTGCGGAAGTTCATTAGCCATTTCAACAATATGAAACAAATTAAAATAGCGTTTCGTTATTTAAGGAATTATTACTGCTTAAAATCCGAGTCCAGGGGGGGCTGTCCCCTCTTGCCCTCTCTTATGGGCGCCCATGTTTACAATATAAGATGGTCATTAACTAAATTATCAATAAATTAAAGTGTTCCATTGGAATATAATGAAACGTTATCAAAAGGTCGAAACGAAACGGTGAATTTGTTTAAGTCAATTTCAAAATGGTGGATCACAGGCACAGGTCACATTTTCTTTAGCCAATTTTGCTAAATCCTTTTTCATAATTTCGTTCAACGCTCCTCTTAAATGGGAGTTCTGGCAAGAGAACGGTTGTGAAGATGTTGATGACGAATGTCAAAATGACGACAAAAAAACACGCTGTGTTTGGATAACAGATTCATAGGGAGTGAATCAGTCGAAAATGTTAACAACGGCTGTAGTCCTGTATTTCTGAATCAGGCGTCATTTTCAAAACATGACTACAGCACGAATTCACTTTTTGGTTCTTGGTGAATAGTAAATTTAAGCTAATAAAATTCTTATTTACTTACTTAAAAATTATTTCAACACTTCCATAGTGTTAGATCGAATGTTCCAGTGTCTATTATATTTTTCATCATTTGGGATCTTCATTATGTTCTGCTATACAATTGTTACTTTACGTTACCTTCGTAATTGTGATACTGGTCTTGTTCATTGTCTTTGTTCATCATTCAGCCAAAGGCGATAGAAGTTTCAATATCTTCTGGAGAGAAAGAACCAGGGTATTTCATTTAAAACCAGTGTTCTTCAGGTTTCTATGAAGCTAATGAAGAAACGGAAGGAAGAAAAGGAAACCTATCAACTAAGAACGAGAGGAACTTCCCAATAATCTGAATTTATTAGGGTGGAGTTGATACCTGATAAAATACCTTTCAGTTTGTTAATGAAAGAAGTGGTTAATATAATTAAGCATTTCCCAAACTGTATATGGTGACAGAAATTTGTATATCTTCGATCTGTACGTCTTTAGTTTGATTTGTCACTTTCTCTTGTTCGTTCTTTCTCCTTTTCGGTTTCTTCTTATGCGTTAATTGCTTTATTTCTTCAAATTTGATTAATTTTATTCCATGTTCTCTTTAATGTTCTAACAAATCGGCCAAGACCATATTGCACTCTGGAATAAGAGTGCCCTAAAGGTTTATCTACAGGTCGATTATAAACAACCTTTTCATCATTTTTTAACCATCAGCGCGTGTTGAATTGAATTAAATTTTCTATCTTAGGATTTGTAAATTGATGAGAAATTGTGACTTCTTTTTATTTTGTATCTATGTGATGATCCTCAATGTATTTTCGAATTTCGGTTTCTTCTAATCACATGTCGCCTTTATCAATTTAACATGAACTCTGCGATCACTAGTAGGTGCCATATCGTAAAATAAATTTATATTTTCTAGTGAGATGACTGTTATCGGCGGTCCAGGTGCATCTTAACAAGATTTTCATCCGCATTTGAAATTTTTTATTGCTTGATTTGAAGGGTCATGTTCATCCAACAGGTCGTATATCAGTTTTGCCATTTTCAAAAAGTCAGAAACACCGCTGCAAAAGAACTTTTGAATGACATACCTACTGTAATGAAATGGCATACATTATCTGTGTCAGGAAGAATCGAGGGGAGAATGAACCATCCTTGTATAATATTTTTAACAAATTGACTTAGTCTATGGTATTATAGGGTGTGCGGTCAATTCGCCCCGGCACTTCGCCCTCGGACACTTCGCCCCGGACATTTCGCCCTCGGACATATCGCCCCCAAGACATTTCGCCCCCTGATATATCGCCCCCAATATATTTCGCCTAAAAACATTTCGCCCCCGAAACATATCGCCCCCAAGACATTTCGCCTCCGAACATTTCGCCCCCGAAACATATCGCCCCCAAGAGATTTCGGCTTTATATATTTCGCCCCCGAAACATCGCCCCAATATTCCATTATCCATTGTCTATTAGCTTATATAGTGGTCCAAATTTCGACGCTCACCATCGGTATCACCGTTATTAGAAGAGGTAGAGCAGCGGTTAAATAGGAAATGTTTTTTAGAATTCAATTCTCGCGATAAATCTCATTTCTAATTCTCTTCAATGTCTTTAGATTTTCGAAAACATTTTCAAGACAAACTTATTGATGTAATCAGAAAACCACCGTTCTATTTTTAATTTTTTAAGTAATGTGTGCCAGCAATGGTTTTCATACGGCAGATGTTATAGAATTTTTATTAGTTAATTGCCTTTGAAAAGAGATTTTCAAAAATGTATAACATGCCTGAAAAATATTTATTTATGGGAGAGATATTAACAAAAACATGTATTTATCTATAGCCCATGAGAAATATAACCTTAAAGGTATGCAAGTGCTAAGTAAATCTGTGAAATACAGAAACCAGAACTGTGTTTTTGAAAATCTACGAAAATTATGGAGAATTTGAATGTCACGGGTATTAAACCCTGAAAAACATTCCCTAAGTATTTAACCTCTGCTCTACTTCTTCTAATAGCTCTACAAATGGTGAGCATCGAAATGTGGACACACTGTATAACGGATGAAGGCGATGTGAGGGGGATATGTTTTGGGGGCGAAATTGTCATGTCCTGGAGGCGAAGTGTATGGGGGCGATATATCTTGGAGGCGAAGTGTCAGGTGGCGAAATGTCCGGGGGCGAACTGTCCGGGGGGAGAATTGTCCGGGGCGAACTGTCCGGGGGGCGAAATGTCCGGGGGCGAACGATCCGTGGGGCGAAATGTCCGGGGGCGAACGGTCCGTGGGGCGAAGTGACGGGGCGAAAAGTCCGGGGGCGATGTGTCATGGGGCGATTTGCCCTACAACCATAAGTAGTATTTATATGAAATTAAGCGTTGTGAAAATAGAAAATGTATAATTATATTCGTGAAAGGTATACTAAAAGTTCGAGAACTGAATTCTTTTGCTGTGTATAAGCGTTGTGAAAATAGAAAATGTATAATTATATTCGTGAAAGGTATACTAAAAGTTCGAGAACTGAATTCTTTTGCTGTGTATACCTATATTCTTAATTCTATACTATCTATAAATACTACTTATCCTGACAATACATTTTCTATTTTCACAACGCTTAATTTCATATAAATACTACTTATCCTGACATGCACTATGTAATTCTTCGATGAATGTCCATCATATTGTACTGATAACCTTAACCAAAGTCAATCTTTCTGCATTTTTCCAAATATTGATGTTTTCCAACATTTTTTAAAGGCTTGGGTGAATTTTCTAATTAGTAAATTCTGGTAAACGATTTTTACTTCCCGAGTACGAAGTAAAAGGGAAGTATTGTATTAGTTTTCCAAAAAAAAAAATTTGACCTATGGAAATTTTTACATATCTTTGCGTTTCCGAATACGTAGATTCAAAATATGCAAAAAAAAATTTTCCGTCTGTCGTCTGTAGTCTGTAGTCTGTAGTCTGTACGTACACATTCCTTGCAACGCTCTAAACTCAGAAACTATTAAAGTTATCGAAATGCGGTTTTCGCCAATCGATTACATTCGGGCCAAGGACGAAAATGCTGTTATTACCTTTGATGACGTCACTTCCGGTATAAGCTAAAATGGCGGCACTCATTTTTTTATAAGATAAAGTTGCAGTTTTTTTTATGTAGTTTAAAAGAGAATTTTTTTTTGAATTCAGCAATATATATTGTGCTATACTTATTTTTTGAAAAATGTGTTAAAAAAATAATTATTAAAAAATGACTGCAACGCTCGATACTCAGAAACTATTAAAGTTATCGAAATGCGGTTTTCGCTAATGAATTACATTTGGGCCAAGGACGAAAATGCTGATATTACCTTTGATGACGTCACTTCCGGTGTAAGCTAAAATGGCGGCACTCATTTTTTTTATGAGATAAAGTTGCAGTTTTTTTATGTAGTTTAAAAGAGTATTTTTTTCTGAATTCAGCAATATATATTGTGCTATACTTATTTTTTGAAAAATGTGTTAAAAAAATCATTTTAAAAAAATGACTGCAACGCTCTATAGTCAGAAACTATTAAAGTTATCGAAATGCGGTTTTCGCCAATCGATTGCATTCGGGCCAAGAACGAAAATGCTGATATTACCTTTGATTACGTCACTTCCGGTGTAAGCTAAAATGGCGGCACTCATTTTTTTATAAGATAAAATTGCAGTTTTTTATGTAGTTTAAGAGTATTTTTTTCTGAATTCAGTAGTATTTATTTTTTGAAAAAAGTGTTAATACGAGGGAAGTCTCGTGGCAACTTGCCAGAATTTTTTGTTATTCAAACAATTAAAAATCATTTGAAATGTATTCTTGAGATATGGTTCAATTGAAACCAGAAACCAGAAGAACGTATTTTCGATGGATGTTATCTATCAAACGGCAGTTAAACGTTTAGCAGGAATGAAGAAATATTTGTCGTAATAGTACTACCCCATATTTTGTACTCATCGCACATTATTTTATTTCTGGGGATTATTGACACCAATCTGATTTAGGTAACATAACAATAGGAATCCTTGAATATTTTCTCAGTTGAATAATTTAGTTACGTAATATTGGATAATTACGCAACATTAAATAAATAACTGAAATTTAGAAGCGTAATTTACCATTAAAAAAAATTGATTAACGAAAAATTTTAACTATCGCTAATTAATTAAACATTCTTGGACTGGTCTAACCTAACTTGTATTTACTCAATTTTACACTTGTTATACTATCTATTATCTATTACCCACTCATAAACACTCTATATATCACTGACTGTTTTTTGTCATTAGTCATTTATTTTAATTTTCGTTAAAAGGTGTGTGAGAGAATCTGTTGATTGTAGTAATAGAGTTGCTCCGTTCTTCGTTATTTACAATTTCTTTAACTTAATATAATCTTTTTCTACATGCTATTTGTTGCACTTTTAATTATAATCTTTGCATTTAAGTTTCAAAGTTACACAATGTAATGCAAGTTCAGTGAAAATGTCTTTACTGGAACCATTTTTTCGTTAGCCACGTAGCTTATCATCGCTATTAAAGATACACCCAAGCACTAAGCTGGATGGATGTTAGGTTGTCCCCACTTCGTAGTTTGGGGGTTTTTCCAGAGGGTTGTCAAGGAAGAATCTGCACTTGCTCGCGGGTACACTTTCTGGGCACTGTAAAATGCATGCACCATATGGACTGATCAAATCGTGTTATACAGGGTGTTTCCTAAGTAATCTAAAATATTATATGGGGCGCTTCGCCACTCAATTTTAAGACGAAAAGTTCATATAAACATGTGTGATAAGTCTGGTTGTTAATGAGATACAGGGTGTTTTATTATTTTATTAGAAGCAACAACATGTGTTAAACATAAAGAAAAAATAGTATATTTCAGAGAATATGTTCAAAATGTCCACCTGCAGCTAAAATGCAAGCATCTGCTCGATGTCTAATTGATTGCCGAATACGTTCGAAGATACCAGGATTGTTACGAATAACATTACAGCCTTGTATGATACGATTTTGAAGATCTTGTACGTTTAACGTTACTCCAAAGGCCACTTAGAATAAGCATGTTTTTCGTATTACTTCTAAAAACCAGTAGCGTCACCAGGAAAAATTAATTTCAAATACAATCAGAGCTGATTTATTACAAACAATTCAACACCCTGTATCTCATTAACGACAAGACTTATCACACATATTTATATGAACTTTTCGTCTTAAAATTGAGTGACGAAGCGCCCCATATAATATTTTAGATTACTTAGGAAACACCCTGTATATCAATGTTCTGCATTTATCCAACTGAGAGGATCCGATCATGGAAGTGGCACAAAACGTCTACGTGAACGTTGACTTCTACCGCAATCCAGAACCGACATAATAACAGTGCACACTTGTGAGGAACACCAAACAACGACGACCAAAGAGACTTTGTGGTAAAATTACAAAAAGATTAGGTGTCGAATACAACATTAGTTTCAAGCCTTACTATTCACTATTAATTGTTTTTTTTAATTTGTTTGCAAAAATAAACTAGATATGATTTAAAAATTATTTTCGGGGAAAAAAAACCCTCGGTATTAATTTATTAAAGTTAAATCCTTGCAAATATACCTACTGTTATTTTCGGTTCAAAAATGCCATTTTACTTGGTTTGTGAATGCATGAACTGTGTTCGTTTGGTATTGTAAATTAGTTTTTGGAGTAATGTTTTTATTTGTGCCATAAGAATGTATTGAATTTACATATAAATGAAAATAATTTAAAATTGTGAAATGAATGCTGTTAATTTTACATTACCTATTATTATAGCTGCTATGTATGGAAACATTACTATTGCAGATCAAATTTTTAACTATTGTTATCGGTTACTGAACAATTCCCAACATTACAGTATTCTATGTACACGGGGTTGCTTTATTATTTCTTTGGTTAACATTAGATGCCATTTTATTCAACTGTGTAACACATTTTCTACCATCATTGAAAGATTGCATCAATCAGGAAATCCGCCTTACACTTTGATTTTCGTGGGAATTTTTTATGAGCTTTATAACACGAAATCGTTTTGTAATCGGCATTGAAATTAAATAATTTTTAGTAGCAATTTATAACACTAATAATTTGACACATATTTCTAATCGAATTATAGTAAGTAATACATTAATTATAAACAATAACCAAGGGAATGCAGTCAACCTTGAACATTAAGAGAGGAAATAAAAAAGCTCAGCTTCGAATACATCAAACAGTCCGTGAAAGGTACTTAATAACAATTAAATAAGGGAGAGATCAAAACCTTGTAGCAATGTTGACAATGTCGCTTTATTATCAAAAGAAGATCTATGATGTCCACTCTCACTAAATTAGATACTTTTTTTTATTTGTAAATTAATCACATGTAGGCTTAAAACTGTCCAAATATCGTTGATTAATAATTGTTTTTTTTTGTTGTTTCAGGTGAGAGTCCACTTAACAGCATTTACATAGGATGATTAAGTAAGTAACTTATAATTACGTGCATTGTTAATGGCCCCGAAATCTGTTAACCTTTCATGTTTATAACTTTTTTAATTGGATATCGTGCCATCGATATTATTAAATTAAAAAATATTGTTTTAATTAGCGATTTTTTAAATCATGAGCAACGAACAAACAGGGAGTGCAGCGCGTTCAATTAATAAACTTTAACAAGCCATGAAAAACCAATGTCGATAGATTTATTATTGTAATCTCGTTATTGACCTTCGATGATGATTATTATAGATAAGGAAGATCGTACTATAAATAAACTCTGCGACATGCATACTTAATAAAGACGTCTAAAGATTTCTTTTACCCATTAAATAAATTATATCGACACGGAATTAGGTTCGATGTGTTGAAATTGACCGTTTTCGAAATTATATCACAGATCGGCCGCCTAAATATTTCAAGGATCGGCAACTACCTGTAAATGTGAGGAATAACCGAATTTACACACAAATGACGATACAAATAATATGAATTTTTTGGGAAAAGAGGACCCATTTAAAATCGAGAAGGAAAATCTAATGCGATTACTATTGTTGTAATTTAATCAACAACATATTAAATTTAAGTAGTTCGCATAAATTTTCCATACAGCAATGCTTATTAGTTATTACACCTTAGTTTATAAACTAAATCGATTTATTTTATAGTTGTTGCATTACTATTATATTATAAGACGGTTGTTTTCATCGCATAAAGAATTTTCATTGCTGTAATACTTGTTTGTTGTTCAACTGTGACAAAAAGCTATTACTTACTTTAAAACATTCAGATTATTATTATTATTATTGTTTTTTGAATAAGAGTCAACTTAGTCGTTCTTTAATCTACTTATATGAACGCTTAGTCCTTAATTATATAAAATAGCAGAAATATGTTAAGTATTTAATTGAAAAAATAAGTGGCCGATGAACACAAACACAAGTAGAGCTCACAATACCGGAATTCCGGGATTTCGAAAACCGGGATCCCGGACAAAATTCATGCAGTATTTAACCCTTTGACTATCAGATCTTTTTTTGTGTAAAATTACAATAAATCCCTGTACAAGTAAATAATGGCATCCCCTGTATTTCAGGAAAAATAATTAATAAAATCTGAAGCATTCAAAATTCCGGAAAAGCAGGAAAATGAGTTGGGACAAATAGTCCCGCTTGTAGTATACAAATTAAAAATTATTAATTTATGTAGTCTTTATTCTATTGAAAAAATTGTACATAAGTTTGAATTAAATATGATGGGGTGTAAAGCACTCGTTACATAAAGGGATGTTACACCCCGCACAGATGAATTTTCTTCTTTTGTCCTTTTTCTCTTGGACACATTAGCACACCGTCGCCGACCGGTGGTTTGGACTGGCAGGAATGACATACTTTGGTATGAACGTGCTAGATGGACTACCCCAACAAATAAGACCGGAACTTCTAGTTGTAGATGCTTAATGTAAATTTTCTCCCGGTTCACCATCGTCTTCTGCCTCGACCTCATCTTCATCCTCTGACCTTTCCTCGGCCTTTTGGTCATCAGATGGATCGTATTCTGACTCAGATGGAGAAAAGTCGCCGTCGGCTTCATCATCACTCTCTTCTTGACCTATCATTGAGACAATTTTTTCCAGTTCCTTATCTGAAAGCGGTAATTTGCTCATCTAAAATAAAAATAATGTTACTGTACCTATTTAAAGTTCAATACCAGTAGGATAATAAATAATAATAATAATAATAATAATAAGGACTTTATTTTGAAAAAAGAAGAACAAAAAAAGGAATATGTATATGAAAATATATATCGATGATGGTGTAGGCGAAGTCTAGCAGAATGCTATTCACACTCAACCTCACTATCATCGTTTGGTAGATTGATAACTCTTAAAAAATAAATTGTCTAGGCTAGTAGCGTAAATTTAAATAATGTTGTCTGTAGTAGAGTGATAATATGGATTACTTTAAGCAAAATTTAGAGGGAGTTTCCAAAGCAAGTAGACAGCTGCAGAGTATCTTCAGCAAATAAAAGGAAATAGAAAAGAATAAAAAAAAAGAATTACTTAATACTATAAAAAATATTTAAATTGGATTATGAAGTATATAGTCTTTTAATTTATATTTAAATTTATTAATGTTCAATAACTTGAATTCTTGAGGAAGTCTGTTATATAACCCTATAGCACTGTACACAAACGACCTTTTATAAATAGCTGTAAAATGGCGAGGGATGTTAAAAGATGTCTTGAATCAAGTGTTTAAATTATGAATTCCAGACCTTATTTTGAATTCATCTTTGATAGTTGAATTAACACTATTATCGCTTAGTAGGCGATGAGTGAAATTAGCCAGGTGCAGAGCTCTACGCTTTTCCATGTTCAACCACCCGATCTCCTTCAGTTTGTAGGAAATATGTTCGAATTTACGTATTCCATAAATTAGGCGAAGGCAGCTATTCTGAACTTTTTGAATACGTGTTCTTTGTACAAAATCTATGCAAGGACCATAAATAAAGTCACAGTAATTGAAACAGGACAGAACTAAAGATTCGCACAAGTTTTTTTTAATTGAAACGGAAGACAATGGCGGTTAGCATATATATCACCTTTAGAGCAGCATAAGACTTTTGAATAAGTTTAGTTACATGTTCTCTAAATCGAATATTTGAATCAAAGACAACACCTAAATTATTAGCTTTGTTAACTAATGGGACGACAAAATCATCTATTTTAACCACAAAATCGTTTTGAATTAGTAAGATTTGCCTTCTACGGCCAAAGAGCATCGATGCACATTTTGAGGAGTTTAGCTTAAGTCCAAACTCCTTAGATAATTTTTTTATTTTGCTTAATTCGGTATTAATATCTTGCAAGGTATTTTGCCAGCGGGTTATTTGAAAACTTGTGTAAGCCTGAGTCTCATCTGCATATGCCATGACGTTACAATTATGTATAGATTTGATTATTTCGGAGGTGTAAACTATAAATAATAGAGGACCCAATACCGAGCCTTGAGGAACCCCGGCCGTGACATTAAGCTTATAAGAAAGATTATCCTCAATGCGAATTTGTTGGTATCGGTCGTGCAGATACGAAAAAATGAGGTCAGCTCCCACCTAAAAATACCATTGGGACAGTATATCCCACTAACAGTTTTATAACCAATAAATCTATAAAATTCGTACATTAGATACTACACTACCGACCGCTGGGATCGATGGCAGGGTAGATGGTTTGTCCAGTTGAAATTTTTAAACATGGTCTGGGACGTATTATCCCGATGGTAGTCAAAGGATTAAAACCGGTATTCATACGTATCTACCGGTATTTCGGTATTAATTTTATTTTATTTTAGTAGAAAATATTTTGGATTAATGACACTGATTTATAGTGCAAAATGTATACAGGGTGGGCCAATAGTGTGTGGATGGAAGACTGTGGGTTTATTAACGAATATTTAATTCATGGGATATGGTAAGGTTACAAATCTAAAATATTTTCACTTTTGAATCGCAAAGTTTATAGAGGATGATTTATATCAAAGTTGCATTTTTTTTAATGGAACCCCCTTGGTCAATTCTAGTGCGACTTTATGTATCACACATAGTACTTAAAACGAATCGTTTGGCCGCATGTGTCCCAAAAATTGTATATCGCAGGGATCATAAAGCTTAGAAGGCCGTGATGATGCGATATAACTAAAACATGAAATGTACTATTGTAAACCGGACGGTCAAATCCGAAATTTTCTTGTGTTCGGAGAAATTACTACGTCATTGACAAAATTTCTATAAACGGTAACTTGATTTTTCAAATGGCACTACCAATTTTTCTTTATTACGTTTTAATTTTTGAACTATGAATTTGCAAAATTATAATTGCAATAATTACATTTAAATATTTCATTCCACGATACACCAACTTATGCCATCCAAATTATAGTCATTCATTTGACGGTAGATATATACAGATCACCCACACATTAGTTCATTTCATACATTTCAGCAAGGTCTGATGATGACCACTGTAAGGTCGAAATCGATAACCACATAGAAAACTTTAAATAAAATATAGTGTACGCTGTACATGCAATTTAATTGTTTTACCTATCATAATATCCACACTATAATGGAGAACTTCATCAATAATTCATCAATAATATAATTGCGAGTTTATTACTTCCAATTTCAATTTAAAGTTTTTAGCTTTAAGTAGCAGTAATATTTTGCGTTTCGAATGTTGAATATTTGAATTTTCAAATTATAATTTAGGATTCATTAGCATTAATATTTTGAGTTTCAATTAATTATTTCAAATTTCTATTTTGAATACGAAATTTTTGAATGTTTTAAATTTACATTTTATATTTACATCTTTGAATAACTTGAATACTTTGAATTTGGAATTTTGAACTTTGAATTTCTAAGCCATGCGTTTTTTATTTTTCTTTTATAGTTTCAGCAGTAAAAAACCGGTATTCAAAATTGCTTCCGGTGTTGTAAGCCCTAAACACAAGTATTACTTACCTGAAAATGGCTTCGAACATGTTTGGATAGGCGTCCAACAAACGAAAGAATTTGAACTCTTCTGGAGTTCAGTAATTTGCAATTATCAGTTGTTTAACTCAGAAACTCATCTGAATTGATATTTCTACGGGTTTTCTTACGAAAAATAGTGGGATTATTTTAATAGGTAAGAACTGTATTCTTGATTCGTGGCTTATTCACAAGTTCTGGAGTTTGCTGATAGTTAGTATTGTGTCCATGGTTTAGTCTCTTGTAAATTCGCCAGTTCTTGAAACGTCCGAAACGTGTTTTGGCCATCCTTCCTTGTTGATTAATATTCAATTTGTCATTTTTCTCGTGCCTAACTTTATTAATGAGTTAATATTACAATTTGGATGTAGGTATAATAAAATAAACAAGAAGTAGGTCTAACGGAAAGGTTGTATAAATAAACGAATGCAGTATATTTGCATGTGATTAACTTTCTACCCGCCATCAATACATACACTATTTACATTACCAATTACACGCTAAGTCTATTAATTTATTATTTATTGTCAAGTTAGTTGTGATCGAAGAAGACTATTTTATAATTATTGTGACTTGTTCGTTTCGCAGACAAACACAAGCCAACTGGAATTTTTCTTTTTTTTTCCACGTCGTCGCCACGGTTTACATATTAATATTAATGAATGTACTATTAAACATTCCTGTGCGCGTTAATCAATGGTCGTATCTTAGACATTTTATTTATTAATTTTTTTTAAGTGGAGAATTATAAATTAAATTAAGGCGAGTTACTAGAAATTTGTAGGTATAACATCAAAGAGGTTTTGTTCATTCATTAAAAGAAAGTAATTTATTTTATAAATGAACGATTATTCAACTAAATCAGATTAAGGCATGAGATATTTTATAAATTGAACTTTCAACTTTTGTCGAGCTAAATTAATTGATAATCAATAGGGTTTCGTGGAATTATTTATATTATATGAATCGTGATTTCATTGCGACTTCTGCTTTAAGTGTGTATAATAATTATGAGACCACCATTACTGTAAATCGACTTTAATAGTCTACTTATTGTTAATGGTCACATAGCGCGCAATTTGTCGCGAGTAGGAGAAGTATTGAAAATGAGAGTTGGTGTTAGCAATAATTTGCACTTGGACACATGAAAAAGTGCATCCGCTCACTTTCATCAAACGGGTTTTATATTATCTCATCTATTTGGTTCACTGGCAAAAGAGAAATTAATTAATTTTTACTGTCATTTGTATAATTAAAATGTCACTGTCAACAATGATAAATAATGGCATTTTTTGCATTCAATAAAAATTACTACGCCTTCGTTTGCCACACTTAGAACGGATCTCTCGATTTAGTCTTTCTAAAAACACATAATTAATTAAGAGAAAATTTTTGATTTAAATTTAATTTTATAAAACTTCACTAATTTGTGAATCTAGTTTCATTAAATTATACTATCTACTAATGAGTGTTAGGGAAATAATAATTGATGTCTTTCTAATAAACGTTCTACATGCGTTACTAACTTCTAATTGCGTCTTAGCACGATACGCGTGACCACTAAGTAGTTAATTGCAAAAGTGTTTCCGAATATATGGCGATTATCTTATGAACTATTTTTTGTTATTGTTTTAAGCACGCATTTTATCACTATGTGGTGAACGAATCCGAAAGTTAATGACACACGAATGTGGGATTTCTCATATGTTCTATAAGATCTCATTTAGAAATGGAAGAAGTATACGACCTCCTCCTTCATTAAAACGAAATGTCGCTTTTTATTTCGTATGAATTATTGAGGGGCTGCATGACTTTTGTTTCTATATAACCCCCTGACTCTTTCTACTCGAAAAACGAACAAAATTTCATTGACCACTTAAGATTACTTGAGATATGCAAATTAAATCTTTCAGTACGTGCTACCATCAATTTCTACAAGAACGTCTGCATCATTTTTTGATAATATCACAAATTTTTGTGAATCATTGACATACGTGCAGTGCCCTTTTTACGTTTCAACCCGATTGTGGTAATTTTATTTTGGATTCTTGTACGTACAAAGCGCAGCTTTTTGAAACTCTTTTAAGGGTAAGGGTAACCGTAACACCCTCCATAATTTTGCATATTGGAAAAGTGGTCAAAAAGGAGTTTTTCGGTAATATCTCTTGTTCCTGTTATTGTACCAGAGAAATATATATAAAATTAACCATGGATGTCATTTTTCATCTTCATCGTTACAGTAAAGTGTATTCCATTTCGCTTTATTCAAAAAAAAATTTTCGAGTCCTCACACTTGGTGTTTAGTTATTATTAGCCGATAGCTAATTGTGAATATTGATAATAAATTATTTACCGCAATATAGTTATTAGATATTTGCCCGTAACTTAACGAATAGTTTTTGGCATTTTGGGGTTTGGTTTATTCATTTGCTACAATGATGAAATTTTTATATAAATTTACTATTCGTCCACATCTGATGAGGTAAACTGGCAACCCTTTGTTCTCCACCACCGAGGTTGTGGCAGAATTTTGGCATTCCTCGTAATCAAGATTTTCTCACTTTTCAATCGGATGCTGATGTGATGATTTTCATGGTTAGATGTCTTTTATGACCTTTGTTTTCATTGTTAATATTTTAGTTTGTAATATAGTTTTTCGATAGGTTTAGGGTTAATATATCGGTAGTAGCTAATATGATATTTATATTATGTTTATTATAGAATATTCTACTGTAGCACGAGATATTAATTACAGGTGCCACATCTCAACAATATTTAAAAGTTGATAGTCTGAAATGGTTTACGATCCCTTGTAAATTTAGAAAAATTAGGTAGTCCTTTAAAAAGTAACTTATTATAGAGTCTGAGTTGGAACTTCTCGAAATTAAACTTCTAGAATTAGAGATTCTAGTCAGTAAATTTCGCACCGGTGAAACAATAGTATTCACACTCAAATTATTATAGCACTGACAGACTGAAAGTTTTATCCAACACCTCCGAATATGTTACACCCATCTCAGATTAGTTAAATTATTAGTTAGATGAATTGAATAAAGTTTTCGCTGAAGCTTTCAATCTAATTTCCCAACTTTTAGAGCCACCTTACGATTCAGGATCCCCTTATTCTGGTAATGACTCTACCAGTTCAAAAGTGGAGCATAAAATTTTCTGGAGATACAACAGGTAGGTGTAGCTGTATCTGAACAAGAACTGTACCAAATTTCTCAAGAAAAAAGCCTGTGGGAGATCACCACAAGAAATTTGTAAATTAAAACATCATCCGTACAAGAGAATAGAGAAAAAGGATATAGATTGGTAACGGATAATGTCTTGTGCAGACAGCGAAGATAATTTACATAGATTATTGTTTCATTTTTCACAAGAGTATAAGACATATGGAGTAGAAGTAGAAGTCTTAATTAAGACACAGAAATATAGTATAGCAAGTGAAGAGTTTTAATTATGTGGGAACCGAAATAACAAGAGTTAGAACACTATACAAGGAACGCGAATAAAGGATCACACGAAACAGATTTATTTTGTGAGAAGGGAAGTTCGACAATAATAGCATGTCACACAGTGTTTCATTGACCATTTTGATGTCGTACTGTCACATAGCAACTATTATTCTTTTCAAAAATAGACATAAAAATAAATCACTTTAATTCCTAGCGTGAAAAGTAAATGAATTTCGCCACAAAAACTAAACATGTCCTGGAAACTATACCGAGAAAGTCGTTAAGGGAGCGTGTGAGAAGCGATGACATGCGATAGCAATTCAACATCCAGACAATTGAAGAGTGAATGGAACAACTTAGAATAAAATGAAACCACAATGTAATTTTTGTGGCACAAGCACATCCAAATTACAATAGTTAGGAATCCGAAAAGGGAATCCGTATAAGGACGGATGGTCCAATAATTAGATTGAATTAATAAGGATAAATATCATGCAAATTATAAACGTGCAATAACAAACCATAATGCATGTCAAATATCAAAAGATGGACGCATGTGACAAAGCAGGTGTCGACGGTACCAGTAGAATAGAGTATAGTGTACAGTGTGCTGATCAATTGATTTTTGGAAGTCACGATTTCGTTGAGCAGGCCGGGATCTCTTTTATTTTTGGTGATTTCCAATATTTCGAGCATGTTAAGAAGGTAACCTTTTTTACAAACATGTATAGTATACGGAAATCCGTAGTAGTGTTAAAAGCATGACTGGTGTTCAATATATGTTCTGCGAAAACTGAAGGCTGATTAAAATTATTGTGCTTAATAGCAAGCGAATGCTCTTTAAACCGGGTAACAAAAGATCTCCTTGTCTGTCCAATATAGAAAGCGGAACAAGAATTGCACAAAAGTTGGTAAACCCCTGAGTTCTCTAATTTATTACGTTTGCCTTTGTTATGTACTAATAAATTGTGTAAAGTGTCTTTATTTGAAAAAGCGATGTGTATCTTTTATCTAATGACGTCTAAAAATGTTTTTAATCTTGTATGATATATTTGGGTAAAAAGGGAGGGATCTAAAAATGTAGTTGTTAGGATCCGATTTATCTGGAGTTAAAAAAGTAGGATTAAGGGTGATTTTAATGACAAGTTTATCAATTAAATGAATACTTAGGGTAATTATTATTATCGAAAGCTAATTGCCTAATAATGTTGAGTTCAATATTGAAATAAGATGGGAACATTGGGATAGTCAACAATCTTTTAATAAGTGAGTTAAAACCAGCAAGTTTGTGGGAGATGGGGTGGTCAGAATCATAAGGGATAAGATTATTGGTGGTGGTTGGTTTTCTGTACATGCTAAATTCGATGTTGCAATCTTTTTTATGTAAAGTTATGTCTAAAAATGGGAGTTTGTTATCCATTTCTTTTTCAAAATTGAATTTAATGTTGTGATGTATTTGGTAGAAATGTTTTGATCTTCATGTCGTTGCCCAGATGTATGCAGAATATGCCGTCGACATACCTGCCTTAGAAAATAACAGAATCTATGAAAATTTGTGTTTACTTATGTAGTGTGATTCGAGATGGTGCATGAATATTTCTGCCATTATAGGAGAAAGATTTGAACCCATGGCAAGGAATTGTTGAATTTAAAGAAGTTTTTTTGGCAATAATTAAAGTGGTCAAATCGTCTGAGAGGTCTGAATCATGAAGAAGGTTAGAAATAATTTTAATAACGTCTTTGGAGGGGATGTTAGGGAACAAGTTCATTACATGGAAAATTGATAGGGAAGGTTGATGGAGGTTATCTTGGCCGTAAGTTCAAATAATAACAAAATTCGGTTGCAAAATAATATGTTTTTTTAAAAACAAATTCGATCAAGAGATGATTCTTCAAACTGGGGTATCAATAAAGCTTACCACCGGTCTAATTGGGATATCTTTTTATGTATTTTTGGGAGACCATATAACTTTGGGCAAAGAGTTTTTGTTAAATTTGGAGATTTTTTTCTTTTTAATTTAATTGATAGGGTTACTGGGAGTGTTGGGAGTGTTTGAACGGGAAAGAAAGGTGTTAGAATTGAGGACTTGAAGGGTCCTGTGAATGTCCGCTTTAATGAGGTTCTCCTCTTGGAGATTGGTTTAAGATACAATAGCGTCACAATGAGTTGCAATATCTTCTATAATTTGATTATCGTTCTTATCGTTCGGGGGGTTTTGTACTTGAGACCCCTATTCAACAAGGCCAATTCCTTTTTATCAAAAACATGAATACTTAAATTTAAAATTGTAGGGTGACATTTGAGCGTCGAAAAGTGATTATGACTGAGCTTGTTAGTGTGATTTTGTTGCTTGAGGGACTTTAATTTGTTATTAGGTTTGTAAATTGTTGCCAAGGAAGGGAAATGTTGATTTCAAACTTTCTTCGCAGTAATTTTCTACGGCATACCAAATTTTTTCTTTCACTGAAGCTGCCAGAAGCATCAAAAGTATCAAAACTGAAATTAATAAGTTTTTCGTTACCGCACAAAGTTGTAGGTAAACACTAACCGTTGTAATTAAAATACAACGTCCACGCCCGATTTTTTCAGGTTCACCATACTATTAAATTCGAAGCATGCAGAAATGCACTACCTGGAAGTGTTTCGTATATAGGTGTATCGAGTTGTAGTATTTGAATACTTAATGCACTTAAAGAAAAGGTAATAAATTAAACTTTCTGTTGACGCCGTTGGAAATATAAATAAATTTCAAGTGAGATACTATTGCAACGTACCTACCTACGGAGTTTCCTCGATTTTAATATTATTTGCAATGTACAAGGTTGGAACAAATTCAGATCTAGAAACAGAAATTTTACGTACATCTTGTCTACTGTGATAAACCTGTAAGGTTTGCCGTGCCATAAACAGATACCTACGATAATTAATACCAACCTAATTCACCTTAATCAATCAATTAAGCTTAGACAACTTTATTTACGTAGGCGCCGCCATTTAACAACTTTCTTTTTCTTAATTCCGATATAATTTAATAAATTTTCATTTATAATATTTTGTTAATTGATTTATTTGTGTTCAGATTTCCGATTAATGTTTTTGTCATGTTTACAAGCTACTTGTATAAATGTATAACATGTGATAGGTGGATAGCAATGAATAACTGATTTGTACAAAGCCAATTATGTATTTTTTCTATATCAATTAACTACAGATATTTTTATACAAGTCGCTTACAATACAACAAAACGAGAATAACATTCCAAAGTGTTTTTAGTTGCTAAAATCCAGACACACGACGCATTATTTTTTTCTTAGGATTAAATTCTATTATTTAACGTTATGAAAGTGTTAACGCAATTTTGTTATTTTTAAGCAATCATACATAACCATCCTTCCTCTCCTGATATTTTTTAACTCCATTGACTGCTTGTAACTAACGTTCCCAATTTGGTCTGTAACATTTAAAAAAATAACATCGAAGCAGTGAAATCTAATAAGTAGCCATTTAGTTTTAGTAGCTCATAAAAAAGGTACGTGTACAAAAAATCTATCGTAAAAGTTGCGCACAGGTAAATTTATGGTTAACTGAAAGGGAAATACAACAACGTAAAACTAAATTTGCAAACCGTGCCTCTAAATTAAACGTTCGTAATAATATATTGCAAACGAGCATTGGGACTAAGGGATATTAAGCCCAAAATCCGATAATTAATTAATTTCTATAAATCTTGTTATGTGTCCATTTGAATTGGAACTATCTAATTTCAACGGATCAAGTTGGGAACAGCTTCCGTAGGGATCTGTCATTATTTTAATGAGAATTTCAATAATTTGAAACATTTCTCGCTTAATTGTGGCGTACACAAATGAGCACATGAAACTTTATGTAGCACAGTATGGAAACTGTAATACATAGTGCGCATATGGTAATGTATAAATGTCACGCGTCGCATCGGTTTTGCTAGAACGGGTTGTTATACATATTAACAATCATCAACAAGTCGTGATTATTTCATTGTCTACACTACGCTTTTGCCCGTATACCACTTGCCCAAAAGACTTTCTGGCATTTTTATGTAGAATGTACAGAATGCTGTGTACTGAAATACCTATTTTGTTTCAAGTTACATTTAAAAACTTCGTTAGGTGGCGTTTAAATGGATAAATCTATAAATTATCATTATATTATCGTTTATGTGAACGTTCCAACATCTTTAATGATTACAGTTAGAAATAAAATAAAATATGTCCATATTGATCAGATGATCAGACACACTGTGGTGGTATAGTACGCTCTACCATACCACCACAGTGTAATATTTCGGAAATTATCGAGTTTGGGAGGACATTATTAACAAAAACGAAGCGCAATTAACGCGTCATTTCAAAAATGTAATAATATACGGGGTGTTCCATTTGAAAACATTCAGTAAACGCTCTTTGAAGATCGCCGAATTGACTGCATCGTAACAAACACCCTGTATAATAAAATTAATGTTTGATTATTTTGTAGCTTCAACACATCCCTTAGCTATATGCTTACCAAATAATTTTGTCTTAGCTAATCGTACTACTGTCGCATGGAATTAATATGGTAAACCTTGTCTCGACCATTTTTTTTTAATTTCCGTTAATAACTCAGTAATGCGTCATCCGAAACCAAAAACCCAGGGATCGTTGAAAAGAAAATTTAAAACAGATTAGAAAAATCAAATGATATACAGGGTGTTTTATTAAAAAAATGATCTCGAATGTGCCCCGCTTTAGGGCATCACCCTGTATAATTCAAATTATTTTTAAAATGTGCGTCTTTTGCTACAGTACCACTGTTTATAAAATAAAAGCGTTCAATTGTATTTAATGAAGCCTATATTGGACTTTGAGCAACCCTGTATAATACCTGTACTACAACCGTTATCTGGCTAAAAATATTACCTTATGGTAGGCAGTTAGGCTACTTTTAACTGTTACAAGTTCAGATATACTGTCGAGGTTTACTTCAACCCTCTGTTTGCGATTCTAGAGATTAACTGTTAAACCATTTCAACGGCGACAACTTTACTAATAACATTTCTGTATTAACTAAATCTACCTAAGAGCACAAGAATAGACCGTTATGTCATTAATCATATTCAGCAATGCTGTTTTAGTGCTATAGGATAGGTACTATTTTCGATAACATGACTGAGTAGGTGGGAAGTATGTAATTTTAAATACTTAACCAACTGTTGTGAGCAGTACTACTTTTTCAAATATTTTTGGGAAACCCTGTAATATTGAAGTTGTTTTTAATATATTTTAATCACTAACCAATTGCTAACTGTAACCTAGTAACCTATCAAATATATGAAGAAAAGTAATTTTAAGTAGTCTGGATTCGAATGACAACTACTAAGCGTTTTTTCGAACTCTAATTCTTCTGACGTCTTGAAGAACACTAGGCTTGTCTAGTCAAAACGTTAGCCTAATGAAGTCTATTGAGTTTTATTAAAAACCACTATCCCGAACTCCTCAAGAAGTCTCCACCAGTATCGTAAGGCATCTTGCTCATGTGACAATTTTTGTATTGTTTTCTGTTCGATTGTATGTGCCTCTATTAGCCGTAGGCAACTAGTCTCCCAGTGTTGTGGAGCTAGGCAACTCATTTGCGCAACTGCACACCAAGTTTATTTCGGAATTATTCGGGCTTTCTTTTCAAAGATGGTCTTAAGCAGTACAGAACCCCTTCTTCTTAGTCTTCTATTGAAAAAGAGAAAGAAGAGAGTCAGAAATTTTCGAAAAACCCCATGTTAATGAGTAGGTTAAGCAAAGGTCCATATTACACACTATTCGATGATCTTTGTGCTGATAAAAGGAAATTGTTCAACTATTTTCGGATGTCTAAACGTTTATTTGAGGAGTTGCTCACTTACGTAGAAAAAGATATCACTGGACATGATACAGAACTAAACAAATGTATTCCTGCAATAACAAATGAAATTTTTTGTTTCTATTGTTTCTCTTGGATGAACCCGTGATGCCGATGCACACGCAGTCAGTTGGCCAACTAGTCGCGCCACTGGTTGCCGACGGCTAATACACTACATATACTGCAATGTCACACGACTACGCAGAGATACATACAGTTGCCGTACTCTGACACCCTCGGTAACTGTAGCACTCTCTATTTTTAGTGCCGCAACTGCTCTCTCGCGCGGCTAATGGCTTCCATTTTATTCAATGCCCCACGATACCTTCGTCAATCGGTTGTCCAACTAGTTGTCTACGGCTAAGTTACCGAGAAACGTTCCCGCATCCAGCTAAATCGTCCTGGAAGTATTTTCCTGGATACAAGCGCAAGGTTAACCATCCATACATAACTCCATACGTAACTTCAAATCTCTCTAGTTTTAATTTATACGCTTGGTAGGTACTTGGCTTGATATTGGCTCTCTAATTTTTAATTAATTATGCTAACCTACGTGCGATAAATTTCATCCCCAAACGCCTTCTGAGCGTTGCATTTTTTTGCCACATCCCATGTAGCATTTAATATTGGTGTAATATTGTCATTTTATTGTAAATATATTGGTAGAATATGAATGTACAATATCGTTGAAATGTGAACAATTTTACATATTGGCTAAATATTACCAAACGATATTCTTTCAATATTGGGGAAAATATTTATACAATATTGACCCAATTATTGTTTTGTAATGTGTCCCAAAATAGTATGAAATGGGGTGACCTGGGCCACTACAGACCCCTAACTGCTGCGAGGGACCATTGCCCATTGCGCAGCACTTGCAGGTGTTCCATGTGGTCCGGCCCAGAAACCTCATTCACTTCGTGCATACTCGGAGGAGTGATGCTGGAAAAAGCTTTTGCTTCAAGTAGGACTCGAACCATCGACTACCCGCGGTTAGAAGGTCAGCCATTATACCATTGAGGTATGGAAAGTTATGTAATTTTGGAATTTAAAGTTGAACACTATAATATATGGAGGAGGGCGTGCATATTATATTTTGATTATTTTGATATCTCTAAATCTCTAATTCCATTTAAAATAATCGAGTACGATCCTGATGTACAGACGAAACCGAGAACAGTGCGGGTCTGAAAATATTTTTAGGTTGTAAACAAGGAACATCTGAATAGGAAATGTCTCTTGACCTTTTGTCCTAAAATTAATATTAAAGGTACTATGGAAGAACGAAGCAAGTGGGCAACCCTGTATATGTTTTTCTAAAAAAACAACGTCAATACTGGGCTATGCAAAATGCAAAATAATTGAATTTAACCTTTCACAATATACAGCTAATGAATGGGGTACAAAATCTTTTAATTTTACTCCTCGCGTGACGCGTGTTTGAATATACATAGTTGTTATATTCTTTTCATAATTTAACGTAGGTATCTATATTTTTTAAGAATCGATACACTTTAAATAAGTCAAATAACGCGAAATTGGTAAAGAATGTTAGAGATTACATTTGATCGAACGCGAACGCGCCAATAGCATCGTGCCATGCTACACATAACAAACGTAGAAAAAGTAATTTCAATAGTAAATTTTCACTTCCTCATTGTTTATAAGATTATCTTCTCCGACCAGTTGTTTTATGTACTATTCCTTAATTACATTTCTGCCGTAATGACTTTTAAAAATTATTTCCGGTCGTTAGAAGAAGCACGATTCAACTTTTGCAGTAAATTGAAAAACAAGTCTATAATTTAACAAAACATTAGCTTCATTCACCAATTGTGTTAAGGTCAATTTTGGATTACGACAATCTATCTAATTTAACTAGAAAAAAAAAGGTGAGTAACGGGTTTTGTTAAGTAAGTAGTTATATGAGATAATAAAAATTGGTTAATTATTATTACTTGTTTGTTTACTTAATCATCTTAAGTAGTTTTATAAGTAATTTATTCAGGAATTTTGATGTCTCTTGATTTGATGAATATTCATCAACGTGTATTGGTCGATACCTAATATAATATTGTTTTTTGTTTGATTTGTAAGGTATAACAATATTTTCAGGTCAACGATTCTTTCGCTTTCACTTATTATTTGTTCTCTTTATAAAATTCGTCCCTAATTTTTATAGTATCATCGAATCGTTGAAAGCAGCAGTTTGTTTCGTTGTTTGATTATAAACAGTCATGGAGCGATATCGTGCTTGAAAACAAATATTAATTTATAGCCGGTACTTTCCCTTTATTCTCAGTCCTACCAAATTTGGTACGTTTTTTTTTTTTCGAGGCGAGTCTGCTACTAATTTGCATATTTTCATTTTTGTATGGTCAACGATACGTTTTTCAAATAAGAGACAAGCGTGCCTCGTAGATATTTCGAAAGTGATCTATTAGACGATTGTCATTTCCAACCCGAAATTGTAGTCTCAGATGTTTATTATTTTTACTTTAGACAAAAAAGTGACTAATTAGCTAATGAAAGTTAAATTTAGTAATCTAATATAGCTAATGGCATAATAATAATTGGTTTATGATGCGCGTACCTGAAAGCGAAAACTGAAAGTGTTTTAATTAAATATTTTTAGAGACTTTATATAGCAACAGTACATAATTATTAACCTTGATATGAAGTTCGTCGTATATAAATAAACCATTACTTGACGTAAATAAGTTACCGTCGTGCATGTAACTTCCATTAATTATGTACGGTTATACATTGGATGATATACTATGTTATCGTATGATTGATAGATTTATTTAAAGTCGATCGGTTTATTATGCAGTAGCATTGTTATGTATGTGCAGACGTTCTTGTCCTACTGTTCCATTGCCTCTAATCTTTTGCTATATCTCAATAACAATTTCACATTTGCATGATGTCAAGATACAGGATAACGAACTGGCTATCAATTTTTCTATGGTACAAAAGTTTACAAAGATAAAATGTTATTTATTATAATTTTGACAGTACATTTATTGAGAGGCCCCGAATCAGTGATTTTAACGTTGATTATTCCAAATTTGTCGTCTCAAAATTCAGTTCAGTGTAATGTGACCCAATTTGTAAATTTAGAGTAGTATCACAAGGTGGTCCCATCAAGATTAGTCATGCCAATAGAATTTAAAAAAATTCTGAAAATTATTTTCTAATTTGTTTGTAGATTTAGGTACGTGATGAAAACCAGTGAACTGCAAATTTCTATTCTAAGAGTGGACTACATTAGATCCGACTGAGATCGGTCCATATATAGAATATAACTAATGAACTGTTGTAGAATGTGCAATTCACCACCTAATTTGCACTATTTTGTCGTTTTTGCACAATTAGTTTCTCACGTTTATCTTACAGTTGTTGCTTTCTCGATCCTTCGTTTTCAATTTATTGAAAGAGGGCCTACGATGAACTTCATAAATACGCATCTTATGACTATTGTAGACACTCACGTTTCTTCCCATTGAAGATTGGTAACGTTAAGTACCATTTAAATTGTTTTACATTTTATTCCACTTAGACCCAATTAGAAAAACCGCGTGACGATCGTGTGTTGTTCATTGATTGTACCAATATGCAAAGTATTTTTCTTTCCTCACCGATTTTCCCAAAAGATCATTGAGTTTTTCACTGGTCAGGTTTGGAACTATTCTACTTATTTTGATTCGATTATTATCGAAAATATAATTAATGTCTGCTGTACTTATCTACGCCATATTTCCTGATTTGATATCGACATGGGAAGAAAGTTAACCTTGTACGGTATCATATCGTTAGACTGATATGCTGTAAGAACGAGTCCGCATTATGATGAAGGTTAGAAAAGGCATGTTGTACACCCTGTACAAGCAATCTTGCAGAGTGTAAAATGTCAGTGAGCAGTGTTTTTCATTTTTGGATAACTATTCGAATAAGTACAATAAGCATTAAATATTTATATTTCTTTCAAATATTTTCGAACCAATTGGAATTTTCTGAATTTTCAAAACAGCACAAAGTTTTACTTGAACCTGTTTTCCATGTCCTTATAATGGAAATCGTCAGTAATAATTCAATTCTAGTTCAAGTTAATGAGTGGAAGAAATACTTTTTGTTCAATTATGAAAATTTGAAATCTCTAAGAAATAAAATCGAAAGATCGTGTTCCACTTCAGAACAAACAAGATTTTTGTTTAATTTGTAGGTTTACGCTGAACCTGACAGTGGAAACACCGCACATTATTCAATTAAATTTTTTCAAAAAAACATTATCCTAAATTCTAAATAAATAGGTAACAATAAATTGGCGAAGAACTTCTATGGAAAGCAAATACGGAGGATAAATAATATGTGAATATGGGCGTGCGTTAAAAATTAAATGATAGGACCGGGCTTACCAAATCGTACAATTTGGAAAGAAATGTATAGGCTTTCCTATGCATCACAACCGTTCATTTCAATTGAGAATAGGGGTTGTTCCTCTGTTAACGTTACTTAATCGTATTAGAAAAGAGCTATTATACTATGTACTTACTAAAGAAACAGGAGAACCGATTGAATGCAGTAAAAGGGGATACACCTGCCTGTCCAAAAAAGATTAAATTTTCGTCACAAATTTTTTACTACAGCACTTACAACTTCACAAATGTTTGTCTCCTTTGAATAAGTACTCAACACCGCTCACATCCTTTTCTTCAATTGATCATATCCTTTCTGCAGCTCGGTTGTTCTGATAGCTTGTAGTTTTCCTTTAAATTTCTTCTAAATTTGGAAAACGAAGTCATTTCAAGGTGATTTTAGTTTGGAATATAAGAAAAAGTAGTGGAATCATATTATCTGGAGTACTTAGAGTTGTGAAAGACTGTTGGTCTTTTACTGACCAAAAATTATCATCTAATGAGCCGAGAAAATTTGCACGTTGTTGTGGTGCAACATCTAGCTCTTGTTCTTCAACAAATCAGGTGCACATATTACCGTAAACGAATTAAAATTGCCACATGGAACTCTGTTGATTATCGGACCTTGTGGCACGAGTAATTGGTGTCATCATTTTTAATCGTTCTTTCTTCAGTCGTGGTAAATGTTGACTGAGTCATTGTGACGATTGTGCCTTTGTTACTATGTTATTATTACTGTTAGCACGATGACGTTTGGCAAATGACATGATTTTCTTTTCGACGAGAACGGGACACTCGCACAGTATGTGTTGTGCCGTCTTGTCGTCTGTGTGGCATCCTCTGCAGGATGGTGAATCTACCAAGCCCATGTAGTGCATGTGCTTGTTAAGTTTGCAGTGTCTAGAAAGTATTCCTATAAGTAGCCGTAGGTTCCTTCTGGATAGCCCTGTACAGAAGCGCGCCAGGCAACGAGATGGTCCTTTGAAGGGCTCTCTCGCGTGACTGCAGTCTGACATCAAGTTCCACCTAGCATTATGCTGGGCTTGGGTGTCTTGGGTTATTGAGTTGTTTACAGTTGATGCTGTAAGTGGAAGAGCCGGTTCTGCCCGCTGGACCATAAAACGGTTGTTTTGAGACCAGACTTTTTCATTGCCTATTGCTCCAGCGTGCCCTTTAACCCATACAAGCTCAAAGAGTGTTGCTGTTTGTTACTTGCTCTAGTACCTGGTGACACTCGGAAACCAGCCTAGAGGTGATTTTCTATTGACCCAGTGCCTGCAAAGCGGCTCTGCTGTGGCTCGATATTCTCATGATTGTAATCTTTATGCTGTGCATAAGAATTGTTTTTGCACTAAGCGTTATTCCTGCAAGCCTCTGCCTGAGAGACAGTCGAAATTTTGCCTAGTGGTTGCCTGATATGGAATTTCAGTTCTTTGGAGTAACTCTGGTTTCCTTCCATTGTTTTAGATCCATCCGTGACGATGGATATGTCTGCTTGGGATGCTGCTCCCACATCAAGGAAAATGTGGTACTTTTCCCCTAGTATATATCGAGGGATGAGTGAGTCGGATCGTCCTTCTAGTATAGACAGTCGCTTGACTCTGTTGTTCAACAACCTTTTATGTTTCATACGCCAGGCTGCCAGCATGGCCTACTTTCTCACGTGGAGATCCAGTGGAGGCAGACCCAGGAAGGCTTCCGTGACGGCTGTGGAGGTTGTTCGCATTGCGCCCGTGCTCGCGAGGCACGCTAGTCTTTGCACATGGTTGAAAAGTGTTTTGGTTGTGGATAGTCTGGTTCTAGGCCACCAGACAATTGCTCCATAACAGAACATGGGTTTTATCACAGCGGTGTACCGCCTTTGGGGATGGACCCGAAAGTCTTCCGATTGCGCGGCGACATTGCCAGAAAGCCCTGTTTGCTTTCTCCGCATTTAACTGGATGTACTTAGTCCAGTTCAGTTTATTGTCAAGTGTAATACCTAGATACTTCACTGACTCTGAAAACTGTAGGTGTATTTGGAAGAGTAGACAGTAGAGGAACTCGGAGGCCCTCAATCTTCCTTCTCCTTGTGAAGAGAACTACCTCCGTTTTTGTCGTCTTTATACAACCTTTCGCCCAGTTTAACAAGGAATATTTTTTTTATTGTTTGTTGGCGTCGCGGGTCGCTTTGATCTTATATATTTTGGTCGATAGATGAATCAGCCTGATTTCAAACGCTTAAACCATTCGTAACATTATATTAACGCAAACTTAATATTATGACGATTCGTAAAGTTTTTCGCATACACGAACAAGAAACAGTCAATAACTATAATAATTCTTCAGATCAACTGTTATATTATTATTATTATTATTATTATTATTATTATTATATTATACGTGCGTACTATAGTAGCTCGTGACCGTGACCGTACTTAATTTTGTTTTGGAGCACGCAAAGAAGGTTATAGATTGACTCATCACCTCCTTACATGTGACCATCGTTCCTGGAAACATAAGAAAAGTTCTGCATTGAACCCTCGAGTTCAACGCCCACAGTGTATATTTCGCTTGATTCTTGTTCTGTATTTCCTCATCAAATGGAGAAACCCATGAATGTTGTAATTTGGTAATCGCTTTGGATATCTGAATTCTCACAGATGAAAATTATGCTACTAAACTGCTTTTTAAGGTACACAAAAAAGCCTGTCAAGCAATGACATTCTTTCAGTATTTCAGAGAGAATACTGCAGTGTCCCAAGAATGTTACTTTTTGATAACTATTCTGTAGTCTTCGAAATTTTATATGAACTATCTTCTAATTTCAATGTGGGATGACTTTTTACATAAATGAGCATTACCTATTCCAGAAGCTTTCTTAACTTTTAACAATATTAAATATAAAGTATCCCAAAAAGGTAATAATGTGCGAAGATCTTGTAAATAAAGCAAATTTTCAAAATAGAAGAATCTGCCGATTATGGCCGCAATTTCCAAGGTCGTATGGGGCGCAAAGTTTAGAGTTTAGACTATCCCTTCAGGGCAAAGTGAAATGTCATTTGTTCTCGGATTCGGTAAATTCCCAATTCTTTTCGTAATTTATTCTGTTGTTAATTGTAAATTGTACACTATTGTACTTTTTGTTACAAACCGTAAGCGAATGAATTGATACAAAATTTCGTGTTTCTTCACTGAATTTATGTATGCAACTAAGTGCCAACTACACTAAAGAATTCTTAGCGTGCAAGTACCTACCCATTTAATACCTAAGCGTTAAATAATGTGACAACTACTGATATCGTTTAGGCTTGTAATTTTATAATTTCAATTTTTCCAAATTGTCGCATCGTGTTTCATCTTTACTCTTAATTACATACGGTAAATTTGAGTAGGTATGTTTAATTACATTAAGTAATTGCAAGCGCGATCTAAGTGGCGTAGAAAATTGAAAACAGTCTTTCTACCTTTAAATTATGACCAGTTATAGGATTTAATGACATTATGAAGCATATAAATTAAACTGTAATGTGGTAATTTTAATGCAAGCATTACAAACTGTTTCTTTAATAACTTCATATTTATAATACTTAGCAAGAGCTATCGGCATTTATTTAAGGCCTTTAAGGGGATTGTTTGCGGTTAGAAACCTCAGTTGGACCATGGCCGATTTTTTAAGCGACAACCTTTAGGTTAATTTCCTTAGAAAATTTTGCAATTCTCACTTACGAATACTCGCTGTATCGCTGTTCGAAGAATAATTCAAAAGGTTCGCGTGCGTAAAAACAACTTATGTCATTGTATGTGGTTTCTTCTTGAAATTGGCACAACAATATTATTATACGGTAACCACAAATCACTGTAAACAAAGCCATTGTTTTTGACAATACAATTTATTCATAGGAGTAAGAATTAGTTACCTATTCCTTTTATGGTGCACTATACCTACCGATGCTGTTTTGTAATTCGGAAATTCAACATAACGATTTTAAGGAACTAATCTATTCTCATTAATTGTTTAGCATTATTGCGTAATAATTATTTCTTAACAAGCTTTGGGAAAAATTATTATTAACTAATTCATAACTCATATAATATACGCACTATATTTTTTATGCTTGAAATTTAGGTACATATTACAAAATCAGTTCGTGCAAACTAATTTTTAAATAATTACATATTCTTATTACCACCACCTTGTAATTATAATGAACAATATGTATTGCACAAACGGCGTAGCTTTAGTACGATTACTTAATTCCCACGTTGTTTTTTTTTTATTTAATTGCTTATTTTCTTAAGTGTCGATAGAAATTGCGAAATCGGTAGTTTCGGTTCTTGTAGGTATTACGCGGGGTGTGATTAAAGTCGTTGCCCTTACGTCTTAAATAATGCAGATTGGTTTAATTTATTCCCGTTTTGAAGAGAAAAAATTGAAAATTTTGTTTTCAATGAAGATGAGAATTTAATTGATGTATTGCTTTACTTCCTTAAGTTACATTATTATCCTAACGGTTTGTGGGAAAAAAATGCCTTCTTTAATAAGATGATAAAGCGTAGGATGTGTTTAAACCCATTAACTTCCTTTCATATACCAAAAGTGGAAATTTCATCTATTATTAGAGAGTTTCTAGTAGGTATAATGCACTTTTCCAATTTTGGATAATTTCACTTAGAAACTTTAATTAGCGTTCTATGAATAGGTTAACAAAATTTTTAATGTGCATCGGCGATTAGTTTTTTATTTTATTTTGTAGCTAATTATATTCACAAATTTCTCCCGAGCTTCTTTATTTGGAATTCCTCATTCTAAATTCAGAACGCATCGTGCGCATAAATAGAAAAGTGCATGTATAAATACGCTAATGAATTATTTTTGTTTCAGGAAACATTCCAGAGATCGCCGGAAACACAAACTGATCGTAGATATCCGGTAAGTAAATTATTATTCTTATTGGTGTTACGTGCACCTACACTTTTCCAGTTTTCATGAATCTTTCATTGAAGTGAAAAAATTTTCACGTTAAACAAGTGGTCGTAAGAGATAAAAAAATGAAAGTATTTGCAGCTTTTAAGTACCGGAAGTTGCTATTTTAACGTTAGTTCTATCAATTTTTAATTAAGAAAGCACTCTTATTTTACACTTTCTTTACACATAAACTTTATGATGCTACTTTCCGGTACCATTTTTTTTAAAATGAATTAATTCTAGTTCTCTTTTGAAAGGATGTCGCCGTTTCAGAAAAAAGCTCGTCAAGGCTAGAAGGTGTTCTTTTTTGAATGTTTTCAAAATTTAAACTTAATCTGAAGTTTTGGTGTTCAAATTACGACATTAAGAATGGACCGGGTTAATCTCGTTTGGTTTTTGAAAATACAGCTCGTTTCTTGACGATTTTGTTGAATTGCCATTTCCTTTGATACACATGCTGGAATAAAGAATCTATTAATTAATATGAATTTTAATAATACATTCACCTAGGTACCGATTAATTATTATGCGGAAACCAAGATAACCTATCTACTAACCTATTATAGTAGTTTTTCATTAAAAGGTGCACGTGTTGAACCACAAAATTATATAGTTTTGTTCGAAAAGTAGTTTCGTTTTCTTTAATCGTCGTAAGTTTCTTATAATATTTGATATCTTAACTATATAATTTTATTGAATTATTATAAGTATCATTTCGGTCTAATACCTTTTGTTATCGTTTTGGTAAAACGTCTTTCCTTACAAAACTGATCCAAGTGGTTTTTAATACCCTTACATGACTTAAATGTTCTTTAAATAATTTTGTAAATATCGCAGCATCGAGGGTGCAGATTTAGGGAATATGATGGTTCTGGTAAATAATAATAAAATAATAAATAAAATAACAGCTTCTGACGAGGTACCAAGTCTGGAATTATCATGATGTAACGTTTTGACTTTTTCTGTTTGATGAAATCATTCAATTTATCGAGTTGGTGATGAGATTTAGTGGAATTATCTGCTGGGTCAATAAAGAGCAACCAGCCAACATAGTGCATCTTTTTTGGTTTGAAACGCTCTGAGCGGCTCATTTTTTCCATTCATTGATTCGCTTCAAAAGTGGATCATTTTTTCGACGTGTGAGAAAAAATCATGCTTGTCAAAAAGACGGATCTTTTGATTTTTGATATTTGCTTAGAATCAAACAAAATTTTGTCATCAACCTTGAAGTTTATAATAACAACAAGGTTGAAGCTTTTGAAAGACAAGCTACAAAACAGTTGATTCCAAGCAAATTTTTATCTTACCTAGTTTTTGTACTACTTAAAAGGCAACCCTCGTAGTTCGTGCATCCTTTACGCGAATTTTTCGTGCGCTATCTATCCACATTATGGTATTTTTTTAATTTGTTCTATTTGTTTGTTACTTGTTATACATGATGTCCCAGGTTTATTGATCATCAGGCCATTTTGTAGAAAAACACATTTTGAGGTGGATTGCTCCTATAAACATAGGTCCAAAATTCTTCGTTTCTGAGATACTTACAGAGCATTTAAATTTCCTAAAAATTAAAGTTTTTATTTATTTATTTCCGAACTGTGGAAAATATTCTCACCAAAATTGGCACACAAGATACATGGACAGAGGGTCATAAAATTGAATATTATGAATTTGTTAAATCAACCCGTGGCGGAGATATGGTTAATCCGTTCTACTAATTTGATAAATAAAAAGAGTACGGCGCTGAATTAAATATTATCAATATTATCAATATCAATATATTATAATAGTGGAATTTTAATTTAAACACAAAATATTAAACAACAATCACAAAATTAAACATTAACCGATAAACAACAAAAATAACAATTATCCACAGTTCGGAAATAAATAAATAAAAAGTTTATTTTTAGCGTCCTGTATCTCTGAAACAAAGAATTTTAGGACCTATAAGCTTGAGATTTCATTCCCACAAACATACCTACCCTTAATTTTTTTAAATGGCAACATGGACCATGTGATACGTCATTTGAAAGGTCATTTTATATCTTGCATTACTGCGTTTAAAATTTTAAAATCGTTCAATTGGTTTGTGAGATATTTTAATTTAAAGTTTTAGAGAACTGATATAATTTGTCGTTATAATAATAATATAATATAAAAATATTACCGACTTTTTAATTTATTTTAAGTTTTATTTTCATGTAAATAAAAAAAGTTTAATACAATGAATTTCGTATCAAATTACCTTTCTTATAAAATTAAATAAAAAAATAAAGAACAAACATTTTGAAGCAAATTATATCACTTCTCTAAAACTTTCTCCATCCATTTTCTCGTTTTTATAGACGCGGGAAAAATATTCGTTTGCGAACTCCAAATTTTGGTAGTAACAATTTTTCGATTTACTTACGGAAAAATTAAGGTTATCGTTAGTAGACACACTTCAGAATAAATTATTTTTAATGCGCATCAACATCTAGGGTTATTAGCGCAAAACGTATGGAAAGTTACAGTAAAGGTTTACTTATAAGTACCAATAGCCTTAATAAATTTTAACGTTTTTAAAATTTCTATTTTGCTTGATAGAGCTTTTGGTTAGGTCGGTTCAGATGTTGTAAGAAGCCCTTTGTGCATTGTATTGTAAACAGTCGGACGCCGCACGCTTAGTGGAACAGCACATATTCAGTAATTCAAAAATTATCTCAATAGCTCTTATAGTACCGATAGATACAGTCAAAAATGTGGTAATATGAATTTGAGGTATATAAACAAATAAAAAGCTTAAAATGAAATCTTTATGTCAAACCTGTAAACTAGATAACAAAATGACATTAAGTGTATTTCGGTTGTTGTATTATAATCAAAATTGCTAATTTCCAATGGCGAAGCATTGCAGCATATTTTGAATGCATGAAAAATGCAACTGTTGCAGGACCACTGAAATTTTGAAAGAATTAAGGTTCTCATAGCCCACTTTATTTATATTAAGCTTACGATTTGTTTATACCTCAAATTGCCTCATATATTACCACATTTTTGATATTTTCGGTACTATAAGAGCTATTGACATAATTTTTTTTTAAATTACTCCTTTATTAATTTTCCATCCAATAACAGTGAAAAAAATATTTGATACCATTTGAATTTTTCTAGAAAAGTCGACCGTTTTGTTCCTTCAACAAGTTGCGTCCTCTATTGGTAGACGGAGATAAGAAATTGTTGTGGTTTTGAATTTTTTTGGTAATATCAAGTATTGTCTTTTCATCGAGACCAATCTTGACAAATTCAAGCAACCCGTTTCGGAGTTGCACGATTTTTTCTAGTAACACGTAATTTAGTTCCCCCTCCCTTTATTTTGACAGCAATCGTAAAAATTCATTAAACAAAGTTTTACATATTGATCACGAATATATTTTTTTAAGTACTTTACTGAGGAAAATTGCCCAAAAAATGGAAATTTCAAATTGAAATTAGTGAAACGCCCTCTGGCGACAATGGTAGGAAATTGCATTTTTTTATTCCACTGTTCTATCTCAAATACCTAGTTTCTGAGTTATGGCCGGCCTCCTTTCTTAGTTGTACGTACACCTTGTACAGTATTTATCTTAACGACGCACGCATATTGTTCACAAAGTGCAATAGATAATAAAAGGTTGTTTTAGTAGCAGATATTGCTTAGTATGTAGTTCTGTTCGTATTTCTTAATGACCGTTAATCTTATCTTGAACTTAACAAAAAATGCAATAAATAACGTATTAGAAAACGTCAAAGACACAAGTTACATTTCAAAATGCTGCGAATCTGCTTAATAATGTTAATCCTGTGCCGTTTTTTTAAACAAACAAAGTAACTTTTAACTGGAGCGATTATTTGAACTAATAAATTCACTGAATTCACTGGAGGAAAAATTAAAGTTTAATCGAGGGAAACTATTCTTCCTGTGTGTGTGGGGGGGGGGGGGGGGGGGGGCTCAGTTAAGTTTGTCAAATGTTTCCCATTACTATCTGGAGTTAAGCTCCAATTAATTTTTAATTTAACGAAATTAAGAAACCTTGAATTTTTATTTGTGGGTTAAATGCATTAAAACTCCATTTCGATATTGAAAATGACTTTACCGAAAGTATGTAAAGTAATGGGTCAATTTTTTATGCGGCATTTTAATACTAATAATTGACATTAATTGGCTATTGCACGAAAACAGTGTCGGTTTTTATAACTAAAACATCGAGATGATTTATCGAGGCAAACAATTTAATTGGTAGCTTAATAAATGATCTTCAGATATAAGGCAGCCTCCCAATGTCATATCGATTTAAATATCAATAGCGAACATACAATGTCGCCAAGCTGTCTCACGCACGGATTACGTTCAAGAAAGAAAAAAATTGAATAAATAAAAACTAGATTTTGGTGAATGAAAGTGTAGGCGTCGCATGCCAAAACAAGGTTAACGTAGTTTTACGAGATTAATTCGTTTGTAATAAATTTAAACAAACTTATAACGCTTAACTGCATTCTCATTCCCAAATTATAATGTTATTATTGTTAACCTTGATATATGTAAAATCTTAAGGGATTACTATAAAATCATACCGTTATTAACTAGTAGGTATGTGGGTATACAATAAATCAGTTACCTACAAGGTTTCTATTACTAAAACAATAGCAATTTTGGCAGCTTAATTATAGGAATTTATTATTATAAATATAGGGGCCTATCATCATCAGGAGATTTCAATTTTAATTTAGTTTCACTTTTTAATGTTAGTGAAAGTAAGGGGAATGGTCTTTTATTCAAAGATTGACTGGAACAAATTTTTAAATAATGCGACTGTCTGTAGAAAAATGGCAATCCAAATTTTCAAATAATCGGGGATTCAAACATATTGCGTTTGTGAGAAATTACGCCTTTAAATAGATAAATTTGTCACTCATTGACGTTTTAAGAACAAACAAAAATGGTACACGATATAATGACAAAAGGATGACTATTTCCATCCTGTAACTAGTACACATTTTCCGCTGTAATCTGAACTTTACCTCAAAATACATTATTTCCGCTTGACATTTTCTTTTATTAATATTAAGTTATTTAAACGGATGTTTATTACTTGCTAATTGTCATTGTATGACATATGAACAAAATTTTTACAGCAGTTATTAAAGAACTCAATTCGCGTCGACATGCAATGTCATTCTCAAGGGTTACTAATTTTTTATTTATTTAATTTATTTGTTTATATCCATTTTATATTTAAAAAAAAATTAATGTTAAAGAAGCGTATTTGTATTACTTCAACTGTGTAATTAAAGGAATCAGATACATTTTTTTAAATTAAAAACTTAACTCATGGTGATCTAAGAAATATTTGCTTAAAATTGTTTAAAATTATGTTAATTGCCATTTTTGAACCATTTATCGAATATTTATATTGTTTAAAATAGTGCAAATAAATTTTATTTTATATAAATTTTATATAAAATGCAATCAAAAAATAATTAAAAATTAAATATATAATACCCTTAAACAGTGAACTTTGCCATGTACATGCCATATGCCTTGCAAATACGAATTATGATAAAATAAAAAATATGTAACAAATTTGAGATGAACTTCCAGTATTGCCGAGATTACCGTTATTTTTATAAATATTTTGTAGGAGCGTTTTGTTACCAAAAAACTTCACACATTATCATTTTAAATATGGGATATCTACCCTTAATTTTATAATTACGTGGGCAATAGAATTATTTATCCTTTTGGACGAAATTCCATTAATATTTCCTTATCACGCAATAGCACAGGTTCCAATTGATGACCCTGTAACAAGAATGTAGGTATCTAATTTTTGAAATTTTACATTAGGAAATAAAATAAGCCATATCTGATTTCAGGGCGTACTTTTCAACAATATGCAGAACATTGTTTGTTCTTTATAAGAGGTCAAGTCGTCAAGGATGCATATACAGGGTGGCTCAGAGCAACTTGCTTATTTAGAAATTCGGTTAAAAAAAAGTAGCAGCTTGACGGTTAATGTTGTTCAAGTGTGTCAGGATCCTAGGACAATCGTTATAATAACTGATGTAGATATTCCCATAAAAATAATTGCAGGGGGCTATATCAGGCAGCGACCGTGCTGGCCTGTGCAGATCGCCCCTCAAGGAGATGAGGCGTCCTGGGAAGTGTTGCCGCAAAACGGTCTTTGACACATTCACTATATGCGCCTTTCACCTTTCTGATGAAAGCATACATCTCCCACATCCATGTCGTTGAGTGTTGCAGAGAAAACTACTGAATCATGTGGATATAACGGTGAGAAGTTACCGAAATACGACCACCGGGTTCAGTTCTGAAATGGGTACGGAATGCACGTTGCGTGTTTGTGGTACCGTTCACTCTATGATGTCAACCTACAACTTTATACTTCGCTCTCTTAACCCCCCCCCCCCCCCCCCCCCCCCCCCCGGCCCCGAGCAGGTATCGCCTCAGTGCGTCGAATTCAAGTAAGCAAGTTGCTCTGCTCGACTATGCATTTCAACTACCCCAAAGCCTCCATCACATGGTAGGAAACTATAGCAGGTTCAGCAAACCTGTTCACAATTTTTTCAAAACGACTACTTCTCACCAAATATTGGAGTAAACCTCCTTGTTCAAAATATTTTCGATATAGCCATGCAAAAAAACGTATTATCTCATTAGGAGTGTTTTTTACCGATGACTTCTTCAATCACATAAAACGCGCCATTTGATGAATGTGTGCAAAAGTTCACAAGTGTCTTAAATAAAAGGCGTCGTCTTGCAGATTATGCAAAGGGCCATTCTGTTCGTGCTTACAGCATTTGTTCTGTTTCAAAATAAACACACCTTTGGTATATGGTACTGATTTTGCTCGTGACGTCCAAATAAAGACTGGTACCTTCCCTCCTTGAGGTCGACTCAGTCTCCTTAAAATGAAGTACCTGGGGATTGATTATAATAAGCGGTTAAGGAAGATATGCTAGTCACACCGTCTCTGTGGATATATTCCACATAATGGTCAGACTAAAATTGCGTGACTCTAAAAGGCACCTAGCTTACACTATCAATATTATTGCACAATATTTATCCCTTAAGGGCACCTTACACTATCAATATTATTGTACAATATATTGAAGAATTAATTTTTGTGCAATAATAGTAGGTATATAAGGCCGGAATGAAGCCACTTCAAGGTCATTTGTTGCGCTCTCGTAAACTATGTATAAAAAGTAGGTCATGATAATATACTGCCGGAATGAAGCCACTTCAAGGTCACTCGTTGCGCTCTCGTAAACTATGTATAAAAAGTAGGTCATGATAATATACTGCCGGAATGAAGCCACTTCAAGGTCACTCGTTGCGCTCTCGTAAACTATGTATGAAAAGTAGGTCATGATAATATACGGCCGGAATGAAGCCACTTCAAGGTCACTCGTTGAAAATTTTCTTCTTTGTAAGGTACGAGAGGCAAATTTAGCTGACATTGCACATTATTGAATTTGGACTTTGAACTCCCTAACGATGCCTTTAGGTGGGGGAAAATGCTTTAAAAATGAATACCCGAACGTTTGTTAAACCATACAATCGAAATAAAACCTCGTAAAAATAGTTAAGTAATATAAGTGTCGTGTGAAAAATTAATCTATAAACTTTAGTACAATGGAATTATTGGGGGATGAAATATGGATACCATCACCTTCAGAAAGTGAGGACGACGATGAAATGAATCCAGTAAAAATTATAAATGCGTATGTATATGAACGTATAAGATATTATAAACTAAAAAGAGTGAATATAACAGGAATGATGAATTTTGAATATATACATAGATGTTTACCTGATACAAGATTAATAACGCTACCAACGCATAAGCGTAGAAAATTAACATTACAACAAACGTGTGTATTACGAATTCTTAATTGTAATGAAGTGTTTCGTGAGAAATGTATGAGTTGTTTACCAACACATGGCTATAATTTTGAAATAATTGAAACTTGTTTAATTTTAAGAAGACAAATGCGTCATGTTCGTACAGAATTAAACCAACTGGCAATGAATGTATACCGTACAGGAAGTATATTATTACGTGAAATATCCCACCAGATACCAGTATGGTCACGGTATAAATATACATCTAATCCACTAACTGAAGAGGACATGGGAACATTTAAGATGAAGACAGAAATTGATGTTGATAAATTTTATGATTATAGAATTGAACTGTCAGAGCATTCATATCAATTACAACGATTGTGTTTTGATATTACAAAGAATTTATTGAAAATTAAATAATTATGATGTAACATTTGTATAATTTAATCCACACACACAAAATTATATGTTAAACAGACGTTCTATACCAAATGTCACTGATTTTGCCAAAACTATGCGCTGGTGGTGACTTTGTGAAGTATTTGAAGGTTCGCATCTCCCTTTAGTTCAAGACCGCTGGGCGTTGAACTGTACATGAATTTTTGTGACCTTTGAACTCTTAACTATAAAAATTATACGTGCATTTAGCTGACATTGCACATTATTGAATTTGGACTTTCAACTCCCTATCGATGGCTTTAGGTGGGGGAAAATGCTTTAAAAATGAATACCTGAGCGTTCGTTCGTTCAATCATAACATATAGAAAATAAAGTACATAGTGTTGTTAATTGAAAGGAAGAAAAATGGTGAAGATAAATGTTGAAACAAAAACATCACTGAATAAGAAAATGGAAAAGGTGAGGAGAGAACTACTATACAGATATAAAAGACAAGAGGAAATAGAAGTATTTTTAAGGAAGATTCGGGAACTAATGAAGATGTTGGAAATGTACGACACGACCATGAAAATGAAGCGACTGCAAATATGAAGTGACAAGAAAAAAAAAGTTTTTCAATCATGTGAATATTTTGGTTTATGTGTGTAAATAAATAAATAATATTTTATAGAATTTTTTACTTGATTTAACGAACACGCATTTTCATGTACTTTAATAAATTTTTTTTAGAGATTTCGGTTGTTTTTTAAGATATCTGGTTGCGATTCCATCTTTGGAAATCTAATCAACCATTAAATTACTTTTTAACTCATTTCTATGTAACGTACAATTATATAATGCAAACATGATACATACGGAAGTGTTAATTTGCAAAAGGACAGCGTCCTTACATATTATAATAATAACAGAAAATTTGCTGAGTAAACTTTTACATGTCATTCGCTTTTAAAAAACGCGAATGTTTTACAACTGTAGAAAAAATTCTGAAAGTACGGAATAACGTTTAAAATTTGGTTTTACACTTGCAAGAATAATTCATACCTAGTGAAAATAGTATGTTAAGTTTTGAAATTCATTACACCTTATTTCCAGAACAAAAAAGATTTCGTTTAAATGTTACATTACCGAATTAGATTTTAGTAAAGAGATCCTGAACTTGGAAAAAATTGCGTATAATCGTTATGCAATTACCTATGCAAGCTGTTTGTAACGCAAGTGGTCTACATGCGAGTAATATATTTGTATGAAGTACCGCTTCTTACTGCATCATACCATTTACTTGTTGTTTAATTGCACATGTAAAACTTCAATACTTTTTGATGCATAATATCTACACTTTATTTAGGTGATGTGAATGTTTGACCTTAAGGAAAAAGTAAAAAGAATTAAAATATTTATTTTCAAATTAAAATAAAATAAACACTAACTAAAATTAAAAAAAAACGAACTAATTGTATGTATATTTACAAAATCCTAATACTATGTCGACTAACTACATATAACTAATTGTTCACTTAAAACTACACTTAACTACACTATGTTTTTCTCATGTCCACTTCCTGCATGGCTCGCTGCATCACAACCACATTCCGCACGTTTCTTTGAAATTCTACCAAATTCGCGTTGGCCTCAACTAACTCAGCCGTTAGTTGGGCCACGCGATTTTGGGCTCGTGCCTCATCACGACGCGCTTTCACGAGTTGTGCGTCCAGCCACGGCACACTCAGCTCCCAGTATAATTGAACACTATCTGGAAGCTGCGGGGGATGATCTTTAGTGGGCACCTGCTGCCCCTGTGATGGTTCATCAAGGAGCTGCAGGTCCTTTCCCCCGTACTGCAACGCTGATGGTGGTGGTGACGATGCAGGGACCGTGGCTGGGGTGATGCTGTAAATAGAGAACGATCCTCATTATCAATACAATCCCAAAAAAAAAAAACATAAATTATTAGGAATTAAGTAATGTACTTACTTCTCAAAGAGCCTGACGAACTCATCATCGTAGTCGCTATCCCTTATACTAATAACAGGGATAGCTTCCGGGGCCTTCTGCTGCTGCTGGGGTTGCGGTGGTTGCGGCACTTGAAGTAACAGGTGTTGCAAAATTTGCGGCCCCTGTTGCTCCTTTTGTTGTTGGTGGTGATGGTGGTGACTGACTTTTCTTGATTTATTCATTGAGAGTTTGACTTTCTTGGATGTCGATGCCATCGCGCACAAATTATAAATGAATAAATAGGGGAATTTTAAAATGTTACATATGCATAGTTTTGTCAACGTCTGCACAAACAAGCGGAAATGATAAGGTTAATGAACGAGCACGCGTGGTACTAGTCTGTTAACGTAAGCAAGGTTAACGTACTAACACAAAGGTGAACATGTATTAACTTATAGTGGTAAATATCTAAACATTTTTGACAACGTCCAGGAGGGCCCATTTCAATTTTTTTGTCCTTTTTGGGGATATCAAATTTTGGAGGGTATCAAGTTGCAATTCTTTCTCGCAATTTTCAGGGGTATTTTGTTTTTGACAATTATCGAGTGGTGCCAACAATTTTCGGGGGTTATATTACAATTTTTTCGGTAATTTTCGAGGGTGTCATATTACAATTTTGGCCAATTTTCGGGGGTGTCATATTACAATTTTTGGTCAATTTTCGGGGGTGTCATATTACAATTTTGGCCAATTTTCGGGGGTGTCATATTACAAGTTTGACCAATTTTCGGGTGTCATATTACAATTTTTGGTCAATTTTCGGGGGTGTCATATTACAATTTGTGGGGAATTTTCGGGGGTCAAATTTCAATTTTCGGGGGTCAAATTACAATTTTCGGGTGTCAAATTACGGTTTTGGCAATTTTCGGGTGTCAAATTACAATTTTCGGGTGTCAAATTACATTTTTTGGCAATTTTCGGGTGTCAAATTACACATTTTGGCAATTTTCGGGTGTCAAATTACAATTTTTGGGGGTCATTCACCCCACTGGAAAATCCCCAAAAATGTCAAAAAAGTCCTTCGCTTCGCGAAGGTATCTCGTGCGATTATGTTGGCAGTTTCTCTTGTGTTACTGAAATAACGACCTTTGTACGTTACGCATTTTATAACCTTGATCTATTTTGATCTTTATGAAGGATATCAATGTGCAATGACACGTAAGTGTAATAAACAGATAGGTTGTTGCACCCTTTTTTGTAGGTCAGTCAGAAGTCGTTGTACTTGAAGTCGTTAACCTTCGGTGTTATTGAACCCTCTATCGTTAAACTCGGAAAGGTATATAAGCGGACGATTTACGGTAAGAGGACAGATATCGCAGCTTGAACTTGAACAGCGCGATTACCTTCATACATTTGACTTATAACAGTCTTAAAGTGTTTATAGTCCGAAAAGAGTAATCAACTAGGCCACTTCCCAGTTACGGTGATTTAAACTTGTGCGTGTGTGAATTTAAATAATATTTGTTTGCATTGGATATATATATAGCTTATAAGGTAAATAAACAAATAATATAATTAGATATGAATATAAATTCAGTTTCTGGTACAAGTAGTGAATTAATTAAGGTAATTCGCAAAGCTATTAAATTATTGAAAACTAAGGACGAAATAACTAGACATATTCATTTGTTAAGAAATAATATCAAGTATTTAAAAAAATTTATTAGAATTCAAATATATACTGTAAATGAAAATCCTCTTAGACTTGAAAGTAATTTATCAATTCTCAAATGTTATCTTGCGAAATTAAAACAATTAAGGCACACTTTAGATAAACGAGGCGCTGGTGTAGCTATTCGCTCACGTAACTTGCAGTGGCACGATGTAGAATCTTGTTTCAATGGTAGATTACTTACAGGTATTATAGTCAATTTAAATATTAAAGACCCATTAGTATTTTTGAAGTGCGCTTATAAAAGTTTTTCGATAAAAATTAATTCAATGTTACGTCAATCAATGTTGAAAGTAAATGCCGTTTTAGCGGGTCATTTCATTCAACCCCATAATCTAGAGCTTGACTTAAAAACGTTTGCTTCCAAAAATGCAATTATAGATATTGGTACAGATCTTAAACAATGGTACAAAACTCATGTATTAGATAAACTGCAGTCAAAATTAGAAGAGTTTGCTGAAAGGGATTCAGGATGGGCATTGCAAGAAATTTTACATTTAAAGGTTAATATTAACAGTTATATTCCTATAAGGGGAGGCGTTTCGACATATGTTAAAGTACCTCATTTCATAGCAATGAAGCGGGCAGTTGTTAACGTAATAAATAATGACGAATATTGTTTCTTATGGGCCATAATATCTGCTTTATTCCCCGTACAAAACCATAATTATAGAGTTTCTAGTTATCCCCATTTCAGCGATGTTTTAAATTATGAGTCCATTCAGTTTCCTATTAAATTAAACGACATTAGCAAATTTGAAAAGTTGAACAACCTTTCAATTAACTTATATTGTGTAAAGGGTAAAAAAGTGTTTCCATTTTTATTAAGTAAGAACCAAATAAATAATAGAGAGCCAATTAATTTATTGATTTTACCTTGCAATTCAAATAATGAATGTGGTACAGATGAAGGCATACCACGTTACATTAATAATAATCGTAATAGACTTTATCACTTTACATGGATAAAAAGTATGTCAGCTTTGTTTGCCAAGCAACTATCCAATAGGGATCATAAAAAATTTTTTTGTAATCGATGTCTGAATCATTTCTCCTCAAACATTCTTCTAGAAAAGCATACGTCTCATTGCCACGAAATTAATACGTGTTACTCTAGATTACCGACGACTGATAGTGAAAAATTTTTAGAATTTAAACATTTCACGTATCAAGAAAAAGTACCGTTCGTCATTTATGCGGACCTTGAAAGCATACTCGAAAAATTCTCTCGGGCAGGTGACGAAGGAAGTAATACACGTGTATGCGAAAAACATGTTCCCTTTAGTATAGCGTATTATTTGAAATGTTCTTACGACGACTCTTTATCTAAATTTCAATTGTACAGGGGCGAGGATTGTATTACGTGGTTTGTTAATGAATTATTAAATTTGGCGTACTGGGCTAACAATATATTTGATACGGTTGTACCAATGGATACTCTAACACAAGATCAGATTACAGCTTTTGAGAATGCAGTAGTTTGTCATATCTGTAGGAAACCGTTTACGGAGGATGATATTAAAGTTAAAGATCACGATCATTTGACGGGAAAGTATAGATCCGCGGCTCACAGAGGTTGTAATTTAAATTTTAAGGTGTTCCATGTTATACCTGTAGTGTTTCACAATCTTAGCGGCTACGATTCACATTTCATTATTCGCGAATTAGCAAAGGGTTTTCCGGGTCAGGTCAAACTTTTGCCGTTAAATAAAGAAAAATACATTTCTTTCACCAAATTAGTATACAATACAAAGATACAGTACAGATTTATTGACTCCTTTAGATTCATGAGTAGCAGTCTTGACAAATTGTCATCATATTTGGAAAATGAGAAAAAAACTATTACCCGATTAAATTGTTCCAGTGATCATGAATTTAATTTATTAGTACGTAAGGGAGTCTTTCCGTATGAATATGTTGACTCTTGGGATAAACTTAATGAAACTATTCTACCTGCAAAAACTGCATTTTTTAGTCATCTTCATAACGAAGATGTGACGGATGAAGATTATATGCATGCCGTTAATGTTTGGAACACGTTTAGACTTGAAACGTTAGGACAATATTCAGATGTATATTTAAAAACCGATGTTTTACTTTTGGCAGATGTTTTTGAAAATTTTCGTCAAACATGCTTAAACGCATATCAACTGGACCCTCTTTATTATTATACAGCGCCAGGTTTAGCGTTTGATGCAATGCTCAAAATTACTCAAGTTAAATTAGAACTTTTTACCGATATCGACATGGTTATGTTCATCGAAAGAGGTATTAGAGGAGGAGTATCACAGTGTTCCAACCGTTATGCTAAAGCTAATAATAAATACATGGGTGAAAGCTACGATTCTAGTGCCCTAACAAGCTATTTAATTTATTATGATGTTAACAACCTTTATGGAAGAACAATGGAAGAATTTTTGCCATATGGTGAATTTTCTTTCGTCGATGAGCCCAATATTGAATGCATATTAAATAACCCTGACGATTCAGACATCGGTTACATCGTAGACTGTGATTTAGACTATCCCAGAGAGTTGCACGAATCCCATAGCGATCTACCTTTGGCACCTGAGCACATGATACCCCCAGCACCGTATTCCAAATCCAAATTGAAGAAATTATTGCTCACATTATATCCAAAACGTAACTACGTTCTTCACTATAGAAATTTAAAGATGTATTTACAGCAGGGGTTAAAATTAGTTAAAATAAATCGGGTTTTACGCTTCAAACAATCAGCGTGGTTAAAAACATATATAGCTTTGAACACAGCCTTAAGACAAGCGTCAAAAAATGATTTCGATAAGAACTTTTTCAAATTAATGATTAATAGCGTTTTCGGCAAACTAATGGAAAATGTGCGCAAATACAAGGATGTGCGTTTAGTCACAAAATGGGATGGTCGTTTTGGGGCTCGCGACCTTATATCCAAACCCAATTTTCACAGTTGTGCTATATTTGACAACGATATGGTTATAATAGAAATGAACAAATTGGAAGTTTTCTTGAACAAACCTATATGCAGGATTTTCGGTCTTGGATGTTTCAAAAACCTTTTTGTATGATTTTCACTATAATTATATTTTAAAGAAATTTAAAAATAATGCCAAACTTTTGTATACAGACACAGACAGTCTTGTGTATGCCTTCTCTGTACCCGACATTTATCAGTGTATGAAAGAGGACATTAATAGATTTGACACTTCAGATTTTGAGCCCGATAACGTTTATGGTATCCCATTAGTCAACAAGAAAGTGCCAGGATTAATGAAAGACGAAAATCACGGCAAAATTATGTTAGAGTTTGTTGGTTTACGCGCAAAAATGTATGCATACTCCGTTAACCCACAAGCAGTTGTAAAAAAGTCAAAAGGTTCTACGTCGGCTAGTGTCAGACAAATTACAATAGATGATTATAAAAGGGCTTTGTTCGACTATAAGATTGTAAAGCGTCACCAGCGCCTTATAAGATCAAAAAAACATTTGGTGTTCACAATAAAACAAAATAAAATAGTTCTTAGTCCTTATGACGATAAGAGGTTACTACATTTTGGCTTAACCGACACTCGTCCTTGGGGATTTAATGTTACATGAGATTTATAGTTTTGTTTTGCTGTTATAGAAACTGTAAAATGAATCAACAATCTCTAGTAGAACAAATGGAGGCAGAATTGCAACATTCCTCGCAAGAAATTTATGTCAAATCTTTGAAACGTGCCTTAATGGGGAAGGGTTCTATAGAGGTTTATAATCTAGTTTATAACATACTTCAGAATATTGTAATACCCGATGAATGCTTTAAGTGGTATGCTGAGAATGCAGATGGAGCGTGTATCGATACGATTCACACGTTATTTAACGTAAAGGTCAAGTTAGATAATTATATTAAAAGGTTGTTAGAAGTTTGTGTAGTTAAAAATTTTATAACTATCTTAGAATTAGAAGATGTAATTAGTCAAATTAACGTCCCCTTAAATTTAAAAATTTCTTTTAAAAAATATGTATGTAACTTACTAAACGATAATGGCAATTGCGATTACCTTATACCTAACGTACAAAACGTACAATATAGTATCGAGAATGTTAAGCAACATTATCACGACATTACTTGGGCTACTAACGAATTTATTTCAACTGCTGCTTATTATGCTAATTGTAAATCACTGAAGCTATATATCGATGTAACGACCGAACAAAACTTTAAATACATTTTTAAACCGTTTAATAATCCTGAACATTTCAACATTTTTAATTGGATTCAAGAAAATATTGAAAAAGGTCTTCAAAACGAACCGTTAGGTTGGAGATGCGGACCTGACTCTGGGAAGTGGCCTTCGGTTAACCTTGAGGACTATATAACTACTTTAAGATTGTTATATAAGTTAATTAGATATTAAGAAAAAAAATATATGTATAAATAAAACATGTATGTACATAAATTCTTTATTAATAATAATAAAAAAACATAACAATTTATCTTTTATTTATATTCTTACAGAAATTACATGCTACGTTAGTCTATTTCCTAAATACACTATATTACAATAATTCATATTCATATTAGTCGATACCTATACAAGCCGGACATTTATACCCGTTATTGAACCAGTAGTGATGCTTTCTACAGTAATTTAAATGCTCCACAGTGCTTGTTGTCCTTACTGGCATTATCGAATTACAAATGAGCTTATTATGCGATCAACTATTACTTATAATACAATATTATCCTTAGCAATCCAAGAATTTTCGTTTAAGCCTAGCCACTTAACGTAAACTTTGTTTTTCTTGCGTCGCAGAATCTTCTCAACCAAATATACATCGGGATGCTTCGCAATCTGTAATTCTTGATCGTAAAATCCACCCAAAACAGGGCCGCCTTTCATATCTTCAAGTAGGTAAGTAACAGGGTTGGTGATGCGAATTTTTGTAATTTTAAACAACTCGCAAGACCAGTTGGGAGTATACCCTTTTCGAAGACGCTCTTATACTTGCTGATGCGTACTACATCACCAACTTTAAAACGATGTGTCTTATTGAACAGCTTTACATGTGTGTACGCTTTAAGCGTTGTATCTGCAGTAACCTCGCTAGGTCTCATGCCGATCGTTCTGTGTTTTCGATTATTGTAGTCGTTTGTTACATTATCCAATATATCAATCCATTTGTATTTTCCCCGCATACTAAACAATTTGTACAACGAATTCTTTATTGTTCTAATCACACGCTCGGCGATTGCAGCTTTTTTGGTACTATATGTGGAGTAATGATTGACGTTGTTTTGTTTCATTAACTGTTCAAAATGTTTATTATAAAATTCCTTTCCCGCATCCGTCTGCATGTTGTGAGGTATGCGATGATCAGATTTAAAGATCATTCGCATAGCTTTAGTCACCTCTTCGCCCGTTTTCGTTTTTAAACTTTTGGTCCACAGATATTTTGAGAAGCAGTCGATAACTACCAGTATGTATCTATAACCATTATTCTGCTTAGCATATTGTGTAAATTCGCCCAAATCCGCTTGCCAGAGATCATCGAAACCCTTAATTACGGTTCTTCTTCTTGCAAAATTCTTTCTTGCCGGCTTGTGTAACTCATCGACTAGTTGTTGTTTGGACATTAGAAAGTAGGTATCGAGCTTTTTTTATTTTATTGTTATCTCTCTCCTTCTCTAACACTTCCATACGGTTGTTATGATTGTCTAAGACTAATTTAATCATTTCCGTATAATACTTTTGAAGGAACCCTTTGGTCACTACATCACCATCTTCTTCTGGATCCGCAACCCTTTTGAGGCGATTACCGCCCAGATCATGTCGTGTCTTGAGATAATATTGTAAAGTGATTGCGTTATGACCATCAACTGGGTCAGCGACATTCGTCAATCTCTTATTTTCTACATTGAAGTGATTGTCGCTAGTTAATTGAAGTCCGTTAGCAGGGACTTGTTCAATTTTCTTGTTTTGATGATGATGATGATGACGATGATGATCATGAGGACGTCCAAATTTGTCAACGTTCATTTTGGTAATGACAAAAATAAGTTCAAATCCTCATTATTTATATTGGATTTGAGTGGCAAATTCTTTAGAAGGTTTCTCTATGTAACCGTCTTCATAAAGCTCCTCTACAATTGATATTATCTCGTTTACCAGACCTGTGTTTCCCGCGCTCCTCTCGCCCCATAACACTTGTAAGTCTTGTATCAACTCGTGCACATTGTTCCAATACTTGTACTCGATAGCTTTGTTATTAAGTTCTTTGAATATGGGAGCTCCACTACCTGATATTGGTTGCGGACTGGATGCGAGCAATAAAGGTTTAATTATTTTCGTATATTTTTTGCTACGGCTTCCACGCAATTGTTCATTGGCATCATACAATCGTCTAGCGACATTAGTAACCTTTAATATTTTCGTATAATTACTTTCATCCTGTTTAGTTACTAAACTTTCATCGGGTTCGTTCATAATTATCAAATCGTAAAGACCTGGAGTCCCTTCATATTTGTGACCATTTATTACCAAATCCTTTCCTTCTATATCAACTTGTGTATTACCAATTGTCCATTTATCGGTATCGACGTTATAATGAACACCGTAAGTAGAATCAATCGCATTTTCAGTGTCTCTCATAATTCGTTCTACGTATATCCGGGGTAATTCATCGTACTGTTCGAGAAATGCTTGTGACCCTATGGTATCGAGTAAGGTTGAATTCAGGTGAGAAGAATCGGCCAAAGGCGGTTCCTCTTCTTCTTCTTCAGGATTCACCTCTCCAATAAAGGTTGTTTGTAGAAACGATGGCGAAATTAGAGAACGCTGCATGAGAGAGGGAGTAGCAGCAGCGGATGAAAGAGGAGGGTTTCTCCTAAAATATGAAAGTTGAGCGAGAGGGCTTACAGGAGTTCTTCTTGGATTGATAAGCTGAGGTGTTCTTCTTCTGATAAACAATTTCGATTGGTTATTGTCATACTTTTCCTCCTGCTTCCTTGTCGGCTCTGATTTTATTTCATGCTGCTGCTTTTTATCTACATCTATATTTTTCACTATCTTCGATAACGGTTCAATAAGAGGCTTATACGTGAGCGCAAAATCTTTTTCACTATTAAATTTGTTAGTTTTGAGTACATTATATTTCTGTCGAATGGCTTTGCGTGCTAGAATAATTTTCCTTTTCAGGTTTATCTCCTTATTATCCATAGTTGAACGTTAACACAGGTGATAATGACTACGAAGAAGAAGAAGAAGAACAGGTAAACGGTTAAACAGCTAAACAGCTAAACAGCTAAACAGATAAAACAGATCTGTTATTGTTGTTATTGTGACAGGACTGTAGCTGTTATTGTTGTTGTTGTTGTTGCTGATATTACTTCACTGTTGATAATAACTTAGGATAGCGCCGTTAGGGTATTATATACTGATCGAACCCCTTTCTAAAACGACCGCTGCTGAGATCTACATCCTTGTTTATAACTAGAAATCCAAACTGATGTTTCCAACATTCAGAACATATTTCGCGGAAAAGTTGAATGCTTATTGTAGGACTCACGTGATCATCATATATATGTTTTAGATTCATTTCGTCTTGTTCAAATATCACAATCAAGTTTGCATTGTCTCTCACCAATTGTTTAGGAATTTTACTATACGTTTGACCTAAATAAAAGCAATCAACGGCATTATGTCTACCCATCGAAAAATATGCTCTAATATTGTCTTGTTTTTCACATGCGATGTCATCAAATATAAAGATTGAATCGGGGCGGGCATCATTAGGTTCCATAATGCTCTCATTGTCCTTGAAAGTAAAATATCCTATGTCCTTCATCGGTTCTAGAATTTCTTGCAACAGCTTGTACTTATTTTGATTCAGTGATTTCGAGTAGATGTAAACATGCTTGAATCTTAGACCGTTATTTTCGGTTAATAAACTAATCATAACATTAGTTTTGCCGCAATTCGATGGGCCGCATATGATGCCTCGTACCGTATCGGGTAGTAGCTCTCCATGTTTACCTACACCGCCTCCTTTTTTTATGAAATTATCGTGATTTTGTATAGGAAGTTTACGATTTTGAGCAATTACCTTCATCGTTAACTGCTTAAACGTCTCTCACCTTAGACTTATGAAATAAAACTGAACTTTTTTTGCATATACAATACTTTATTTAAACAAACTACAGGTGTATATTACAATACATAATCTGTATAATGACAATCTAATTAATTCAATAACTTATAACTTCTTCACTTCTCCGGTAAGTGGACTGTATTGCAGTAGTGCATCGTGAAGAATTAGGCAATACGCTACAATTCCTGCTTCGAACGAATTTCGTGATTCCATTTCCAATTTAATGTCCACTGTTGAATTTTTAAGTGTTTCGTTTTGCTTCGAACAGTCCACTATGAATATTGGGCAGTTTTTGAAATACTCATAATCAAACAAGGCGTCTTGATCGTCTTTGCCGTAGTAATTTCTTCGGAAGCTTAGATACTGGTGATAGGCGGCAATGTACGTATTTTCATTAAAGTTCAAATGCATTGCTTCGTATGGATAACTCTCAGAATTCAAATGCAGCTTTATGTCTCTAATGTCTACGTTATCAAAATTGGCCGCTTTTTCCGACTTTGAGAATTTCTTATTTTTCTGGAATGCAACAATTACCCATCGAGGTTTCTCTAATTGCGTAGAAGTTTTTATAGGCCATATATCCATTGGCGCTTGCTTAAGGGCGGGAAGTTCGTATAGTTCCCATTGTCGAAACGGTATACTAATCGCCGAATTCTTGTTTATGCGTTCGAATAGATTAAGTTTTGCGTTGTCGCTAAGAGTCAGATGAGGAACTTTCCACTGAATTTTATTTAACTGTATCGTTGCATCTGCTTCCCCAGAATAACAATCCGTATCGCTTCTTGAACGTATTAATATCAATTCTTGCTTCATATTTACAATAACTTGACGATAATCTTCCATCATTCCAAATATGTGTTTAAGGGGTATACATACGGTAAAGTATCGTGCATTATCACCAGTTTTCGTGTATTCCACCTGTAGAGGTTCTACATTTTTCGGTGACCATCCCAAATGACTCAACACCCTACTTTCCGATGAGGTATACGAAACGTATCCTTTCAATGCGGAGGTAATACCCGGATTTCTGCAAACGTCTACTCTTTGACCGCCTAATTCGTAACGGATTTCTTCAAAAAGGAAACTTGCGAAATTGTTCGTTAGATGACAGGTTTTGAGGCGATCGTCTGCTTTACGTTCTATTTTTCCTTCTATGTATAGAAAACTGTCATACGTGGCGGTTATTAAATCTTGACTTTGTATTAGTATACGTATTTCGTCGGATAGTCCATAATTAGATGAGCCGTAAGGAAGATAGGTGTGAATGTCCGATTTGTTTACCATTTCATCAAAATGTACGTTTTGGAAAACGTTTAAAGACTCGCCCATTTTTGTTTCCTTTATTTACTCTTCTTCTTCTACTACTGCGGCGCACTTTTAATCCTATTGATTGTAAAAATCGTTTCTCGCCGGACGATAATTTTCCCCCTTGCTTCGTCTGCAACGATGGTCGATTTCGAATAAACGCACTACTAGCGGCGTTTACTCTTTTATATGAATTGAGATCAAAAGATAGTGGCAGTGGACCTTGATTAATTCTTAGACCCATACTCTTTGAGTTCTAATCGCACAGTGAAAGATTCCGTTCGACCGAAGTCTATTAGTTCGCCTTTCTGATTTGTTAATTTTATAGTTAAGTTGCTAATTGAGTTGGTATTTACTTCCAAATATTGAGTGTTACTTGGGGTTTTATCCAGTCGAAATCCAGGAGGAACTGACACGTCAATCTCGTACAACACTTTCGCGTGCTTTCCGTTCCGATAAGAACCCGTTACAATATTACACTCCACGTGTATATTAGTATGCTTGATTATTTGTATGTCTAACGTAGATACATGCAGTGTATTGGGTTGTAGCAGTACAGGTTGAAATCCTAGCATACGTCCGATGCTATCCTCTTTGGTGAAATCAATGGCAAGCGTGCAGCTGATTTCGCACTTTAACGTGTTATTATTTGCTTTTAAGGAGAAATCGATTCCGGTAGGTATTCGAGATCTTAGATAAGCGCTTAGTTCATCCAATTCATACGCACCGCGCGGAATGACGATTACACTGTGATGAATAGAATTTGGATTTGTTTTATAGTAAAATTTATCGTTCCCCTTATGAATGTTTCTAATGCTATTGCATCCATAAAATCCAACCAATCCGATGACGTATTTCTTATGTGCGTCAAGTTCTATTGGCGGGTAAAAATCGTAGCTTGCGATGTTACCGGTACCTTCTAAACTGAACGTCGTTGACATGACTACTACTACTACTACTACTGATGTCAACCTATTTAGATTAGTTTTATTTATATAAAAATTTCAAGCATAAATGTCCGCAAATCGTCGTATTAAACTCTTGTTCTTGATTATAATTGTAGTAGATTTTAGACCCCCGAAAGTAGTCAATCAGTTCGATGGGTGGTCGAATACTGCCGAAACTGTCATAGTACCGCACCTCTTTATCGTGCTTTTTATAACAAACCCAATGTGTTCCGGGACCAGATTGAGTGTCTAAATTTACAACTCCACACTCGTTTTTCCACGGTGCTTTAGGCATGTTATCGCGCATAAACACATTTCGAAAATAGGGTACGTCTTTGGCAAACTTTCTTATATCCACGTCCGTTAACGGTCTTTCGGGTAACCTTATCAGTTTTTTGAATAAGGTTTTAAGTATAGAGCACCTCCACCACTTGATTTATAAGGTTTTAGATACAACCTCCCTCCATCTTTTTTATTCTTTCCTATAGCTATAGCTTCCATGGTACGATTATGCCGAGACGTTTCCTCTTGCAATTTTTGTGCATTTTTTGTATCATTCACCGCTTTAGCTATTCCCGACGCTCCCCCCGCCAAAGCACCGACCGCCGATAATCCTGCAAATAGAGGAATAAGGAAGGGTAAAAAACCTCCTCGTTTAGGCAGTGGAATTATTCTGGGAATGATAACATTTTTCTTCCCACCCAAGGCCTTTACTGCTCGTTTTGCAGTTGCAAGTGCCGATTTTATCGTTTGAGCTACATTTCCATTTTGTTTCTTCATTCCTCTAGCTATTAGTTTTCTTAAAGGTGACAAACTTCCACCTTTTCGTGTCATCTTTGTCTTCTTCTTCTTCTTCTTCTTCGTCATGTTTTTCCTCTTTGAAGTTTTAGTGCACGAGATTTTCGCTCCCATTCCTAATTTTCTTTTTGCTTTCATGATGCTCCCCACAGCTAATGCGGAAATTCGTTCCCCTATAGTAGCGTCTGATGACTTCAGACGACTCCAAGCGCTTTGTTCTAGACGATGATCGGCCTTATGACGATTCTCCAAATCTGAGTTATCTTTGTAGCTAATGTCGTGTAATTTACACTGAACGTCTAAAGGATTTACACCGGGATCTCCACGAGCAAGGCGTTTATCTAATTTGGTACCAGGGCCACAATACTGATAACCGGGCAAGTGTAACTCAATGGGAAGTTTATTAATTACGGTATTCAAAAACCCGTCTGCACTCTTTCGCTTTCCCACTAACATTGTTCGTACACATACATTCATCGGAGTATTTATACAGAAAAAAAAATAAAAATAAAATGTAATCTTTTTTATTAACAAACTTATTCAACAGATATTATTAACAATATAAGAAGGATGATAATGTAGAATTTCCATTATACATATAGTATTATGAGAGTTTATATTATATTTAGAATTTAATACTTCTTCAATATGTTGGTATACATTTTCATCGCCCTCTTCTTGAAATTCTCGTCTTCGAAAATTACGATATTCAATCACTTGTTCAATGAAATTTCGATAATGCGTTATCAAATTATATGACTCGAGTAATTGCAATCGATAATTTATCATAAATTTAAAACTAAACAATTCCTCGATGTCATTCCTTTCCATATTGCATGATCTACCATATTGACAAATATCAACGCTTCTTAGAATTTTATCCGAACCCTCTATAAACTCCCAGTTGTACATAATGTTTAGGTTATTGGTAAGAAATTGATAATCATCTTCATAATTTATGTCCTCTTCTTTAACATCCGACCAGGCAATACTCCTCTCTATTTCCTGAGCCCGAAAGAATTGTATGTCTAAATATGTTTGCCATTTTAACAGCTCATTCCAATCCTCAACGGTCAATACCACATTGCAACCATAATTACAATTTTTAACGTGGCAACCAATTCGTAAAATTGGTACAAGACACAGATAAGTACTGTATCCAATTTCAACGTACTTGGGATGGTCAGTACCATTGGTATAGATGTTGTATCGAACGGGGTCTATAAGAGATTCCCGAGCCGCTTGATTGTATACTTCTGCAACTTCATCTTCAAGACATTCACATGTTGAAGACCCCCCTGTATTGGCGGTTGATATATTAGTATTTTCACTTACACCTTCAAGTGATGCGTTACAATCGTTATTGTCACATGCCCAACATGAGCAAAAAAAATTATCATTCTCCATAATAGTGAGTTTCTAATTCGCGATCGTTGAATTGCTTGTTTAACGGTATCACTACTTCACTCGTTCGATTCGAAACATAAACTAACAATTTTGACAATAATTCGTATGTAACATCTCTCTTTCTCCCCCCCACTCCTTTTTTTATTATTCTTTTATTACACATCGTGACCTTGGGATGAGATGTTTCTATAAATTTTTGCACGATGCTTTTCTTGCAATACGGGAGACAGAAGTCTATTAAATTCCTCTATTTTACGACTAAAACGATACCTATCTAGCGCTATAGTTTCCCACGGTCCTTTTCTTGCTTCCTCATAAGCAAAAGGCCACACTACCATTATATACACTCTATTCTGCGATTCGTCGAATGTTACCTTCTTCATCGATCACGCTCTCTCTCTTTCTCTCAACAAAACTAATATTTGAATTCTTTTATTTACAATTATTTACAATTAATGTCTTAGTTATTTCATATGCATCGAGATGAGCAAAAAGGTTTCTATAATGAACACTTAACACCACGAGCAACACGATTCGGTTCCAATGTTCTCCTTAGGCTGTTCATCATCATCATCATCATTGGCATCTTTTGAATTGTCTCTTATCCCACTCGTACAATATTAAAGCGTTTTCTTGAGCACACATCAGCGTGTCACTACCGTGATGCAAACACTTGTATGCAAAAATTTCCTTTTTCAATTTCTTCAGCGATGGACAGTCAACTTCTTCTAAGTTAATTACTACTTTGTTAAGAAACTTTAACACGTATTGTTTCTCGGATCCTTTTACATAAATCCTGCTGAATGGCTGTAGCAAAGCGCGTGTTTCTTCTTCAAAGTCTTCAAATCTAATGTGGCCATCGCCCCACTTTAGACCATGATGGTAATTTTCCAAATATTTAATCCCTTTTTTCATAGTGGTTGTTAATGGATATTGTGCCGGCGGTTTTAGTAATAAAGTTGTGCAGCTAGGTCCATATGATGAAACAATAGATATCTCTTTAGGTATGAATTCCTTAAGGCTGCCTCTAAATCCTTGTAAGTCAACAAAAGCGTCCATTTTGGTCAACATTATTTTATATAATATCTTTAATTGTCTATTTACATTAGAAACTCAGTATCCAATGCAAAATATTCATTGCACGTCTTTACTTGTTCGATTCAGAACACAAACTAACCCTCTCCACCTCTTATATCTATAGCTAAGCCAGGATACAAACACTTCAAAAATACACAGAAGATTTTTAATATCAATTTTTATTTGCTACAAACATGATACATTTTTTTTTCTTTTCTTCTTCTTATTAAGTAAAAGTTAAATTTGTAGTTTTGCCGACACTTCCCAAACTACTTATAAACACATCCTTGCTCTTTAAAGACTCGTTGAATTCCATCATTCGACTTCCTTCCATAAAGTAGCTGTAAAACCGTTCAGGCAAAACACTTTTGAAGTTTTCTGTTTCTATCACCACACGATTTCCAAACTTTGTATTTATTACATCCACGTTCACAATCTTATATCTTTCACCAATAACTAAGTCCTTTACGTTTTCGAAAGGTTTACAATAAGTGTTACTGTTTAACGACGCGAGATCCATATTGCTCGATGAATACAAAAACTGAAGTAGCAAACGTTCAGGTATTCATTTTTAAAGCATTTTCCCCCACCTAAAGGCATCGTTAGGGAGTTCAAAGTCCAAATTCAATAATGTGCAATGTCAGCTAAATACACGTACAATTTTTATATTTAAGAGTTCAAAGTCCACAAAAAATTCATGTACAGTTCAACGTCCAGCGACCTTGAATACCACCACCAACCCCACGACCTCTATTTAGTTTTCAAAGTCACCACCAGAGGGCTTAGTGACCTTGAAGTGGCTTCATTCCGGCCTTATATTATCATGACCTACTTTTTATGCATACTTTACGAGAGCGCAACATATTATCATGACCTACTTTTTATGCATAGTTTACGAGAGCGCGCAACGAGTGACCTTGAAGTGGCTTCATTCCGGCCTTATATACCTACTAATAATATTGACTGTTTCAGGATAAATATTGGCAATATAAGTGGGTTGTTCAATATATTGAAGGCATTCAATATTTTTCAAACAAGTTTGATATTCATTGAAGACCTGCCAATATATTGCACCATGTTATATATTTGGAGCGACGTGTGAGGTGATTTATTGACATAATGCGCAATATTTCATCAGTCTGTGCATGTACTTGCACTTGCTTGACGTGTTTTTTCTCTTGTGTGCCCCGGAGAGTATCACAATGAGTGATGAAGTAAAGAAAAGTAAAAAGGAAGGTGAACACGACTTTTTCCTGCACTACATTGAGGTACAAATTAATGAATAAGTTGTTTTTACGGCCCTGTGAAATGACACAACTCTGTTGTTTATACGTCACTTCCAGCCCTATAGAAAGTCAAGTCGGATGACTACAAGGATCGGGACAAAAAGGCCCAGTCGTGGACTACGTTACTAGAGGTGTACGACGAAAGGTACTCCAATGCAACGGAGGATGATGTCAAAATTATGTTCGGTTGGAGAAATGACTGTCTTCATTGGTGTATCCTGCTTTTGAATTAGTGGAGAAACCATGCCCAATAGTTGATGGAATATCTCTTCATTCATTCTTAAGAAATTGTGGTAATCTGTCGGTTCTAAACTGAGTTCACGAAGCAGGTTTCTATGACCATGAGTCGGTCGCCTCTAACCAATTTTTATCCAAACTCTCTTCTGCTTCCTCTTATTCTTCTCCAGCCTATTTAAAGCTTCGCATAACGCTACAAATATGCCAGCACATTCAGGATCCCCAACGGGTGATAGAATAGATGCCACTATGGCGGAGCAGAAAACAAGACCATGTGCGTACATCACAGTTTGGAAGCCAAGGGAACACTGAAATATTGCTTAAAGAATTTTGACGTGTACGGGCTCCGCGAGCATTCAATATTTCTGTAGCATATTGCGCAAAATATTGTGGGATAAACATTGTGCAATAATATTGATAGTGTAAGGTGCCCTTAAAAATAAATTGCGGAATATGTTACAGAAATATTGAATGCTCGCGAAGCCCGTACGGCGTACATGTCAAAATTCTTTAAGAAATATTTCAGTATTCCCTTGGCTTCCAAACTGTGATGTACGCATAGCGTATTGTTTTCTGCTCCGCCATAGTGGCATTATATTATAACCCGTTGGGGATCCTGAATTTGCTGGCATATTTTTAGTGTTATGCGCAGCTTTAAATAGGCTGAAGAGAAAGAAGAGAGTTTGGATAAAAAATTGGTTAAAGAGATATTCAAGCACCAGTTGGGCATGGTTTCTTCACTAATTCAAAAGCAGGATACACCAATGAGGACGGCCATTTCTCCAACCGATCGTCTAAATCTCACTTTGCGCTTCCTAGTAATTGGCAACAGCTTTGAGGACCTTAAATTCCTATCACTTTCTGCTCCTGATTTCTTGCTTTTTATTACTTTCTTCAGCTCTGTTCTAAAGTTAGTGCGCATTGAGTAAACTTTTTTTGACAACGTCCTCCGCATTGGGATACTTTTCGTTGTACACCTCTAGTAACGTAGTCCACGACTGAGCCTTTTTGTCCCGATCCTTGTAGTCATCCGACTTGACTTTCCATAGGGCTGGACGTGACCTACAGCAGAGTTGTGTCATTTCAGAGTGCGGCAAAAGCAACTAATTCATTAATTTATACCTCAATGCAGTGCAGTAAAAAGTCGTGTACACCTTCTTATTTACTTTTCTTTGCTTCATCACTCATTGTGATACTCTCCGGGGCACACAAGGGAAAAAACAGGTTGAGCAAGTACAAGTTCATGAACAGACTGATGAAATATTGCGCAATATGTCAATAAATCACCTCACACGTCGCTCCAAATATATGACATGGTGCCATATATTGACGAGTCTTCAATAAATATCAAACTTGTTTGTCTTCAATATATTGAACAACCCAATATTTATCCTGAAACAGTCAAAATTATTGCCCAAAAAAATTCTTCAATATATTGTACAATAAAATTGATAGTGTAAGGTGCCTTTAAACTGCTTTTTTTTTATTGGTGTCCTATTTTAGCCTTTTAAACCACGCCCCAGCGTGTTTAAATCGCGTTTTATAACACGCGCGTGTTTTAAAGTTGCCATGCCAACATCAACAAATTTGAAAAACGGGAATTCTATTGGTTATTGATCTGACAGGAGTAATTTGTTACGTCAAATAAAATGACAGATTGCATCACCAATTTGAAAAACGTGAATTCTAATTGGTTATTGATCTGACAGGAATACTTTGTTACGTCAAATAAAATGACAGATTGCAAATTTCCATTTTTCTCATTTCCATGACAACGAAAGGTATTGTACTGATTTCACATACGAATTCAACCATTTCACATTATTAGTTCTTATTTCCATTTTAATACCCAGATTTCAAAGTGAACCAATAAAAAAAATAGCGTAAAGTATTCGTGGATAAATGGTCTTTAAAACACTTACTCTATTTCAAGCACTCGGCTGCGCCGTCGTGCTTGAAAAATCGCGCGTGTTTTAAAGACCCGTTTATCCACTTATACTTTAATATGCTATTATTGCAGTTAATGACAAAAGTAAATAATGCTGATAATTTAACTAACTAAACAGCTAACATAGCACTGAGTACAGTCAAAGCAGCTGGAATTTAAGGGAAATTGAAATCTGATAATCATATAAGATACCCAAAATATTTCTTCTGTAGAATTTATACTGGATACGTGCTTACTATCGGAGTAAAAATGCAAGGCCTCTGACTTTAGAAGCTTGTATCTCAGTAATTAACAATCATAATTTAATGAAATAAAGTGCATTTAAAAGATCATTTATTCCTACATAAAGGTGTACAGTTTTAGATTTTTGAAACACATCGTTAATTTTCTGTATTAATTTATGTGCGAAAAAGCGCTAATTATGATTCAAATCGCACAAGCGCTCGACTTTAAAAATTAATTACGGCTATATTATTGAAACTGAGTGGTAGATACTTATATATTTGACAAGTGTATACTTTTTTGTCGGTGTGAGATGCTTTTGAGGCCAATTGGTTTATTAGTCTTAAAGCTATAATGAAAAAACGATATCTTGTGTAACTCAGTACCTGAACGTTCGATATTAATAATATTGACAGTAACACAACAAGGTTAAAGCAATGATATTGTGGTCTAACACGATTCACAAAAATAATGCCATGTATACATGTATTATTTAAAAGAAATTTGGAAAAAAGGATGGATGCTTGCGTTCGCGCGGGAGGTGCGGTAAGGGGTGTAAGATGGTGCCGTACACTATTGCTATGAAGCGCATGTTTTTGTACAATGCTAAAGAATAATCACATTGTTGTGGTTTGCCGCTCACGATTTACGATGTGGTAGATTACCTCTCGCGGGAATATGTGCGTCTTTCTTTCGCGATAATTATAACATTTACTTTGAATTACAAGAAAACAAATTTTGTTTTCAATAAAGCAATAATGTAGCTCGATTCGAGTAATACAAATTTAGCATTTAAAACAAGAATTTTTTCTTCACTTACCGTATATTGCAAAATAGCAGATTTTCGGTTAGGGCTTATAAAACCAGTTAATTATATGAATAATCAATATTTATTGGCTGTCAACTTTTCAGAAGTATGTGTGCTACAACATTTGTAAATTTGGTAACAATTTATGAAACAATAACAATTTTATGATAAGTTAAAACTGACCGTCAGCCAGGAAAATACTACATACAGCGTTTTTATTGCTGTTAATTAAAATAAAAGTTAAACAACTGATTCTACCAATTTGATTTTTACACATGTTAAACATATATAAATGACTAATGTACTGCCTAAAAATGAAGAAATTTCACCCCCCAGTTTCTTCGTTATGACGACTTAAAGTCAGAGGCCTTGCATTTTTACTCCGATAGTAGAGTAGGTAGCACTCATGTTTTTTATTGCAACAGAATACTTACGTGAAGGAAAAACTTGAGTCAGTGGGAGTAAAAATCATAGAGCGCTTCCGTTTATTGATCAATGATTAATTGAGTTTTCCCGTTGAGGGAAAATTTGTGATAGAGCGCTTTATTTCCTCTTACAAATCTTCTTGACAAATGGGGTTGTAGATATTCTACATTTATAATAGGGAATTCCTTTATTATTGGTCTATCTTTCACTATTAACCTTTTGAGTACCTATTTAAGAAAATAGACACGTACCAATCACGGTAATGTAAGACGGAAAAGTAGCTTTCTTATTGGTGTACCTATACGTTTCAACTTTAACCTTTTGAATATTTTAGGAAGTAGAAATCTCCCAATAGTATTAATGTCAGAAGGAAACCAGGGTTGAAAGGTTAATAGTCTTCCAAACGGATTAAGTAAAGATATTGAAACTGTTTTAAACCCAAAGGATTAGAAATTAAATTTTCTCTCCTTAAGGAATTATCTTTGCTTTAGTGTAGGATGGAACTGAAAAGCGGACTTGTAATTCAACCGGAAGCTTAATTGGATAATAAAATTAAATTTGTGTTTACGCTGGTGAGCGAAAATACGTAACCTGTATAAGGGCATTCCAAAAGGTCAGCTTTGTCAAATTTGTTACTGAGCTGTAGAATGTTTTTTTTTTGTTATACATACCAGAAGGTATCCCAAATATTAAGTGTCATTGTCTCATTGCTATCTCTCAATTTATGTTGTTGCGTAATCGGATGATCCCAAAAGACAGAAAGACAGAATTAGAACTATAAAGGTGGTCTGTGGACTTTCTGTTCTTAGGCTTAGTTATTAATTCATTAAAAAGTTGTAATGGTATTATTTTAAAGTAAAAGTATATTTTAAAAGGAAAAAAGTGCAATTGCACTTATGTTTATAAGATGAAAGCAAAAACACGATAAAAGGAAATCATAAATAATTAAATTTATAACGCTTCATTCGTTATGGTCACTGCAGATACACCTTTCAGAAAGGCTTATTAACGTAGTTACGATTTAACGACGTAACAGTTTGAAGCAGTAATTAATCTAATTTCTTGTATAAAAGGATTTCTAGAATAAAGTCATCTGAGAAAAAAAAAAGATCACAAGAAACAGACCTTCATTTTAAATACTTACACACCTAAAAATTTTTCATTATTAAAAATGCACGGTTAAAGCGGAAATGTTGCATCAACAGAATCAAAAACCTTTCCAAAAGTGCTTTTTTCGCATAACTGTGTTGTTTCCCGTTTTAGATACACTTTAAGAGTGTATTACGATGACGATTATATAATAACAAGTACTTTTAAGCAAACATAACTTTAATAGTTAAATACGATAACAGAACTATCTTAGACTCCCATTAGAAACCTTAGCATACAATTACGTTCAATTGAAAATAAAACCGTCAATAAAACACATTATAAATTTTTACAAAATCATGAAAATCGTGTACAGATTCCTCAACTCAATCCGTTTCTATCTAATAGCATATATGTATTTAAGATTGTTAGTGTACCTAACAGGTCACGAACGTAATTCCATCTGTTAAACATATTCCAATTGCTCGTTATGTAACACCTCCATTGGTGGATTTCTGTAATTTTTTGCTTCTAATGTGTAATCGTAAATATTTTGTAATTGTAATCGATAATCCTAATGAGTGGGATGAAGCATCGATTGATTAAATTACTTCCCCATTAAAAAGATAGCGCCAAATTATGTAAAAATATTCATACACTTCGTCCTGTGGAATGTCAATTTTCACACGTTAGTGTTAGGTAGTGAAAGAGGAGGGAGACTTCCAAAAAAAAAAAAGGTATCATAAATACATTTTTAGATATTATGGTTTGATGAAAAATTCTAAAGCCTCGCCATTATTTTAAAATATTTGTAATGAGTCGGCGGGAGTACTTTGTGACTTTAATTTGTAAACCAGTAATTAGTTAACAATTTAATGTACAAGTATTCAACTATTAATTAAGCTTCCGCCTTACTTTGTAAAACTTTTAGTTTCCTGAGATAAGCAAAAATGTTTTTTGCGACATATTGAAAAATAAATAAGTTAACGTGAACCCGTTTCTTGGTCTAATGCCAAATACATAACTTTGATTAATAAAAGATTTGTCTTAATATAATTTTGAAAAATAAATTTTTTGTAAAGAAAAGTATTAAGTGAAAAATGAAATGAAATAAAATGAAAAAAATTGGTTTATTACTTCCATATTAACTTTTCTTTTTTCTTTTCTTCTGTGTCCATTGAGGAGTACCATGTCCCACATAAGCTTCTTTAGTTCCTTATCTACTTTCCAAAATATTAGAATCGCGAGCATAAAGGGACACTACACATCCTTTAATCCTTTTTAATACTCCTTGATTTTTACTTTCCCGTGCATAGGGAAAGTAATGTAATCGGGAAAAAAATAGAACTCGAGGTTTTGATGAATCTCGACGTTTTGAGTCCCCCTGAGTCCAAAATCGCCATCTTTGAAAAATGTTTGTCTGTGGGTGCGTACGTTGGAGCCCAAACTGCTAGCCCGATTTTGATGAAATTTAAAACTTCATTGGTAAAACAAGCTTCTCATCAAAATCGCCCCAAACTAGGGGCGTTATTTTTGGAGCAAACATTTAAATGTTAACCCACACAAATTTTTCTTGGTGAAAAGTTAGTAGATATGGTTACAAGTAAAACGCCGTTTTTCGTTTGTTTCAAAATTCAAAATGATGACCAATATAGCAATTCTCCAAGTTTTTACTTTTTAGAGTAGTGTAGCTCAAGAACCGTTTAACTTAATTAAAATTCGAAAATTGGAAATTATAGCCAAGGAATGGTTAAAACTATTACTTATAATGGGGAAAGAACAAAAATTAAACGTAGCCAATTTATTGGTGCCCAAAATTGATCAAAATTTAAAAATCGATTTTCTCAAAATCTGTTCCAAGCATTTTTTTAATGTTATACACGTAGTTCATGAAAAACTATTGGCACTACATTTATTTCTTTATTTCCCATAGGGGAAGGGGGATGAATGTTTGAAGTTCAAAATTTTAAATCTTCATAACTTTTTTGCTAACAAAGATGAAGACGTAAAATTGTGCAGTGAAATAGAAGACATACGACCGATCGAGTATAATAAGTAAGGCTAGGATTTGTATGCACTTAAAAATGGCAAAATATGCATGCACTTATGCACTATAAAATGCTGAAATATGCACTTAAATATGCTCTTAAAATTGGAGATATATGCATTAAAAGCAATATTTTATAGAAAATATGCGTTTTGCAGTTCGGAAAAAGAAATCAAATAATAATATTAATTTATTTTATTTATTATAAAAGATAATACTTAACTTTACAAAATAAATTTAGCCTATATTAAAAGAATAAAAGAAAAAATAAACACAAAATAAATTTTAAAAGATGAATTTTTAATTAGTAATTTTTAAAGCACATGCAAAAGTAACTGAAAAATGCAAAAACGTACAAAATATGCACTAACATTAAAATATTACGAAATATGCATGCATTTAGAAAAATCATTAAAATACGCATTTATATGCACTTTCAAATTCACATATGTGGTGCACATACTCATAAAACATGTTTATACTTCACTTTGCATATGATTACTGTAAGCAAAAAAAACATGCAAGTGCATACAAATCCTAGCCTTAATAATAAGTATACCAATTTACTTCCGGCCTAGCCGGACATTAACAAAATATGAAAAATATTTATGATATACCCTGTATATTACATATTTCAGGAGAAAATCAGAAATCGTTTTCTAATTTATTACAACTATACTACGCACTATATATTTCTTTTTTTTTTCTGTCCGGAAATTAACAAAAGATTAAAAATATTTATGATATACCCTGTAGGTATATTATTTCAGGAGAAGATCAGAAATCTTTTTCTGATTACAACTATACTACACTACACACTATATATACTTTTTTTATTTTTTTGAGTTATTACGCAGAAACTATTTTATTTTGAGTAATTACGCAAAAACTATTTTATTTAGTAATACGTCATAGTAGTAAACACGGGAATATAAGATCCCTAATCCTGAGCTTTGATGAATTGTCCCAGTTTATCCTGCAACGCAAATTTAATTTAATCGCCATCTCCGAAACTTGGTTACCTCCTGATTATCCCGCGCAGTTAATCCAAATCCCTGGGTACGTACTGATACGCGCCGACAGAGATCAACGAGGAGGTGGTTTATGTTGGTAGGTATATTCAGTCCAACCTGAACTGCAAATTGCTTAATCTAGATTTTTTCGAGAAAATTAAGTCCGAGCAGTTATGGCTCATACTTAAAGTGGGCACTACCAAGATAGGGCTCGCTGCAATCTACATTCCCAAGATCTGTAACGCTGGCCTTGACGAAGTTGAATTAGCTCTATCAACAATTTCGGTTGATATGGATGAGATCATTTTGGTCGGTGATATCAATGTCGACCTACTTAACCGTGAACCATCTTACTATCGTTACTTTGATAATATTATTACTAAGTTTAATCTCAAACAGATTGTTACCAAACCTACTAGAATAACTGAAACCTCTGAAACTTTGATTGCTATCATGTACGTGGGAAATAATGTAGACGTGAAAGAATGTGATAATCTTGACTTTCTGACAAATTTAACGGATCATATGCTGACATACTGTGTGTTGAACTTCCCAATTATAACACCTTTAGCGAAATCCCGTACCTATCGTTGTTTTAGAATGTTTAACCTGGATGATTTTGACCGAGATGCGGCTTCCCTGCCTTGGAAATATGTAGATGAATTGAATAATATAGATGCAAAGAATCATCAGCCGTATATCTCGGACACTCTAAAAGTGTTAATTAAAATGAAAAATTCTGCATACAAAAAATATTCCTCATCTAAACGTCGAAGTGACCTTAACCTCTACAGAGATCTCCGTAATTATCTCGTTACTGCAATCAAGAACGAAAAGAAAGCATACATACAATACCAAATAAGCACGTATAAGAAAAATCCTCGAAGTTTGTGGAACAATCTTGCAACTTGGAACGTACACACCAAACCTAAGGCCGAAATAGCTCCAAACATAAAAGATGCCGATTTAATCAATGACTACTTTGTGGACAGCATCCAAAATCAAACGGTTGATATGGATACCCTAAACCTCTTCTATCGCACGAAATACTTAGACTTGCAGCCTACGTCTTTTAGACAAACGTCATCGATAGAGATAGAAGTTCAAAGAATCGTGAACAATTTAACCTCCACGGCGGCTGGTATTGATGGTATTACTTTAAATATGTTGAAACTAGTACTGCCATCCTGCATTGATGTCTTAACAAATATATTAAATTTTTCATTGACCAATGGTGTTGTACCTATCCTGTGCAAAAAAGCAATAGTAAACCCTTTACCTAAAATTAACCCGGCCCATGACCTAAAAGATATCCGACCGATTAGCGTACTACCAACGATGTCAAAGATACTTGAAAAAATTGTTAATTCAAGATTCAAGGATTTCGCCCAAAGCATCGTACTACCACCGCTATGATCAGAATAATTACGGATGTGACTAAAAACATGGATAAGTCTGAAGTTACATGCCTCACATTGTTAGACTAGAGTAAAGCTTTCGACACTATCAATCGTGATCTGCTCCTGGCTAAACTGCACTTTTACGGACTATCCTCCCAAACTATTGCATGGTTTAAAAATTACCTCTCCGATCGCACTCAGGTAGTTAAAATCGAATGCTCCATATCTGGTGAACGTGTTGTTGAATGTGGAGTACCACAAGGGAGTATTCTGGGTCCAACCTTATTTTCTATATTTACTGCCGACCTACCCGCCACTATAAAACATCAATGGAATATTCACCTTTACGCGGACGACACGCAGCTTTACAAATCATGTCTACGTCAATGGTCTATTTAGCGAACTTAACAATAACCTCCAACATTTGTTCTCTTGGTCGGAAAAAAATGGTTTACGCCTGAATCCTGGCAAATCCACAGTTATGTGTATCGGCAACAACTACCTGGTGAATAAAGCCCTTAGTAAGTTGGAAACTCTGCCTGTTTTGAACGGTGTGATTATTAATTTTAGTGATAGTGTTCGTGATCTTGGGTTATTTGTCGACAAAAATTTGAGTTTTGAAAAACACGTTCCTATGCCGGAAATGCAGACTGTGCTAATTTAAGTTAAAATCGCTGTGGAAATTTATACATGTTCTCCCTCAGGACATTAAGTGGTATTTAGTTAACACTCTGCTGCTCAGCCACATTGAATTCGGCAGCATTGTATACTATAACTTCCTATCTGCCTCATTAAAACATAAGCTTCAAGTGCTGCAGAATACCTGTTTACGTTTTGCATTTCAAATAGGTACACCCTAGAGATCGCGTAACCCCTCACTTCAATATGTTGGAAATACTAAAACTCGAACAAAAGATGGCACTGCTATACGGATCATTTTTATATAGCATTCTACATGATGGACAACCGATTTACTTGTACAACTTATTAGTAAAGCGCTCAAATACTAATTTGTCTAACATGCAGTTAAGGTGCGAGGACCCTTATGCTATACAACGACACAAGACTTGTAAATACAGACACTGTTTTGAATACGTCGCGCCCAATATTTTAAATAAATTTAATTCTATGTTTCTCGCTCAGTCAAAGTCGGCCTTTCTGAAGCAGTATAAAAGGTATTTGCTTAATGTGCAACAAGGCTTGATACCCTAGCGTCAATGTAAGTCTGAGACTTTACACTGTAGGGGGCAGTGAAAAACGGCTTTGGTGATCTGTTCTCCTTTGGACATACTTGTCTAACTTATTATGATGCTGTTTAATTTATTATACATATTATATTATATTGATTCTACTAGTACTATATTTTTACTTTATTATTTAGTTGTATTACTACCTCTTGTTCAACATTTATGCCTTAGTTGTTAAGATTTAATATGTTATTGTCCAATAAATATTATTATTATTATTATAAAAGTTGTGTGCGAGTTTACTGGTCATTTAATTATGAAATATGGTCGATTACTATAATTCGGCCAAAAAACTCTTGTTAACGCTATTGGTTGACACCGGTTGACACCAATGCTACTAAATCCTCATTATGACATATTTGTTCTCTTATCTTTTTCTGTTGAAATGGGAGTATTATTTAAACGTAATACAAAGATATATGGTCTTACTGTAAAATAAGCTGTGCTTCGTATGTATGTACATACATTTTTGTATCCAGGTTTTTCCACCTACAACTCCATAATTACAATGGTTTATGACCTGATATTTTCAATATGTATACACTGAACATTTACAAATCCAACGGCGTAAATAGTTTTAGATAGTGTTCTAATTCGCGGGGAAATAATTTCTTGCTTTATCACCTGCTTGCTATATTTTTTGAATCTTCCTATTTTAGCATACTTATTTTATTAATATTTTTTATTTTTTTATCATAAATTAACATGATACATATAGAAAATTTATGTTAAATTATGATTAAAGAAAAACATACGACATTGACAATTCAGTCATTAGTCGGTCAAAAATGACAACTAACCTTATCACCTTATAAATTTATTAATATTAATTTTTTATTCGCGCATTGCTTTTTTCGGATATCTAAATTATTCTCTAACCCGAATTTTTTCTCAAATATGCACTGTAGGTAATTATGGAGTGGTTGAAACAGTTCAGCTTTTGCCTTGCAGGTGGCACTATTCCTTTTTAAATAATATTTGCAGAAAATTGGAGAATTTATTGTTGTTGACAGACATCAATTCGTCTTGGTGTTTGCAACAACCTATAACATATTATTTATGTATGTGTTGCATAGTTTTATGCCACTGCCCATCAAGCTATTTTAATGCTTTTGTTTTATACTTAAAAGTGACTTCGTAAATAATTTTGTCTAAATTTTGGAAATTACAACATGGTTAAATGTTATTTTCTACAACTCAAATTTTTCTTTTTCTACGAAAATTTGAAAGATTTTATGCAATGATTATTTACAACATATCCGCGTATAATCATGCAGAATTTTAATTTAAAGATCTGATTTTGAATAATAATGTAAATAAAATGATATTAATTTATACACAATTTTGCCGGTATGTGTAGGTACTTCTTAATCCGTTTTCTGGCCAAACTAGCACGTCGCGTCGCTTTAATTTACATCATCCATAACTATTCCGCGTGTTTGTAAATACTGCGGAAGAGGTTTTTGTGTTTATATTTTTGGTTTTGATTTTTATTGTTATATAATTAATTACCTGTTTCAAATAAATGTTTTTTTTTGATAATCTGTACATACAGTGTGTCCACGGATTGAGTTCAGTATAGGTGTAAATGACAAAAAAATTTCGACATTTCAAAACGATTTTTTTAGATTCTGCCCTGCTTCATATTGGAAATGAATTTTCATTATATTTTTAATTTCTTTATTTCAAAACCGCCTTGGTGGTGAAGCAAAAACTGTTTTCTTTGCAGGTAAAGTACCTTGACACCTCCTTGATTATATAAAATTCTGTGTTAAATTGACCCTTCGAATTGCTAACCGACAATCTGCAACTGCCTGAAACAGAGGGTTATTTTGAAGACTGCCAGAAATCGTACCTATGTTATTGAGATGGGATCGAAAAAGTAATTGACCGAAATGTATAGAGCTAACAAAAGGTGATGTTCACAAAATCAGTTTTGTTGGCCTTCATATACCAAACAACACCCTTTTTCCTATACACAATATAATATTGTAGTAGGTACATATATTATTTTGTATTATATTTTGCATGCGCTCTAAGGTGTATTCATTCTTTTAAATAGTCTAAATATAGAACTGTAAAAATGGCGAGAGTGTGCTACCACAAACTTTTTTTTTAAAACGTAATGCCAAGTTTAGAATACTGGTTGAGTATCTTATGTACATAAAATGCGTTGCTTGTCAACGTCAACTTTGGTTCAAATTAAAGCGAAAAAGCTACGTTTGAAAATTATTTATTAAATTCATACATTTTTAATGTGTTTTACAGTTATGGATTGACAAACTTACAAAATGAAACAAAACAAAGTTTAAAAATAAACATATTCCATTACGTATCATACATTTCTGATTTAATAACACCTTCACTTCTCTCTTTTTATATTGTGATAACTTTTCGAAGCAGAATACACATCATCTTTAACCAATCATTTCAGGATCTCCTGTTTATTTTTGAAATTTATTAAAGTGACGAATCCGGTTTACAAGTTATTGGTTTTTCAACCACCCTCACTAGTTTTTTAATAATATATAAAAAAATTTTCACAAAATTGTGCTACTTAAAAATTCAATTTAGTCGATGGTGTAATCCAGCCTAAAATTGGAGGCGCGAAAACATTCGGGAAAAATTATCACCATATGAATACTCCAGTTTTACTTTGATCATTGTCTATTTCTTGAGCACAATGTAAGGCAAACATGAGCATATAGGTAATGAGGACAAAATTATAATGTATGAATCACTTAATGTCACTTTGTCATGCTTCAAATTCCGAAACTAATTTCTTCTCTGTCAGCGTATGAAGTTTTCTGGATTCATATTGATAAGAATGATAAGTTAAGCCTTTATGTAGGTTGTAATATCAGAGTCATTCATGCGTGTCACAAAAAACAAATTCGAAAAATGTTTTCCAAAATGTTTGAATTTGTAAATTCAGTAATTGTATATCGGCTAATGATCGATTGATAATAACCATCGTGTTACGTTTAAAGATTATCACCAAAGGTGTGAGTACTGAAATACTTAAAAGTTGTACAATTTGAAAACGCTAGCCAAACGCTAGGTATGTCAGTAGAGATTATGACAGCAATGTATTTTAGCAAATTACTATTTTCTTTAATTTCCCCTTAAGAAAGATGCACAATGGTAGCTGTTACGCGTGTCAATTCCTGCACCATTACAATAACATAAATAACAAAAACATATTATCCGTACACCGCACGTGCTTTTCATGCTTTTTCTAACGTAATGTATAATAAGTATGCGTCACATGATCTTCCTGACACATTAGCATACCAAGAATCATTTTGATCGACATAAATGTTAATATTGATAGTAATCAAATTTGTTCTTTCGGCAGTTAAAGTTAAAATAAGTTATGTACATATTTATAATTTTGAGGATTCGGAGCAAATATCAGATTAGAAATTCGATTCAACTTTTTGTGATGGATTTTGTCGTGAAAATGTTTCAAGTTCATTTGAATGATTATACACAACAAAAAAAAAGGTTAATGTACGATTTTGATCATTAAACACTTTCAGTTTTATAACGGTATATCAAAAACTTTTTTTTTTCAATTTAGTAACCTACATCTTTTAGCATAATAACTCAAAGGCATGTAATTTATGACTCACCTGTGTTTGTTAAAATTGCTATTATTAAAAATAATTACAACAGAATATAATGTCGAAAAATAAAAGCTTACCATTATTCACAGCTTGATAATAAATTGCACGGATTTTGGGGTGTGTGCGTATATGTGACCCTGAGCAATATTTTTAAATTGTTCATTGACTGCATATTATTTACTTTCAACCGTGACCGTGTCTTTTTATACACTTCTTCCGCAAGAGATCATTTTGTAACATTGTGATGATGAAATTACGTAGCTGAAATAATTGGGATGAATATAATTTGGTAAAAATGCAGTTTGACAACGGCTTTTGTGGATTTACCGTTAGACTCATCTACGAGTGTCATGTCATGCACTCGATAAATTGAAAATTGTTTTTGTACCTTTTTTCCGTTGTTGCTAAGCTCGGTTACTTTCTAACTTATTTATAATTGAGGTGCATGATCTCTGAAATTTAGGCTCAATCAATTTTCGACTTGCCTATGGCTAAAAATTGGGAATATCTTCACGAATATAGCACAATATTACTTAAGTGGAGTTAGCAATTAAAAATTCTTACCAAATGCCTCTATCTAAAGTAATCATTTGTAAATTATCAAAGAATCCGTCAAAAACAAAAAAAAAACGTAGAAAAAGAGACATGATTCAAATAGTCGAAAATGAGTTTCGGAAAATCAACCCAAAGGGTGGATTTGTAATGTAAAAGTTTATAAAATGTTGTAAATTCTATCATTGCGTTTTTCTACGTAACTAATTGCATTTAATATTCTCCTCATTTCTACCACAGTAACAGCTTGTACGGCGGGTACAAGATTGCTGCATTTTATAAGAGAATTTTTGCATGAAAAAATCTTTACACAGTACCTATGATTGTATCTTGTATATTTTATGATAAGTAGTTCCTATTAACACATGTCCCATTTTCCTCGTTAAAAGCGTTTAAGTTTCTTATAGATTTCCTCAGTGATGACATTTTTGCAAATTAAATAATTTTTTAATGGAATCAAATTTGATGATCTGTATTCCAATTATAGGCCGGTCAAAATCGACCCAATAAATTAACAAAACATTATGTATATCTGATTTTTTAGTATGTTGTTTGGATCCATTAGGATTAGGGCTATGAATAGGTACCCAAGTTTGCAACTCTCAAAAATTTTTACGCACTCAAAATCGCGAAATTTTTGGACTTATTTCAGACTCTGCTGTATATCTCCTAATCCATGCATTTTTCTTGGAAAGCTATTCTATACGTTTTTTAAAACCATTAAATTTCTGATACATTAAGCCCAACTGGAGCTCTGTAAGTCAATTGGTTACCGAATTACGGCACTTTGAAAATAGGCCAGTTTCCCCACAAATTGAAAATTTTAGTTTTCGACTTTCTTTGGACCGAAATTACGTCGAAACCATTAATCCTACGAGTAGAACTTGTAGAATATTATTATTTGTAGGCAATTTAATTAGCTTTAAAGTAACCCTCGTAGTTCTCTCAAAATCTTAAAAAAAACCCATATGAGGTAAAAATCGCATTTTTCCAGAAATGTTCCGAATAGATTGAATGTTATACTCTTTTGATGTCACTTACTTCACGCAGCTTGGGGTCTTCCGTTTTGGCGATTACTCTACTTCCAGTATTGGTTGATCGTCAGGGTTGTCTTTGAGGCTCGTCATCGTCTTCCTCTTCAATGATGGTAAGGGCAGCGTTCTGGCACGTTTCCCCAGAGCAGCTAGCACACATCACAGAACATCTGAGCCCTGCTTTCAGGCAAGTGCGGCCACCTCTACACCCCTTCGTGCATTTGCAAGAGAGGAGTTTTAGGAGCTCTGCGGGGTCGGGCGCTTGCCGACTGGTAATGGGGATGAGTCCAGCCGAGGTCAATTTCCAACCCCAGTCGGTGGCCTCTTTCTCCACCCCCAACCACTTTTGCACCTAGTGTGCGGTAGTGATGATACGACGCAGCCTCTGTGGTTGGGGGCAAACGGCCCAGATTCGCTTTGGCATCGGTTGCTATCTTCACAAAAGTACGGAGGGTGTCTGTCGTTTCGTCTCCTTCATATAGCGCGACTGAGCACTTGTCACTTGTCACTGGCTGCTGCGACTTATTGGTGTGTGGCAGCTGTCTGGTCCACTATTGCTTGAGTTTGTCTGAAGTGTGCCCACATTTTCATCTTCCCCTGCCAGAAGAGGGCAAAGGTGGTGTCTCACCCAGTAAATGCGTGAATGAAAAATTCAAATCCAGGTGGTGGAGCACTTCCCCTTTGTTGAATGAGATGGTGGCAACGCGTATCACCTCTGCCACTATTCTGGAAGTATACGTTTGTTTTAGTGATTCCTAGACCGCAGAGGAGCACGAGCAAATCCACATCCTCTCCAAAGATGATGACGTGGTCATTGGAGGTATGATTTTGCAGAGCAGTCACAACGATATCGCGGTCTGAGTCTTCTTCTTCTATATGATCATAACACGTTTTGCATGTTTAAATGTCACTTCATGCAACAAAAAAGTGGATAGGTACCTTAGAATATAAAAATATAGGGTACATTTTTTGGAAAAATGCGATTTTACCTCATATGGTTTTTTTTTTTGAGATTTTGAGAACTACGAGGTTTACACACACCGCTCTGCGCTTAATTTAAAGCTAATTAAGTTGACGACAAATAATAATCTACAAGTTCTGTTCGTGGGATTAATGGTTTCGACGGAATTTCGGTTCAAAGAAAAACTAAAATTTTCAATTTGTGGAAAAATTGGCCTATTTTCAAAGTGCCGTTGTTCGGTAACCAATTGACCTACAGAGCTCCGGTTGGGCTTAATTGGTCACAAATTTAATGTTCTTAAGAAACGTGCAGAATAGCTTTCGAAAAAAAATGCATGGATTAGGAGATATAGAGCAAAGTCTCAAATAACTCCAAAAATTTCTCGGTTTGTCGTGTGTAAAAATTTTTCCATAACTTTTTGAGAGTTGCAAACTTGGGTATATACAACCCTAAACCTAAAGGTCCAAACAACATACTAAAAAATCAGAGATACATATGTTTTGCGAATATAGCGATTTTGATTGGGCTATTATGGCTATCTATAAGCAACATTTTGATAAACGGTTAATTGTAAAAACTGAACGAAGAGTTCTGTGTCTGAAACACTAACTTTCTAAGTTTTCAGTGAGAAATTTAAAAAGAAACGATCACATTTATCTTAAAGATAACCAGAGTTGGGACAAATCTTCGAACTTTTTTGATCAGGTACTTCCATTCGGCAATTTTTGAATTTTGTGCTCATTGTTGCCTGCCATACGTCTTTTTTCTGTATCTCTTCAAATACTTCTTGGAAGCTAGTGACGTAATCAGTGACGCACCATTAGGAAATTATCTAAAACAGAAACATCATTATTTTATCGATCATCATACAGGATGTACCAATGGTGCAGAATACAGGGTTACTCCATAGAAAGGTTGCGGTCCTACCTGAAATATTAAATGTGGTCGATTTTGTCATTAATTTTCCTTATTTGAATTTCTTATCTGTATTACTACCATCTAATTACGATAGTACGATTCTGGTCATTTGCGGTTTTTCGAAATGAAAATCATCTTGTCACATGGCAATAGTTGAACACTTTTGAATTGTGTTTGTGATTGTAAATTCGTCTAATTTTGTCGGACGTGTATTGTTTTATGTTTAATGATACGAGTATTTTTTTAAATTAAACCATGAACAGATTTTATACATTGTATACTACAAAAATTTTTGATTTGAGCACAAATTTTTTTCCCAGGAAATGAATTTTTACTGACTTTTTTTAAATTTTGCTTTCGTATTTAAGTTATGGATCGAGAGAGTTGTGGAAGCGGAACGACTCTTGTTAATTTTGCGTACCTATCCATAATGTCGGAGTCAATTGATCCATTTTTATTCCTAAACTAAATTCGTGTCTATTAGCATCATTTGTCGTACTCGGTTTTGTTTTCTTTCACACGGTAATTTTTTATTTTCGTAATTTTCGTAAATCTTAACACAAAAATAATTTGAATATTAAATTAATTTTACACAATTTTTTTTATAGGTAAATTAACTAATTAAATTAACATTTTTTTCCTATATGATTCCATACCTACTACAGACGTTTTGATTATGCAAACGGAAAAACGCCTATATATATATATATGATAAATCGAACTTGACCTTGAAATTTAAATAATAAATAACGTAAACAATGACAGACTAATCTTTATATGGTGATTAATATTAATCAATAGCGTTTATATGCTCTAACAATATCATTACACAGCGGGATGATTAACACTTATATTTATTACGAATATAAATTCAGAAAATCATGCGTATTTCCTTATTACGTAGGTATGAGAAATATTATTATTATTAATATTAAATAATTGACAGATAATTGAGTACTTATAGTAAAGAAGATTTATGAATATTAGATCTTAATACGGCTGTTCAAGTGTATATATTTCGTAACGGTTTTAATTGCATAAAAGCTCCGCACGTTAAACAGACGCTGTAAAAAGCTTCTGCATTTTTATTTCCTATTTCCCTCCTCTCAGTACGTTCGGATATGTATAGGGATCGGTCACGTATATTGCTATCTCTGATTCTATTTCAGGTCATTGTCAGTAAATGGGGGTGTGGGAGATCTTTTTCGTATTTGATCGTTCTGCATATCTGATTGAGCTGCCACCCTTGATGGTTAGTGCCGTGACATATACGTGCGCCGGATCATGCTTATGAGGGGATAAATCCCTTTCAAGGGTAATCTTAATTGTGTAAGGGATGTTACTTGACAAGATTGATAGTGTGTAAATATCACCGACTGAGTCCTATTTATATAAAATCTAAGCGACAGGATCGGATATTGACTTTTTCGATATTTTATGTGCCAATCTTCACAACTGATGAATACTGATTAAGCCGAAATGATGAGATAAACCAGGAATAATATTTTGAGGTTTTCATATACAGGGTTGCCTACTTGCCCTTCGTTCTTCGATAGTACCTTTAATATTAATTTTAGGAAAAAAGGTCAAGAGGTATTTCTTATTCAGATGTTCCTTGTTTACAACCTAAAAATATTTTCAGGCCCGCACTGCTCTCGGTTTCGTCTGTACAGGATCGTACTCGATTATTTTAAATGGAACACCCTATAGATTTTTATATTTTTGAAATCCATATTCGATTCTAAACCAAGTTTGTTTAGCCTTTCACCTACTTAAGTCAGCTCATTTAGGAGAAAATAAATGTTTTTTAAAAATTGTCGCCGAAATCAACAATCGGTAAAAAAAAATCATAACTATTCAATCATTGGCAATAGAGCAACAAAATTGGAGATTATCATAAACAAAAGAGCGTTTTATTTCTCGATATGCTGATTTTGAACGAAATTTGTTGCAAAAGGGACGTACTGAATTTTTTCTAACGACCACAGAAGAACTGCCAAAAGTCGACTATTTTAAATAGAACACCCTGTATATTTTTTCATGAATCAACTGCTTTTTAAGTTCGCTTTGATTTTTGTTAAATATGTCCTATATCTAAAGGTAATAGTTTCCGAAATAATAACCTTATTTTGAATTATTTTGTTTTATCTCCCAATTCTGAAAATAAAATTAAAGGAAGCAACAAACTATAACACTATTTGTAAATAAAATGCATATATTTCCCAACATTTAATAATAGAAAAGTCTTGTCTATATGTAAAAATGCTTCGTAAACTGCTCCCCGCATTGGAGATCGACCTTTTTACTCTATCCACTGTTCTAAGAATTGTTAATTTCATGAGTAATCACGCCAGATAAGTGAATGTTATTAAGTTTGGTCTTGTATAGGAGCAATAATGAAGATCACATTCATCCGAGTGGATTGGAAAACTTTCCCACCGATTTAACCTATAGAAATCAATAATTTAAAAGCATTTTATGTACACACAAACTTTTATAAAAGATTAAACAGTTCCCCAGATCACGGTTAATTAAAAAGCTCCATTCAGTTGGTGGTGCCCGATTATGCCATACATAATAAAGCTGTATCCTCACAACGAAATATCTTATTTCCTTTTAATTTTTGCGCTACGTGTTATCTTTTAGATTTCGAGTGGCTAGATTTTTCGATTTCTTTCTCTTCGCTCGATTCCCATCTGTCTCTATGTTATGTTTAGAGTTATTTCACTACGGCTTTTACATTTCCTTTCATACGAACTCAGACACATTTTTGTTTTATAACTTATTGTATTGGCGGTTTTCTGGAATACCTACTTAAAAACAGTAGAATGCGACTAAAAAATACTTAGGTTTTGAACTGGCTTGATAGTTGCTTTCGTATCGTCTAGCAGCTCTTGGATTTGGTTGGTTGCCTAAATGGTGAAGATATAGTTCACAAGATCTTGTACATCCGCGTGTAGTTGACACCCCCATGTTGGAATTTCGAAACGAAAACTATTGCACCATAGTCAATAGTCGAATTTGTATGGTGTGGGACCTCCATGAGTGTTTTCGAAGGTATAAATAACATAGGTCAGGGGAAGTGAGATTTCCCACAATTTTGTAAATTTTGGCTCACTCATTCTCATTTGTGCTACTTCTTCGCCACACCATAGTAATTCGACTATTGACTCATAGGTTAACCGGGACTGCACTAAACGGAACGACTATTGTACAAAACTGGGCAAAATTATGCAATAGTTCACACACGTGTCTTATGGCGCTGATCTAATTTGTTAAGACAATCTTCTTTAACCTTTTCTGTCCCGAAAAAATTGTTCAAACAGTACAAATAGTTCTAACAAATAGAATCGTCGAAATTTCAAGATGTATTTCTATATTGGTACTGTGATTCTGGATTACGATGGGAGGGTGGTCAGAAGTCCACGTGCACATAGGCCACCTATTCGGGCCCTTTGTGCTACCTCTCTGATTAGGGTCGTTCGACCCCGCAACGTCACTCAAGCCATCCCACACGTGAGATAAGCCTGAGGATGCTGAACGGGGAAGCAGCTCTAATCGTTGCCATGTCCGGCCAGGATTCCCCCAACATGGATCGTGTTAATTCGACAAGTACGGGACACTCACAAAGTATGTGTAGCGCCGTCTTGTCGTCTGTGTAGCATCCTACAAGATGGTGAATCTACCAGGCCCATGCGGTGCATGTGCTTGTTAAGTTTACAATGCCCAGAAAGTATGCCCACAAGTAGCCGCAGGTTCTTTCTGGATAGTTTTGTGCAAAAACGCGCCCGGCTGCGAGATAATCCTCCGAAAGCCTCTCTCGCGTGACGGCAGTCTGACCAATGGCATTTCCAGCCAACTGGCTTGGGGGGGGGGGTAATTAAAAAAAATGTCCGGTATCGGTCCCTTCCACGGCTCGTACCAGCAGTTTTGCAAAAATTCACTGTCATAGATCGCCGACTAGATTCACCATAACTTAACTTATTTGTTTGAAATGTTTGGGAATTTTTATAATCGAAGGAAAAATTCTTATGGGGGTAATTACCCAATTATACCCCCCCCCCCCCACCCCGAAGCCGCCACTAAGCCTGACTCAAGTTCCATCTAGCCTTGTGCGGGACTTGGGTGTCTTGAGCTATTCAGTTGTTTATAGTTCATTAAGTGGAAGAGCCGGCTCTGGACCATAAAACAGTTGTTTTGAGGCCAGTCGGGCTAACTTATCGGCTCTTTCATTGCCCGTTGTTCCAGCATGCCCTTGTGCTGGGCTTGGGTGTCTTGAGCTATTCAGTTGTTTATAGTTCATTAAGTGGAAGAGCCGGCTCTGGACCATAAAACAGTTGTTTTGAGGCCAGTCGGGCTAACTTATCGGCTCTTTCATTGCCCGTTGTTCCAGCATGCTGGAACAACGGGCAATGAAAGAGCCGATAATTAGTTAGCCCGACTGGCCTCAAGCGTATTGCTGTTTGTCACTTGCTCTAGTACTTGGTGACACTCGGAAACCAGCCTAGAGGTGATTTTGTATTGACCTAGTGCCTGCAGAGCGGCTATGCTGTCACTGGAAATTATGATACTTTTATTCTTTATGCCGTGTATAAGAATTGTTTTTGCATTAAGCGTTATTCCTGCTAGTTCTGTCTGAAAGATTTTGCCTAGTGGTTGGGTGATATGGAAGTTCAGTGCTTTGGACTAAATTCCGGTGCCTGTTCCTTCCATTGTTTTAGATCCATCCGTGCAGCCGGATATGTCTGGTTGGGATGCTACTTCCGTATCAAAGAAGATGTTATAGTTTTTCCCTAGTATCAATCGAGGGATGAGTGAGTCAGATCCAAGGTTTATTAAGTGAATTAATAAACCTTGAGTCAGATCGACCTTTTAGTATAGGCAGTCGCTTGACTGCCTCGCCCAGAATTCGAGAGTGGCAACCCTTTATTTTTCAGATGCAAGGTTGGCAGCATGGCCTGCTCTTTCACGTGGAGATCCAGTAGGGGCAGACTCAAGAGGGCTTCCGTGACGGCTGTGGGGGTCGTCCGCATTGCGCCCGTGCACCCAAGGCACGTAGGTCTTTGCACGTGGTTAGGAAGTGCTATGGTTGTGGAGAGTCTGGTTCTAGACCACCAGACAATTACTCTGTAACAGAACATAGGTCTACAGAGTGTACAGCTATAGGACAGCATTTGGGGATGGACCCCAAAGTCTTCCAACTGCGTTGCGACATTTCCAGAAGGCGATTCAAGCGATGAGGCAAAATTCCCACAGAACTCCTTCTGAAAGGTTCGGTCAATTTCATGCAGGTTTTGATCATCTTATCTATTCTATTCTAAAGTTACTCAAAACTGCAAATAGTGCAATTTATTCCAGGAAAATCTTTAAAAATAAGAAAAATCTCAAATTGATTCTTAGAGTGTTGATCCAAAAAAGTATCGCGAAGTCGAGATCTCTATGAAGCGAACAATTGAATCCTCACAAAAGTGAATTTTTATTATGTTTTAATAATATTTATACGCAATACAATTCGGTGACACTCTTGCATTACCTACCAATTTATTATAACTCATAATTAATACTTAAGTACATAAAAGAAAAAAGGTGAGCGGTTGAGTAAATAAACCGTCAGAAAGATTTTAGATAATACAGGTCCGAATACATATTTGGAAATGTCTTTATATGGGATCGATTTGTTTATATGTTTCATAATAAAATCAGAGTTGCATTCGTTTCCCCCATTTAAATAACATGTCAACGTACATATAATTATCTATACATATTTGTTATTTTCGATGGAGTAGGAGGTGAGAACTAAATACTTTGTTTTTTGTGTTTTTGTTGTAATGTGACGAGAAATCGAAAATTCATTCATCTTTAACAAATTACGCGCACTTTCTCACTGTATTTGTTAAAGCCGATTGTAATAAATCAATAAGTAAACAAATCGTCGCAGTCACAGATGTAAGAGGACGATTGCAATTTATATACCTTTAATACATAACTCACCATAAATGGTTAAAGTCTGAACTAATTTTGCAACAGAATCTCTACGAGTTTCACTATACATATAGTCGCATACATTTCTGCAATACCATCGCTGAATGCAAGAAGACGAATCGTATTCTTCATCACGTTTTTGAGTGTATGCGTTGTAAATTGAAGGGGTTGGGTATATTATTTCCTTTCAAATTTGGTGAATTAGTAAGTTTGCAGCCTTGTTTCTCGTTGTTACCAAATCTGGTCATGACACAGATACATTTAACGGTAATCTCTGCAAATATCAAAAGAAATTGTTGATCTCCGCGTATCGATACAATGCGTCTCTATATGTTCACTTTATTCACATATTCAGTGCACGAACACGTTTGTATTTTAACCGCTCTTCAGCAACGATCCTGTGGACGGAAAAAAGTTTCTTTGAGTGCTTGACACTCATTTCGTGACTGGATTACTTTTTAATGAGCACGTTTTTTTAAATGCCAAATTTACAAATTCGGTACAAGTAATTTCTTTGTAATGAAATTTTCATAATGAAGCCCACAAATAGGAAGTTGACGTGTGTTTTTATTAACCGCATTTCCTCTTCCGCTTGATGTAAGTTGTGCCTATTTATTAACTTAAATCATTTACCTTCTTGCTTCTTTGTGTAATTGTTTGTATTGTTGTAAATCGTAATAAATTACTTTAACGTGTCAGTTTCCTACTCCAAATTGACTTTTAAGTTGTCATTGATTGATTGCATAAACAATGGTTCGTAATTATTTTAAACAAATGAGAATATTCGTTTTTTTTTGGTGGTAACGGTAATCAATTTTCGCTAAGACTGTAAGAAATATAATTCTTTGTCCTTATTTCACTTTGGCTAAGTTGCTTTTTTTGGAAATACATTGTAAAAATTAAAAACAATAGTTTTACACTATTTCTAGTCTTCTGTATCTATCGCTGCAAGAGAGTTGCATACTATGTACAAACCCGAAAATCGTTTCATTCCAAAATATTTATTTATACACATGTACATTATTGCTGCATTACCTCAGCCCCATCCTGTTGTCTGAATGAAAATATCACTCGTATTGCAGATTGATCAATGATGATCTTATTCAAGGATGTTCGCTGAAATTTGTATGTTCTATTGGAAACTTTGCTTTTGAAGAGCTCTTTAGGCAAGTTGTTAGAGTGTGATGAATTGATAGCTAGTAAATCAAAATAAAGAATGTTTAACAAACGGTTTGTTAAACTAGTGAATTTGCAATTGTGAATGTTAGAAAAAAAGGTAATGGTGTTATTTTTCCGATGTTCGTCAGTTCTGATGGAGGAAGATGTATCTATCTTTTGTGGCACAATCTAGAAAATATTGAGATTAGTTCTTGGTGTCACTGATCTATACCTACACCGTTTTAGTCTTTAGCGTTTAGCCATCTTTCTCATCTCATCACTAGAACTCGGATTTATAAGCACAAAAAATGAAAAAAGCATAAAAATCAGACCAAATAAGCACAAAAAACAGAAACGGTTTAAAATAAGCTACAAATAAGCATTAAAAAATTTGAAAAATGTTTATTAAATTAAAAAAACAACAAAAAACTAAATAGAAAAAGTGAAAATTCTTAACAAAATAAACAAAGATGCAAGACTTAGAATAGAAACAAATACAAAATAAACACTATTTTGATAAAATAAATGTTATAATTAATTAATAATTAGTTAATTACAATCAGTTTTATTTTTAAAACAGGCTATAATTAAATGTTTTTCTAAGGTTTGTACCGAAAAACTTCTACGGTCGCTTAAGGTATTCTTGACACGGGAAAAACTTCTCTTTACATCTGCACTTGTAACTGATACCAAAGATGTATTTTTTATTACGTTTGTGCATGTGCAACTAGGCGGGATGAGAGGTGTCCTGCTCAGACGAGTTCTTTTATCGCTGACACATTCAAATTTTATATTTACAAGTCCAAACGGCAAAAAAAAACAAAAAAGACAAAATAAAGCTTAAAAAACTGTAATAAGCTGAAAATAAGCATATAAACTGAAAAACCAAAAAAAGCACATTCAACTTTTGTTTAAATAAATAGTTTTCTCATAAATGATATTTATTTGTAAATATTTTTAAAGTGCTATTAATTTTTACGTATAGCCGAATAGCTATAAATCCGAGCTCTACTCATCACCAAAGGTTTGCTGTTTGTCTTTTTCCCAATGGTCGAATGTTCAAAGTTGCCATTTTAAAAGGTATTCTTTGCTATATTTCGTGTCATTTAATGTTAATTTATTTGTTGTAATACCCAAATCTACTTTTCTATACATATTGAAAAATTTAGCTTGTGACACAAATTCGAACCCATCAGGGTCTTACCTCGTTAGCGCAGTGCTTGAACCAAGTGATCCTTCATCATAAGTTAAACCATTCCTTTAAAATTGTATATTTATTATACACTATGTTCATTTGGAAAGGATCCACCCTTAATATTTCATAAGTATTAGAAAGAACTGCTGAAATACGTCAACTGTTAACTTGAAGGGAAATTTTTTGGCGCTAATATCATAAACGTCACATTCACCCCTCCCAATTGGAGATATCCCTTAAGTTTTCATCCTCCATCTCATTTGAAAGCTCGGTAATTCAAATTCAATCATATGTTACCAGCCTTCCATTGTTATTTAATCGTTGTTGCTCTTAAACTTTTCAGATGCCCCCGTATTATGTTGCGTTATTTCAAGTGGTATAAACCAGTGGCATTCAATCTTTTTTTTTCGTGTACCCCTATAGATAATGTCTCTGACTTAAAGTACCCCAAGTTTTTTATTTACCACGCACTAGCGATAGCCACTTGTATTTTATACTTTTATATAAAGGCATTTGACCTTGCGCTAAAGTGAGTGGGGGCCGTAAATACCACCATAACTAGACACAACAAGTTTTTCATTTGATCATCAGTCAGATATTAAATTTATTTAAAAATTTTCAAGTACCCCTTAGGATTATCTGACGTACCCCAAGGGGTACGCGTACCCCCGGTTGAATACCGTTGGTATAAACGATACAGTGATTTTCTCGTAAATATGTAGTACTTCCCAAGGGCGCCGCCAGAAAATCTTCCTAGAGGGGGCAAGTAGTATTGGGGGTTGGTGGCTCTGGCGTTTTTCAAGATTTCGTAAAAAATTTATTTTTATTTTTAATAACCCCCCTTATAATTATGTCTTATTTCCCGTGTGTCACTTCCGGTAGGGTCCCCACGGAAAAATTCGATATGGCTGCAGGATTGTTTCCAGTGGTGTAAACTACACCTTCACCAAATTTCATGCTTCCTTCACAAAATACGCAGAAGATCGACTTTCGATGACGATTTTTCCAAGGGTCGACCATGTTGTCGCAAATAAAATTGATGCTGTGCATGAAATGATTTTATCAGGTCGACATACAACATACAGTGATGTACAGGCCTCCTTAGGCATTTCGGCGAAACAACATTGAAATGTCAGAAAGCTTTGTCGTCGTTGAATTCCTGACAATCTCACAGAAGCTCAAAAAAAGAACGTGGAAAGGAAATGCTCAAAAATTTGACCATGATGGTCGTTCAAATTCTGTATATTACATTGTAACAGGTAACAGGAAACATGCGTCATGCATATATTCATATGTGCCTGAAACTAAACAGCAAAATGAAAATGAACCTAAACCAACAAAAGTGCTGCGCTCGCGAAGCGTTTAAAGAAATGATTGCTTGTTTTTTTGGGAAAAACCGGTCATGTTGCAACTGTTGCATTGGAGGATCCAACTGCTCATTGATATACTTCAATTTGTCTCCCCCAGGTGGTATATCAAATTAATAATGACTCATTGCCCACATTCGCCTGATCCGTCTCCCAATGACTTTTTTTGTTCAAAAGGATCAACAATAAAATGCGTGGTCAGTGTTTTCACCTGAAGTTGAAGCTTTTAAAGTACTTGGTTTGGAGGTACCACGCTCAGTGGCAAAAATTTTTTGAAGATTAGTTTTACCGAATGCAAAACTAGATGGATGTTAGGAGAATATTTTGAAAAACAATAAAAATAATTTTTTTTTTTTTTACATTTTCCACGAATTTTTGCAGGATCCCTCGTATAAACCCTACGGTTCAACACAGTTGTTACAGAGTGCAATTTTATTCTTTGAATTTTTGAATGGGGTTGTTCGATTTTCTGTTCTTTACTGTAATGTCGTTTATTATGGTACGATGTAAGGCATTTTAAAAATAATGTTTCCTTGTTTAACTTCCTTATTCTATTTATTTGCAGGATTTATAATAAACGCACTAACAACGGAACTAAATTTGCATTTAACCTTACAAAAATGGTAGAAATTCTTGTCCATTTATTTATTTTTTGTCAAAAATCCGAACCCTACCTGGTAGCGTTATAGAAGAAATCAATTTTTACCTTCACAAGTCTTTTTAAAACAGAACGACAAGTAGGTCGAATATTCCACTTCTTGCTAAAAAAATGTTGCGAAATTGCCAATAGAATTGGGGTTTCTTGGCATAGTTTCTCTAGTCAGTAATATGAGACTACAACCACAATGCTGAATTTTTTCTTCTGCACAAAGCCGAATGGGCAATAAAAAAAATAGATGAATTGATCACGGCCCTGTATTCGACGGCATCGTCTTTTGAAATTTAATTATCGCTTTAAACTTTTTAACTAAACTAAATCCTCCTCATTTAAATACAGTAAATATTTTATGTGCCAATTGGCAACCTCTTTAAGTTTTCATTGAAGATGTTAACCATATTGTTTGTGTTGCAAATTCTCATTGAAGTGTTACTTTTTATACATATTTCATTACCGACTTAACGAGTTTTTTTTTATTACCAATGAGAAAAAAAAATCTTAACGTATTGTTTTCATAACCTTCTTTTTCGAGTTTAGGCCATTTTTTACGCGTTCAGTTCGATTGTTGGACGTCACGCAATTAAATTAATGAATCAATTTACATTCGTAAGCAGTTTTAGACAAATTAAATGTTACTTTTTTTGCGCTCATTAATGAAGATAAATATCTTTTTAAATACGATTAAATCATGTAAAACGTATTTAAAGTATTAAAAAATGGAAATTTTTCTTTAAAAAGTGGAATTCCTTGTTTTCACCCTTTATAGTTAAACGAGAATAGACCGTTCTCCGGTACGTCCCTTTTTTTTTATTTATTTCGTCGCTTTTATGTCCTATAAGGTTTAAAACCACTTTCTGTGACTGAAGCTACAGGGTGAAGGTTGCTTGCGAAGGTCATTTGATTTAATACCAGATAATTGTTGTTGTATAGCATTTGTCGGCGCTATAGATGGAATGTGCTATGTACCTTCAGAAGACCGTACTAAAAATTCCTCGTCTTTGCTGTACCAAAATAAAATTGCTAATTCGAATATACAGGGGAATTAATTCCTCCCAATGAAGAATGTGCCAGTAAGGACCTTCAAAGTACGGCTTTAACAAAGTACTTTGGACACCAAAGCGTGTAAAAAGAAAACACCTTTCATAAATTAGCTTTATTTCCCAAATATTTGTTTTATCTATTTTAAACAAACTTTATAAATAAAAATTGCGAGATTTTCGGCGCCATCGTAACGAAATGGATGATAGCATCTGTCGCATAAACAGATATAGTTTTTCGTAAAATTCCAAAATTTGACGTCTATAAAACCATCGTCTACGTTATTTAAGTTATTGCTGTAAAATTGTTACGTATTGAAATAAATCGTATACAAGTACCTGTTGCTAATTTAACTGTGAAGAGGCTTAAATTTATACACCATTTATCAATTTTCACGCACTTTGTTTATTGGAAATGGTTTTTAATGAGTGATTTCGTACATTTTTGGGTAATTAATATGTGGACAGCGGACCATGATCACGTCTCGACTCTCCCTCCACGTGTAGTTTCATTCTTTGCGGATAAATATAACACTTTGGAGGTGGATGTGGCTATATTTAACCCGACACTGAGTGATGGGATTTTTAAGGTGGGTATCATCACTTTTTTTGGGACGGTGCTTGTTCTAAATTGCGCGCAATACATTTTTTCGTAGGCTATTTAGTCGACAAGTAATGGTAGAATAGTCCCTGACGACAAGATCAGAGAGCACTTTTTAAATGGACGCTTATATTGAAAGCAGGTGGTTTAAGGTTTTCGTAAAACAAGAAACTGATTATATTATCTGGAGGTAATTTAATTGAAAAAAAACATAGAAAACGCTTAATCCCGAATACTAAACGCTGTAAACGCATTAGAACTGCGAAAAGCGTTTCCCATGCGTACGTTTGTTACACACCTATCCTTGTGTCACTATAGCCGGTTCTCAATTATCCCGATTTACACTAACCACTTGTAATTCCCCATTCGATCGGTAAATTGCGGTATAACGTATCATTATTGAAAGGAAGTAGCGATAAGTTACACGTTATTTACAATGGTAGAAACGGATCAACGATTAGATAATATGAAAATGGAAGGTCTTCGGGTCTCCTTGATTATTTCCTTAATTTGCACTTCTAAGTAAATTGATTTCATCAGTGAAGAGGGAAAAACTTAACAGGGAAACTATAAAACGAATCATTGAGCTTACTTATCATATATGCTCATATTTCTGCATAGATACTAATTGAAATATACAGGTACATATTAAAAATTTGAAATAGATAATCTTTGTTAGCTGTTGCTAGTAAAATATAAAGATACAGCGATAATAATTATCGCTGTATCTTTGCTTTCAGACTGGATTTTACAAAAGTACCTACTTCGAATTATTCTGTACCTATCATAATGTGTTTTTCTATGTGCCAATTTTTCAATACTTAAGTTATAAAGCCACTGTTGCATTTTGTGATATATTTTTTTAATTAGCTATATTAAAATCTTCACCTATAGTATAGGTAACAAGAATAGTATATTATTCAACGAGCGTATAATGATGGCTATTATTCACGAGGAAGTTTATGGCCATGAACCGCAGGCGAGTGGCATAAGTTACCGAAATAATAATAGCTATTATACGCGAGTAGAATACTATACTTTATCCACGACTATAAATGTTAATTCAATTTAAACATTTATTTGAAAATTCTCCTCTACAAACCTTGATTGAATGTATCTTAATTGACTGTTGATTGGATCCGTCGTTGGGTGTTGATAAACTCGAAATGGGGGATCGTACAAGTTAAAGGTTAACAGAAACTCTAAACCTTCCCCATAAAATTATTTATTCATTAAATGTTGAATCGACGTGAAGCGAAGATTAATGTTTAAGAGTTAAAAGGGACGTAACATGTTTCGACCGTATCCATCTTCAGACGTTAAATATAGGGTTAATGGTTCTCCACAGTCGGAGGTTACATTGCAAACAAAATGTCGCCGCTAACACGCTTTCCAAGAAAAAATTTTTAAAATGTAACAAGACCTTGTCTTGATTGTAATTGTAATTACGTTAATGTGCTAATTAATCTTAAGAATTTCCTCATAAAAGAAATTTTTTGTAATCCCACATGTATCATGCAGCCATAATGGTTTAATGTTTTAATAATTTAATAATTCACCATGTAACCTCCGACTGTGGAGAACCATTAACCCTATATTTAACGTCTGAAGATGGCTACGGCCGAAACATGTTACGTCCCTTTTAACTCTTAAACATTAATCTTCGCTTCACGTCGATTCAACATTTAATGAATAAATAATTTTATGGGGAAGGTTTAGAGTTTCTGTTCACCTTTAACTTAATTGACTGTATTGGACGGTTACCATGGAAATATATAAATATAAAATAACAGTGAATAATATTCATTATTCCCGTTGCTAATGACAATAACTTATTAATCACTGCCGTGATTAATGTGTATTATTATGGTCGATAAAACGGACGTAGAATGGATACATTATACAATAGTCGTGGATAAAACCTATTCTTATTACTAGAGATTTATATGAATATTTATAAATTAGACGTATTCTTCCAACATTGCCAAGGGACCAGCCAGGGCATTTTTTAAGCAATTTCGACTGGGTGGGAAATTTTGAAGGAACATACCATCCCCCCACCCCATATGAATGTGTCAAGTACGTACACGCAAAAAACTCAATTATAGGAAGATTCTTTGAAAAAAATCCTTTGTTTGTTTTTCAAGAACAAATTTACTTGGAATGAAGGAATTTCACTCAAATACATTCAATCCAAGCGAATTTCGTGCTGAAATACGAATAAGTGACTTCTTAAAAAAATTCATAGGTCAAGTTTTTTTTTCGTGTAGGTCGAGTAAGTGCTAAAGAAATTTTATACTTTTTCAAAGAGCAAATCTCCGAAACAAATGATTGATAGTGGTCGAATCTCGAATCCATATTTGGGGAGCGGAAGGACCATATGTCCACCACTTTGCATCAGACGTTTGCGATTGCTGGGCAGCGACTGAGGATACTGGAGATCTCGAAATACAGGATTCCAGAGTGAAAATGTCACATAAAGTTCGAAAATTGAACCTTTGGAGTTCTTCAAAAATTGCGTTGTTCTTTGCGTATATTTTGTCACTTCACTCCATTATTTCTCATAATAATCAATTGAAATCTCCACATCGGATGTCTATATCTGAAGCGACCATCAATTCTACGATGATAATTTCCTTGGATGGTATCGGCACAGCATCGTATGACCCAAGCCCTGCAGTGGCAGAATTCTAAAGGAGAAAAGAAGGGCGTTACAGGGAACTGGAGTTTGAAATCTATTCACAGAGATTTTGTTAAAAAATTCTTCAAAAAAGAACCCGAATTATAATTTTTCAACAGGGGCCGATTAGTGTGAGGAAGTCCAATATTTCATTCAATATCATTCTAATTAAAAAATATTGCAAATAAAAGTTGTAGGATACGAACCATTGCATATTTGTAAAATATTTATAAACATACAGAGTGCTTTGAATAATCGTGGTTCTCCGTGCCGACCTGTTTTTTTTAAATGGAACACCCTATATTTGTCCATATTTTTCTTTTTGTTTTGAATGTGGCGTTCCCAACTTATGCATTTTTTTCGTAAAAAAGAAAAACATGGTCTGATTAAGAAAAGCTTAGGCTGATTCAATTTTAAAATTTTGAGTCAATTTTTGATACACAAATTAGTAAAGATCGTTCCTTAGTGAATATACAAATATTTGTCGATTTAATTATACAGGGTGTTTTGCAATAATTCGTAAAGTTTTGTAAATTTCGAGTAGGCAAAACTTTGTGATTTTAAATGGAACACCCTGTATATTATTATGTAGGTCGATAAAGCTTTTCAATCTCTCCAATTTGTGTTTGTACTATGTGTGTTCTAAAACTAGTAATTTTTACTGGTGTTCCATTTAAAATAACAAAGCTTTTCCTTTTCGAAATTTACAAAACTTTACGAATTATTGTAACACCCCGTATATTCAAGCGATTTCTTTACATCTCATGGATATTTAGGTCGCTTCTATTTGCTGTGTTGTAATTACAAATTATATTGTCCTTCAATTCGGAATATATTATTTAGGTTTTTTTTATAATAACATTAATAACAATTTTCCTAATATTTTGTGTCTCTTTCCTCCATTAAGCTTGATTCCTTGAGTCTGTTGTTATATTTTTCGCACAGTATCCATTCTCAGATTTGTTTGTAGCAACTTCATAATGTCAGTCAAGCTTCCATTGCATCATATTCGGTCAGCAAAAATCTGGAATTTTTATTCTTGTCTCTTTTTCATTTTGATTCATACTATCAAATAAGCTTTCATGGTCATATTACTTCTGTTTCACTTTTATTTTTACAATTTTACTTAACATTTTTATTTTCAAAAAATGATCATACCGATGAAATAGCGAAAAAAAGTGATAAGATAGGTTATACGATAATTGAAAGATCGGAATGCAACGTATCAGCTATGATTGCGCCATTCAAAAGCATTGACATGATTCCATTGCTATTATATGTGTAAACTCTTGAACATGAAGTGGTTTTGTCTGAAATGCACGTATTGCAGATATAGGATCGCATTGTCCGTTGTTTTTGGGAATTATTGTTGGAACCTTTGTACCGTTCCGCACGTTATGGTGTCAATACCTACTTAACATTAACTTATCTTCTCGCTCTCTGATGAAGGGGCATGTTGAATTAGCTTTAAATAGAATAAGTGGAACATATTACAAATGTTACCAAAACATCTACAAGTCTTCTTAAATGTTTACAAAGCAATAAGTAGTGATGTGTAACATTCCATCTACAATATCGATGGGGTGCTCCTCTCATACATTTGTGACTAATAGGTATCATGTGCTGTTTAATCACAATAAAAGATAAACGGTAGCAAAAATACCTCTACATTTGTAAGATAAAGATAAAGAAAAAATACTAATTTTGACCAAACCTTTTCACCTGAAATACGAGGATTATCTTTTTAGTTTCGCAGTGAAGCCAGTGAAGAGTGAAGAAAATAATTTATTGACGTGAATGTGCTTATTATTTTTCAAGATATTCTTCACGAAGATCGATACACCTTTTCACATCCTTTCAAACAAGTTATTAAGCCAGTCCGTAATTATGGGCAAAATGGCACTTTTGTAGACTTCATTCGTGCACTGAAATTTGTTCCTCTAAAAACTCAGTGGTCTTTTGAGCTGTATGTGAACTCACATTGTCTTGCTGAAGGATAATGTTTATTGTTGGGTTTGTTCTTCGAAGATCAGCAATTATTTTTTGGCAAACAAGTGATGTATGCCAATCTATCTTCGTCACCACTTACGATGCTATAAACATTTTTTGAGCATGTTTTTTCGAAAAGATTTTTTTGATACCAATGTCCCGTTTGCTTTTTAGTTAAAAGATGCGAGATCCATTTTCTTACACCTAATTTATCATGAAGAATCGGTTCGATTGATGTTTTTCAAACGTCTATCGATACCTTGATCTCTAATGGTACGTGACATATCGATCTTTCTTGATAAGTTGCGCACAAAATCAATGTAAGTGCTGTTTTCGATGGGCTTGTTCCAGCATCGTCTCTGAGACTGTTCCGACCACGTTCTAATTCCCAATACCAACGAGGAGAAATTGTTGATTGATGTGGTGTTTCATCAAAACAGAAATTAACTTAGCGAGACAATGTTGCGATAATCTTCTCCGAAAGTTATAAACAATTATTGCGAGAAAATTTTCTCCACTCAGTTTTATTTTTTTTGAAAACTCACCGTTGTTGAACCACCTACAGCAAAAATATGGAGGTTAATTTTATGTATGGACTTTTCATCTACAGGGTGATTCACCTCGCGCTCGGCGGAAGATTACGTCTGAACGACGAGAGATACAGAAAAAAGTTAAAGGAAAAAGTTATACGAAATTAGAAGAGCTGCCATAACAAATTAGTTTCACTTATACAGGGTGTTCCAGCAAATCACCACAAACATAATTTAATTTTTTTTAATGAAACACCCTACCTATATTTAATAGCATTTTTGGATTGCTTGCTGAAAATAAAGTTAATGTTGTTAAGATTTTTTTTTGTCTAACTACGCTGCTTGCCGAGATCTTGCCCATAATGTCGAAAAAATTGAATTTTCGGGAGCTGCTTCGGGGTTCATTTTCTCAGTTCGCAAAAAAGATAGAAAGTAGATTTTTGGCCAAGGTACCCTACATAGTATCCCCTACGCACTGATAAGATTAGTTTTCTAATAAATAGTAGAGGGCGTCCGTGTAGTCTCAGTCAAAATGGCGAACTTCGAACATACATTTTTCAAAATTTTCAAATCGCAGCCATATGATTTTGTTGCGGATTCGAATAGTGCGGATAATTTGCTACAAAAATGATCTAACACTTTATATTCCTAAATGTGATTATTACCGAGTAATTTTGATTTCAATATTAAATGAGCAAACATTTTTGATGGGCGCATTTAAATTAATCTGCGCATGTGTATGATTTTCATTGCTAGGCAACGTATTTACTTCTGTTGGTTTGTTTATTTTATTGTGTTTATTGAGGTTACTTTGAGATTTTTTATCATCTGTGCTCATTTGTGTGCATTTATTTTGAGAATTACGTAAACTTACTGTAGTGCGTGAAAATGCTTTTACCACAAGAACAACTAATTGATATGGTGTTTATTCTGGGAGAGGCCTACAGAAATTGTCTGTTGGCGTCCAGAATCTATGCAGAAAGGTATCCGGATCGTCGTCACCCAGAACCAAGGAGTTTCGAATGTCTATTGAATAGATTTGTTACATCAGAGAACGTTAGTTATGAAAAACATCCCCGGAATAATAATGTAACGAACGAAAACAAAGAATTTGATGTACTTAATCTTAATGGCTGCTGTCCGGAAAAAAGTCAGCGAGAACTAGCAACTCAATATGACATCAGCTAAACTTCCGTGAATCGAATTTGAAAAAGAAACAAATTTCTACGCTTCAAAATTCAACTGCACCAAGAACTTCTTCCAGCAGATTATACGACACGAGTTGAATTTTGCCAACAGGTGCAAAATAAATTCAGAGAAGAAAGAGATTTTTGTGATTTAATTTTGTCGTCAGATGAGATGAATAACGGCTTTGTCAATCGCCACAATTCTCATCATTACAGCGATGTGAACCCGCATATTTACAAAGAAACGAATAGACAAAACAAGTGGTCCTTAAATGTATGCGGTGGAAGAGTAGGCAATAATATTATTGGTCCATATTTCATAGATGGATCCTTAAATGGAGAAAAATATTTTCAATTTTTAAATGAATCCTACTAGATGCAGTTGCAACACGATGGAGCACCTGCCCATTATAGCGTCGCGGTCAGAAATGATTTAAATGACAATCTTAATAACAAATGGATTGGCAGAAGGGGGACAATTCCATGACCAGCGAGATCACCAGACCTGACTCCTATGGATTTCTTTCTATGGGGGTTTGTAAAGGACAGGGTGTATAAAGAATAACCTACAACTTCTGACAATATGAGAGACAGAATTAGACCAGCTTTCGCAGAAGTTGGCTTCCGCATTTTAATTTCTGTTGCTCGAGATACATTAATAAAAAGAATTCAAATTTGTATCGGGTGCACACTTCGAACATTCAATGCGACATAAACTTTAATATTTATTTTCCTTGTTTTATTGAAGGACAGTCAGTCATCGAGCCATTTGTTTAATTTAAATGCGCCCATCAAAAATTTTTGCTCATTTAATATTGAAATCAAAATTACTCGGAAATAATCACATTTAGGAATAGGAAGTGTTAGATCATGTTTGTAGCAAATTATGCGCTCCAAAATCATATGGCTATTTGAAAACTTTGAATAATAGGTATATGTTTGAAGTTTGCCATTTTGATTGAGACTACACGGACGCCCTCTACTATTTATTAGAAAACCAATGTTACCAGGACATAGGCCGCATGTAGGGTACCTTGGCCAAGAATCTACTTTCTATCTTTTTTGCGGACTGAGAAAATTAACTCCGAAGCAAGTCCCAAAAATTCAATATTTTTGACATTATGAGCAATATATGAGATTAAGTGGCAGAATAGCTTATTGCTAAACTTCGCCTCATGTATTTGTGGTATTTGTGTTTTTTTAGTTGCTTCGTGTCTATTTGAATTTCTGCGTATCATCTATGTTCTATGAACATATTTTGTTTTGTTATTCATGTAATTCATGATCACCAGAACCTTAATGAAGACCATTATTATTATTATCTCGGCAAGGAGGGTAGTTAGACAAAAAAATCTCAACAACATTAACTCTACTTTCAGCAACCAATCGAAAAAAAGTTATTAAATATAGGGTGTTCCATTAAAAAAAAATTGAATTATGTTTGTGGTGCTCTACTGGAACACTCTGTATAGGTGAAACTAATTTGTTATGGCAGCTCTTCTAAATTCGTATAGCTTTTCCTTTACTTTTTTTCTTTATCTCTCGTCGTTCAGACGTAGTCTTCCACCGAACGCTAGGTGAATCACCCTGTATAGGTATAGCTAGCTGTATGCCAAACTAAAAAGACAATCCTAATTCAGCATTATCTCTCCTCATTAAAATTCAAAAATTTGCAGACGTGTAATTTATCATTTGTATGTGGATAGTTTGACGTGTTTCTGCGGATCTTCGGAATCAAAGCTTTAAAGGAAAATTATTGCTGAAAACCGCAACGTGATTTGTTAATTATAATAATGTTGTTATCTATTTATACTGACATGGATCGGCTAATTGGCGTTGTTCCCTTACCAATCAAAAATGAAAGGAACAATTGCAACGTACAAGAAGAGAGTACAAGCATTTACTGGAATAATGTCACTTAAGAATAGGACAACGAGTAATTATAAAAGAAATGTGATTGAGATGCGATAGGATTGATAGGAACAAATTGGCATTAATTATACCGCAGTCATTATTTACTTTAGATGTACTTTGAAGAATAGAAATGGGATTGGAGAGGTATTTTGTTTTATTGAAAGAATGTGAATAAATTCATAGCTATTTGGAATGATTTTCTTGTGGAAAATTTTATTAGTTTCCAAAAATTTTTTATTATCAAGTCCATCTGAAGTAGTTCCTGTAAAATTATTTTTCCTCTTTAGATTTTTTAGGAACAGAAATCATTATCCTGATTGGTTAACCTAATACGTTCCTCCGAAGCCAATTTTGATAAGTATGACCTACTAAAATCTATTACGTATACGACTATAACCTTTTTTTAAATTGTATGATTGCCCTCAATGAATCAGGCAATTTTTTAAATGCAGACCTGATAATTTAAATTACTGTTAACTGATCGAGATAGATGCATACGAAAATAAAAATTAGGACCGTTCCCTAGATTTTGCCCCATCAAGAGATATACCTAACGTTAATTGTAAACTAATTTGTGTGCGCTGTTTTTGAGCATTTTCAAAGTTAAAATGTGAGTTGTGGCGTATTTAATTAAATTGTATTATAGAATGCGGTATTTTTTTGCTTCCATATGAAAGCCTTATAAAAAGCCCTTGACGTTGTAAGAAAAAACTGTGATTGAGGGAGATTATCGAACGACAGGACAGACAGGGTTTGTATACAAAGAGGTTTTCCTCGCATGCATAGAATTCATAAAAGTGTCACATTTCTATACGTTCGAACCCCTCGTTTAATTCTGAATTATTCAAAGAACCCCGTCTACGATGACGCATGGCTAAAGAAACAATATCGACATGACACAGTAGTATGCGTCCGATAATCACCACCACCTACAACGGTACGGTATGCGATGTGTTCTAACACAATGTGTATATTGTTCTTTAAACAATCGAAAATAGTTCAAGATTTGAAAGTTTTGTTCATTAACCTTTTAAAATGCTCTTCCTCTTCCGATGTAAAAAAAAACACGAAACCTTTAATTTGTACAGCATTCCGTCATTTTTCTAAGACTATTATCAGTATACACCCATATTTGGGCGTGATTGTTTGTAATTGCAGCCGATTTTAAACTGCATCGACATAAATTAGCCTTTGTATTTCAAACTGTAGACGGTTGTGTAATCAACTTACAAAAGGATTTTTTAGGAAAACAATGCTTTGCGATTTCGTTATCTGACCATGCATACAGTAATGGAAAATCTAGTTAAGCGGATTTATTTCAAAGTACTAATTATAAAGGTAATCGTGACTCTCAATCAAAGTTATGGTAAAGTTTAAATCTGGATCATCTCTATCTTGTTCTGCCACAAATAATAATGATAAGCATCGCAATAAGAATTTTTGGATTATCTCTTCAAACTGTGTATTTAATAACTACATGATTTTCTCTTGTCTATTAATGTAGAAACAACTATTAAGTCCATAAACTTTCCACTCCTTACACAGTTGTTGCGCATTTCAAAAATTGTACAACTGACATCGAAGAATTCATCGAAAAAGATGAAAGTGAAGATCTATAAGTTGTGTGAGAATGCGATACCCTGATTTTTTAGCCATACTTTGACCAGACATTGAATGTGAACAGCCAAACCAGCGCCATGTACATATTTTAGTGTTTCGACTTCTTGGACAGACTCTTTTTTCACATTTGCCTCTTTTTGGCAAATGGGGTTTTTCGATTTTTATTAAATAAAGGATGCGATTATCGAGGCAAAATCGCGTAGGGCGAAACACATTTCTGTAGTCGTTAGAATATTATAAAGATTTTATGTTAAATTGATTTACATAAGAAAAAAGAAAAGAAAACATTTATGTGACGTTTTCGCTACCTCTAAGGACGTTCTCTCTTCCAAACGTCGTCTTTCCTGTAAAGAAATACTAAAGAGACAAAAAACGGATTGGCAATTTGTGCAATAAACCTTCGAGGTGGATTATGATCAGGCAAAAGGCCACGTATACGTTGAAGATGATACGAACGATAAACCATCCTTCATGCTGAAATTTGTGATTGCCACATGCTAGGGGCAGTTGTCTTGGATCTTCTTCCATTGTAGAATATGTTCTTCCTGGTTAGGCGTACGAACAACTCTTTGTCTCTCTCGATCAATAGTGCGTGATGCCACGGATCTAAGAATCGCGACGATAAACAGCAGTAAAGGTCTGATACCAACCGTGCAGCCTGTCTTCATTACCAGTTGCCCGACCGTACATAAAAGTCATGCCTGATCACGAAATGAATTGAATGGAACACTTCTTTTAACTCAGACTACAGTACACCATTGGATGGATATGTATTAATGAAAAATGTGAAGAAGTCTCAATGAAAACTCATTAAAGATTTCATTAATCACTGAGAAACTAAATATTTTCGAACATATGTTTATTTTTTTTGTTTAAGGAACCTATCCTCAATTTTGTAATAGCATTTCCGAATACGCCTGGTCGCTTTCTCTCCGCGCGACGCCAACGCCGCCCTATCGGTAGAGCCGCTAAGTTGTTGACTGACGCCGTTAAAATGTTGTGATTGCACATGTACGGCAGGTCGTGGTTTTTAAACTTTACATACAGTTTTGATGGCGTAACGAGTGCGCAACATGTCGACTATTATACCGTGCGGGTTTCGCGCACTCGATTTGTCGAGAAAAGCTTAAAAAAGGGCGAAACTTGCTCCACAACTTCCACGTTGCCATATATGTACTAGCTCAAAACTTCCTGAAGGACACGCACGCCCATTCTTCTTCTCCAGCTATGCGTTACGGTTTGAAAATAGAGAAACCCGTTCCAGGATATGACAAATTACGTCAAAGGAGGACTGATAATCTGCTCCAAACAACCTTATTTGGATTGCAGTCCAGATGGAATCATTGACACAATAAGGGATGCGTTTCTTGAAATCACCGAAGAGTTATAAAAATGCGGTAATTGTAAATATGGAAGAGCAAATTGTGTCTGTTCTATATCTTGAATTTCACAACAAGGCCAAGTTACAACTAAAGAAGTCGAACTACCCAGGTTCAGGTTGCAATGCATGTGCTCTGATGGACTTATGGAATGTACTGTATTAAAATTTGCTAATGAATTTTATATGCCATACTTGCTAAGTAACCTAATTGATCTTTACTAGATGTCAAAATAGAGCGAGTACTAACTGGTAACCGTTGGATGAATATTCTTCTTAAAAATTCGTCGTTAACCTTCATACCAGCACCCAAAGATCTCCAATTGTGTTGGTTTTATTATCACCAAACTTGAGTTCTGTCAACAGCTTGTTAGCCTTGCGTCCCTCAGATTCCTCAAATTCATTAATAAGCCCGTTCATTACATCCATAATACAATATAAGTACATTACTTTTTCGACGTACGGTAATGATGTTGCAGGGAGATAATCTGACCGATGCTTATAACCTTCCAAAACTTCATCGCGAGAAGTTGTGGATTCGTAGGAAAAGACGGCATTTATCAGTAGGTACGGTGTTGTGTTTTAGAAGCTCTGATCATACTTAGGGCGGATTGTACCAGAGTGGTTGAACTCATAGTCATATTTGAACTTGGTTTAATAAGAACATTTCTTTGTACTTTTCTTATTAAACCAAGCTCAAATATCACTCTGGTACAATCCGCCCTTAGTTGTAGTTGTGGAAACCCTTTCTCGGCCATAATTTCATCACCTGGTTCAATTAACTGTACAAATCCTGAATCATTTAGAATGTAATTGTCGCTGGCTCTACCTCCATAATCCTTTTGAAATAAAAGTTGTGAAGCCATATTCGCGATTAGGGAACGAATGAAATGTGAAACCGTGATTTTTCTTCTGCGTGTTTAGACAGCTGGCCACGTAACACACTTTTCCCTGGGATTTCCCGATCATTTCGTCGATTTTTAGTACAAAAAACTGCGTTTCACGGCTGTATAGTATACGAATCGCTTGCCACTGTCAACGTGACTGTCAGTCAACAACTTGCAACTTTAACCGCACGACGGCGCATCGGGCGCTACCGACCAGATGTCATATGAGTGTTCACATTTTTCAGGTCATTATAGTTTACTTAGTTTTTTGTTTGTAAGTAGATTGTATCGCTATTTTCCGATATTTGTTGAAGTTCATGTAATAGTTTTGACATTTACGAGCACTACATTCTGAGTTATTCTTCCATCACGTTATGTTTCATAGTTTTCTTACTCGGTTTGGCCCAGTCGATGTGAATCCAGCAAAAAATTTGACGACTCTTTACGTCCTAATGTTCCTGTTTGTTGCATCGCTGAATTGTATAGTCTAAGCGCTAGCGACCGATTTGGTCAAGTCATTTCCAGATGAGGAATTGTTTCTTTTTTTCACCTTCGGTACACTACTCGAAGATTCCGAAGGTAAGACGGGCACCGTGAACCGGCCGGATGTGGGGGTGGTGGGCGTTTCAAGCAAAATGGAAGATGGCCTACTTTACCCAACAGCCAGATGGTCGATTTTGGTCTTACTTCATTCGTGGTCACGTGCTGTGGTAGGAAATGACAATGCCAGACGTTTTAGTGCGCATGGATCCGTTGCCAGACCTCAATAACCTACTTTCATCGCATGAAAGGGTTTGATATACATGCGTAGCCCATTTTAACTATATCTTAAAAATATGCAATATTCGAGTAAATATGAAGGGTGCAGTCAAAATAGTGGATCAAACGTGGTGAATTGACGCCAGAAAAGAATTAAATTGATGAAGGGAAAAGATTCTGTTGCGAGATTTTGAATCGAGTGCATAGTATTTCGGTCTCTCAGCAGTTACTGACTGGCCTCTACGAGATATTGACTTAGTTTGTCAGTAAACACATTGCGAAGTACCGCAATCCAGCTGAAGATCATGCCTCATGTTTGTCTTTTACTATCTATTAACTTATTGAGCAGATAAGTTATGGAAGAAATAGTTAAAGAAGTGAAAACTGCTAATATTTGGATACTAATTTTTGTAGATTTCAGACCGGACATAATAATCACAAATAAGAAGAACTTTTTGATGCTGCTGTTGGCTGACCGTAACTTAAGTAAAGGAAGAATTGCAGGGACAATCTTTCGATACTCAGGCGTACTAACAATCCAGAATTTATCATATCAATCCCACTAGCCTGTTGAGGCCCTGCTCCCCACATTCTCTCAATTTAGTGAGGGAGCACGCTGAGAGTTCCTACTTCTCTCAAATCTGTATGTTTTTTTCTGAAGTTCGATTAAATAATAGGAACTATTAAGGTTAGTCAAAAGAGAAAACTTTGACGAGTTAACTGGGAGGCACTAACAGTAATAGCAAGTGATAAAGTGGATCTTCGGTGAATTTTGGACAGCTACAACGCTCTATCCACCATTAATATTACAAGTAAAAGCTCCAGTAGTCCAGTCGTCTAATATCTATCTTTCCTACGTCACCAAAGTATTTGGACCTCTAACTCAATACATAATCTGTAATAGTGGAGAGTTTGATATTTATAAAAGCAAAACACTCTTAAACATCCAAGTACGAGGATACAACCGACACGAAAAAGAAGAACTTCTCACATGTGAAAGGAAAGATAATTAAACAGAGTGATTGAATTTAATTCAAAACGCACACCCCTCTGGTCATTGTTGACGTTGACAGGTTGATTACGCAGCTCTACATTAGAACAAGATTTATGGGGGAGTAATTATAACATTATGGGATCTGTAACACACATCATCACTCAATAAGTTCGTGGGATGTCTAATAAAACAACAACTTTTAGGCAACATTCGACTTTATTCATCAACATAGTCTACTTCAAGAATGATATATTTATTCCAAGGCTTCTCTAATATTTTCATGCCTTTTTTGTAGAACGATTTATCTTTAGCCTCAAAATATCCTTCAGTTTCGGCAATCACTTCTTCATTGGAGGCAAATCTCTTTCCCGGTAACATTCTTTTTAGGTCTGCAAACAAGTAGTAGTTGCTGGTAGCCAGATCCGGAGAATACGGTAGATGGGGAAGCCATTCGTGCAGTTTTGCCATTGTTGCGATCGACTTGTGGTACGGTTCACTGTCTTGGTGAAAGAGCACTTTTTTTCTTCTTCATTTGGGGTCGTTTTTTCCTTCAAACGCACCAATAACTCCATTAATTCGCTATTGATGGTTCTTCCTTTCTCAAGGTAATCGATATCGTGCGCATCCCAAAATACGGAGGCCAAAACCTTACCAGTTGACATTTGCGTTTTTGGTCGCTTTGGACGGTTTTCATCATTTGCTGTCCACTCAGCTGACTGCCGTTTTGACTAGTGATGGATTCATGTTTCATCCGTTGTCACATACCGCATGGAAAAAATCTTTTTATTTCGCTGAAAAAGCTCCAAACAGCGACCTGAATCGTCAACGCGTTGTTATTTTTGATCTACTGAGCAAACGTGGTACCCATTTCGAACAGAGCTTTCTCATGCTCAAGTGTTCATGCAAAATGGTGAATACACTGCCTTCTGATATATTTAAGGTGTCAGGTATCTCACGCAACTTCAATTTACGATCGGCCAAAACCATTTTGCGTATTTTTTTAATGTGTTCTGGAACAGCTGTCGAATTTGGGCGACCAGAGCGTTCAGCAATCCAGCATCATCGGTATTTGTACGGTCGCGTTTAAAGTCAGCAAACCACTTCTCTTACCATTTGTCTCGATGGAGCACAGTCCTAATAACTCTTGTCAAGCGATTGCTTTGCTTGAACGGTATTTTTTCCCATTAAAAAGCAATGCTTTATCAACACACGAAATTCAGATGTTTTGAAAATTACAAAAGTAGCGCCACTAAAACCACTGTAACTTGTGAACTAAATGTCAGATTGTCATAAAATTTTGACACGTATCGTTTTGAAGGTTGTTACTTCCTAAAGATCATATATGGATTTGTCAATAGTGGCGTCATCTATATGTCATCCACACGAACTTATTGAGTGATGTAATAAATCAGCGTCAAGTCTCATCTTATATCTCAATGTATCTCCCCAGCGTGCTTTCGAGAGGTCTAGAAATATTTCTAGACGAATTGAATGAATGTAAATATCATGGAGGAGAAATTTCCATTTAGTATAACGACATTACGACACAGAATATGTATTTCTACCACCGTTTTTTTCCAGAAATTTTCAGCTGGACGAACTTGCGTTTATTTTTCTTCATACAATAAGAATTCCAATATCGATCCATGGCTAAATTAAGGAAATGTATTGGAGCAACATGGAATATCATCTAGATTCTAGAACATAATATTAACATTTTTACTAAAGAAAATGTACTGTGATAGTGAATGCAGTCATGCATTAAATAAATTGCTATATCTCTTACGTCTTACATCATTCCCTTATGCCTTAATAACGATCTTCGGAGAAGTCGGGATGAGTTCCTGCGTTTAACTCGTTTCCAATGCTTTTTGGCAGGCGTCCTACCCTTCATTTCGTATTCCGAATACTATTTGATGGCGAATACTAACGGAAAATAGTGCATTTCATCGATGGCAGGTCGCATAACTGCTGTAAATAAAGATCAGATTCTATTTAGATAACCAAATTTAGTTTTGTTCTGTACTCAGCCATATTTGGTAAAATTTGTGAAGGATTTTCGCATTTATAAACTTGAGTGTTAATACGTCCCATTTCTTCTCTTTATTATTATTTCCTTCTCATTTTCGTTTTAATTATTGGTTTCTTTGTGTATTATTTGTTAAATAATATCCATTTTATGTAAGAAATGTGAACCAAAAATACGAAAACAAAGGGTATTGTAATCAGCATCTAACGTAATGGTAATTCACACGTGCCTCGCTGAGAAAAAATTTATAATACGTGTTTGTCTCCCAAAAACAGAACGGTAATGGTTTCTTAATGTCTATAATCAACATAAACATTATAAAACCAAATAACTTATAATTATTAGTTATAATACAAAAATTTAGTTGAGGTGGCTTACTTTTTTTTATTGTAATTTCCCGTTAGCCAACGTATTATCATCATGTAAGAGTAACTGTCATTTCATTCATTCAAAAAAAAGTTGCTTTTGTCCATTTTTACATCTTTCTAGGAATGTTTGTTGGCACTTCATCAAAAATATTTTTCCTTTACTACTTTACTCAGTTCTTTAATATTCTATCAATTCTATTCCTAAGTGTGTACACAAACTTATCAACGCTTATCTTTTATAACGACGATAGTGCAGTTGCACGTCAAATTATTGTGTCAAAAAGAACGTGTGATAGCGTACGTAGTATATTTTTGTTCTTTAAACTGTAGCATGATAAAGGTAATGCAGCTAAATGCAGCTGACAACTTAATATTTTACGCTGTAACTCTGCCAGAAATCGTTAAAATTTCTGTATTTAGAATATTTAATTAGCGTGTGTGTAGATCAAATTTCTTCCGCGTTACATATTTAAACATCTGGTTCTTCATACCTGAACGTCTATTAAAATTTTGTTTCTTTTCAGTCTCGTTCAGCTGGAGTAGTACCATTGCCACCAGGAAGCAGAGGGCCTAGAAGTTTGTATTTACGTAAACATGGAGATAGTTTTGGTTTCACGCTGCGGCATTTCATTGTATATCCTCCTACTACAGTGCAGGTAAGTCATAGTTTCCTTCATTATTTTTAAGTAGCACTTGCGGTTGTATCATATTATTTTTTCTAGTGGCTTTGGTTGAATTGGAACAAATACATATGCATTACGTGCGGTTTTGTTACGATATTTGTACAATATCACCTTAACAAAGCTTATTACATTGACATAAAAATTATGTTATATAACACCCTTTTTCTTTGTATACGTATAGGAAACAATTAACAGCCGACATGCCGCAGCAGGAACTTTGCTCGCTCCTATGGACACAATTTTTGTGAAGAACGTATTTCCACACAGTCCAGCGGAAAAAGCGGGTTTACAACACGGTGATCGAATAGTTGCCGTAAACGGTGATTTAGTCAACGATAAATCATACAAACAAGTAGTACAATTAATTCAACATAGTCCAGAATATTTACACTTACTGGTCGTATCAAAAGAAGACGACGTTCTTCAAAAAGTAAGTTATCACAATCTTTACCGAGATAATTGTAATCCATTGTTTCGTCACAGTTCTTCTCTGAAACTGCCCACAATCCCATAAGTAATCAAAATCTTAAACCAGAACGTAGACGACCACAACGTTCTGCTCATAAAAATTTTCCTTCCGAATTTCACGCCGATGACACATCGTGGAAATCGTTACAAGATGCACCTATTTATAGTACGATAAACGCAGCAAAAGTAACAACTCACAAGCAACAACAAAGAAGTGCCGATAATCTCTTACACGCGAATCCAAAAGAATTTGTTTACTACGATCAAATATCACAAATTATCGATGATCCCAGTAGGAGAAGGGCACAACCACAAGTGCCCTTATGTAGGAAAATGGGTCGAAGAGCAAGCGAAGGAAGTACGTTTTCAAATAAAGACCTGTACCCAAATTTCGATACTTCCTCCGTAAGTACGGGATCCAATGAGATGGTTGTCGGCGGAACTAAAATGAAGAGTTCTGCAAAAGCTACTTATCCAGAACCACCTACACATTCTCCACGTGTTAACGAAAACACGCAAACGTTTAATTATCCCAATACGGTCGGTTGTAGATTAAGTTTAGATGATGGTGGTAGAAGAGAATCTACTTCATCGCTTACATCTTCCGCTGCAGACGGAAGCAAAGATAGTTTAAGTTCCTACGACTCCGTGTCGACATTAACGGGTCACGATATAGACGATTCAGTTATCATGACAAGGTTACGTAAAAATTTACAACAGAAAGAAGAATTTTTAAGAAGGCCTAGTCATCCTATTGAAGCTCCAACGATACAACGAGAGTTTTATGGTCGACCTAAAAAATTGGAAAAATCAACTTGGCCTCCCAATGAAACGGTACGACAAGATTCTCCGTCAAGAACGGTTAAACCCGTTCACCAAAACTTTCAAAGAGTTAAAACCGATATTGATAGTGAGAGGGATTTGGGTATTCAATCGCCTACCGATAATTCTTTGGGTCACTTCACGTACAACGTTCCCACTCAACGTGGTGTCAACTCTCCAAAGGATTGGCAGAACGTTTCCAACACCGTTAAGATGAAGGAAGCTACGGAAGCACCTAGCGCTTTAGATTATCCCGGTGATATGAACGGAGCGCTTACAATTGAAGATGAAGACAGAAGGTATTGTTATTCTGCTTTGTGTTTACAGGGACTAATATACTTTTTGTAGGTTGTATCTGACTAATCTTCAAATGGTGTCGAAACGTACGAAACAGTTTGAGAGTGGCAGACCGTTACCTGAAGATGATCCGATGTTGAAAGATAGGACTAGTTTTTACAAAAGTGAACTTGCTAGGTTGAGTTCTAAACGTGTAGTACCGCATGTGACTATTAGAGCGCACGAATTCGAATCACGTTCATCGGAACCAAGGCGTGATACAAGCGGAAGCTCTACAAATACACTGTTGAGGAGGCAACATCGCGATAGCAGATCGTTGGATAGCTCAGGTGAGTGATTAGTTTTATGATGTCATTCATAATGTTGTCTTCTACGCATTAGGAAGCAATGCTAGCAGTAGCAGTATCAATGAAGTTATTCATAATAAGCTTTCGGGGAATGTAACTATTCCTTTTGGAAGTAAGTACATACATGTGCCACCTCCTGCCGAAAATAGGCACGTCAAAGGTTAGGATTGTCAAGTTTTTGCGTGTTTTATATGTTAAGCTTCAACCTCTAACTATACGCAATCTGAGTAACTGGGTGTTCTCTTACACAGAGTACTAATTGACCATTTACGATCTTATGTTGAAGATTTATTGCCAACATAACGTAATGTCTTGCTTGTTTTATAGTATCCTTTTTTTTATAATACCGTTTATGACCACTTTTAAATTGTGTTTGCTTTTTAATATACCCATGTTTTGTTTTTGTTTTGTTTATCTGTTTGAAGTTTATTACAATTTGTGATAATTTTTTTAGATATGCAACACGAACTCGACACTCAACCAGTTAAAATGAGAGCTCGTTCTAATTCCGCCGATTCGTGGACGTCCGCTATGCAAGCAAGTCATAAAGATGAACATGAAAAAATTTTTCTGGGACAATGTAATAAAATGGAAGAAGGTATTACACAATTTTTATTTGTCATAAATTCAAATGCGGATTAATAATGCTTGTCACACAATGTCTGGAAGTTTTTGACTTTGTTGCGCCCTAAAAGGATACGTAAAATTTTGTATAATTCGTGTATCATTATCTGGACAGAGGGATGTTTAATTTCTATTGACGAAGTTAATATTAATTAGCTAATACAGATACATACGAGGGTCGATCAATAAGTATCCGTGTTTGAAAACAGGTGGCGTCGCTAAACGAAGTTGACATTACCATCCTGTACTGTCATCTGTTAAAAAACACCACACAAAATTTCCGATTAATTCACAGGTTAGTTTTTCTTTGGCACCCAGTTTTATCACACACATTGTAAGTTCGTATAGAAAATGGAAAAAGAACTATATCGGTCCGTAATTCGTTTCTTATTTCTGGACGGCGAAACATGTGAAAAAATAAAAGTTGGATGCTGTATATGGGGATCTTTCAACATCTATGACCACCGTGAGGTATTGGTTCACCATCCGGCAGACGTAGCTTTCGAGAAAATCGTTGAAAAGGTTCGCGAAATGATTCTGGTTGATACTAAAGTGGGCGAACTAGCAGAGGACCTAGGCGTGTCGTACGGAACGGTTATAAATATCTTGCATGATAAGTTGAGATGGTTGAGATAAGTATGAGAAAGGTGTCGGCCCGATGGGTGCCGCGGTTTCCCACTACGACAACAAACGGTCAATGTCGAGGCATTGTTTAGGCCTCTTGATGAGAAATTCTAAGGAGTTTTTCCGCCGAGTCATCACCGTTGATGAAAGCTGGATCCATTATTATACGCCAGAGACCAAACGGCAATCCAAGCAATGGATTTTTTCGGGTGAATCCGCCCCGAAGAAGACAAAGACAGTCCCATCGGCCGGAAAGGTAATGGCCACGATTTTTTGGGATTCATCGATTTTTTGGAGAAAGGGAGAACTATCACGGGGCAGCACTACAGTGATTTATTGAACCGATTCGATCAAAAATTGAAGAAGACACGGCCCCATTTGGCGAAGAAAAAAGTGCTGTTTCATAATGATAAGGCACCTGCGCATGCATCGAAAATTGTCGCCGCAAAATTTGAGAAATTACGCTACGAATTGCTGCCGCACCCATCGTACTCTCCCGATCTAGTTCCCTGTAACTTCTTTTTGTTCCCCTACCTGAAAACATAGCTCGGGGGAAAAGATTCAGCTCGAACGAAGAGGTTATCGCTGAGACAGGGGCGTATTTTGAGGAGTTCGACAAATCCTATTTTTTAGAATTAGAAGGATTAAGAAAGTGGCAGAAACGTTGGGAAAAGTGTATCGAACTAAAATGGCGATTATGTTGAAAAATAAGAAAACCGTGAAAAACCTGCGTCTTGTTTCCAAACACGAGTAGGTACTTATTGATCGACTCTTGTACGTTTATTTGATGGAATTCGGTTTCCTTGGGTAGTTCGTAATACGTTTCATTCGTAGATACTTAGGTATATGTTTTATGAACAGTATTTTGTGGATAGGTTCTGGAATGCTTCATAAACTTTCGATCGCATTTCAAAATTTGCCAAATTGTTAAAGATTTTGACATCTGAGGAAGGCTGGTCTCAGAAGAGAACAGTAACTGCAGGTTTCGGCATTGCTGTCAATTCATAATTTAATTTCATGTCACATAAGTGGTGCGACAAGTGTTTCAACAATGTCCTAAGGTCATTCAGATATGCCATAATTTAATTTATATGTTGATAAACGGTTGGAAATAAATAGTATATCGCACCTCTTGTCATATTAGAAGAAGATTAAACAATTTTTTGCATTTTGCAAAACAGTGCTTGCCGCGCAACATCTCATTTCGAATTTAAAAAAAATATCGAAGCTTAAAAATTTTCAGTAAAATTACAGTTTTCATCTCCCTGAAATATTTCGCTTTTGGGAATTATTCAAAGATTAATCCCATCCATTAGAGAGATTGAAAGTGAATGAATTATTCCCTCCCTATCTGCACATGCAATTTGGACCTCGATTTGGACTAACCCTTCCACCGTTTGAAAGAATTTTTTTAAGAAAGGAAGAAGAAGAAATATTTCGTTCTGTTCATATAATGATAGATGCTCTTCAATATATAATTGTTAAAAATGCAAATATGTAATCCTCGGGGAAAAACCTCAGTTCCTTTGCCGAACACGCCTCAAAAGTAGAATCCAGCTCGGTTTTGACGTTGATTGGGCTTTCAAAGTAAATCGATCCTCTATGTTAAGTTAATTGAGCATCGTTTAATTCCTTCACCCTTTTTATTGAGATGTGGGAAAATCTCCGTATGGCTCTATAGTAGGGATGTGTGGGACTCCCTTCCATTTAGCTAAGGTGTTAACCAGAACCAGGTATCACGTTAGCGTTCTTGGCAAATGTGCGCCACCTAGATATAGCCTCATCTCTCTACTGCTATCAACCACCTCCCACCCTTACTCCCCCTCTTTGCTTCCCTTGCGAATGTCACTCTATTTATGAAGTACACAAACTATCTCACAACACGCATGTGACGTTTTCCAGTCCGATCTCCCTACCAATCGTACGGTGAGTTTTGATTCTCAGACCTCCCCACTTTTCGCACTTTTATACAGTACGTAGTTTGCTGTGGTCGATTTTCACGCACCTATTATCCCGCGTTAACCAAAAGACTTTCCATTCACTGCATGAACATTGTAGAACTGAGTTACTTTTCCCCACTTTCTTCCTGTTCATGTAACTAACTCTCCACAAGTTTCTTATGTTCTACCTTGTTTATCAGTTCTCAGTTATCGTGACCTTACTTTGTTTCTCTGTTCTTCCTGTAATCCCTGTAATTACTACCACATCCTCTGAGTGCCGTGCTGCACACTTCTGCGCCTAGTTCTGAAGTAGGTATATCCACCGCATCTCACTCAGTTTCCCTTTTGTTGTATGTATGTTTATTTGTCCTAAATAATTAAATTTTTTAACAAAGATTCCTAATACTAACAAATTAAAACTTAATCACAAAGTTATACCAATACATATTTACAAATCTACAAATGCCTCTCATTTTCTCCTAACAGCCTTCTTCTTCTTTCCCCTACCTCTTCCATCCACCTAAGTTCCTCCACACTATCCCCCAGCACTTCCTTCCAACTCCATCATTCGATCATTCCTCTCTGAGCTCCTCACTCTCGCCTAACATGTGTCCTATACACATCTTTTTGGCTCCCTTCTCCTGTCGTCCACCTGCGCCTATCCCCTATCCATACTTTCCTATACCCAACTCTCGTCCTCTGCTATACTTGACTTGTGGAGGGTTGCTCTTTGTCGTCAAATGCTGCCACTTTTTCTTGATTGTATGATTTTAATTCACTAATACGTGAGTATAATATTCGCGGTTGATTGTTTCTCTATTTTGAAAAACGCAAAACACTAACACCAAGATCTTGCCGGCGGAACAAAATGTCTTCGCCTCAATTTCATGTCAAATTTTTTAGGGAAAGTTTTTGCTCCATCTGAACTACTTGTAAAGTTCGATTTAAACGTATTAAAAGTGATTATTTCCATGAGTGTTCAGTGAAATGTTACTTCAATTTTTTTGAGAACTCTAAACGCAAAATGTTATGAATTGATCTAGGTTAACCCATCATTCGATTCCATGACGAAATTGTTTTTTAGAAAGAAGGAAGTACTCTGCGTTTAGTAGTGTGAGGGAGGTGTGGAGTATTAGAAGATTCTGGCAAAATGGGCCAGACGACATGATTTTGCTTTTCAAAGTCCACCCCATGACATACGTACCTTACTGGCTTTTCTACGACGAAATCTGTGAATGATCTAGCTTAAAACAACGGAAATCCTATTGGACGGTATCCATAAATTATCTGGAAGATGGAGAGGATTTTCATTAAAGCATTTTTTGACGTTCCTCTTAAAATTATCGTGTTTTCCTTAATTACAAAATTAGAATTAATCAAGCTGCAAATGGCAAACGTTAATATAAATTAATTGTTTAAACTATATTGGTTTTCCAAATGGACATTTGAGTTGCTTGTTTATGTGGACGATAAGTAAAAAGATAACGATAAATTATGTAAAAGTAACGAATTATCGATTTCTAGACCTTTTCAAAAGTGAATCATTTCATTGAGTAAGAGGTATAGTAAACAACTTCACGTAATGTTCAGATGATGACTAATGCTATACTTAAACGCTGTTGTCTATTCTGTAAAGTGATATCGCTTCTGTTTTTCTTTTCCGTTCTTTTTTCTTCTTCTTGTTCTCTCCATCTTATCTGATTCTTTACAAAACATAACAAAAAGCATCCTAAGCGGATCACAATAACAAAATTTTGCCTATAGCGACGGACAGACACCAGAAAATCTTTCACGAATCATATCCAAAAAAACCTTATCATTCTCGAGTTCTGACTGATACGGGAGACAGACGAAAGACAGGAAAGTGGCCTCTTCCTTCCTTATTGCTGAGGAGAAAACGGTCGGTGTTGAGCAGATAAAGAAGAAGTGGGGCATTTTCTGATAGAACTGTGGAAGAAATTTGTTAAAAAGTGCGGAAGTTGCACTTGAAATTTTGAATACCCATACATTCAAAATTGTAAGATTTGTTGGCAGGCATTATTAATCGCATTATGTAATATTACGAAACTCTATAACCATCAAAAGTTTAATTTTAAAAGCGTTATGATGCAACTATCGTTGGAAAACTTGCTAAAGAGACGAATTTTTTGCTTCCCAACCCATTAATAACTTTAGGAAAAATACCGCTTTTTTTAACCTAAAACTCAACATTTTGCGTCCTACTAAATCTGTTGTAAATGAAAGGTTCTATAATTTGCAATATTTTTATCTCGCTATGGCAGATATTACTCGAGATGTTCAAGAAGTAATCAAGTCGCCATCACCTCAGCCAAAATCAAAACAACCTCTATCGCCTCTCATTCCCGAACCAGTAGAGCATTTACAAATTAATCCCACAGTCGCTATTATACCTGCAACACCTCCCGTCCTAAAACCATCACCTGTACGTCCTAATCAGCTAGATTTGGAAAGTCCAGTTAGACCAGTTAGAAAACTTCAATTGTGTCACTCGGGCGAGTCGTCACCAGGACAATCTAGTTCTCCAGGTAGATTAATTTGCAGTTTTAGGGATTAACTAATATCTCACAGCAAGCAATTAACCACTATGGGATGATATTATAAAGGCACATCAGAATGTCTTGTAAATGTTTTTTCCCCTATACTGTCCTTTGCTTTGAGTGCCTATTTTTTTTCCTATTTTATTACAGTACAACGGTAGAATTTAAAACTTGTAGATAAACTTTTTGGCTTTGGACTGTCAACAGTTTTAGGTAAAAAAATATTTCGGTTTCACATTAAAATGTTGCGTTTCAGTTAACCCGGAAGAACATAATACGGTCGTTGTTAGAAGGATTAAAAATACAAACTTAGGTAAGTAATTCTTATGATAATTTAACGAGTTAACTTTGGTTTTTTGTACAGCCGATGAGGAGCGTGCCATGAGAAGGGAATCTTATTTGAAAGCGACGGGAAATGGAAGAATGCACGTCGAGGAATTTAGCGACGGTGAAATATCTCCTCAAATACGAAGGTACGGTTAATTCTTTTAGGAAACGATGTGGTATGCGTGGTGTTGGGTTTTATTATGATTATGTATTTTATTAGCTCTCATAGAAAATGGAGGCCTCCTTTATTTCCTGGAGATATTCAGCAACTTCGCAAGCTTTTTGAAGACGCTGCTTATTCTTTGGGGTGAGCTTTAGCTTTTCACTTACAGTTAATTTCATTTCCAAATTGTCATCGTCTGCACACGGTGCGGATTTATCGATAATTAACATTTTTAGAGCATGTGACAATTAAGTTTGTATGGGAACGTATCATTGTTTATACCAAATGTAAATAATAACCAGTAAATAAGCAATGAGGAATGTGTCCTTGGAATATTTAGATCAGCGAGATAGTTTTTGTTGCATTTGCTTGAACTAATTATTGCATGATTCATTTTTTAATGTTCTCATGGTTTTTACTTTTAGTCGAGGAAATAAAGCACTGAACCTACCAAATTTTTGTAGTAAGACGGATTGAGATGGGGTTTTTTGCATTCGCTTCCTAAATTTAATAGGAAACTTTGTACCTACTTTTCATCATGTTTTTTTTCGAAATTGCATTTGTGCAGTCGAAAATGCATTCTGAAAAATGCATTTTCATAGAAAAAATTCATAACTTCGTTATAAACTTCTAGAATCGACTCAATTCGGGTACAAGATGGTTTTCGAGGTCGCTGATCCCGAATATGACCTCCAAATTGCCTCACCGCCCACCTGGAGCTCAGGATGGCTGAGCAACGTCATCTCCGAAGCTTTTTCTGAAATTCACTCTCAAATGATTCTAGACATCTCATCCGAGGGTTTTTAAGGTTGCTGATTCCAAATCAGGCATTGGAAACCGTCCCCCGCGTACCTGGTGCCCCACATCCGAGCATCAACGTCATCCTCTTGAGTTTCACTGAAGTTTCAAGCCTATAGGGAACCGAAAATTGTTTCCGGGTTTTTTTGGGTCGCTCAGATCGAATCTGGTCCCGGATACTTTCTAACGGATACCTGGTGCACCACACCGCGGCGGCATCACCGTCATCCTCTGGAGTTTCGCTTGAAATTTTCGCTCAAATGCTTTCATTCTAATACTTGTTTGATCATATCAGGAAATCATGAGGTAAAACTTATAATGGAACATTTGAATAGATGTGGACATTTTCATTTTGTGAAATAAAATTGAGATATTATATAAAAAAATTTAAGTTTTGTTTAATAACATTATCATCCAAATGTAAGTTAATATTATAAAATATTTAGTTTCAATTTAATTTAATTTAATTTGTTCCTTTTATTAGCAATTATAAATTATTTTCGGTTTATTAAGCTTGAAATTTTAGTGAAACTCCAGAGGATGACGTTGATGTCGCCGCTGTGTGATGCATCAGGTGTCCGTTAGCAAGTATCTGGTGCCACATTCGACCTAAGCTATCCAAAAAACCCCGGAAACAATTTTCGGTTCCCTATAGTCTTGAAACTTCAGTGAAACTTCAGAGGATGACGTTGACGCCCGGATGTGGGGCAACAGATACGCGGGGTACGGTTGCCGATGCCTGATTTGGAATCAGAAACCCAAACAAACTTCGTATGAGATGTCTAGAATCGTTTGAGAGTGAATTTCAGAAAAAGCTTCGGAGATGACGTTGGTCAGCCATCCTAAGCTCCAGGTGGGCGGTGAGGCAATTTGGAGGTCATATTCGGGATCAGCGACCTCGAAAACCCCCTTGTACTCGAATTGAGTCGATTCTTGAAGCTTATAACGAAGTTATTAATTTTTTCTATGTAAATGCATTTTTCAGGATGCATTTTCGACTGCACAAATGCAATTTCGAAAAAAAACATGATGAAAAGTAGGTACAAAGTTTCCTATTAAATTTAGGAAGCGAATGCAAAAAACCCCATCTCAATCCGTCTTACTACAAAAATTTGGTAGGTTTGGCTTATTTTAGTGCTTTATTTCCTCGACTATTTGCCATTTTTTGCGTTTAATCTTAAATCGGTTTTGACAGAGAGATTAGGTAATATCTTGGCCAGCTGTCAATTTGATTTATTAATACAAAAAAAAATATATAACAACCAAGTCTTTGAAAGTACCAAGTGTTTGGATCAATTCAGGCTTGTAAGCAAGAAATGTAAATGTACTCCAATTTATATAATTTAACACTTATTGTAAGTGGATTCAATATTTTGATTAGAATAATTGCACTACTTGAGAATATTTCTAAGTGGTTGATTGAGACAAGTTACAAGTGTGATAATCCAGACAAATTGGCTATAATATTAAATTAATTTTACCTTTCTGCTGTTTTTTAAAGGCCAAAGAAAAAAGTAAAGTCGTAATTGTTCACGCAATTTAAGGACCCTACATAGTCCATTATTCTCTCCTTTTTGGGAGGATTCTTCACAGTGGCGTACCTAGAATTTTTGCCACCCGGGGCGGTCTCCAATTTGCCGCCCATTGTAAGTCAATCAAATGGTGGTTTTTATAAATTAATAAACATAAATAAATAGTTACAATTGAGACGAACTATAAGTAGGCAACTTTTTTACCGTTGCATGCAATATTTAAAGTAGACAGTAATAAAGGAAGCCACATATGAGGCATAAATGCAACCTTTATAAAAATACAAGATACTTTTTTAAAGGCCACAAGAAACTTACGGAGGCCGAAGGTTCCCCACCTATGAGACAAAACCTAATTTACAAAAAATAATGACCATTAAATATTTTTTATTTTATATTTATAAATGCTTGCGTACATTCCAAGCACCAACATAAACAAAATGCCGCTCGGGCAGCGAGAGTTAAGGGCGGCATAACACACACCGACACTGTCGGTGTCATGTCGGTATCGGTATAGGACAGCTTTTCACACACACACCGATGAACAGTATGTCGAAATTGGAATAGTGGTTATATCTTTGTTAGCATCACCAGTGTCGCTGCGCCTTGTGAATATTCCATAGGTAAAAATTATGGAATTCAGTTGTACTAGAGTGACTTAATATGAAGAAAAGAACCTTGTCGTTATTAATATTACCTATATTTACGAAAGAAGAAACTAAGAGAAGGCAATTAAATTTAACAGCATTCGTAGTTGATTACATTTGTACTGAGACGACACTGAATTCAGTGAAATGCAAAAGCCAGCACAACGATACCGATGTGTTGGGACTGGTCTGTGTGAATCAGAGTGTATTTGGTTTGCATTGCGTACTAAAACCGAACGATAATTTACATTTACTGACCGATATCAACAGAACCACCCGACTTACACATAATGTCGGATACGACAACCGACATTTTTACCGGATCGTTGGCTGTGTGAAGCAGTACCATTTAAAACAATACATTATTGATGCAGTACGATACCGACACCGACAACGATAATATCGGTGTGTGTAAAGCCGCCCTTAGGTACTTGCCGCCCGGTGCGGACCGCACCCACCGCACCCCCCTAGGTACGCCACTGATTCTTCAATTAGGTATTTTAATTAGATTCCATGATGATCAGAAAACATAGTGAAGTTTTCTACAGTTAATACAAATAGAGCGGCAGCCCAGCGTCTTTTTAGGTGGTGATCTGACCGCGTCTGCGAATCATACTACGTTGAAGGTCATGTCACATATTAATAGCATAAAAATCGTCGCAAGTTCTGAATCTGGGGATAACATGTTCAAACAACCCTTTTTTTCTGCATAAAAAATCACTGTTTTGAAGTGATTGGACCGCGTATAATTGTTGTACGAATCGAAGCGACAAATTAAACACGTCGTCAAAAATGTATTTGCAGACGGTTTCGGTGGTGCAATAACCCTGCAGACGATGTTGAAGGTGCATTATTTTTATTATTTTCAAAGTAATTTGACCGCGTATGCAATTCAGGTTAATGATTTTTCTTCTTGCGTATGTTACGAAACAAAAATTGCAGACAAGTCGGATGGGGATAAGTACTTTAATTAAACAATTAAAGATGCATTCATTTTCGTGGAATTCAAAGTCATTTGACCGTGGCTAATTTTCAGTACACTATTTTGTTATTGTAATGTACGTGATGAAAAAAATTGTTGCAGACGATCTGAATGGGGATAATTATTTTAATTAAACAATTAAAGTACCATTGGTTTTAGCAAATTTAAAGTAATTTGACCGCGTCTGCAATTTTAGGTAATGTTTAATGTTGGTATTTTATTAACGAAAAATTACATTGCAGACGATTTGCAAGGGGATAAGTATTTTAATTTAACAATTCAAGTACCATTTATTTTACCAAATTTAAAGTAATTTGACCGCGTCTGCAATTTTAGGTAATGTTTAATGTTGTTATTTTATTAACGAAAAATTACATTGCAGACGATTTGCAAGGGGATAAGTATTTTAATTTAACAATTCAAGTACCACTTATTTGACCAAATTTAAAGTAATTTGACCGCGTCTGCAATTTTAGGTAATGTTTAATGTTGGTATTTTATTAACGAAAAATTACATTGCAGACGATTTGCAAGGGGATAAGTATTTTAATTTAACAATTCAAGTACCACTTATTTGACCAAATTTAAAGTAATTTGACCGCGTCTGCAATTTTAGGTAATGTTTAATGTTGGTATTTTATTAACGAAAAATTACATTACAGACGATTTGCAAGGGGATAAGTATTTTAATTTAACAATTCAATTACCATTTATTTGACCAAATTTAAAGTAATTTGACCGCGTCTGCAATTTTAGGTAATGTTTAATGTTGGTATTTTATTAACGAAAAATTACATTGCAGACGATTTGCACGGGGATAAGTATTTTAATTTAACAATTGCAGTACCATCTTCTGTAGCACATTAAGTCATTTGAGCGCGTCCGCAATTACGGATTATGTTTATATAGCTACGCGTAGCGTACCTATTTATATAAGGTACGATATACTATACAATGTTAACATTGGTTAACGTCTATTTCGCTAATAACTTCCTCAATTTTTATTACTTTTCCAAAAATTTCGAATACCTTAATAACTCCCGACGGCGCTTCTTTGGTATGCGGTTTGTTGAAAATCCTTTCCGCGGTTCACCCCCCACCCTCTCCTGAGCGAAAACATTCGCGGAAGCCGAACGGTGCGAGATACGGTCTCGGAGCATACATATTTTTAGGTAGCTGAGGGTCGTGGCTGGCTTTCGCCCCGGGGAGAAAAATACCCTCCGACGCGACGCTTCACAAGCGAGGGACGCGGGTTGGAAATCCCAAAATTGCGAAACAAAAATCCCAAACGTTCCCTTAGATCTTGATGGCGCTTTCGGTAACAACGTCTCATTTCTATACGAGTTCATCGCCGACGGTTCCATCTGGACGGTTCGCATTGGGAGGAGTGATATCTCATCGAGAACGGGATCGCCGGTTTTTTCTCATCTCGGCGACGTTTGCTCGGCGACGGTGGGACGAAGAGGTGATCGATAGGTTTTCGGTTTTTACTTCCCGAGTACGAAGTAAAAGAGAAGTATTGTATTAGTGTTCCAAAAAAAAATTTGACCTATGCAAACTTTTACATATCTTTGCGTTTCTGAATACGTAAATTCAAAATATTAAAACAACATTTTCCGTCTGTCGTCTGTAGTCTGTAGTAGTCTGTACGTACACATTCCTTGCAACGCTCTAAACTCAGAAACTATTAAAGTTATCGAAATGCGGTATTCGCCAATCGATTACATTCGGGCCAAGGAGGAAAATGCTCATATTACTTTTCATTACGTCACTTCCACTGTAAGGTAAAATGGCGGCACTCGTTTTTTGTATTACATAAAGTTGCAGTTTTTTTATGTAGTAGTTTAAGAGTATTTTTTTCTGAATTCAGTAGTATTTGTTTTTTTGAAAAAAGGGAAGTCTCGTGGCAACTTGCCAGAATTTTTTGCTTTCGATTCCCCTTTCGAGACCGCATCTTTCATCGGGGAGTGACAAACGCGATGGTTATGTCGGGGTGTAAAACGTCGCCGCGTCCTATAACTACAAATCGGAATGCGACCGACCCCATATTTCGCGTGTCGTACTACCGGGTAGGACTAGTGGAACGCCAGACGCAGCGAAGTTTCGATATCCACGGTTCGACCTCCATCGGTACTCAAATTTTCGAAATTCCAACGCGCTTTGCGGCCGAACGGTAGGTCGGATCAGAACGAATTGTTGTGCGTTACTCTCACGTTTGGGCCCCCCTACGACAAATCGACGCGAATCGATTTGATCCCCCCACGGAGGGGTCGTTAAATCTGGTGATTTTGTTGCCCCACCTCCTTGGGCGTAACTGTTCCATCCGTCGACCGATTTTGACGAAACTTTCGCGGAATCGTTTCTTTTTACGGCGCGCTCCCGGCAAAAAAAAACAATCGAAAAATTGGAACAAAAAATTTCCATTTGCGACCGCGATAACAATATTACAAAATGTAAAGAATGTAAATCGCGAAAGTCGCACTTCTCGAGAAAAATTTCTTAATGTTTTTGGCCGAATTGGTCGTTAAAAAGTCGCGGCCGCCTACGATATCTTTGTTTGGCAATAGGGCCGTCCGATTTTGCGCTACGGTTGTCATCCATTATCTCGAAATCAAAATCGAGCCCCTCCCCCCCCTTTTCGCATAGTTGGAAAGGGCAAACTTCGTCCTTTCTTCGGTTGTGAAAATCTCCGCGAAAGTAGGAAAATTGACAAAGATATTGGGAAAATAAGGGGGAAATTTCCTACACTTTCCTTCCAAAACAAAACAAATGCGCATTTTTGACGGCCATTTTTCCAGCTTTTCTACAAATATAATACACAACTTTGGGGTAAAATGTTTTGGTACTCGAACCGTAACAAAATTTTTGTTGTTACCCTTTTATAAGTATATGTAACGTAATTGAACATAACATTCCACACCATTTGAATGGGGATAAGTTTTTTAAAGTAATTAAATACTATAAGTATATTAACATAACATCATATTATTAACATAGGTAATCACATAGACTCGTCCTCCATTCCAAAGTCACTTTGCACATTGTATGCCTAACCTGCCCATTTATTTTTTGACTCAAAACGGGACACCGCTTTGCATTTGCAAAATGTACAGGAACGATTTAATCAAAATCTGTATAACTGCACGGAAGCCGAAGCCCCGGAGGCAGGCACTTCGAACATGTATTAAACTAAGGTTGAATTTGCATAAACTGGTTTTATTAATTAGCACAAGAAAAGTTTACCCTTTATTTTATTTAAAAATTTAAGGGTTGTTTACCCTGTACCTAATGGGTGAAACAATGTTGTCAAATGACAGTAAAAGTACCTAGCTTATCTAAAGAAAAAACAATTGACCTGTCCGCGGTTTTTTTCGTTTTTAAATGTCTCAAATTCATTGTCCATGTTTGCTGCTTCAATTTTTTTGTTAAAAATAAAAAAAACTAAAAAAACCTAGTGCACTGAATTCAGAAAAGAAAGACCTTTCAAATGACGTATCACTTGGCCCATCATCCCTATTTAAATTATAGGGGCTGTTCTCACAGCGCTAAGGGATAAAATCATATCAGGTTGAAAATCATGACAAAACTTGTCCCCTTTGATTTAAAAATTATTGCATTTCTCAAAAAAAATGCTCTAGACAGAAACCCGTCTGTTACCTTTTCGTTGGGCCACCCTGTATATAAATTGCTCAAAATGTCCACCGTTATGTTCACCACACAATTCCACTTTGTTCCAATTGCAATTGTCGAATTTTTTTTCCAGAGTTGCAGGTGTAATTCTTTCAAGTTTCCGCAGCAATTGTTGCTTGTAGTTCGCCCAATGTATGGAGACGGTTTCAAAAAACGTTGAACAGAAAAAAATATAACGGAGTTAAATCTGGAAAACGGGGAGTCATAATCCTCTGCTAATTCAACAATTTTCAAACCGATTAACAATTCGTTTGTTATGGTTAGCAAACGCTCGATAAGGAATATTAAAGACGGAGTGGTCTTCCATAAACTGCTCTCGACAGGAGCAGTTCAACTCTCCAATTCAACACCGTAAAAACACTACTTACGCGCGAAATTCAAACTGTCATCAGTATTAGAGAATCAGCCGGTATTAAACAGGGTCCTGCAATAGTGCGTATTTCTTTCCTAGCTCATATCTCATGAGAGATATAAAAAAACTTCTTAGAGAAAATTTCAACTACTCGAGATGACGCATTAATAGAAATTATTTTTGAATATACAGGTAGTTCCATTTTTGCGGTGTACTGTACCTATATTTTATGACCTTTCGATGTTATCTGCTAAAGTCTACATTGGTAACTATTTACTTTGTGATTTGGTAGCAGGGTTGCCAACTTATTAATTTTTTGCGGAAAAATCGTGCGTAAGTAGGCTTATCTTCAAAAAATCCTGTCGGCCTTGTGTTTTGAAGTTCTCAAGTACCTAGGTATCGGCAAAAATGTTAGTATGGGTAAAGAGCTGTGTGTTGAAGTTTAGAAACTAAAATTTGGTTATACAGGGTATTCGGAACAACATGTCAAACTTTCGAAATTTCAAAGTGCCATAACTCATTATTTTCAAATACAACTGCCATATTTTTTTTCCGCTACCCAGAGGCATTTTTTATAATCTTCAATCTTCGTAAGGGATGTTAAATGTCTAAACTACGTAGTTTTTACAATACTTAATATTTTTCGAAAACGCACCTATTTAGTTACGAGCTTAGGCACCAAAGTAGGCCGTGAAGAACCTTAACGTCAAAAAGTAAACAATGCTTAGTGTCCGAAATTAATACTTGTTATTAATAAGTACTAGATTGTAGATTAACAAAATGAATTTCTGACAAGATGAACTTGTTGTTATGATTTTTATGCTGGGAGAAGCTAATAGAAATTGTTTGTTGGCAAGCAGAATTTATGCGGCGCGTTATCCAGAAAGAAGGCATCCTCAAGTAGATAATTTCAGAAGTTTACTGAATAGATTTGTTGAGATGGGGACGGTGAAATACAGTAAATTAGAACGAGCAAGAAACGTTGTTAACGAAGAAAATGAATTTAGAGTACTATTAACTGTAACTGAGCACCCGCACATGAGCCAGCGAGATATCGGTGAAGCAAGCGGCGTAAGTGAAAGATCAGTGCAACGCATACTGAAGAAACATCGATTTCATGCATACCACGTACAATTGCATCAAGAATTGACCATTCTTGATTATGAAGAACGATTTGAATTCTGCACCTGGGCAAGAAGACAAATACAAGAAGATCCGATGTTTTCTCAGTATGTGTTATTTTCGGATGAGGCCACATTCCACAAAAATGGAGCCGTAAATAAGCATAATATGCACTACTATTCAATCGGAAATCCCCATTTTATAAGACAGGTTGACCACCAGCAACGCTGGTCTTTGAACGTCTGGGGAGGAATTATTGGAGACCAAGTAGTAGGTCCACACTTTATCAATGGCCATCTTAATGGGCCTATGTATTTACATTTCCTGCAACATGATTTACAGGACTTATTAGACGATATACCTCTGAGAACAAGAATGAGGATGTGGCTACAACATGATGGAGCTCCAGCACACTATGCGGTAAACGTAAGGGCCAACCTCAACCAAGTTTTTCCCTTTCAATGGATTGGCAGAAATGGACCAATTGCGTGGCCTGCCAGATCACCCGATCTTACCAAACTTGACTTTTTCCTATGGGGTTATGTGAAGGAAAGGGTTTACAATGAGCCACCTACAACGGCAGAAAATATGCGACAGAGAATTGTTGACGCTTTTAGAACTATTACACCTGCAATATTAAGAAGGGTAGGTACAAATGTCTTTTGAGCAGCGAATTGATGCGTGTCTAGCTGAGAATGGACGACATTTGAACATTTATTGTAAATAAAACAATTTTATTAAGTCTTTTTTGTTTTCTAGTTATTTTTGCCTAACTTGTAGTACGTGAGTACTGCAAGTTAGAATTGTAGAGTTGTTACTAGTAGAATTGTTACTTTAAAGTATATTTTTTGAAATTATTTCCTGTTAATGAATGAAATCTATAACATTTCTTCAATAAAATTGTTAGAAAATGGCATTATTTTTCTTCACGGCATCACGGCCTACTTTGGTGCCTAAGCTCGTAACTAAATAGGTGCGTTTTCGAAAAATATTAAGTATTGTAAAAACTACGTAGTTTAGACATTTAACATCCCTTACGAAAATTGAAGATTATAAAAAATGCCTCTGGGTAGCGGAAAAAAAATATGGCAGTTGTATTTGAAAATAATGAGTTATGGCACTTTGAAATTTCGAAAGTTTGACATGTTGTTCCGAATACCCTGTATAACCAAATTTTAGTTTCTAAACTTCAACACACAGCTCTTTACCCATACTAACATTATTGCCGATACCTACTTGAGAACTTCAAAACACAAGGCCGATTTATTTATACCTTTTTTGTGTCATAGATTTTTTGCACCAAGAGTTGATTAATAAAGTTCATGCATAAAATTGCATCATTCAATTTCTATTATTAGATTACTGCAATGTCTGCAATAACTGGCGGTAACGTAATACGAGTCGAGTAGGTCGCAAAATATGTAGGTATACCAAGTGTACAATCATGATCTCGTATCGATCTGTTTTCCTCATTCGTAAAGATGCTCGTGATGAGTCATAACACGAACAGTCTAATTGCTGCATTCATCAATGAAAGGAAAAGGCATTTTTAAAAAATGACTGACAAACTCTTCTTTTTTTTGTAATGTATTTAATGGCTTCTCTAATATAAGCACTAGCGTTCACGAATTAAATCATAAGTAACTTACAATTTCCGTTCTTGCAATTTACTAGTACATAAGGTAGCTATTATTTGCGCTTTTAATTAAAGTACATTTTCAAACATTACGAGAATATTATCGATTATAAGAAAAAAGTCATAAAGTGTAAAATATAAGAAAGTTTAAAATGAGAAATTAATGTTAAAAATGCACTCATTTCTATGTACATGGTAACTGTTCAGGAACTTCACAAAAAAGATGACATATCATAAAAATCAGCCACCTAGTAATAACAATAACATTAATCATACGCTTGAGAATGCTTTGTAACGATTAGTCATTATCCTTATCCTTTACGTAATTCGTTCACCTTTTGTAGAAACACTGAAGAAATAAAAGATGATCTCATCTTATTACCCTGAATTGGCAACGCGGTTAAATTACTTTTACAACCTTAAAAATACTGTAAATTCAACCCCGCCTGGAGGGTTGATGCCAACACGAAACTGTCTGCAATTATATTTTTGTCACTAACTCATCAACGACAATTTATGATTTCAATTGCAGACACGGTCAAATGACTTTGAATTCGATGAAAATTATTGCATCTTTAATCGTTTAATTAAAGTACTTATCCACATCCGACTCGTCTGCAATTTTTTTTCGTGACATACGCAAGAACATAAATTATTAACCTGAATTGCAGACACGGTCAAATGACTTTGAATTCGATGAAAATGAATGCATCTTTAATTGTTTAATTAAAGTACTTATCCCCATCCGACTTGTCTGCAATTTTTTTTTCGTGACATACGCAACAACATAAATCATTAACCTGAATTGCAGACACGGTCAAATTACTTTTAAAATCTTAAAAATACTGTAAATTCAACCCCGTCTGCAGGGTTGATTGCAACCCGAAACTGTCTGCAATTTTTGTTTTGTGACATACGCAAGAACATAAATCATTAACCTGAATCGCAGACACGGTCAAATGACTTTGAATTCGACGAAAATGAATGCATCTTTAATTGTTTAATTAAAGTACTTATCCCCATCCGACTTGTCTGCAATTTTTTTTTCGTAACATACGCAAGAAGAAAAATCATTAACCTGAATTGCATACGTGGTCAAATTACTTTGAAAATAATAAAAATAATGCACCTTCAACATCGTCTGCAGGGTTATTGCACCACCGAAACCGTCTGCAAATACATTTTTGACGACGTGTTTAATTTGTCGCTTCGATTCGTACAAGAATTATACGCGGTCCAATCACTTCAAAACAGTGATTTTTTATGCAGAAAAAAACGGTTGTTTGAACATGTTATCCCCAGATTCAGAACTTGCGACGATTTTTATGCTATTAATATGTGACATGACCTTCAACGTAGTATGATTCGCAGACGCGGTCAGATCACCACCTAAAAAGACGCTGGGCTGCCGCTCTAAAAGATAAAGTAAAAATCATGCCGAATGTGTAAAATTTTTCAAATAATAATTTTTTTTATTGGTGTCCTATTTTAGTCTTTAAACCACGCCCCGGCGTTTTTAAATCGTGCTTTTAAAAACGCGTGTTTTAAAGTTGCCATGGCTCATCATCAATTTGAAAAACGTGAATTCTTATTGGTTATTCATCTGACAGGAGTACTTTGTTACGTCAAATAAAATGACAGATTGCAAATTAATTTCCGTTTTTCTCATTTCCATGACAACGAAAGGTATACTGATTTCACATTACGAACTCAACCATTTCACATTATTAGTTCTTATTTGCATTTTAATACCAGATTTCAAAGTGAACCAATAAAAAAAAATCGCGTAAAGTATTCGTGGATAAACAGGTCTTTAAAACACTTGCTCTATTTCAAGCACACATTTCGATAAACGTCGTAGTTGTGTTTGGTAGCACCTGTTAACTACACTTGTGAAACTCAAAAAGCATACAATGTCGAATATTTATCTCTTCTGATACTTCACCTGCCATTTCACACCGTAAATTGCAAAAATATGTAAATTTAATTATTTACGAGTAAACTAGTCACCCTATTTACAGTTAATACAAAGATAAAGTAAAAATCATGCCGAATGTGTAAAATTTTTCAAATAATAATTTTTTTTATTGGTGTCCTATTTTAGTCTTTAAACCACGCCCCGGCGTGTTTAAATCGTGCTTTTAAAAACGCGTGTTTTAAAGTTGCCATGGCATCATCATCAATTTGAAAAACGTGAATTCTTATTGGTTATTCATCTGACAGGAGTACTTTGTTACGTCAAATAAAATGACAGATTGCAAATTAATTTCCGTTTTTCTCATTTCCATAACAACGAAAGGTATACTGATTTCACATTACGAACTCAACCATTTCACATTATTAGTTCTTATTTGCATTTTAATACCAGATTTCAAAGTGAACCAATAAAAAAAAATCGCGTAAAGTATTCGTGGATAAACAGGTCTTTAAAACACTTGCTCTATTTCAAGCACACATTTCGATAAACGTCGTAGTTGTGTTTGGTAGCACCTGTTAACTACACTTGTGAAACTCAAAAAGCATACAATGTCGAATATTTTTATCTCTTCTGATACTTCACCTGCCATTTCACCGTAAATTGCAAAAAATATGTAAATTTAATTATTTACGAGTAAACTAGTCACCCTATTTACAGTTAATACAAAGATAAAGTAAAAATCATGCCGAATGTGTAAAATTTTTCAAATAATAATTTTTTTTATTGGTGTCCTATTTTAGTCTTTAAACCACGCCCCGGCGTGTTTAAATCGTGCTTTTAAAAACGCGCGTTTTAAAGTTGCCATGGCATCATCATCAATTTGAAAAACGTGAATTCTTATTGGTTATTCATCTGACAGGAGTACTTTGTTACGCCAAATAAAATGACAGATTGCAAATTAATTTCCGTTTTTCTCATTTCCATGACAACGAAAGGTATACTGATTTCACATTACGAATTCAACCATTTCACATTATTAGTTCTTATTTCCATTTTAATACCAGATTTCAAAGTGAACCAATAAAAAAAAATCGCGTAAAGTATTCGTGGATAAACAGGTCTTTAAAACACGCGCGAGTTTTCAAGCACGAGGGCGCAGCCGGAGTGCTTGAAATAGAGCAAGTGTTTTAAAGACCTGTTTATCCACTTATACTTTAATATACTATTTCGATTTGCCAACCCTATCGATTATATCATGCCTATTTTTTTCGTTTTGCCGTATTTTTGAAAATAGCGCCTGCACGGCACGTGTGATAAAATTAACGCACATTGTTTACATGCATCTAATTTCTTTATCTTTAACGACCTTAGCTTAGGAGATAAGTAGATACTTAGAAGATTTTACAGTGTTATAGACGTTGCTTTCCCTGAATTTTCTGATTAGCGTCACAGTAACGTTTTGTGTCACATTGGTTAGTTCGTTACATCTTTAAGAACTATTTTTCCAACTAAATACATGCATGATGGTACCAGGTGAAGGAATTCAATATAGGGGGCAATATGGAAAAAAGCCGTTGCTCATGAATAATAATCATTAAATTTTTATAACTTAACAATTCGAAAGTATTTCCAAGTTGTATTTTTAATCTGGTGGTGGATCAATTTAGCATATGGCACGGCTTTAGTAGCATCTGTGTATTAATTATTGTTTCAATATTTTAAAGGGGTAGCCTTAGCGGAGGTAGTAGCAGTAGCGTTTCATTAGAAAGAGACAGATCGTCTATGCCAAGTAGTCCTTTGGAAAAGGAGAGGCAAGTTATTAAAGAAGGTCTGCTGTATTGCAAAATTGCCGAAATTGACGGAAAGGTGAGAATTTAAAAAGGGTGTTATGAAAAGATAATATTGCTTATTTTTCTTTTAGCGTGCCGCGGATCGATCTTGGAAACAAGTTTGGATTGTTCTTAAAGGACAAAAGCTGTACATTTATAAAGACAGACATCATCAGGTAAGTTCGTGAATTGACTACTAACCATTTTCTCTGTAGTTATTTAATTGAATTACTACAACAATGTAGGTACATAATTATAGTTGCAAATGCAAACAGGCCCAAGGGGTACGATACCAGATAATTTCACCATTGCGTTTTTCTTTTATCACTTCGTAATTTTTAAGCAAAACGTTTATGAACTTTGATTTCATTTCCTTGAAATTGCCCATCAATTCGATACAAATAGAATTCAAAGCGTAACAATTTTTTTCAAATAAATGACTGCACATGGGTTCACTATTAATCCACTGCCATTGTCATAGTCATTGCCTGATACACATGTCAGAAGTAGAAGCAACACAGTGATATTAACGTAGGCACTTACAGACAATCACGTCGCAGATAAACTTATTCGAATTGTTGGCATAAAGCCATTTATAGAGGCAAAGCGTCTAAGTTTGAATGATTTATGCGAAAACATTTGTCCTTCATTATTATTAAGTGAAACTTCCGTTTTCATCGAGAGCCTACTTTCAAACTAAAAATGATTTATGTTCATACGTTGGCGGCGCAACAGTTTGTAGATTCGAGTATGAGACCTAATAAAAAAATATTGCACGGGACATGAAATTAAATTGTTTCTGTGGAGTAGGTATAGTCACATCATTAGAAAGCTAGATTGCTACTCTGGGGCTGGTTCCACCAGGAAAACTTTGGTACCCTTCCTCGTCAGACTCAATTTACACTATATAAAATATGTACCTGGTGGTTGTTACACGGTAACAATTGGGTTGTAACAAAATTGATTAAAATGCAACGATTCGGAAGCTTAGTTGTAAGGGGCGATATGGGCGTAGGCTAGATATGAGTATAGAACTTAAACTCAGCAAGCAAAATAGGGTAGTCAAAGCTAACGTTAGATTATATCAAGTTAACGAATGTAGTTAAGTAAATTTAGGAAAGTTAAAGCTGGTAATTAGAATTACGAAGATCTAAGCAGCTTGAAGTGACAGTGAGGTGATTTCTGAAAGAAATACACTGGAATAACGGTAGTTGTGGTTATAATGAACCAAAATTATAACGGTTAACACTGGTAACAATTAACAATTAAATATAGTTTTAACAAAAATAATGTTTCACGACATTGAATGTAACAATAAGGGGTTTAACTTTTACCTCGGAACGATTGAACTTCACATGAAACAAAATAAAATGAAAGTAGGTAACACAAAATACAAATATATCAGCAACCGACTTGGTAACTGTACAAAAGTCAATAAATGTAATCAAACAAATCTTACCTTTTACTTAGAACGCAGTAATGTCGATTGCGCAATCACAGTACTGTTGAATTATCTAAAGAAAAGAGTTAATTAACAGAAAATTTAGAGCTGCGACCAACAGACCGACTCAAATATAACAGTTACGAACTTGAGTTAGTATCGAGTGTTGACATTTAACTAATCAGCACTTGGCTTTTGAGTTTTTAACTTTAAACAAAATAAATTCTTCAAGCTAAAAGGCAACAAACATAAATAACAAAAGTAATTTTAAAGGTATGTAATAAACAAAGTTAATGAAAAATTAATTGAGAACGTTACAAAAAGAATTAAATAAGTTAATTAAAGTGAATCAAAATCTGAGATATGATCATGTAATTCAGCATCAGCATAAACAATTTAAGTAATAAACAATAGTCAAATTCAAATAATAATAAGCAAAATGTATGGTTAGTAAATTTTGGGTGAACTTAGCGAATCTTGTTTCCAACAGTTGACGGTAGATGGCAGCAGATGAAAATCTCGAAGTAAATTATTTCTTTAATTCGGAAATTTCGGAAATAATTAGAGGTGATGTGATCAACAGCAATTAATTCAACAAGATGGGAGTATACCGTACGTGAGATGTAAAACCAAAAGAAAACCAAAAACGCTAGGACAAATAATATGAAAAGACGAGAAATATCGATTATAAGAAAATTATGAAAAAGGCCGGATTTTGCCTATTTTGTCTGTTTATTTTGCTAATAGGTACCTATTGATATTTTAATAAATTATAAATTCGTTTTCAGAGGGGGGATGCTTCTACAGACATTTTATTTTGCCTAAAATTGCCTGTTTGAAGGCTTTTGCCTAACATTTGCCTGAATTGACAATTTGTAACTATGTGCCTTTTTTCAGGTAGGTATGTATTGACAATTTTAAATCATTTTCGTTTCGCAATCGTAATTATCGCCTGAAAAATTGAAGGCAACATTTTAAAACGGGCTAATTAACAACATCAAAAATGCCCTTGAGGGAGAGGGTGTGGGAATAATGGATAACTTGTCCCCTAAAGAAATATTCTGTTTTAAATAGGCGTCCATCACTTCTTGTGATGTGGAACGTTCATTTTCACAACATGAACACATTTTAACTGATAGAAGAACGAATTTTACAGAAAATGAAAATAATTTAGAGAGATAAATAGTAGCCCGTTCAATTTACGTGTAGGTACATAAAAAATAGTAAAATGAAACTTCAAAAAATTAGCGATTGTTATTTCTTTGCCATTAATATTATTAATAGCGTTAATCAGATTGTTTTTGCCTAAAATACCTGTTTTTAATTTTTTTTGCCTAATTTCAAAATTTACTTTGCCTATAAATCCGGTTTATATGACGTACATGGGGGTTGTTTATTTAACAAATGCTAAAGTTAAAGTTAAAATCATAATTTTATCACTTCGAGTTTTTACTAAGCCAGAAGACGCTTGATTTTCGCTTTTTTGTGGTGAAGCCAGGGGCCTGGGGCGGCCGCTCCACCCTTTCGACGGCCCTGGTTTCCGTGGTCCCCTCTTTAACAAAGTGTTAAAAGTTTCGAAAACTATATTTAGAAATTGAGCGTAACTATTTTTGCAAATAATTTTGAAATGCCAATATCAAGAGGGAGCACGCGTAGCTGTTCCATGATAGTTTTTAATATTGAAACGTGCACGGCTAATTTCAAAAAAGGGTCGCTGTTTTTGGCGTTTGTTGTGTTGTCCTTCCATTCGATGGCTATACTTGTTCCAATCTTTCTATACGGCTGTTGTATAATTAATTATATTAATAACAAGAATTTCCAAAAATTTATTTTAAATACATACACCAAACGCTGGAGATGGAGATGGCATTTTGAACATCATCCAAATTTTCAAATTTTTTTCCAATTAGAAAATATTGTAGCGATCGAAATAAATGGAAATCCGAAGGCGCAATATCGGGCGAGAATGGTGGGTGAGGCAATACCTTCCACTCCAATTAATTAATTTTTTCGAGGGTTCGTCTTGTGCAGTGCGGTCTTGCATTATCGTGTTGCAGAATAACTCCTTTTCTGTTGACAATCGCTGGCTACTTTTCAATAATTAAATATTAATTCACTCGATCCAATTAATCACAGTAAAGGTTTACATTCACAGTTTGTTCAGGTTTCAGCACTTCAAAATGAACGACCCCGCGAATATTCCACCAAACTCACAAAAGCGCCTTTTTGGGATGTCAACTTGGCTTGGCTGTACTTCGTGACGATTTATCCGGAGACTGCATTTTGCGTTTTCATCTTTTCATTTCCAGTGATCAAGCGATCAAAAAATCCTTCTGTATTGTGCCGCTGAAGCAATAAGTTGCATGTGGTGGATGGGTTAGCTTTGTTTTCTTCAGACAGATTATGTGACACCCGAACACCTGCTCTGCTTATCTTCGCCAATCTGCTGCAAATGTTTTTCGATGGTCGACTAAGGTTGGTTATGAGTGTTTGACAGCTCTTCGATTGTCTGACAGTTCCGTCCTTAACATGTCATTGCCTAAAGTCGTTGGTCTTCCTGATCGATACGAGTCGGAAAGATCAAAATTACTGGATTTCAACTTAGAAAACCACCTTTGGCTTTTACAAACGTCAATGCATTTGGATAAACATCGTAAATGTGTTTGGTAGCAACTGTTGCATTGCTACCCTTGTGAAACTCAAAAAGCATACAATGTCGAATATGGATCTCTTCTGGTATTTGACCTGCTATTTTACCATAAATTGCAAAAAATATGTAAATTTAATTATTTACGAGTAAACAAGTCACCAATTCACCCTATTGACACGACTTTAAAGTAGGGGTGAGAACGTGTACACGCGTACACGTGTCACGTATATTTTTTAAGATACGTGTATAAAAACTAATACACGTTACATAAAAAGTTAGATGAATCTCTGACTCTACTTTTTAAGAACCCAATTAAGTCCAAAAAATGTAGACATTACTTAAAAGTTGCGTTATTTTTGATTAAAAATAAATGTTAATGCTTACTTAACGTAACCAAATGTATGCACCAAATGTTCAAATGAAGAAAATAAGTTGTATATATTTTAAGGCGCGTGTACACGGCTACACGCGTGTACAAGTGTCGTTTACACGTGTATAAAAAATGCGTAAAAATCCCACCCCTACTTTAAAGTGCAAAACATGAAAAAATATGTAGGTATGTATTTCAAAATTGCGGATTGTTAGTTTGAATTTTCCGGAAAGGCCCCTCTGACTTCAAGATCAACACATAACTTTGAACCAATGGCGTTTCCAGCCAACTGGCTTAGGGGGGGTAATTAAAAAAAAAATATCGGGTATCGGTCTCTTCCACGACTCACTCCAGCAGTTTTGGAAAAATTCACCGTCATAGATCGCCGACTAGATTCACCATAACTTAACTTGTTTGTTTGAAATCTTGGTAATTTTTAAGAATAACAATAATAAGCGAACGAAAAATTCTTAGGGGGGGTAATTACCCAATTACTCCCCCCTGAAACCGCCACTGCTTTGAACCATACAGTGCACAATGTTAAATATTTATAGTAGGTACTTTGATTAAAATAAATTTGATGAAAAACGGAAAACGTCAAGCTTTCGTAATTTAGAAAATATTTCAATGAAGCGCAACCTTCAAAAAATGTGAGTGTGTAATTTTAAACACAATTTACACAATTTTCTTAGCGCGGAAACATACGTGAAATTCCTTTGGTAATTCTAAATGAAATTTACGCATGGGATTCTTTATACATTCTTTGCCGTTTTTTAAATGCTACTTAGCGTAATCAACAGTTTCATCACCTTTTCACCTTCTGATTTTGCAAAATCTTATTACAATTCTTTTATATTTTCCAAAAAATGTGAGGAATTTTAATATCAATTAAATTATTATTTCCGTGTCAATTATACTAAAGTTTTATATTTACTATTTCCGACATTTTTGAATTTCACAAATTAGTAATTGAGATGCGGTACTTCCGTAAAAGTCAATACTATCTCTTTTTTTTTTTAATAACTAACAATTTGATAATACACGTCTATAAAAAAGGGATCGTTTGTTTTACAAAGGAAGTACGGTGTTAATTTATAGTTAGGATATTACACCACTTTCCTTTCGAATTATTTAAACTTTACATCAGGATTTATTATAATTCCTAATTATCTTCCATGTGAATCAAGCCGTAAATTTTGTTTGTGTTACTTCATCATTAGGTTGCGTATCGATTAAATTCAAATCAATTAACAACCCCATTTTATGCAGCACTTGAAGATACCCTTTAACTGCATAATGGCCGTTTTCGATTGTTATAGGTAACTTAATAAATTTCCGTAGAAAGTTTTTAATTCGATGATGAGGGACCGGATAAAAGACTTTCTGTTTTTTGTAGGTAGGTAATTGTTCTCGATTCTATTCTTTGGTATGACGAAAGACGGTGACGTCATTAGATGCATCTCATCATTTTCTAGATTTTATCGCTTTTTTTTTCATTCTACTTCATACAGCGTTGATTTCGATCTCATTGAGTTTCGACTGTGTCCATAATTACATTCGAAACGTCACGGTTTTGTAAAACCGAAAGAAAAAACACCACAATACAAAAAGTGTAACACTTGATGATTATCAAAACAATATTATGCTTTCTTACATTTTTAAAAGTAGACAATAAAAGAGGAAATAGACCGGAAAAGTTCATAAACCTTTACGTAATACCCTTCAGCGAAAATTTGGATATTATATACGATACAAGAGTAATTTTATGATATTTTTGTATGATGACCCGCATCTTGTTTGTCCAATTTCGATACGATTTACGTGATTAATGCAGCGATTAAAGAAAACATATAAATGTCAATTAACATTTTATTTAGGCAATAAAATATTTGTTCACAATATTACGCAATATTCCTTGAATTCCGTAACGTCGTAGAACGATTTCATCTAAATCATTTTCACATCGAGGGTGTTATTTGATGCACTATGTTTTTGGCAGCCTTTCAACGAGAAAAATAGCGCGAATTCCTTGTAATGAGAAAAGAAATGAACAATATGTAATATAAATAGAAATAATAGATATTTAAGTAATCCTCGTATATGGCGTCAGAAATATTTGAAAAACTAAAAACATTCAACTTTTTCAAAACGCTAAATTTTTTTTAAAGTTTATAACCCTTCTTTTTGAGTTGTAGGAGGTCGGTTCCACCATCGATTACATAAAAAACTTTCGAGTTTACATGCAGATGCAACTTCGTCGGTCACAAATTAGCAGATTTCTGTTGTGAAAGATTGGAACTGCCCTTTATTTATACTTCACGTGCATTTTTCGCAGAAAAAGTTGGCCACAATGCACAGTCCCCGAATCCCCAACTAAAGAAAACCTTGGAGTCCTTTACAAAATTCATTGGATGCTTGAAAACAAAAATTTGAACAAAAAGAGCGCTCTTAAGAACGATCAGCTTTGGTATACATTTTTAGTATAATATTGATTTATTGCTTTATTGCGGCCATTCCATAATAATATACTCTTTTCAAAGCTGAGAATAGGTATTATTGTCGGCATTTTCACTGCAAACGATGATAGTTTTTAAAAAAAAATTAGACATTTTTTTTTATTTATTTATGTTATGGGTCGAGATCTAGGAACAGCGAATTTCCAAGCACCTCTACGCGCATCAACTGCTTTGGTTATTAGCATGATTTTTAAAATACAAACATTGTCCTTCAAGCATTAAAAGTTTTTTTGTTCCAATCTCTTATCATGGTTTGCCAAACCTTTGGCACTGAATCGAAATCATGAGATCCCGGGGAGGGGGATGGCGTTGTGAAGAGTCATGTAGCCGATTGATGTTTAGTGGGAGAATTGCACGCGTATCATTTCGTTTCCCGTTCTTTTTTGAGAAATCAGGCTATGCCGATTAAAGTCATATAACTCTTCGATCTTTTTATCGTTGAGTCAATGGAGTGAGAAAATAAAAATATATACATATTATTACAATATTATCAATAGGCTAAGTCTTATCTTGAGGAATAGGCATATCTTCAACAGATAAAAAAGCTTAATTGTCTATTGATGCCTCTGCAACACTTACAATAACAGACATTTCCTCATTTCTGATGAAGATCACTCCTTTTTTATTACCAATGAGGCCTTTATGGTTTCATGAGCTATCGAGAGGATAATGTTAAGCACCATTTTCATGTAGTCCCGAATTCACAATGCAGACCAAGTTATTGGACATCTTAGTACTTTTCGTGCTTTTGGTTTTACGTTTTTACATCGAAAAAGTTATTCTATTTACTTAATCATACTTTTTGATGGAAAATATTGAGAAAATGAATTGTTCTTTTTCGCAATAAGTTAAGGAGATCGGCGATCTCTACCATGTAGTCAATAGAATTCATACTTCACAATCTCGGTAGTGAATTTCTCAACTGCATGTTGTAATTCTCCTGTTGGTTCTCTATCGCCACCAAGACTCCATCCTTATCAAAATTTCCTATCAGTCAAGGTATCCTGGTAATGGACGGACAGATTTTTAAAATGCGCCTCAATGTTCACATTTGGACACAGGAAGAATGATGTAAGACGGGATGTCTCCCGATCGGAAAGATTTGCTTGAAATCACTGATGGTGGTAGCTGCTTTTGATACTTAGCAGAGTACTATCCAAAACTTCAACGCCTCGCCTATAAACCGTATTATTGTAGTTCCAGACGATCAGCTTCACTTCTTAAGCACACATCAAGGAAAAAATTTAATATTGCCCGTTTTCCACCCACAAATGACGCACAGCATCATTCGTTTAGAATGTACCATTAAATAAATAAAATAAGGAAGTCGGCGTAATAAGTATTTTTACTTCCAGAGTACGAAGTAAAAGGGAAGTATTGTACTAGTGTTCCAAAACAAAAATTGACTTATGCAAATTTTTACATAAGATATTATTTTGTTCATCCTAGGAATTGTCATTCTCACCCCAAGAATTATTATTTTTACCCCAAGAATTATTTTTTCTACCTTAGCTTTTTAATTATTTTGGTCCCAAGGTTTTTGTTCCCGAGAATTATTATATTAGCCCCCAAAATTATTAATTTAGCCCACATAATTATTCTTTTGGCCCAAAGATTTTATTCATTTTACCTCATGATTTTATTCATTTTACCCCAAGATTTTATGTATTTACTTATTTTATAGAAGTATTTGAAACTAAAAAAAATGCCAACCTAAACGTATATTGCCACGCAGGCGCTTAGGTTAGAGGTAGATTTAGTATATTTTTTTTTCAATTGAATACAATGAATAACATCTTGGGGTAAAATGAATAAAATCTTGGGGCCAAAAGAATAATTATGTGGGCTAAATGCTAAATTAATAATTTGGGGGCTAATATAATAATTCTTGGGATCGGAAATCTTGGGACCAAAATAATTAAAAAGCTGGGGTCGAAACAATAATTCTTGGGCTTAGAGTGACATTTCTTGGGGCCGCGAAAATTACCATCAATTTTTACATATCTTTGCGTTTCTGAATACGTAGATTCAAAAATGAAATAAATTATTACCTTTGATAACGTCACTTCCGGTTCCGGTATAAGCTAAAATGGCGGAAATCATTTTTTATAAGATAAATTTGCAGTTTTTTATGTACTTACTTTAAGAGTAAGTATTTTTTCTAAATTCAGCAGTGTGCTATACTTATTTTTTGAAAAAAGTGTTAATACGGGGGAAGTTTCGTGGCAATACATGCCAGAATTTTTTAAAAATCTGTATATTTTGTGCGACCAAAATGGTTGCATCGCAGTAATCGAACTTGTGTGTTCTTACTTATGAGGCCACTTAACGAAATTTTGCCCCCTTCCGGTAGCGTTAATACATTTTTTCTCGGTCTTTTTGCTTTAGAAGTTTACCGTTCTCAGATTCCAATATTTTATGTTTCAAGCCTCTTTCAGTTTTTTCCCATAGTTTCTGTTATGTACGTTTTCCATTTGGGCAGCTGGTCGTCTTCTCTTTCCACTCGGGTGATCATTTTACGATCTTCTCCCGTCACATCTCTCCTCTTCCGGAAAAGTTTTTTTTACAAATGCCAATTTATCTCTTTGATTCATATTATAAACAAACTTCAAAATGTTAGAAGTTTACGACGATAGTAGCGCATAGTTGGCCGTTACTGTTTCTCTACGATATTGGAATATGACAGGCCCAAACGATGCCCGCTTAGGCGAGGAAAAATTCTACCACCCTATCAATGCATGAAAGCTGGGTGACCCACAATTCGTTATCAGTTGCTACTTGGGTCAGCATTTGTTCTGCTTCAGCTCTATAGCGCATGAGGTGCACCAAACTAATTTGTTGTGTTTAACAGTTGGCATAACATCTTGCAAGGACCTCGGTATCGGTCCTCGGTGACGTATTGTGCTGGACGTTAAACCATAGGAACAAGTCACGTTACTAATGGTCACCCCAGGAAACACTAAATAAAACCAAAACAACAACCTCCCCTTAACCAATAACGTTATTGGTTAAGGGGAGGTTGTTGTTTTGGTTTTATTTATTAAACTCAACCCCTTTGTGATTACCTGACTGGTTATCATGGATCCAGGAAACATTATTAATTTTGAATGGACTGTATTATAATTCTGCACTTGCTGAAATTTGCAGTTGAACATGACATACTCCTGTATTTTACTTCCCGAGTACGAAGTAAAAGGGAAGTATTGTATTAGTGTTCCAAAAAAAAAAATTTGACCTATGGAAATTTTTACATATCTTTGCGTTTCCGAATACGTAGATTCAAAATATGCAAAAAAATTCTGGCAAGTATTGCCACGAGACTTCCCTCGTGGGGAGATAGAGGCTGAAAAAAAGCATCCCAACAATGTTAAAAAGACTGTTGATTGGATTTTGGTACTCTAACAAGTGCTTGAAAGAACTCGTTTGATTTGTCCACAAACCCATAAAAGTTGTCTAAAGTAACACTTTATAGCACGCGAACTGTCAGTTGAATTTTGATTATGTATCAAATTCTTTTAGAAATTACGTTTGGAGGTGTAGGCACGTGTAGAATAAGAATATTAGTTGCCAAAAGTAGCTGTTAAATAAATTAATACAATAATCAAAACTTGATTTATTACCAAAAGTTGTCAATTTCAAGCATTCAAGTTAAATTTGAAATGTTACCAACACAAAATTTAAAAACCAACATTTTTCCTATTCTACAAGATAAATTAAAATTATGTATTAAAGTTATTTTTACTAGTAAATTCCAAAAAAATAAAATATTATAAAGTACACGTTTCATAAGACATTTAGGCGCATTCGACCATTAGAAAACTTTCTAAACTTTGGTCTCGTGCGCTAAAATTGCCCCTTATGAAACTAGTCTTTTAATATACTATTAAGTAACTTTTTGCGCATGCGTACTAACAGGGCGCCATTTTAGAACAAAACACTTCTGGTATTTGAATGCTCAAAATGTGATGTTGATTAATCAAAGTTTGGAAAATGTAAAAAGTGTTTAGGTCTCCGGTAAGTGCTGCTCATGCTTACTTAGACAGATTTAAAAAATTCTAAGCAAGAAAGCTATTTACCACTTCATTTTGTAACGTCATCCATGACAAAGTTATTTTATGAATTATAAAGTACGCTCCTACTTCTTCAAGTGGTAATAAAATTGTTTTTTTATGCTAGTATCATAAACGATTTCATTGATAACCCGTCATCGTTCATAATTATAATAAATTATAATTACCCACGGTTTATTAAGTGAATAGGTTACCTCAATCGCATAGCTTGTAGACGATCGCGCACAGCATGCAGGGAGGGTGTAACGTCACTGCCAGTCCCGGCACATTTCACGTTATAGCGCGCTCTCAGTCTGTTGCATAGGTAATATATTTGTCTGTTGCACACTTGCAGTGTGATTGATATTACTGTGTTTCTTAACAAAAACTACATGAACTGTTATACCTACTTCCACTTTCTATTACATACGTACTTGAATAATGCTAACATTTTCTTTTTCTTTCAATGTACATTTCCTTATGGCACGCCGTTTTACTTTTTATTAGTAAAATGCAATTTGAACAACAAATATAGCCTTTAAATTAATATTAGTGTTTCTTTTACATGTCTTATGAAATTTAAATGTTGCTTTTCAATATTTACTTATTTAATATGTAAGTTTCATTCACGTGTATTAGGTAAGAATTAAAATTTATAACAGCAACTTAAAATCAACATTTTAAATAAACTGAATTAAAATGTAAGAATAGAATTGGTTATTTAACATTATCATCCCACATTTTAATGTAGCTATTTAAAATGTCGTTTTGATAATTTTAATTGGTCGCTGCGATCGGTGGTGAGTTTTAAAACTGTGTAATATAGGAAATAGAATGTAAATTTAGTTCTATATAATGCATCACCGACCGCAGCGACTTTTTTAAAAGTCGATGATTTCGTGCAGAATTAGCCCAAAAGTTCAAATCTTAGATTTCGTTCATAGCTCTTTTCGTTAAAATGCTTCGAACAAACCCTGGCGGTTTTAATTAATTTTGTAGGCGCGTTTACAAACTGCTACCAAACGTTTTTGAATATTTTCGTCTGTTGGAAAACGAAATAGCATTAAATTGCTTGTAAAATGTTTTGACTGATTTCACCCTTATTCTGGTGACCATTGAAATTGACTCAATATTGGGTATTGCCATATATTCCAATATTGGAAGCGATTTGCAATTCTGGTGACCACATTAAAATTGAAAATTGACTCAATACTTGAGTAAAGGTTGAACAATTTGAAGGGTATCTAAGTAGTAGGTACTTGTTTTCGTTTTCCAAGGTTGAAAAGCAAAAACTGAAGTAAACTAATCAAAAGAAATGTAATATGAAAATAACATTGAAATAAATCCAATGTTGGACATTTTTCCAATGGTCACCAGAATAGGGCTGAATTATCCGTGTTACAGCCTGCAACTGCACACCGCATTTAAAAAAAATACGTTTGTAAATCACGTGAAACACAAAAAAAATTACAACAAACGGAACAGTGGTAAATGTCACATAAACCATAAATAAAACACTTATTTATGACATAAACTAAGGGTTGTTGTTTGAAATTCAGCTCCGCGTGACGTGACTCCACCCACGTGCGCAATATCATATCTTGTTTATTTGTATCATGACCAAGGGTTGTTGTTTGAAATCCAGCTCCTCGTGACGTATCATGCGCTAGTATTATCTACTTATTATGTCCAAATTGTTGCATTTTTAATTTTATTCCGGTCTACAAATTTGGAATACTCGATTTTATATTACTTGCTTGGTATCAACGACGATCCCGCTGCTGAAGCTATTTGTACAATTTCTTCTGGAACGTGGTTTTCCATGTCGTCCAAAATGGCGTAGGTGAAACCGTTTGCCAAACAAAACTTATTTATTTACACACGACACATAGCAACAATCGTATCCAACGAAACGTTATTGTCATCACATCCAACATTCATGCAAGTAGTCGGTTCAAAAATAAAATTTTTCAAATTTATGATGTTCTAGCATAAAAAAAATAGCGTATACAACTCGTTATAATCTTGGTGTTAATTGCACCCGGGAAATTTAGCGTGACTCGCTCGCTACGCTCACTTGTACGTTAAACATTCTCTTGTGCAATAAACACTATATAAGCTTGTTGTATACCTATAGATAATATAGTATTTTAAAAAAAATCTTGAAGGCAACACGTATTTTATAGTTAAAAATCTCGCTCTATTGAATCATCCCTCGCTTCGCTTGCTCGAATTTAAACTACGACCTCGATTTTTTAACATTCTATAAAACTCTTGTTGTTTTAATAGGTATAATTACTAACGGACCTTTTTATCTTTGCAAGAATGGCTAAAAAACGTTTAAGTGTAACACAAAAAGCCAAGACACAAAAAATACGATCTCAAATTTATCGAGAAAATCGTAAAACATTAGCAATAAATGGGAAAGAAAAAAAAATTGAATTACAAGTACAAGCGATTACATCACAGGATTTGCAAGTTAATGTAATAAAAGAAAAATTGCAGAAAAATTCAGAACGCGTAAAGAAATACAGACAAAATGAAGAATATAAAACCCAAGAAAATGCTAAAAAAAAAGAATCTATAAGAAAATGTAGGGAAAGCTTAGAATATAGAATGCAGGAAAAAGAAAAAGATAGACAATCAAAACAAATTTGTAGAGAAAGCGAAGAATATAGAATAAAAGAAAAAGAATATATAAAAAAATGTAGGGAAAGCGAAGAATATAGAGCGAATGAAAAAGAAAAAGATAGAGAATCAAAACAAATTTGTAGAGAAAACGAAGAATATAGGATAAAAGAAAAAGAATATATAACAAAATGTAGGGAAAGCGAAGAATATAGAGCGAATGAAAAAGAAAAAGATAGACAATCAAAAAAAATTTGTAGAGACGGCGAAGAATATAGGATAAAAGAAAAAGAATATATAACAAAATGTAGGGAAAGCTTAGAATATAGAATGCAGGAAAAAGAAAAAGATAGACAATCAAAACAAATTTGTAGAGAAAGCGAAGAATATAGAATAAAAGAAAAAGAATATATAAAAAAATGTAGGGAATGCGAAGAATATAGAGCGAATGAAAAAGAAAAAGGCAGAGAATCAAAACAAATTTGTAGAGAAAACGAAGAATATAGGATAAAAGAAAAAGAATATATAACAAAATGTAGGGAAAGCGAAGAATATAGAGCGAATGAAAAAGAAAAAGATAGACAATCAAAACAAATTTGTAGAGACGGCGAAGAATATAGGGTAAAAGAAAAAGAATATATAACAAAATGTAGGGAAAGCGAAGAATATAGAGCGAATGAAAAAGAAAAAGATAGACAATCAAAAAAAATTTGTAGAGACGGCGAAGAATATAGGATAAAAGAAAAAGAATATATAACAAAATGTAGGGAAAGCTTAGAATATAGAATGCAGGAAAAAGAAAAAGATAGACAATCAAAACAAATTTGTAGAGAAAGCGAAGAATATAGAATAAAAGAAAAAGAATATATAAAAAAATGTAGGGAAAGCGAAGAATATAGAATTCAAGAACGGGGCGTTGATAAAGATGAAAAACAAAAAAAAAGAAAAATAGAAGAAATTTTAAAAGAGGAAAGGTTGGATAAGCAGGTAAAAAGGTCAGATGAAGTATATAGAGGTAAGGAAAGAAAAAAAGATCAACGTTATAGAGCCGAAATTCGAAAAAACGACATTTATAAATATCGGGAACAATATTTAAATACTTTGCAAAAGCAAAAAGACGATATGTACAAACAAGCAAAATTAAAAGTAATTAAGTCTCGAAATGAATTACCTAACTATATTTGCGTATCATGCGATGGATTATTTTTCCAAAACGCACTTGTGTCATTTTCGAAACAACAATTTAAATCCAAAGTAGAGAAAATGTTTGATAAAAATTTAATTGAAGACTTTTTTTCTAAATTAATAAATAATGATTCACATCATATTTGTAAAACTTGCAACAAATATGCAAGTAAAGGTCACATTCCAAAATTATGCGTTAGCAACGGATTACAATTTGCTAATCTGCCACCTTGTATAACTAATCTTTCAGATTTAGAAGAACGAATGGTGGCACCTTACATAAATTTTATGCAAATAAAACCTTTAAAACCATTTTCAGTTAAACCTCAATTATCATTAAAGGGTAGTATTGTGAATATTTCAGTGGAAGTAAATGAAATGTTAAAAGTTTTGCCACGAAATTTTGATGAAATGGCAATAATTCAACTTAAATTAAAAAGACATATCGAACATAAAACAGATTATATGAATGAAGTCATTAGACCAGCACAGATATGTAAAGCTTTAAAATATTTAATTGCAACACCCCTTTATAAAAAATATGACATTTGTGTTAATAAAACGTTTTTTGAACAATTTGACGGAAATTTTGACAATAGTATTAAATTTATTCTTAATAAAGAAGATATGGAAAAGAACAATGAAAATAATTTAGATATTTCAGAGCTGAAAAATCAGACTGATATATATAATCTTTTAAGAAGAATGAGCGTAGAAGATGATAACATAGATAATAAAAATGAAGATAATGGCCTTATTGAAGCAAAAAACAATGTTGATGAGAATGAAGATGTAAATAAAACGATTAAGCTTATGAAGCAATTAAGTGTTGAAGAAGAAGATAACAAAGAAATTAAAAACAACGAGAGTGAAACTGATAGTGAGTTAGATAATGATGATAATGCGTCGGTTCATGAAATTGCCATAATTGACATGAACGAACAAATTGCCAATAATAATAAAATAGAAGTTATTGCACCTGGTCAAAATAAAGCACCAGTTCCGTGGCATATAATAGAAGATATTGATGAACTAAGTTTTCCAAAAATATTTGGTGGATTTAGTTTCGATATAAAAGGAAAAAAAATATCATACTCTGAGAGAGCTAAATCTGAAGCTCGTCGTAGAGAAGATCGTGTAAGCCCACGCGAATTTTATATATGGCGAAACAAAAATTAGAAAAGACGTGTCTATCTAATATTAATGTTTCACTACGCAAAGTCAATAGAACTAAAAATTTAACTGTAAAACAAGCATTAGATACAAATCTTATCTCTGATTTAATAAGATATGATGCTGGTTTTAAGGTTTTAAATCAAGTAAGGTCTTCGCCATCTTATTGGCAAACAAAAAAAAAGAACTTATTAGCAATGATTAGGCAATTGGGACAGCCTACATTATTTTTAACTTTGTCGGCTGCAGAAAAAACGTGGCATGAATTAATTAAAACATTGTATAATTTAATTGAACGAAAAGACCTTACCATTAAAGAAGCTGTCAATTTGGATGATAATATAAAATCCGATTTAATAAGACAAGATCCCGTTACATGTGCAAGGTATTTTGATAACAAAGTTAAAAAGTTAATGGAATATTTAAGAAGTGAAGGAGGGCCATTTGGGGAATATAAAGTTTTAGATTGGTATGAAAGAGTCGAGTTCCAAGTAAGGGGTTCCCCACATGAGCATATTTTCTTATGGCTAAAAAATGCTCCTAAATATGATTCAGAAAATCCCGATAGTATTAAAAACTGTATAAATTTTATTGATACCTTAGTAACATGTAAATATGACGATAATAATCCTTTTGTAAACTATCAGAGACATAGACATACAGACACATGTTATAAAGGCACAAAAAACAAATCAATTTGCAGGTTTAATTTTCCAAAGCCCGTTATGCCTAAAACAATGGTCTTAACTCCATTAAATTTAGAAGAAAATTCAAACAAAGAATTATTAAAAGAAAATTCTAAAAAAATAGATGAATTCACAAAAAAACTTGCAAAAACTAAAAACTCAAAAAATATGTCTTTTAATGAAATTTTAAATGAATTGCATATGTCCGAAAAGTCTTATATTGAAGCTTTAAGGAGTAAATTAAAAAGGACAGAGATATTTCTAAAAAGAAATTCTCTAGAAGTAAGCATTAATGGCTATAATAGAGACATTTGGTGCCTATTTGAATCAAATATGGACTTACAGTTTGTATTTGATGCTTACAGTTGTGCATCATATATAATAAATTATATTAGCAAAACAGATGCCGGCTTAAGTAAGTTGTTAAAGGAGGCTAGTAAGGATATAGAAAATGGAAATTTTAATATAAAAGATAGATTGCGAAAGGTAGCAAATGTTTTTATAAATGGAAATGTAATGTCTGCACAGGAAGCTGCATATCATATTTTAAGTTTGCCATTGACAAAAAGCTCTAGAGGTTCAATATTTATTAACACAGGACCAATAGAAGAAAGAGTTCGAATGTTAAAAACAAAACGACAGTTAGAAATGTTAACAAGTGAATCTGGAGATATATATTTACCAGATATGCAAGAAAAATATGCAAACCGGTCTAAACATTTACAAAATACATGTTTAGCAGATTTTGCAGCAATTTATAGAAAAAGAATTAAGATAACATTTGAAAGCTCCAATGACGATGAAATTGAAAATGATAATGATAATATAGAAAGTGCTCGCAAAAAGCCTTTAATTTTGCGATTTCGACGATATAAATATAATCAAGATCCTCTTAATTACTACAGGGAACAGCTAATGTTATTTTTACCCTGGAGAAATGAAATAGAAGAAATTGAAAATGTTGATCACAAAAATGTGTACGAAGATAACTTTGAAACAATTGACGAAAACAGGGTAAAATATTGCATTACAAATGAGGACATTTTAGAAAATGCTTTAGAGCAAGTTAAAGTTTATTCTGTTGATGATGATGACACAGATGAACTTGAAAAAGAAATAATTAGTGCTGATCAAAAAGTTGATATACTAGAACAAGGTGGAGTTCTAAAACCCGATAAAGATATTCAATTAAGTAGGTATACAGTACCCAAAGCTATTTCACGAGAAGAAATAGAAATAAAAATTCAAATGCTGAATGTAAAACAAAAACAAATTATTATGCATATTTTGCATTCTTTTAAGACCAATGAGGTACCATTTAATATATTTTTAAGCGGATCGGCAGGAGTAGGCAAAAGTTTAGTTATAAGCACCATTTATCAGTTAATAAATAATTATTTTAACAATTTACCAGGAAAAACAGTAGATAAACTGTGGGTATTATTGTGTGCCCCTTCAGGTAAAGCAGCATTTTTAATAGAAGGCGTTACTTTACATACTGCATTTGCACTACCAGTTACTCAATTTGGAGGTCAAATGCCTGACTTATCAAATGATATTGCAAATACAATTAGACAAAAATTGTCTGATTTAAAATTATTAATAATTGATGAAATATCTATGGTGGGGGCTAGATTATTAGGTAGAGTAGATACCAGATTGCGACAAATAATGGGAATTAATGAAAATTTTGGCGGTGTGTCGGTTGTTGTAGTTGGCGATTTAAAACAATTACCACCAGTCATGGATAAATATGTTTTTGAAAACGCAACAAAATTAGGTGAATTGGTGGATTCTCCCATATGGCAAAATTTTAATTTTTTTGAATTAACCGAAATAATGCGCCAAAAAGATGATTTAAAATTTGTAGAAGCTTTAAATAATATGGCACGTGGAGAAATGACTGTAGAAAATATTAAACTACTTCAAACAAGAATTGTCACGGAATCTGTAGTACCAGACTCTTGCATCCGACTATATTGTACAAATGAACAGGTAAATAAATATAACCAATATAAAATTGAAAAAATGTCTGGGGAAATTTATAATTATAAAGAAATAAAGAATAAAGAATCTTAAGATTAGTATTTCATCTGGAGTATAACCAATCGTGCAGACGAATATTTTGTGACTATAATATCTTGACTGTACAATCTGATTATATCCTAAATCTGCTATGCTACATTCACTTTAGAAGAAGAAACTTCACCAATCACACCGACATTCATTCGTACTCTACGCGATATCGTAATAAAATATATCTAAAAAATAGGCCTAAACATCAATTTTATTTGAAATCACCTATAGTAGCTGGTTGGTCTCTGTATAATCTTTTACCGGATCACTTTATAAAACTGCGAAATACAAAATTCAAGAAACAAATAAAACAAATATTAACAAAAAATTCTATATATTATATTGATGAATTTGTACAAATCATAAGCTATTTATAAGATTTATATATGTAATGTATGACGTAATGTACTTATCTGTATTGTTTGTGTGTAAACTGATGTATTACTGTTTGTATTTTATAATTTTTTGTGTCATATAATTTTATTGTATTTGTTGACGTATCCTGACAATCATTTTGTTAATATGGATTAAATAAATATGTATGAATGAATGAATCAGTTTCCAAACATTATGTGTTGCCAGTAGTTTCACATGAAAAAAAAGAAAAGATTATTAATGGATTAAAAAGTAAAAAGATGATTGACACAGCAGGCCTGCCTTATGAAATTGACTTTAAATTAGGAATAAAATACATGCTCACAATTAATTTAGATATTGAAGATGGTTTAGTTAATGGCGCTTGTGGAACACTGAAATATATAACCCACTCTAATAAAAATGAGATAATTTTAATTTGGTTAAACTTCATTGAAAATAGAGTTGGACGAAAAAAAAGAGCGAACTATAAAAGTTTAATAGAAAAAAATGACATTTTAATTAATTGTGTTCCAATAGAAAGAGTGTCAAAATCCATTAATGTAAGCGCAAAAATGAATTATGAAATTATTAGAAAACAATTTCCAGTAGTAGCCGCAGAAGCCATCACAGTTCATAAAAGTCAAGGACAAACATATTCAGAAGTATGTCTTGATTTTAGAACCAAACAAAAATTTACACGTCCTATGCTTTACGTAGCTTTTTTCAGAATCTTCAAACGCAAATAAAACAAAAATTGTATATCAAAATGTTAGGTCATTGCATAAAAATTTTAAAAATATTTCTTCTGACAGTTGGTATAATAATAGTCATGTATTAATATTTTCTGAAACAAACACTGTTGCAAATGATATCTTTACCATTTCAAATTTTAAATTATTTTATCGAACAGACCAACAAACGAACATAAGACAGAGAGGAATATTTTGCTATGTGCATGAATCCATAAACGTAGAATGTATTCAGCATATTCAAAAATATGAAAATGACACAAATAAAAAATATCTTGGACATATTGATATACTTGTTATAAAATACCAAAACGTAAATTTAATAACAGGGTATAGATCACCACGGTTTTCATTTAAATTATTTAAAGATGCACTCGAATGTGCAATAAAAAAAACTTTAGTAAATATTAAAAACAAAATAATTTTAATGGGAGATTTTAATTGTGATATTTGTAACATAGAAAGTCCATTAATTCATTTTTTAAATAATTTTAATTTAAAAAGTGCACTAAAATCTGAAATTTCAACAACAGATTTTAACACACAAATAGATGTGATCTTTACTAATTTAGATAATTATAGTGCTGGAATTTATGAAAGTTATTTTCCGATCACAAAGCAATATATTTTTCTATTGATTCTGAACTTATGCCAGTAAAAAACGTAGCAGTAAGCTTTCCACATGTCCAAACTAACAAAACAGCTTCAAAAATAATTGTAACAAAAAAAAATAATTTAAATGAAATTTTAATAGTACCAAATAAAATGCAAATAAAAAAAAATAATACAAAAGATATTCCACTTAATTTGTTGAATGTAAACCAATCAGAAAACACCGAAAAAACTGAAATTAACGAGGTCGCTGGAGAAATGAGAAATATTAAAGAAGTAAACTTTACCGATGTAAACAATGATGACTTTTTATTCAAGTTAAGGTACGATGATAAAAAAAGCATAATTGATAATGACTATCTTACGGATGCTGTAATTAACAGATTTGGGGAATTATTAAATAAATTTTCGCGGCAAGAAAACGAGATAAATCAAAATGAATTCAACCATCAAGACGTTTTGTTTATAAACCCTCAATTGCAGCAATATGTTCAACCAATTTCTGAAGGCCGCCCTAATATTCAACTTGTTTACATTGGTCAGTTTGACCAAAGGAATCAGAATGAAATTGGACATTGGATTTGTACTTACTATGATGGTAACGAAATACATATTTATGACAGCTTAAATTATTCTGTTTGTACAATCGTTAAAAAATTTTTAAGTATACTATATCCTTACAACAATAAACCTAAAATTGTCGAACATAAAGTGCAACAACAAACAAATAACATTGATTGTGGATTATACGCCATTGCTAATGCAGTATCTGTTTATTTTAATTTAAATCCAGAATTAATTCGTTATCACATATCAAATATGCGACCACATTTATGGAATATGCTAAAAGCTAACATTTTGCAACCATTTCCCGCACAAGAACTAGTTATTATAAATGAATTAAAAAATTAATATTAGGTACATTATATTTATTTATGAATTTTGAACAATTTATTAATTTACACAAAAGACCAAATCAAAACACATCCATTGAAAAAGAGAAAGAAATGCACAAACAACTTCTTGTTTCATTCTATTTTAACACAATAATGTAATATTATGTTGAGAAATGTATCAACCTATAACAACAACCGGATAATCAAAATATATTCATTGAAAATTGAAATACATGTCGAAACTTTTTGTTGAATTTTTGTTTTACCGAGATTGGTTTATAAAAAATGTTTTCTCAAAATTTTTACAGTTACATTAAAAACAAAATAATAATTTTAAGTAATAATAATTTTTAAATTTGCTGATTACTGATTACATTTAAGATAAAATTAAGTATTGTTAATTTTTTCTACCTATTTCTTTTCCTTATTATCCCACCTTTCCTCATTGAAGAAAACTACCACCTCCTCGTGGTTTCCATTAGACAGTGATGATTATTTTATTAATAACGTATATTATAAAAATTTTCAATGTTATTGTTAACAATTTATCTTAAATTAATTTTTTTGTTTTGTGTTAATTAAAGAAATTATTTCCACTATCAGTTTATTCATTTTGTGGCAGTGACCAAAGAGTATATTATGATATAAAAACTTCCTTGGGTAATGTTGGATTATCTCGAAAAATATTGCAGTCAATATTTCCCAATACCAGATCGAACATAATATTATTATTGTCATTAACACTATTTTACTGCTGCATATTGATGAAATTTAGAAAGTTAAGCATAATTTGAGTTTTAGCATCGTTACCAGAAATATCACTTAAGTTTGGTAAGTTAAAATCATCTAAGACGAGCACTTTATCTTTGTCACAAATAAGATTATTATGTAAGTGAAAGAAACATTCAAAGTGAAAACGAAACTTCCGTTATTTTTTTTGCAAGGGTCCAGTTATTTTTGGAAAGCCTTCAAACGTGTTGTGTACTATCGTATATTCATCAGTTTTTTTGGAATATCTTCGGGCGTCATCGGTTACGTTTGGTTATCTTGAAAATGTTTTTAAATGTGTTATGATGATATATGGTATATTATGTTGTCTTGATAATGTCTTTAAATTTGTTTTGGATGTTATCGGGTATGTTCGGTTGTCTTCAGAATTACTTTTTCAAATGTGTTTGTTTGACGTTGGGTGTAAACGTATAGTGTGTTCCAAAAAATAATTGCTGCCATTTTAACTTATACTGGAAGTGACGTCATCAAAGGTAATATAATTATTTTCGTCCTTGGACCGAATGTAATCTATTGGCGAAAACCGCATTTTGATCATTTTAAGAGTTTCTTAGTAGGTACCTATATTGTTTTAACAATTTTTTTAAAATTTGTTTAAATATAAGTATAGCACAATGTATATTGTGGAATTAAAAAAAAATACTTGTTTAAATTACATAAAAAAACTGCAATTTTATCTTATAAAAAAATGAGTGCCGCCAATTTAGCTTACACCGGAAGTGACGTAATCAAAGGTAATATCAGCACAGCATTTTCCTCCTTGACCCGAATGCAATCGATTGGCGAAAACCGCATTTCGATAACTTTAATAGTTTCTGAGTATAGAGCGTTTCAGTCATTTTTTAAAAATGATTTTTTTAATACTATTTTCAAAAAATAAGTATAGCACAATATATATTGCTGAATTCAGAAAAAATACTCTTTTAAACTACATAAAAAAACTGCAAATTTATATTATAAAAAAAATGAGTGCCGCCAATTTAGCTTACACCGGAAGTGACGTAATCAAAGGTAATATCAGCATTTTCCTCCTTGGCCCGAATGCAATCGATTGGCGAAAACCGCATTTCGATAACTTTAATAGTTTCTGAGTACAGAGCGTTGCAGTCATTTTTTAAAAATGATTTTTTTAATACCATTTTCAAAAAATAAGTATAGCACAATATATATTGCTGAATTCAGAAAAAATACTCTTTTAAACTACATAAAAAAACTGCAACTTTATATTATAAAAAAAACGAGTGCCGCCATTTTAGCTTATACCGGAAGTGACGTCATCAAAGGTAGTATCACCATTTTCGTCCTTGGCCCGAATGCAATCTATTGGCGAAAACCGCATTTCGATAACTTTAATAGTTTCTGAGTATAGAGCGTTGCAGTCATTTTTTAAAAATGATTTTTTTAATACTATTTTCAAAAAATAAGTATAGCACAATATATATTGCTGAATTCAGAAAAAATACTCTTTTAAACTACATAAAAAAACTGCAACTTTATATTATAAAAAAAATGAGTGCCGCCAATTTAGCTTACACCGGAAGTGACGTAATCAAAGGTAATATCAGCATTTTCCTCCTTGGCCCGAATGCAATCGATTGGCGAAAACCGCATTTCGATAACTTTAATAGTTTCTGAGTATAGAGCGTTGCAGTCATTTTTTAAAAATGATTTTTTTAATACTATTTTCAAAAAATAAGTATAGCACAATATATATTGCTGAATTCAGAAAAAATACTCTTTTAAACTACATAAAACAATTGCAACTTTATCTTATAAAAAAAACGAGTGCCGCTATTTTAGCTTATACCGGAAGTGACGTCATCAAAGGTAGTATCACCATTTTCGTCCTTGGCCCGAATGCAATCTATTGGCGAAAACCGCATTTCGATAACTTTAATAGTTTCTGAGTATCGAGCGCAAGTTGCAGTCATTTTTTAATAAATATTTTTTTAACACTTTTTTCAAAAAATGAGTATATCACAATATATATTGCTGAATTAAAAAAAACACTCTTTTAAACTACATTAAAAAAACTGTAACTTTATATTATAAAAAAACCAGTGCCGCCATTTTAGCTTATACCGGAAGTGACGTCATCAAAGGTAATATCAGCATTTCCGTCCTTGGCCCGAATGTAATCGATTGGCGAAAACCGCATTTCGGTAACTTTAATAGTTTCTGAGTATAGAGCGTTGCAGTCATTTTTTAAAAATGATTTTTTTAATACTTTTTTCAAAAAATAAGTATAGCACAATATATATTGCTGAATTCAGAAAAAAATACTCTTTTAAACTACATAAAAAACTGCAACTTTATCTTATAAAAAAAATGAGTGCCGCCATTTTAACTTACACCGGAAGTGACGTAATCAAAGGTAATATCAGCATTTTCGTCCTTGGCGCGAATGTAATTCATTAGCGAAAACCGCATTTCGATAACTTTAATAGTTTCTGAGTATCGAGCGTTGCAGTCATTTTTTAATAATTATTTTTTTAACACTTTTTTCAAAAAATAAGTATAGCACAATATATATTGCTGAATTCAGAAAAAAATACTCTTTTAAACTACTTAAAAAAACTGCAACTTTATATTATAAAAAAAATGAATGCCGCCAATTTAGCTTACACCGGAAATGACTTAATCAAAGGTAACATCAGCATTTTCCTCCTTGGCCCGAATGCAATCGATTGGCGAAAACCGCATTTCGATAACTTTAATAGTTTCTGAGTATAGAGCGTTGCAGTCATTTTTTTAAAATGATTTTTTTAATACTATTTTCAAAAAATAAGTATAGCACAATATATATTGCTGAATTCAGAAAAAATACTCTTTTAAACTACATAAAAAAACTGCAACTTTATCTGATAAAAAAAACGAGTGCCGCCATTTTAGCTTATACCGGAAGTGACGTCATCAAAGGTAGTATCACCATTTTCGTCCTTGGCCCGAATGCAATCTATTGGCGAAAACCGCATTTCGATAACTTTAATAGTTTCTGAGTATCGAGCGCAAGTTGCAGTCATTTTTTAATAAATATTTTTTTTAACACTTTTTTCAAAAAATGAGTATATCACAATATATATTGCTGAATTAAAAAAAACACTCTTTTAAACTACATTAAAAAAACTGTAACTTTATATTATAAAAAAACCAGTGCCGCCATTTTAGCTTATACCGGAAGTGACGTCATCAAAGGTAATATCAGCATTTCCGTCCTTGGCCCGAATGTAATCGATTGGCGAAAACCGCATTTCGGTAACTTTAATAGTTTCTGAGTATAGAGCGTTGCAGTCATTTTTTAAAAATGATTTTTTAATACTTTTTTCAAAAAATAAGTATAGCACAATATATATTGCTGAATTCAGAAAAAAATACTCTTTTAAACTACATAAAAAAACTGCAACTTTATCTTATAAAAAAAACGAGTGCCGCCATTTTAGCTTATACCGGAAGTGACGTCATCAAAGGTAGTATCAGCATTTTCGTCCTTGGCGCGAATGTAATTCATTAGCAAAAACCGAATTTCGATAACTTTAATAGTTTCTGAGTATCGAGCGTTGCAGTCATTTTTTAATAATTATTTTTTTAACACTTTTTTCAAAAAATAAGTATAGCACAATATATATTGCTGAATTAAAAAAAAATACTCTTAAACTACATAAAAAAACTGCAACTTTATATTATTAAAAAAATGAGTGCCGCCAATTTAGCTTACACCGGAAGTGACGTAATCAAAGGTAATATCAGAATTTTCCTCCTTGGCCCGAATGCAATCGATTGGCGAAAACCGCATTTCGATAACTTTAATAGTTTCTGAGTATAGAGCGTTGCAGTCATTTTTTAAAAATGATTTTTTTAATACTATTTTCAAAAAATAAGTATAGTACAATATATATTGCTGAATTCAGAAAAAATACTCTTTTAAACTACATAAAAAAACTGCAACTTTATCTTATAAAAAAAACTAGTGCCGCCATTTTAGCTTATACCGGAAGTGACGTCATCAAAGGTAGTATCACCATTTTCGTCCTTGGCCCGAATGCAATCTATTGGCGAAAACCGCATTTCGATAACTTTAATAGTTTCTGAGTATCGAGCGCAAGTTGCAGTCATTTTTTAATAAATAGTTTTTTTAACACTTTTTCCAAAAAATGAGTATATCACAATATATATTGCTGAATTAAAAAAAACACTCTTTTAAACTACATTAAAAAAACTGTAACTTTATATTATAAAAAAAACCAGTGCCGCCATTTTAGCTTATACCGGAAGTGACGTCATCAAAGGTAATATCAGCATTTCCGTCCTTGGACCGAATGTAATCGATTGGCGAAAACCGCATTTCGATAACTTTAATAGTTTCTGAGTATCGAGCGTTGCAGTCATTTTTTAATAATTATTTTTTTTAACACTTTTTTCAAAAAATAAGTATAGCACAATATATATTGCTGAATTCAAAAAAAAATTCTCTTTTAAACTACATAAAAAAAACTGCAACTTTATCTTATAAAAAAAATGAGTGCCGCCATTTTAGCTTATACCGGAAGTGACGTCATCAAAGGTAATAACAGCATTTTCGTCCTTGGCCCGAATGTAATCGATTGGCGAAAACCCCATTTCGATAACTTTAATAGTTTCTGAGTTTAGAGCGTTGCAAGGAATGTGTACGTACAGACTACAGACTACAGACTACAGACTACAGACTACAGACGACAGACGGAAAATTTTTTTTTGCATATTTTGAATCTACGTATTCGGAAACGCAAAGATATGTAAAAATTTCCATAGGTCAAATTTTTTTTTTTGGAAAACTAATACAATACTTCCCTTTTACTTCGTACTCGGGAAGTAAAAAAATTTTCCGTCTGTAGTCTGTAGTCTGTACGTACACATTCCTTGCAACGCTCTAAACTCAGAAACTATTAAAGTTATCGAAATGGGGTTTTCGCCAATCGATTACATTCGGGTCAAGGACGAAAATGCTGTTACTACCTTCGATGACGTCACTTCCGGTAAAATTGCAACCAGAATTGTCGTCGTTATTTATTAGTCGAATACAATTTATCAAATTTTAGCTGGTTTTTCTTCAATTTCTCATAATACTTACCTACAGCTACATCGCCTTACATTAATAAAAAAAATAATTATTAAAAAATGACTGCAACGCTCGATACTCAGAAACCATTAAAGTTATCGAAATGAGGTTTTCGCTAATGAATTACATTTGGGCCAAGGTCGAAAATGCTGATATTACCTTTGATGACGTCACTTCCGGTGTAAGCTAAAATGGCTGCACTCATTTTTTTTATAAGATAAAGTTGCAGTTTTTTTAATGTAGTTTAAAAGAGTATTTTTTTCTGAATTCAGCAATATATATTGTGCTATACTTATTTTTTGAAAAATGTGTTAAAAAAATCATTTTTAAAAAATGACTGCAACGCTCTAAACTCAGAAACTATTAAAGTTATCGAAATGCGGTTATCGCCAATCGATTGCATTCGGGCCAAGAACGAAAATGCTGATATTACCTTTGATTACGTCACTTCCGGTGTAACCTAAAGGGCGGCACTCATTTTTTTTTATAAGATAAAATTGCAGTTTTTTATGTAGTTTAAGAGTATTTTTTTCTGAATTCAGTAGTATTTATTTTTTGAAAAAAGTGTTAATACGAGGGAAGTCTCGTGGCAACTTGCCAGAATTTTTTTACTTCTCGAGTACGAAGTAAAAGGGAAGTATTGTATTAGTGTTCCAAAAGAAAAATTTGCCCTATGGAAATTTTTACATATCTTTGCGTTTCTGAATAAGTCTATAGATTCAAAATATGAAAAAAAAAATTTCCGTCTGTCGTCTGTAGTCTGTAGTCTGTACGTACACATTCCTTGCAACGCTCTAAACTCAGAAACTATTAAAGTTATCGAAATGCGGTTTTCGCCAATCGATTACACTCGGGCCAAGGACGAAAATGCTGATATTACCTTTGATGACGTCACTTCCGGTATAAGCTAAAATGGCGGCACTGGTTTTTTTATAAGATAAAGTTGCAGTTTTTTTAATGTGGTTTAAAAGAGTGTTTTTTTCTGAATTCAGCAATATATATTGTGATATACTTATTTTTTGAAAAAAGTGTTAAAAAAAATAATTATTAAAAAATGACTGCAACGCTCGATACTCAGAAACTATTAAAGTTATCGAAATGCGGTTTTCGCTAATGAATTACACTCGAGCCAAGGACGAAAATGCTGGTATTACCTTTGATTACGTCACTTCCGGTGTAAGCTAAAATGGCGGCACTCATTTTTTTATAAGATAAAGTTGCAGTTTTTTTATGTAGTTTAAAAGAGTATTTTTTCTGAATTCAGCAATATATATTGTGCTACACTTATTTTTTGAAAAAAGTGTTAAAAAAATCATTTTTAAAAAATGACTGCAACGCTCTATACCTACTCAGAACTATTAAAGTTATCGAAATGCGATTTTCGCCAATCGATTGCATTCGGACCATGAACGAAAATGCTGATATTACCTTTGATTACGTCACTTCCGGTGTAAGCTAAAATGGCGGCACTCATTTTTTTATAAGATAAAATTGCAGTTTTTTTATGTAGTTTAAGAGTATTTTTTTTTAATTCAGTTGCATTTATTTTTTAAAAAAAGTGTTAATACGAGAGAAGTCTCGTGGCAACTTGCCAGAATTTTTTCTTACTTGATACGTGCAGGTTTGGCAATAGCGAAAGGCAAGAAATGACAAAAGCCCGCTATTTTCCTTGGTAAAGCGTTAATTGGAATGCGATGGTAATTATTTTAAGTAGATGGAGCATTCAAAATAATTTATGCTCATAACATGTGAAAACTGAATTCGTTTTTCTACAGGCGTTATGCATTATAACAATTGTTATTTATTTATGGTTATTACGTAAAGCGGTTTATAATATTATCTCTAAGGTTGTACGCAACACTGATTCTATCTGACCTCTGTTTTCTTTAAAATACACTGAACGCATTGTTAGCTAACTGACCCGCCACATTTTTCGTCGACAGTTTCGTATTTGAAAATGTCGACAGGACGCAAGCTAAAGACTGCCAAATTAATCTAGGATCGGAAGTAACCGAGTAATGAGTTAAGGCTTTGAACTAAAATTAAGTTTCTCTCGCTTTTAGATTTATCGTATTTTTGCGAACGACCCCCTAATTATCGCATAAGCAATAATACTTCCGATCCCGATTCAATTTCTTTTCAGGAGGGTCGAGGGTACAAGATTGATTGCGATTGTCTATCGCTTGTAATTGGTAACCTTTCCCTCGCACTTTCGCAAATGACACACAATTAAGGTTGAATTATGCATTTTATTTACAATAATTAATTGTTTTATAGTTTTTTTTCGTTATTTATCTGATATTTTATCAGCCTTAAAGTAGTCCAAGGTGTTTACTATGCAACATTATGCCGTGCTAGGTACAAAAGTTTTGTCCAAATTTACTTGTAGGTACACCGATCCACTCTAGATAAGTAAAATTGTCTGCGGATTGGTAAAATTTATGTTCGTATCCACTTACGTAACATTTTTTGCTTTAAAACAAGTATGGTGCTTGATAAAAAAAAAGGCATTACTCGCCTCTTCAATTCTACCCACGATTTCCTTACTAATTGCTCGAAGGGCTTGTAAATGCTGACTTATATGTTTTGTGTTTGCTGAGGCGTATCATTATCCTCTTTATCAGTGCGTTAGATTGCCACCCCAATTAAACACATCAATTTTTTGTAATATTTTGCGAAGGTGCGTTATGTTTAACGTTTTCAGTTTATATGGGTAAATTAATTTCTCCCTCTTTAAGCAACATATGCTGGTTGATGCGCTTGAGCTCCTTGCAGAGCTCGATTAATTGTACAAGTATGGAAAGTGCTTATTTTCTTTTTATGTTAGTTGCTAGTAACTTGATGGTACCCATTCGCGACACCGGTTGCCTTGTGTGTGTGTTTATCTTTTAGTATTACAGAAGTTTTATTAAAATTTTAGTATACTAATCAAAAATGGACAGAGAAATGCCATTTTAACTCTTCAGATGCGTTTACTATTAAATTTGTACTTGAAAATCTAGTTCGACCTGTTTACATCGCAAGGATAACAGGGGCGCTATAACTAGATACAGATTTTTTAATCAATTAAAACCGGTGGCGGTTTGTAAGCGCTTATCAAAAAACGGTAACCAGTAAATAATTTTAAAGGAATGTGCAAATTACCTAAAAAATTTAAATTGTGTCTGTGATAACAAAAATTTAACGAATTTTGCACATTTCTTTGCACTTTGTACCAACGATCGTGATTGTAATGTTCTCGAAATAAAAAAAAAAGTTTAGTGAAAATGTTGGAGCAGCATCGAGTGTTAGGGGAAAGGTCAGGAACGGTATCCTGTATACCTCTTCAGTTGCATCTTAATTTTCCAACTTATGGATTTTTCCCTCGCAGACTGAGACGATGGGGTTCAACCGGCTCTTGGGTATTTATTTTGTTTTTCAATTTTATAATTATTTATAAGCGCAAATGACTCACGGGTTATAAAATGATTGCTGTTACGATTTCACTTTCATTATTATTTGAATGTTCTAAAAAAGTTGAATAATAAAGCTTAATTTGTGTGATTATTTTTAATTGAAATTGCAAAAGTGCCATTAGAGAGAAAAATATACGTGTGAACGAATCTTTTCCGCTTATATTAGGATTTAGATTATTTCGTGAATTTTTATTTAATTACGCATTATACGATTTTTGTTAATTACTTTCACGTTATTATAAATGCAAAACGCGTTCAGCATTAGAACAAGTCCATTGCCAAAAATTTATAATTAAGCATAGGTACGTGCACTATCTGCAAGGTGTTAATGGTATACATAGCCGTCTCAAAGATGACGTAGTAATAAGAAAAAGGCCCCTAAGGATATTTTCAATATCGATTGGTTAATTAAAGAACACGACCATAAATGTAAAGTTTAATTGATTATATATAAGGCAAAGTCTTATTAGTGTAATTATATGTTGATTGGTTCATTCAGAACACATGATCACAAGTACAGAATTGTGATCAAAGCGTGTTCAAATGTTTGTTTATTCATACATTGTATTATAAAACATTTAATAAGGAATTAGAAAAAAAAAAGATCCGTTACAGTCAGTGTACGTGGATGAGTAACATTTTTACTTTCAATGTCTAAGGAATCCTGTTATCTGTCGTTTATTTTGCAATTTTTTTAAGTTAGGTGCCATAAAAATTTGTTTAATATTCCCAAAAGTCAGAGTAGCTATAGAAACCGCAATATTTTGTTTAAATTTTGTAGCATTTCCCTTACATCTGGAAATTTCTCTTTTTGAAATCGAATTAAATTTGATGATAATAATAATAAGAATAATAATAACTTTATTCCCCGAATAAAACAGTTTGTTACATGGTTTTTTTGTTTTAAATTTCCCGCCATTTAAAAACGCGAGGAAATTTTGTTATCATTTAATCAAATTTTTAGGTGTTGCAATTGCAATGGTTAATTACCCATAATATATTTCGATGGTACAGAGGAACCATACGGGACCGAACCAGTGAATTGTCAATTGGCCCTCTACAATTTCTTCACTGATTGGTTTTGTTTTTATCCTATTTCTGTTTCATATTTCCTCTATTCTTCATTATTTTTTTCGGTAATGTTTCTGTAATTTTTGCACATCTAAATTATTCATATCTATTATTTTTTTATTTTTCAGTGTTTTTCATATATCCCCATCTTTGTTCTTGCCGAATGCTTTTTTTGTATCGATGTAACGTATATGTCTTTATTTGTCAATTTTTTACTTTATTGTCTTATGGTAACCGGCGTTTCTTCCTCGTCTGGAACCGTATTGTGAGGTCTCTAGACTAGAGTATTTTAGATTCGCCTAAGTATTTTTTCTGGGATACTCGATAGTATTATTTCCCTATAATTAATTGTTATAGTCTGTCTCATCTAATTTTGGTATATCGGCAATTCAGTATTTGCAACTACATGCAGATTTTGAAACTATGAAGAAAAGGGTAGATGCATGTCTTAAATGTGGTGTTGAACATTTTCAACACATCTTATAAGTGCATGTTATTTGAGAGCGTGATTATAAGAGCATTTCCTTAGAACACTTCCTTCTTAAAAGTCAAACATAACTAAGCTGAAGTTGGTCAGATTGAGACTATTATCATTTTTCATAAGAGCGTCTGGGTTAGTCATTTTTGATAACCCACAAATCCAGTATCTTTTCCTGCATCATGGTATCTTCTAGCCATCGAATTTAGTATGTTCCTCGGTTATATTCACTGCTACTTCTTTAACACTAGGTTTTAAAAACAATTACGGCAGTCTTCTATTTTATTTTAAGAATAAGGGTTTTTTCTGTGGCATGTAAAATATTCTTGAATTTCTTCTTATTATATTTATTATTTGCGTCATATTATACAATTTTTGAAAAAAAAATTACACAACAATTCGCCATACAAATAGGTAGGCTTTTTCAAGTCTGTAAAACAAAACATTTTTTATATTAGATTGTAACAAAGTTAAAAGTCTATACCGTGAGGACCAAAAGTTTGGAATAATGGATTTTTTTCGTTTCCTGTCAGAAATATCAAAAAACTATTGGACACGTCAAATTGATTTTCGTAATGGAAAACATTTTGCGATAGTTTTCAATGTTCGTGCCCCCACCCCGTCTGCGCAGTGACGCCATCAATATTTTTTTAATGAGAACACTTCACTTCTTTACGACTTTTCAATCTCTACATATACAGGAAACACGCCTGTTTTGGGACACTTAGGCCAGTTTCTTAAAAAAACGCTCGGACACGTCGATTTTTTATTTTTGGGGGACAACTTTTGATGTCAAATTTGACTTTGTCAGTTCAACCCCCTAGCCCCATCAACCCCTAACTCAAGAATTTAAATAGGAAAAGGGAGTCGAGCGACCCCTCATTTGAAGGGGTCTTTTAATTCTCTGTTAGTCTATTCGACAGTATGAATGAAAATTAGTTTTATTCAATTTTTTTTCGCCCCCATGAAAAACACCCTCTAGCTAGATTAACTAAGGTGGGGGTGTTGTTTAGGAAAAATCCTGAAATGTGCCGTTCAAAAGGTCAAAGGTGGCGTGTTTCAGGATTTTGCTTCTCATTCCTTTGCTGTACTGTATTACTTTTTGTCCTTAGCTACTTTTCCCTTTTATTACGCTTTTTCACCATTCTTGTCTCTTTATGCTTTTATTAGATACGTTCGTTACCCTACATGTCTCATTCGCTGCACCTAGTATTACATTTTTTTTTAGTTTGGTCCATTCTCTCCAACTCCTTTTTTTTTCTTATCGTTGTTTGTATACCGTTCCATTATTTCCATATATGTATTTCTTTTTAAGATTCTCCTCTTTTAGTTTATAGCTCTTTATTTTTTCCTTTATTTTTTCTTCTTATCTAACTTTTTACCGAGTAGTGATCACTCCCAACTATCTGTTGTTCTTTTTTTTCCTTTATGGTATTTGTTCTTCTCCTGTATTTTTTGTTTACCATCTTAAATCTTATCTTTTTCTGTTTGGCGTCTCTTAATTCTCCGACTTGTTATCGTATTAATTGTATTTCACTTTCTCCTTTTTGTTAAATCACATTCACTACATTGTGTTTGCCCTTCAGTATGTTTATTTTTTCCGGTAAGCCTTCGATTTTTATTACTCTTACCTTGTCTCCATATTCTTACTGTATTTCTTATTGCTTCTAAATGTTTTTGAGTACTTATCTTATTTAGTTGTTTTCTTTTTATATTATCCTAATTTTTCTGTTTTCTATTAGTCTCATCTAATTTATTTCCTAGGTTTCATTACTATTTTTCAGCTCTTTGATTAATTTTAAATCATCCCGTTCATTGCAATATTTAATTCCTCTTCCCCTCGTAACAATGCCGTTATGAAGCTGATGACGCGCTTGGTTTTTTTATATTATTCATTATAGGAAGAGAATAAATAATATTATTTTAGTTTTTGTAAGAAGTAGGTACCTACAGTAGTTGCACCAACAAATTAGGGAATGGAATGGGGCGTGGTAGATTTAGGGTTATCGTTATCAACTTATCAGTATCACACATTCAGGCTCACCATCTCATAGGGAATGGGTATTTATGAAATTTTTTCAGTCAAATCGCTATAATTTTTATCTTGTCGCGGGGTTGGCATTAAAAGAAAATCCCACCGAGAGAGCGTGCTGTGCGCGAAGTACTCGGCTACCGTGGCCCATAAACGGTCAATCTTTTAAAATACATACATATATACATTGGTTTGTTACTGTAATAAATTAAGCAGATATTCGCGTATTAAATATCGAATAGTTCACATTCTGTTGACATAATTGCCAATTCAGAGAACCTTTTTTGTAAAATAATTTTTGATTGGTTTAAGTTTAGAAAATCAACATTCATCTAACACCGGATTTTTTTCTCTCAACATTTTGTTCTTAAGACAATGTTAGAAAACGCGTACAGTGACCAATAGGTCATTTGCCGTCCCCTTAGTGTGATTTGAGCACGTCCCGCCTTTTTTAACGACAAAACAGCCACTTAGCAAATTAGGTCCACCTAGATGGCTATACTTCCGTCTACGTAGTGTTTCTTCAACACCCTCAGATTGCTATACTTACTTGTCGCTAATTTATAGAACCACGACTATCCAACCCAATGAACTTTTGCGTTTTTTTTTGCATTGTAAAAGCTTGATTTTGATAGGTCTAGATATTGAACATAATTTGTTACTAAATATTTTTCGAATTGTTTCAAATTCTATTGGAAAATTGATTTTTCGAACGGTGAAATATTTTCATATCAAAGCGTCGTAAATTTTCATTTTTTTTGGGGTGATAAATCGTGTTTTATTAACATTATTTCATCATAGCTTAAGTGTTTAATGATTGAATTGTTTTGACATTATTATTTAAATAGTGATAGTAACGTTATAAAGTTCGATTAGTTTGTTCGTAGCAGAAGAAGGTGACGTGACCGACGATCATTCATTAAATTGGTAAATAAGTTCAAAATATTTTTCATTTCTAAATTGCGCGATTATTCCAAAGTTCTCATTCTGATGATTATTTTTACCTATTGTTTACAACATTTAATTTGCATTTACCTTTCTTGAACAGTAATTTATTAATACATAAATGTCATTAACAACAGCTTATCTAAATTGCAAACTCATTATGTAGATATTTACATACTTAATCTTCCCAAAAATATTTACTTTGGAGAAAATACTATAAAATAAATTGTCTTCTTTGCAGAGTCCATCAGATGCAGCTGAACAGTCACTAGCGAACGGTGTAGACATGAGTGCGAGTTGTGTGAGAATTGCCGAAGACTACACAAAAAGAAAGAATGTACTTAGAGTTTCCTCTGTGCTTCCTTGCCGCTCCGAATTGCTTTTGCAAGCAGATAGTCCGGTCGATTTGGCTGATTGGGTGAAGGCGTTACAAGAGCAAGTGGGAACCACCGACATTGAAAGCAAAACGGTAGGTTATCAAATCATGTACCACTTAAAACGGTATCTTATCAGAATTGTTCCTGCTTTTATCGGAGAATTTTTTTTATTTACCGATCAGCTATTAAAATGAGAAAACACAGCATTTCAGGCTGGAACATTATTGCTGATATTACATGTGTATGAAAATAATTTTTTATTATACTTAACTTTGTTATTTTACAGGACGGCATTGTTGGTTCAAAACTACCCCAAGCAATACACGCTTCAACCACTACACAAGTTCAAGGATCTAGTAGGTTATCACCCCAGCCAAATAAATCGAAGCTTCCATCGTTACGGAATCGATCCCCGACTGGGCAATCACCTGTCAGCAAAACGAGAAAACCGTCACAAGTCAACGAAGGACCAACAAGCCCAAAGTCGAAAACATGGAAAGGGCGAGTGGCCAAACAGTTTCGTAAAATACAAGGTGCAAGTTCACCCAGTTCGCCCACAGCGCCTGAAGCATCCACGTTTGGTGTACCTTTAGAACATTGTTATCCTTCTAATCACAACCCGAACGTTCCTCGTTTAGTGGAAGTGTGTACCGAAATTGTTGAAAGTAAGGGTTTAGATATCATCGGTGTATACAGAGTACCTGGTAACAGTGCAGCAATAACCGCTTTAACTAACTCGGTTAATCAGAGTTTCGAAGGAGTTCCAATAGTTGATGCACAATGGAATGACGTACACGTGGTTAGCAGTCTCTTGAAATCGTTTTTTAGGAAATTACCCGATGCATTGTTAACAAGTGGTTTGTATTCAAATTTTATCGAAGCTGACAAGGCCAAAGATCCCAACGTACGAATGGAGGAAATACGAAAATTAGTGCGGTGTCTTCCGCCTCATCATTATCACACATTGAAGCATTTAATGTTGCATTTGAAGAAGGTCACCGATAATTCTGAAATAAATAAAATGGAGGGGAGAAACTTGGCTATAGTATTCGGACCTACACTTATAAGAGCCGTCCAAGATGATATGGCCACGTTGGTGAACGATATGACACATAATTATAAAATAGTGGAATCTCTTATTTGTTATGTAATAATTAATAATTTAACCGAATGCGACAACTAAAATTGGATGTTTTAGGCTGATTGGTTTTTCTCGGAAGAAAGTACCTCCAGTTTAAATTTAACTACTTCATTACCTGTCGACTCTTTGAATAACGAACTAGATGTCGCAAGTAATCGGGCACTACTTTTAGATAATATTAGTAAAGTTGAAGGTATTGTTACTCTTCCCGTAGTGCCATTTGTTTAATGTTAAAATTTTTGTAGGAATAAAAGGAGATAAAGTACCTGGTAGAGAATTATTATCATCTATCATTTCGGCGGCTCATCGAAAAATGAGGAAGGGTGGTAAAACTACCAACTCGAGTGATATGAAAGATGATCTCATTACCCCTATTGGAATGAAAGAGTTTACATCACAATCTAATTTTCCTAGCGATCTCAAACAGGTAGGTAAGTCAAAAAATGTCTCGTTCCAAATTTACACAATATTTTTAGAATTTATCCGAAGGAAAATCAAGTGATATACCTACTACAATAGTTGACATTGAGAAATCAAACCAACAAATGGAAAGGGGAACCTATTTCAATTATTCGGATCAAGAAAATTATAGGAGGAGAATAAAAAATTTTATCCAAGAAACTGAGGCCAATTTACAAAGAAATCGGAAAACCGCGGAATTTTATAGTGATAATTTTGGTGAGTCGGAATTTTTTTTATTTTTTCCAATTATTTGTAAATACTCAAGGTCATCGTTTATTGGGGGAAGTCGTTGGATGACTTTAAAATCTATTTAACAAGACTACTTATACTTTATAGTAGGATTCAGCATTCTTGATTCCTGTGTGTCATCATTTATATGCATATGATAAGTTTAGCTTATTGAAGTATATTCTTAATGGAAAAGTTTCCGCTTAAAAAAAGGTAGGGAATATGGGGCTGTAGTTGTCTCGCTTTTATCTCATGCCTACCATGCCTACAGTTTTGTAGATTGAGTCAAAGTCGGGGTCGGTTTTTTTTGTAGCATTTTAGTTAGGTAGATTATACTTCAATTGTTCTGCTATTCAAGATGTGTGAATCCAGTCAACAGACAACCAAATAGGCGATTTTTTCCAAACATTCGATAATAAATTATAAATTAAATAATAAATAAAATCACAAAACCTCTTCCATATTAAATGTTTTTATGTGAAAGCTTGTTTTACCGATTAGTTTTGATCGTAATGATCATCTTAAGGTTTAAAATTATGAAGTTTCTAATAATTAAATATGATGAAACATATTAGTTGAGTGGTGTGATTTTTAAAATACATCTCAGTGATAGATAATCGATTTTAATTAATGTCTCCTTATTTTCAGATGAAAATATATCGAGAGGGTTACATAATATGAACCAAGAAAATAAAATTACGTCACTGTCTCATTCGAATTTTGGTGATACCTACGCCATCACAAAAACGCAAAGTGCATCGAACGTCTTCTACAGACCCATAAACGGTAACACGAGGCATTCTGCGAATAGTGTTTTAACTGTGCAATTTAGTAAAAACTCTGGTGATATAAATAATACACAAAGTGTTAGTTTAAAAAATGGTGATAAATCGGGAAGTTTTGATTTTAATCAAAATAAAGAACGTCGTGAAACCGCGAACAGTAATTATCAAAATTCGTTTAAAAAAAAGTTTAGCGATTCGAATAATATCGGTGTGTCGTGTCCTAAACCTTTTGATAAAGCGATTCTTAGGAGAGGTAGTTCCGTCGAAAATGTTAATACGAGCATCATGGATCTTACATCTAATGGAACGTTAAAAAAAGTGAAATATGCTAATGAGGTAATTTATCGTTACAAATTTTCGTGTATCGATACATAAAGTAATTTTGTTACAGAACGATTTGGGTCAACGGACCGGATCCTTAGACTCATTACACAAGTTACATGATGCAGATGATGGTATGTTTAGTTATTCTTAGTTTTTTATGATTTATTAAATAATAAGATGGGATAAAACCAATCATTATGCTGTGTATAGAATTTTCAAATACAGAAGTTAGTTTGTTTTAATCCTATCTTGGTACATAGTTATAGCTTATATATCGCGTTATAATTTAGCAGTTGCTTGGTTTTTGGATTGTATAGTAGATCACTCTCTAAATGTTTGGACAATCTTTTGAAAATGTCAATCACTATACCTACCATATTTCGAATCATCAGTAATGGTAAATGTCTATATCTATTATGATATACAGGGTGTTAATACTAAGTTGTAACGGTCGAAAATGGCAGTGGAACTAATTCAAACAAATAACTTTTCTTAGTTCAAATTTTTTATTTGTAGCCGCAGTTCATAGTTATTTTTTGTTTTTTGTTTTTTGAAAAATCGTCATTACTTACATTTAAAAAATACAAAAACCTTCAGCATTTGCTTTTGGTCTTCTAAAACATTTGTAGTTAAATTATTTTCTATTTTATCAAATAACAAAATGGCGACCGATCAAAAATTTCAAAACAAGATACATATTTTGAAAACCACTCAATCGATTTTTGAAAATAAAACATGAAAAAATTTTTTAAACTATCTGTAACATTTCTCTGAAACATTTTTTTTCGATCTGTCCAAAAAAAATTTTTATTCAAATTGAATTACAAGATAAATTTGAACAAACTGCAACTTTGTTATTAACACCCTGTATATAATATCAATGTTAGTTCTATAGCATACACACTAAAATTTATCGGTTATTCATTTAAATGGGGGAGCATTTTTATATAAATTTACTTGCTTGTACGCAACAATTATGGGTAACAGTTGAGTATGCGGGTCCATCCCAATTTCGGGAAGAAATTTTAGGGATGATAAGGGGAAGGGGTCCCTTATAGGAAACATTAAAAAAAGATTGTCCCGGAAGACGACCCTTTTTATTTTAAAAGAAATTATTTTGTTATGCATTTAATTGTAGTGTTACAGTGTACTGTTTAATAGGTGGCGTTATAGGTATGAATTTGTAAATAAAAAATACATATGAAAAGAACAGTAAAGCATTACTCAACACGTAATCGATAAGTTAAGAAATTGTAGAATAATCAAAAGAGAGTCGATATCTATTTATTATATACGTACCTTAATGACTGTTGTCTGTTCTTGAATTGAAAGAACGTATCATTAACATGTAGGTTGTTACATGTAAACGTACTTGGGTATTGCAAGTCACATACCAGCCAGTAATTAATTTAATAGTAAAGGCGTCAGATAAAAACGACTTCGGGAATGCTCCTCTCAACCTATGACACAGATCAATGTGCAGAATTTATTCCCGTTATTGAACTTTTCAACAATTTAGTGACTTGCAGTCATTATGTTATAGCTTTTCTTACTTCTCTAGTAATACTCTCTTATAGGGGAAAAGTTGAAACGGTTTGGTGCATGGCTCCGCATTCACAATTACCCAGTTATGTTGCATATCATTTCTTTTTTGAAAAAATGTATAAAATCGCAGAACTTTATACTGATATTCAGTCAATGTTTGGTACTAATGGTGTTGGATATGTTAGGCTATGGAGCCCCAGTGGCTCCTGTGCGAGGTTGGAGGCCTGTACGTCCCCCAACAGCGCCTCAACGCCCTCCTCGTACCCGTTTCCGCAACAGGTTTTAAATGAGGTATTTAGCTGTGCCGCTTTTGCACTTGCTTAGCGTGTATTATACAAAACCAGCCTAACATACGAGCACAGCACTAATCAAAATTTGGATTGCGTCTGTTATGGTAACACACATACAAATAACATCAATTTTATTTGCACGAATCTTCGCTTTCATTGTCTTTTGCTTACTAATATTTGTACTACTTCGATTATTATCTTTCAGGAGGAGATTTGCAGTCGACGATAATGAAAATTTTTGACGAGAAAAAGAAAACCCTAAACCCTTTATTGGGAACAGATTTACCATATGCGGATGAATCACCGGAACGACAAGCATTTGATAATTCTGTTCGTCAAAATAAGGAAAATGTACCTGCTTCGCCTAAGCTTTACCGCAACCCAAGTTTACATAAAAGCATGTTAGGTTCTGCTAAGTTTGCCAAATTTACTAACAAAGGAGATTTTAACTCTAAGGAAATAGAAAAAGGAAGTTTTGAAGAAGAAGAAGAAAAGGACAGAGATTGTTCTGAAAACGTACCTGATAATGAACGACACATATCGACTGCCTACAACGTAATTAATAAGCCTAACACCGGTTTAAATTATAATTTTCTTAATGGTAATTCAAAATTGCGTCGATCCGAATCTTTAAATAAACCCGAACGTACGGTATCTCCACCGAATTACAAACTAAAAAGATCTGAAAGCTTGAATAAGGCCAGCGATCGTTTGAAACGTTCCGACAGCTTAACAAAAAACGAAAAAACCGAAAATAATTTAAATAAACGTCGAGAATTGTTCGCGCACACACGAAGAACGAATAAAGAGTTTACGAAATTAAAACGAAAGAATGGAATGCCCGAACGTTCTATTAAAAGGCGACATACAGTGGGCGGTACTAAAGATTTCGATAAAATCAACTGGTTAGATAACAGATACCAAGAGGAAGATTTAAACGCGGAAAAATGCAATAAAGAGAAATGCACATTAAGGACAAGCTCACCCGATCTCAGTTCGACAAGGCGAGAACGATTATTATTCGAGGTAAATTTGGTCGGACCCGAAAATATGGTCGTCGCATTAAGACAACATTTAATAGGTGCGCGACCTCAAAGTTTACCAGAACCTAGAATATTTAACGTACCCTTAGAATCTCACGTTTAAAATTTGGCAAAATTAAATATCGTTGGCGATATTTGTGAAATCGAGTACTTAAAATATTTATTTGGATTGCATTTTTTTTTAGTATTAATTTTTGAAAACAATTACGAAAAATTTTTAACGGTTGACCAACAGATTAATTTTTTGTTGAAGTGCAAAGTTGGGGTTGTGCGTAGTGAGGAACTCAAAGCTGCACCGAACTTAAAAGTTGAACTGCGTTTTTTTTTTTAATTTTTTGGCATTTTTACAGCAGTTGAAAAAGGCAAATCTTCACTTTTGCATGTTAGCCAAGTGCCTTTAAGGTTACAGTTTTAGTCTACTGTGAGTTTACATGACTAAAACTGTAATCTTATCAATGGAGGCGATTTTATCTTGTATGTATTGAACTAATCAGGCTTTGCACCAATAAAATTATAAAGTGCAATAAATAGGTAATGTGCATGGTGTATATTTATTAGAGATCCGCTGTGTAAGAAATTTTTAGCCGAAAATGCCTTCGCTTGTATATAATACAGTTTTAAGCAATTCGTAATTGCAAAAAGACAGAAATGTAATTTCTAACGCATATTTTATGTAGTTAGCGCATTTAATTGTTTTATTATTTATTTTTGTTGGCTTTTTTAAATGTGATTCTAAAATATTCCACTTGTAAGCAAATGAATTTGTGATAAATATTTTTACGTAATTTAGGAGATATAATTTAATGCATTTGTACATACCTGTGTGGTTTATTTGGTTTTTTGGTAATACCAAATAATAAATTGTGCTTCCTTGAAATGAAATTAATTATATGTATTCTCTATATCAAAAACTTATTTAGAAGTGTCTCTGTAATTATACCGATTAGTTTTTATCACCTTAATTGCAGTATTATGTAATACTGTGCCAAATAATTATTATTATTATTACGATTATTCTTATTAATTATAATACTCTGGCTACACTCGATTTATTTGTATATAAAATTGAATTATTTAGATGCTTGAACATGGTGTAGAGAGGTAATGTCAATCTTTAGGCTGTTTCAGTCTTGCCTGTTATTGTTTTCTAATAGTTATAAGTACAAAATGTATGTGTTGTTGTATTTTGTGAAATTTGTAAATACATTTTGAAATAATTCAATGGTTTTTTATTCTCATTATTTATCTAAACACATCGTTAAAATTAGGGGAACACAAAAAGAAATTTAGGAGGTCAATGGGTTTTTTTTATTGTTTTCTCTTCTTACAAGTTTGTTTGCTGAATATGAGTAAGAAAAAACATAATCTAGGGTTGAATATTCTATTTTTGTCTGTGACGGGAAAAAAGTTTGTCATTTTATCAGGTAACAAAATGTCACTTTATAAAATGATTTTTTTCCGGGGAAAAAGCGACTTTTGAAATAGATCGTCTCCCGAGTAGTGATTTTTGGGTCATATTTGGTTTATTTTTGCGTCTGTGTAGCATCCACTACAAGATGGTAATTCGACCAAGTCCTATAGTCTTGTATAAGTTATTAGGTTTCTTACAGTTAGCATTGTCGAAAGCCAGCTTTGGACCACAATATACTTGCTTCAGAGCCAATTGAACTGAAGGATTGGGCAGTGGCGTAATCAGGACATCAAGGGCCTTGCAAGTCGAAAAATTGGGCCCCTATTCCTAAACCAGGATTTTAAAAAAATTGTATTGTTAAAACTCCAAAGAGGAAAAAAGTTAATTCAACTTTTTAGAGCTTTTAGTCATCCTAAGTTCAGCCGAGGGCCTCGGTACACTGTGCACGGGTTTGCACTTATGTACCTATAGTTGCGCCGGTGGCATTGGGTTCCTCTTTAGTCCATACAAGCTCGAGAGTATTTATTGCTTGCTACTTTCTCTTGAGTGCGGTAACACTAGAAAAGCAGTTTAGAGATAATTTTGCAGTGGCATAGCACCTGGAGAGCAGTCCTCTGGTGGTTTTAATTGCTTAGTTCTCAACTTTTCTTGCACTAAGCGTTATTCTTACTAGTTCTTCGTGGAATGTAGTTGGAAGTTTAGTTGTATCTTTAATTAAAATACAGGAATACATATTATCATTACAGAACTACAGTTACAGAACTACACAAAATAATATATCGGATGAGATGCTACTTCAGCATAAAAAAAGACACTGTCTTCCTTTCTATTCTATCCTCTCTTTAGCATAGGCAATCAGCATCCTTCGCTCAATACCTTTGTTATTTAACAGCCTCTTCGTGTTTAGTCGTAAGGCTGCTATCAGGGCTTGCTCTTGCATATCGCACGTGGAGGTTCTGTGGAAGCGGTCATATAAGAGGCTGAAAAGTAGGCGTTGTCCACATTGCGCTTGTACAGAAAAGGTACATTTTGTCTTGACACATGATTAAGAAGTGCTACGTTTGAGCAGAATCCAATTTTGGACCGTCAAACGGGAGCATGTGACAAAATATAACTATCATCGCCGCACAATGATGCCGCGGCGGTATTACCTACGAGAGAACACTATGTATAGGCGATTTACATTAACTGAAGCGCCAGTCAGTGGCAGCATATGCAACTACTGTAAGTAGTATACCCTCGCTTCGCATTGCCTTCGACAGTTAAATATCACGCTAAAACGTTAATGTAAACGTTAGTTTGTGTTTCTTACATTGACATTTCTTTTATTTTGTACCTATTATGAGTAGTAATAAGTCTAATGTGAATTTTTGGGTGTATGGATGTCATACAAACAAAGGAAGAGTGCGTCATTTAATAAACACGTTTAATATTAAATGATAGTAATGAACTTGTATTTAACATAAAGACAGACTGTAAAACTAACCGCAAGTCCTACTCTTCATGTGTAATTACATAAACACCATAACTAACTACATAAACACTTCATGGGTATACTACTCTGCGCCGCCACATTGTTGACCACAGTGGCGCCACCAACGGTAATGTAAATCGCCTTTAGAACTGGATATGACGTCTCCTGTCAAACGTAATTTCTAGACACTTCAGTGTGAAACAGGAGGCATTTTGGAAAAGGAGGAGGAGTTCGAAAGTCTCCTACTTTTCGATTTCCCTTGTGATTGTGAAGAGAACTATTTCTGTCTTTCCTGAGTTAATGGACAAGGAGTGTTCCTTACATAATTCTTCGTTCAATGTAAGAGTAGATTGCAGAGTAATCTCAAATTTTCCAGTCATCATATAGTATCGATGTGTGTGTGCGGGTGTGTGTGTGTGTGTGTGTGTGTGTGCTAGTCTTATAAGGATCGATTAGGCCAACATAAATAAAACACAAGAAATGGAGAGAACGAGTTAACTTTAATAACTTCAAAGGTTGCCTTGGGTCTCCGGTGATTACAAGGAGGGAAAAGAGCTACAGAAAAGCCTTCCAGGATATTCAATAAATGCATCGCTTACCCTTCCACCTGCCTTCCAATCTAACTATAAAATTACATTCAATTTTATTATAGTTTGCTTCTCAGTTTGTGCGATTTTCGTTAGAAATTTCATCCGCTCTTTAAATATTAAATAAATACTCGTAATAAATTGGTAGCCTCTGCCGTCACCTTTCAAGGTAAGATCTTATTAAGACCGATCCTAAAATTCGTAACAGGGTCAAGGCCTCACGGGCGAAGCATGTCTTTGTCTTTATTTTTGTATTTGGCTTCAGGCGCCAGTCTGTGACGGACTCACGGGCGAAGTGTGTACTCTGGCTTAGGGTGCCATTGTACGGTAATTGCCTGAGTTCAGCTTCGTAGATGTAAGGGTTTGTGAGGGAGTAGTTTGACTGGGCGTGCCCTTGTTTTGGGTGCTTTCTCTTTTTGGCGGTTAAATCGGATCACCAGTTATTTGGTGATCGTGCCAAATAAACAATAAAATTTTGGAAGTTGTAAAACAACGAACATTTCTATTTACGAATTATGTACAAGTTGTAACATCGCGGAAAGCGATTAATAATGGAGGTACAGGCAGTAGGTAGGTTGGTCGGTCGCCGGAGGGTAGACTGGTTGTGGAATGCAGGCTGACGAGTCAGTGTTGGCTGCTTTCGTTGGTGGCTATGACTTCTGAGGGTAACAGCGTTCGCTTATAAGGATTCTGGCCGATGTCTACGTGTTGTCATTGGTCGACCAATGGGAGTCCATCGTTGCTCTTCAGTACGTAAGCGACTGTGTACCGGGATCATGTGGTCGCCAGACCCTTTATAATTTATTACCTACATTTATATTTTGCGTTTTTGTGGTACCTATTTGATTTATATTTATATTGGTATAATCTTCATCTTAGAATCCGTCACATAAAGGCGGATAAACAGTAATCAAAAGGCATAAAATCAAGGGATTTAATCCCATCATGAGACGCTTTAAAATAAGACGGTGGCCGTGGCAGAATACCTTGTATAACCACAATGCAACGAAAAGGGTATGCCATGCCCATAGAATCGCAACATGATTTGGTGCTCGCTGGTAAGGGGGGGGGGGGGGGCATTTAATCACAAGTTTGGCTGCCAGGCCCAGCGAAGGCTCACCTCGGACTGGGTTCCATAGCTAGGTGCCCGTTGCTACATTATTATCAGTATTCTTACACTTTAACCCCGCGTACAAGTCAAATCCTGGGCAGTAGACAAATAAGTAACCAGATCGGTTTAGTAAAGGTATAACTATACGCTAGACAAGACTTTCGAACAGAGGCGTCGGGTTCCAGAAATTCACATTCAAGAAACAACTGAACACGCTTACCGCCGAATGAGGAAGCCAAAAGAGACTGACGAGCCCAACCCGGCATTGTAATCGTTTCAGTAGCAATTATGCAAGGGGGGCATTGTGGTTTAGGTACCCCTTTATCGTAACTTGAAAACCAAATATCCTACACTCCATAAAGCAATTGCACAATCAATTAATAATAATCAAACAAGTAAATAACAAAACAATTTATTATTTATTTATTTATTTATTTTACGCCCCCACACAACCAAATTCTATAACTCAAATCACCGCAAGCTGTGCAGCAAAGTTGTCAAAATGTATCGTTACCCTAAAAGTAATAACAAGGGTAATACAATACAATGTATGAAATTACATTCTTAACGATAATAATCGATAATCTTACGCTTGCAGGAAAATTCCTGGATAATTAAACACCTACGCAAAATAATCAGGCATGCCCTATAATTCAACTAATTCTACTAAACACTTTCATAGTGTAGTCCATGACTTACAAAGGGGGTTGTAGATAACTTAATACAAATAAAACACCCAACCTGCCCCTTAATTATTTAATAGTGTCACTATCTACTAAACACTCTAAACCAAACCTAACAATATTTAGCCAGTAAAAGAAAGTTATCCCTAAATGAAAAATGTGAAAATCAATTTCATATTACATTACTTGGGCTAAGTAATTCAATATTGCGTAACCTGAATAAATACTGTAAATTCAAAATTTGTAATATAAAAGACCTACAAAAAAAGGAACACGTGCAAAATATGTTAATTCAAAATTCACCCTACCTAATTAAACAGTTAATTATTACAAATAAATAAAATATAGGTATGGTTTGTCTCAATTTATATCGTCTTGAAATTTATCTCATAAAAGGATTTATTTTCAAATCTGCATTGTTAGTAGATAAACACGTTGTAAATGACATAACAAAGGGGACCTCTAAAAATGTATCTTTTATTTCAAAATTTACTTCTCTACTGCCTTCTAGAGGCATTTGAAGTTTTATTTTCCCACCACTGAGAAGTGTGGTTAGGTACACGTCTAAAATAAATAAGTATTAGGACGTTTCCAAAATTTTGTGACAAACTAAACATATCCCATCTAAATTCGGAGGAGAGTGTCCCAGCATTTTGTTATGTTGGAACTTCACGACTTGTGGAACAATAATTTGGAAAGTAATAGGTATGCTTTCCCCACCATGGAACCAACGGTCGTATAAACTTATAAACAAGGATGTAGCATAATCCAGGAGATAGGAAGGATATAAATTTGATCATCACAGGATACAGAGCTTAGTTTAAAATTAAACACTGTTGCACAAAGGGATCTATTCTCATTAAGGCCTCTCCTGTTTCTATTGACAATTTTAATAATACACCAGTGTGGAATCATTCCCTAATTACTTTGGACTTTGGTTCTGTAAAAGCAGAAATTATTAGGTCGAAAATCAACATCACTATGAAACCGTTGATGTGCACTTCCCCGTTCTAATGAATGCGAATCTCTGGTTGAAATTGGAGATAAAGCGTTGGCGTTGTTTTAATGAGTTGGGGGGTGATATTTAAAGCTATCACAAAAATTCAGCGAATCTATAAACGTAATTACTTATAAACTTCCAGGATTACGTAGGTGGACATAATGAACACAAATTCGAACCTATGAAGAGAAATGCTACACCGCGCACCGACATATCAAGCAAAAAGGGTGCAGTAATCATAGTAATATAAGAATGTACTTAGAAATCTAAAAGGTACCTATAGGTAGGTTCTATTTTTAGATATAAAAAGATCTGAGGATAATCAATGCCCCCACGCGAAATCTCTTCAAAAAGCACCTACGATTTTGATGTAAAAGTGCAGCAGGCATGCGTTCTCCACAAATTGTGAATTATATGTCAACATATTACAATCGATAAGGGATGATTTTGAAGAGGTTAAGCGATGGTTTTAATTTTAATACAACTTGAGAGAATTAATAATAGAACTGCAGACGATCGTGCCATTTTCAATGAAATTCCTGATATTTTTTTTGGACATGGCACAAATACTTGTTTTTCAGCAGAATTTCAAATGTGAACTGCGGTTCAACGATAAGAATTCTTTGCTATACTACTCCATATGGCTTATCACTAATTACATATCGCTTGTGGTTGTATGCGCTCTTATCACATATTGGAAAGTTGGCGTATAGGAAGCGTCGGTTTTTGTATTTATAACATCAGTTTGTAAATAAACGCGGCCGAAGGTAGTTCACAAATTAAATTATCGTCGAATTTTTGTGATTAATAAAAGTATAATTTTTGCATTAAATTCAGGCACTAAACCAGACCCTGAAATAGAATCGATTTTGCAACCTACGCACGCCTTCGCTTTTGGAAGCGCCGGCGCTAAGCGTCGTTCTTCGTTATTAACAGACTACAACTAGAAAATCAAGACGGTTTAGACCGTTCTATAGTTTTGTGTCATATTTGACGATCTAGTGTTCAAGACAGTGTTTTATAAGTCATTACAACTATGCTGTGAGCCGCACTGGCCTTCCTTACAGGTAAAAATTCAGAATTCTTATAACATATTCCTTATTAAATAATCACCCACCTGTTTGTACCGTCACCTTTCTGCCATATAATTCACGTACTCACACGGAAATGTTTTTGACAAATGATTTCCATACGGAAATAATCCTCACTTCTTATTTTAGGCCATGCCGGGGCCCAGCGGCGCCCTGCGCTTTGCTCTACTTCTTCTAATTGCCACCGTTGGCCCCCCAGGGGTCCATACCGAAGGAAATGTTGGTAAGTTTCTTGAACAATTTAATTTTCTTTACCATTAAATGGTCACCCACTTTATTTAATTGATCATGTAGGTATGTTTAAAATGTTTACCAAATTACGTTTTTTTATATTTTAACATAATCGATATATTGATGTTTTTGCTTACGTATGTTGAATACTAAAAATATTCTATTTATTATCAGTACTCTTTACTATCCATTAATGGTTAATGGCGTACGCTCAGAAATTTGAAACGTTATTAATTTTACGTCCACGTAAGAAGATGTTATGGACATAATTAAGACTATGCTGAAAATGTGAGGAGACTTGTTGTTTAATTATACAAATTAATAATATGAAACGTTATCTTGTTTTTTACACAACTAATTAGTTAGTATAATTTTGAAATTAGTCTTTTCCATTTGGAAAAGTTTGTTTTAAGTACATAAAACCGAAAAAAAATCTTAAATTTTGCACTTAATCAACATAAGGATCTCTTTTATCTTTGTGCGTATTCTTCTTTCATAAAGCTCTCGCTTTTGTTCTTACCATATTGCTGTTTGAAACACATTCACTTACAAGATAAATGGCCCAACTAGTAAAGACGGACAGGCTTTCCGAAATTACTGCAGATATAAAAATTTACCATAAAAAGCATAACTTCGCCATACAGATTTTATACGTAGTGTGTTTTTGGTGAAAAACGAGTAACGCCTGTTTGTAGGTATATAACACAAATCGTGTTAGGCGCTACAAATGCCTAACATTTCATAAATCATGTTACATCAGCGAACATCAATTAATTAACCGTAGAATTCGTATCAGCCCACGGGTTCTCGTTTGCTCTTCTAAATATACAACGAAGGGGTGGAAAACTTGCTTTGAATTAAAATTTGGGAAAAAGATTAAAATTAATTAGTAGTTTTTGTATCAGTACAGCTGAAAATGAAATTTTGCTTTTCATACACGTAATTATGTAAATTTGTAGCTTACGTAAATAGCCTTAGGCAAGATACTCGCTTTGAAGCATCATTGTGGATTTTGTGAACGCAGGTAAGTTGTGCGAGAGAGAGAGTTGTTCAAACTTGAAATTGAAGTAATATCTATAGATGTTTATATGATTCTTAAAGCCGCCACAACCAAAAAAATCTTAATAACTTGAATAACATACAGGGTTGGGAACCACATACGGCACGGAATTTGGCGCCTAAACTATAACAATTTTTAAAAATATTTATAAACATACAGGGTGGTTCAAAAAATGTGGCGTATCAAAGTTATATTTTTTTTATGGAACACCCTATACACTGTGTCCCAATTTCGATGCTCACCATTGGTATCTCGGTTATTAGAAGATATAGGGCAACGGTTAAATGGGGAAAGTTTTACACAATTTAATACTCACGACAAACATCATTTCAAATTTGGCCTAACTTTTTTAATTTTTAAAATATTTAGAAAAAACCAAAATTTGCCGATTTTAATTTTCCTCAATAACTCTATTTAAAGTTTTACATTATTCAGACACTTTTTTAAGACAAATTATTTAATATAAACAGAAGCCCCCGATTGTCATTTGTTTTTAAGTTATTAGTGCTATCTTTTGTTTTTCATATGGCGACCATATTGGATTTTTGGTTGGTTAGATAGTCTTTAAAAAGAGCTTTTCAACGATGTATAACATGCCTGAAAAATATTTAGCTATAGTTTGTCCCACGAGAGCTCGGGTGTGACTCATTAGTTATTGCTGTTGAATTAACGCAAATTATTAGTTTGTCTTTGTCATACTTAAAGTACCTAATGGAAAAGAGGGCGAATATTAAAAATATATTCACACAGCAATAACTAATGAGTCACACCCGAGCTCTCGTGGGACAAACTATAGCTAAATATTTTTCAGGCATGTTATACATCGTTAAAAAGTTCTTTTTAAAGACTATCTAAACCTAACCAACCAAAAATCCAATATGGCGGCCATATGAAAAACAAAACTAATAACTTAAAAACAAATGACAATCGGGGGCTTCTATTTATATCAAATAATTTGTCTTAAAAAAGTGTCTGAATAATGTAAAACTTTAAAAGAGGTCAGATTAAGCGTGAAAGAGTTATTGAGGAAAATTAAAATCGGCAAATTTTGGTTTTTTCAAAATATTTTAAAAATTAAAAAAGTTAGGTCAAATTTGAAATGATATTTGTCCTGAGTATTAAATTCTGCAAAACTTTCCCCATTTAACCGTTGCCCTATGTCTTCTAATAACCCAGATACGCATCGAAATTGGGACACAGTGTATATCATCACATTTTCGTATTTTACGTTAAAAAGTAATGTCTCTTTCTTAACAATTCCCTATACCTATCTTTTATGGTTTTCGAGATATCTCGGTTTTTCTCGAAATACAGTAGGTCACAAAAAAAAAGAATAACGGCAAAATGGGTAAGCGTAAAAAAAATTGCTTTGGATCAGTTGATTTGAAGCCTTTTGGCAAATATTTGCAATATTTATTATGTATTATTATGTAGAAATGTACAGGGTATTCCAAAACGTGCGATATATCATTGACTCATGCTAACTTAAATAACTTGCTTACTTTAAATAGAACACCCTGTATTTTTTTTTACAGTAAGGCGAGCTTAACATATTTTCCTCTATGATCTGTCTCTTAGTCGGGGGGTGGGGGGGTGGGGGTGTTTAATCGATAGTGAACGATATCTCCGAAACAGAGAATATGTTATTTTCTCGGAAAATAAATTCAAAAATACAGCTTCATTTTTCAAATCAATAGTTTATTTCGTAAAATAGACTTTTTGAGCGTGTTGTCTGCTATCGCTGGCTATGTTTTTTGAAATAATTCAGCAAATTTTTTCGTAACTCTAAAATCTTACCTTGGTTTGCTTATTTGCCTAGCGGAAAAAACCTTCCCATATTTTTTTGTAAAATGTACAAATCTCTAAAACGCATACATAAAAATTTATTCTGACAACCAGATTTGAACCCAAGGTCTCTCTACCTTACTATGAATGTTGCAATACTAATTGTGTTGTCTCTGGTTTTCAATTTCTGTACCGGGTGGTTCAAGTTGGAAAAATGGAATTAGAAAAAAATGGACCTAGGTGTCTGGATCTCAATTTTAATGAGAAAATCGCCGGTGCAAACGGAATTCAGTTATCTCTATAAATAATCGTTTGGCAGCGTTTCTCGAATGCAGTCGTTGCTCCGTAACTTTCATATTATTAAAGATAAGTGATTTTGGCAGAATCTTTTTTAGAGCACTTTTCTACGTAGAATCTAGTGGTGGCAATTTTTTTCGAATATTCGAATATTCGAATGTATAATCGGGAATTACATATTCGAATACTTAATAATGCCACTATTCGAATTAGAATAAAAACGAATAAAATGAATAAAACGAATGAAACGAATAAAACGAATAAAACGTATAAAACGAATAATGGCCAGAACAAAGAAAATTGTTAAATTAAGAAAAAAGAGAACTTCGTTGGTTTATTATTGAGAGATGACAGACGGCAGGTATGCCTACTACTTTTCATTTCATGGAATTATTTCTCATTTACAAATTTCTTTCGACCGACAATATTTTATGAATAGTAGATAAAACGTTGTAGGTAAGATATTCGTATTGTAAATAGCTATTTCGGCATTTCTTTTCTGTCAGCTTAAAGTCATTCACTATTCAATAACACCCTTTTACAAGTCGTAATGAACTGTAATTTATTGTTTGTTAGTGTAAAAGGTTTTCGGTAAATCAGTGAACACGTTTCTCTAAACATTACCTACAATAATCCTCAACCACGCAGGGTCATTTTAACTGGAATTATTTTCATGGTGTTGTGAAACATGGAATTTGTTTATTTAAGTTTTTACTTTTTACCCGCCTTTGATGATAATAATTTTAATTATTTAATTTTTTAAAGGATTATGTAAGCATTTAAATATAAATTTTTACTTTAGTTAAAATTATTTCTCAGTAAGTGTCTTAAATTTAATGGAGCAACAACAAGTAATTTACTAACGCATATTAAGGTTAAGCGTGGTTTCAAATGTTTATGCTTAAATGAAATTTCCATTGGAGAATGCTCCACTAGGTAGGTAGTATAAAACTAGTGCAACGAATAAAAGGAGTAAAACAATAAAACGGATAAAAAGAATACAACGCATAAAACGAATACAACGAATAAAACGAATACAACGAATAAAACGAATACAACGAATAAAACGAATAAAACGAATTTTTTTCTGACTGTTATTCGAATTCGAATAATTCTATATTCGAATATTTTTTTAACGAATATTCGAATACGAAAAAAATTAAATTTGCCACCACTAGACTAGAATCCATCGTGATAGACAGTTTTTATACAGGGTGTTTGGTTTTTTGTGTATGACCCTAAACTACATTTTTTCATATGGACCACCATGTATATTTTGGAGTTTTAAGAGTAAAAGTTCTTCGCTGCTCGACACAACAATAACCAAAAACTATCTAGTGTAAAAATATTTTTCATGGAGCTAAAGTTTTCTATTCGTGTTTTATTAATATTTTTATTTTTTTAAAATAGAAACGTTGACCACGTAGCAAACTAGTACGTACCCCTTGGCATTTTCTTTTAAATATTTTCTGATTGATTAATTCTGAAAACATTTAAACGGAAGCGAGGAAAAAAGCATCCCCTTGAGAAACAGAACACTCTGTCCGTACGGTGCTATAGATATGATGGAAAATCACTGAGACAACAATTATTTGAAATCGTTGTGGAGCAGGGGTGGGCTGTAGCGCCAGTTTATGTACCAATTTCGTTTTTATGAAAACTCTATTAATGACCGAGAAAAATAAAAAAACGTACTAAAATTCAAATGAAATTTTTCAGATAAATAAAAATTCATTATCAAAGTATAAAAGTTCACGTTCTATGATACCCAACATTAATTACATTTAATAAAAGTTCAAAAATTCATTATTTTATATTACTACGCCAAACTATTCCGTATTATTCCAATAGGTTGTAAAGCTTCCTTCTACTGCCGAAAGCACTAATCCCTTAACAATAGAGCCACGTTTCTCCTTGTATTGACTACTTTTCAGAAAATAAGAAGCTTACATTTCTATTTATACAGGATTTGCCAATTGTGCGGTATCGGTATGTTTCCAATAAAATCTACGTCAACCATATTAAGCTTATGCATGACGTACCACGGATATTTTGGTTCGGTCTGAGTTCTGGGAGGATCATGTTGTGCTTAAATTGGCGAATTCCAAGACTCCTATAGGTTTCGCGGTATATGATATAAAGACACAAGGCAATGATTGTAGATGAAAGTTTCTGTTACACCAATCATGTTCTATTATTTAAAAATCCAATTGCGTCCAAAAAAATGAAATGCTCTAAATCAAAGAGACCTAATCTTGGGAGGTTAAACAGAATCAATCGTATCGCATTCTTAGTATATTGATATTCCATAGCTTTTTTGGGGAGTAAAAGATTCTCACATAAAAACCACGTAGCTTATTATTGTAAACCAATTTTTGGCGCTCAACGTAAAACCTTCGAGGATACATAATTAATTTGCAGCTACCATTCCGATAACATTGACGGAAATTTCCTCAGCATCTTCAATATTATAATTTTTTGTTCTTAGTTTGTTAAAAGTCCCATAATGTATGAGATTTTCTTTTAATCGTTTGAAAATAGAAATATTAGGCTGTCTTCTTTTCGGGTAACGATTAAAATATAATTCACTCGAAACTTCCAGAATTATTATTACTTTGAATAAAATATGATGTCCTAAAAAACAATTTTTTGCTAAAAGTAGTAGAAATGAATAATTTGACCCCACATGATTTACAATATCGTTTGAATTTCTTGACGCCATAGCCAACTACGCGTTCCATGTAAAAAATATAACTATATGCTATAACTCGAATTTCAAGAATATTTTTAAAGAATTGACTACTCCACTGCATTCTTATTAAAAAAGTACCCCAAGAACGTAGAAAGTATTCTTTTCTATTTTCATGTTTTCATAAAATTAAGACTCGAAATAGCTATTTATATAACAAGTTGCAAAATGAACGTGTTTTTTACACTAGATGTGCAAAAAAGACGGAGTTTTGCAACGTGTTTATATACAAGATTTTTTGCAATTCAGTAAAATTGATCTTCATTTTGAATTTATTTGACTTGGTAATTATTTGACGTCGGATATTTTCAAAGCAATCCTTGTTTGTTGCTATGGAAATAAACCACCACAACAATGAAATCTCACTTTGTCAACTCAGTGACAAAATGAATTACATTTTGTCACTGACATGGGTGAAAAAATGATGACATTTCGTAACTGAATTACAAAAATATGATTTTTAGCCATAACTCGAAGACAAAAGATGTCAAAAAAACAGATCAATGATGCGAGGTTCATTTTTTCATACGAACTATAGTTTACGAGATTCCATATTAAAACAGCGAAATTTGGTCACCCTCAGGACCGGCGGAAACGGGTCTGCAAGGGATGCGGCGCAGGCGGGCGCCGCTTCGAAGGGGGCGCCACCACAAGGGCTTCGTTCATAATTTCATTTAAAAAGCTTTAGTTAGACATTTCTGGGAAAGTTCTATAGGTAGGTTTATGAAAATTTGAATGTATTTTCGAAACGCAGCACATCCCTTTTCATCCTGTATACGCTGGTGAAAACCCGGTTACCATAACTACAATGGTTTTCAAGTATCTATAGAATTCCCAGAGTACCGTCTGCATCCGCCATAATTTTTTGAAAAGTGAAAATAACTGAAAAACCTTAAATTGTAGATATTGACATGTGGGTATCAAAAGGACTGAAATTTCACGTAGAATCCAAAAATGGAATAAAAAATAGGGGTTGACGTTTAAAATAACGAAGTTACTAGCTACTTCCGGCATTTCCTGAAGTGCTGCCATTTGAAAATATTTTACATCGATTGGGCGTTCAGAGTAACTCCCTAAGTAAAAATTTTGAAACTTTTGAAAATGTATTAACAATGTCTATTTATTACATACCAATTCTTATAATTATAATTATTACATTTTCTAGTTATTTTCAAGTTTTTATTTTACTAAAAGAGAATTTGAATTGTAGGTGATTATTTTGGTACCAGATTTGGATCAGTGAGAATTTGCTGAAATTGTTGATAATTTCCCGATGATTTTATGTGCGCATAGTTTGGGGGGGGGGCGCTTCAGTGAAAATGGCAAGCAGGCGCCAAAGACCTTAGCACCGGCCCTGGTCACCCCACCCTGTACAATAATATTCTGCCTTTCATGATTGTCCTATCAATTCTATTCCCTTCACTCTGGCTCTCTAGTTTAGTTAGGAACTCCGTTATGAAGAAAAGGAAAATTCTTGTCGATTTAAAGATCGGTTATTGGAGACGAAACCTCCTCTGTGAAGGTAACAATCAAATAAAATAAGGACAGCGTTAATAATTACAGTACTTAATCCACATAGAGATGGTTATTCAGTAAAAGTTTCCTAATCTCTGGAAATGTCAATTTAGACTGGTTTTGAAAAATGGCAAATTTCTAATATTTGCAAAAATCCTTTTCGCTTTCGAAACTTAACATGTGCTTACAAGAAGTGAGTCTAAAATACGATAATTGAGTCATTATATAGTTGGTAGTAAAACATTCTGGGCTATGTGCTGAAGGAAAGAGCACAGAGACAGGTCTGAAACTCTGAAACAGTATGACGTAGGATCAAGTTGAGAATGATTTCTATAGTTTTGTTATTTTGTCCATAAAAGTTGAATTGAGTGAATAATAATAATCGAATGACTGGAGGATTAAGTTTTCAAAAACGAAATTAATAACTTTTTCCAATGATGTATCACATATGGGGTAAGAAAAATAGGAGCGGAGTGGCTGGAGCCTAAGGGGGAAATTGCGGAAGATTTCTATAGGAGTCCTATTGGTTCGCTCTCAATGTTTTAGAAACGTTTTGAGAAAGTTTACTTAGTGTTCCAGTTTCGAAGATATGAGGTCTGGCAAGTTTTCAAATTGACATCTGCTATTTTTACATCTCCAGGAATAAAATTCAAATGGTAAACGGGTAAATTATTAACATATGCAGAGTTATCAAACCTCTACCTAGACGTTGGGTCGCTCATCCAGTAATGTAACTTGAGTTCCGCCCGTGTACCTACTACCTACGACACACCAGATTGGTATCACTCCATAGTCTACTATGGATCCATTAGGCCAAAAATGATTATTATTGATGAAAAGAATTGTTCAAGAAAACAATTGATCTAATAGAGCGTGACAGAGACAGTGCTTGTTCAGATGGAGGAGAATCCCTTGTCGTCCATACCTTTCGCGAATTGATGAATTACTAAGAAAATTTTGATTATCTGAACACTTCACATTATACTTAACATCACTGTTACAGTGGCATAGTGACAGTTCACTTTGGCAGTTCCGATTAGAAAAAAATTTGTCCATATGATGCTACAACAATGCGAAATGCAGTGTCGTAACTACAAAATTTGGCTCCCTCCCCCGTAACATCTTTCAAAGCCCCCCCCCCCCTTCCCTTCAATTATATTTTTTTTTACAATCGTTTATTTCAAATTCAATATAATGTTCCTAAATTTCTGCCTAGGAAAAATATTTTTTATAAGTAATTAGTAATAAACTACAGACTCATTGATTTAGGTATTAAAAAAATTAATCCAAAGAAAAGTACATAAAATCTGAATTTGTCCACTTGGCTCTATCACAGACAATGTTGTATGTGTGTCTACAGAAAATCGGAAAATAGTGAAATAATTTTGAGACGGCATTTATTTTATTTATAGTTGTCGGTATAGAGCGCATACATGTGTATGTGGCATCAATCAAAGCGACAAACGCTGCGCGCCCTTTGAGGCTTTTCCGGCGAGAAGCGGGTGACGTGACGGCGGCTATCAAAAGACAATATTTTTTTGTTTTTATTTGCCTTTTGTGAAACTGGTGATAATGTAAAGTAGAATTCAAAATAAATGTTGAAATGCAAACGAAAGGAAAGGTTTGCCGCCGGTTCAGTTATTTTGAATTCTTATTTTTGTCCTAATTAGATTTTTTGCTATTCGATTTAAAAACATAGAAAGATCTGGATCAGAAGACCCTTCAGGCCCCCATGCATCTAGCGCTCCCACGCATCGCATGAGCTTGCGTGGGTGTAGCTACGCCACTGTCAAAATGATACGATCTGATATGACCGCTGCCAAAGGCAATCGCCAAAGTAACTTAGCAATAATCTGAAATCAAGGGGGCTTAGTTGTCAAAAGCCATTTCAAAGACGTCAAGCACTTAGCAAGAAATAAAGAATTGTTTTATCCATATGGACAGAAAAATGTAATAGGTATTTGCTTCGGTCCAAGTTAGTATCAATACCGCCTAAGCCACCAGGAAACCTATTGACACACTTTCGCTATTAGGATAGACATCTCTTTAGATTAGGGCCGCGCCGATACTTAGTGGCGTCTGTGTGCAAAAATTCACATGGCGGCCATGGCGCCCATTACAATTATACGAGGGTAATCTAACCTCCGTTTATGTGTAGCATGGTAAGTAGTGGGAGTAGCACCGCCATTCCAACATCAGTGATTCTTTACGCTTCGAGCTGTGCAAGGAAGAGTATCGTACGGTCACACGTTCTCAAATTCTAAGCTGAAAACATGAGTGCCGTAATAGAAAATCCCGCCATGTGTGAAGTGCGTAGCGTAATAAGATTTCTTTGTGCGAAAAATCTCTCAGCAGCTGAAATTCATCGTGAATTATGTGCGGTGTATGGCCCAAACATTATGAGTGACAGTGTAGTCCGTCAATGGGTACGTTTTTTTAAAAATGGAACGTGGACGATGAAGCGGTAGGCCATCTCTTGTCGGTGATGAATGAAACAATTCGTGTAGGCCGTCGCTTCACAATCTCAAAATTTTCCAATAATTTCTCTGAAATTTCTAGGAGTCTTCTCCACGAGTTAGTGACAAAAAAATTACGCTATCGCAAGTTTTGTGCACGTTGGGTACCAAAACTTCTTACCGACAACCACAAAATCAAAAGAATTCTGCCATAGACTTTCTTTCTCGGTACGACGGTGAAGGAGAAGAATTTTTGAAGAGGATCGTTACTGCAGATGAGACTTGGGTAGCCTATCTGAATGTGGAGACAAAACAACAGTCAATGCAATGGGGTCATACAGATTCTCCAAAGCCAAAGAAAGCCCGTCAAACTTTCTCTGCGAGGAAAATTATTGTTACGGTGTTTTAGGATGCTAAGGGCATCTTGCTCGTTGATTTTATGGAGCGTGGTACGACAATCACTTCTGAAGTGTATTGTGAAACATTAAAAAGACATCTGGTGTTGTGTTTGTTCATGACACACAGCTCAAAAAACAACTGAACTTTTGACCAAGTTCAAATGGGACGTTTTTGATCACCCCCCTTACAGCCCGGCCCGGACTTAGCTTCCAGTGATTACCACCTGTTCCCATACATGAAGCGGTGGCTTGCATCTCAGCGTTTTGCCAATGACGAAGAGCTTCAAAATGTCGCAACAGGTTGATTACATTCGCAGGCGGCAGATTGTGGATTACCCTCGCAGTTAAAAAAATTGTTTGGTATTGACGTATTGTTAAATAAAAAGTTCAGTAAAAACTGCCACTTTCCTTATACAGGACCAGTGCCGGATTTAGAAATAATGCGCCCCTGGACAGGTATACTTTCATCGCCCCTTAGAAAAATTATTACCCTCCCCCACCAATTCGTAATTGAAGAAATTTTGAGGCAGGTTTTTTAATTTTTATTTACAATGAATTATTACAGCTTGCAGAATTTGGCTGATCATTTCTAAGAAATTGTTTAATATTAACATAGGTAATCTAATCTACCAAGTAGCCGCTTTAAATAAAAACTTCATTGCTGGCGCGGCCACCCAACACAATTATTGCTAAAGCTAGGATAGTTAGGCAAAATGCCTTTTCTTATAAATGGAGAAACGTAATGCAGACCCTAATTAAAATCCGTGTTAGAGAATGTACTTTCCAAAAATTCAAACTTTATTTTGTCTTTTTTGCCTTTTTTACCTAATTTTTTGTTATTTTCGCCTATTTAGTACCTTTAATTATGTCAATTTTTTTTTAGTTTTTTGTAATATAAGTATATTTCTTAATTTTTAAATTTTATATAAATTTTTCTGGGAGATTTCTAAGAAAGCATATTGTTTGAAAGGGAAAGGAATTTGGTGTACAAACTGAAAACAAACCTCTTATAATAATAACTCCGATGAGTTATTTTCCTTACCTTGCCATATTTCCCATTATATTATTTCTACCTGTAATCTGCACCTACATACAGTCTTTGTTGATGCTGCGTCCCTTAAACATTGTGCCGGCGTATTTTTAAATTATCCAGAAAATTTTAGTGAAAAAGAATACCGACAAGTACTAAGTATAACCAGGGATAAATTTGGATTCCCATCTATCAACTGTATATTTGATTTTTCAAATACTTAAATGTTTATTTTTCTATACATAGCTTTGATTTTAAGGCTTTTTTCTCGACAGTTCTTGCTTTTCCGTGCCTTTTTTGTCCCTTTTTTGCTTTTTGGATGCTTTTTTGATTGTTTTTTTTGCCTTTTTGCCTGCCTTTTTTGAACTTTTATTTTTCCTAACTATCCTAGCTTTAATTATTGCAATGGCTTTGTTTGAAGTAACCTGACCTGCAGCTGCAGCGGTAATACTATACTGAGATAAGAAAATAATCATAGATTTGGAATTTTGATTGTCCAATTTCTTCGGGGTGCCGAGGCGCCCCTTTAGGCCTAGTGCCTTTGTACACCGCACAAATTGCACTGCACATGGACGGATGGACGGCGCGGCCCTGCTTTAGATTCGTGCAGACATGAATTGTATGCGATTTATCTGATTTTTAGATCTCTCCATTCTCAGTATTCTAATTGCTATACCCCCTCCCCCCTTTTCCCACCCCAATTTGTATTGGAAGATCAAACATAGAAAGGCATGGAACATTTCTCTGCTAGAGTGCTAGAAGGGTGGTGGTGGTGGATATTCAACTTCTACTCGAGTAATAGACCAACAAGGGTCTTGCCAAAAGCATGGGCGAGGCATACATACCGAAAGACTGTAGAAATGATCTTTTAATGAAATTGGTTTTAATTTAATTTACCTGAGCCTAAACGTAATAAACGTACAAGTGCTGTACGATACTTCAGAAATAAGTTTTTTTTGGTCAAAAATTATGTAACGAACGATCTTTTGAAATGCTGGATAGATATAAAAAACTCTTTTGTTAGATTTTATTGCATGACTGAGTCGTGATTATTGAAGTAGCGAGAGCAATTTTGTAACATATAGATTACTAAAGCCTAAAGCTTTTCCAAGATAAATGTGATGGACCAACATTTTTTTTATAATAAAACATTATCTGTTGCCTTTATAAAATGGGAAATAAAAGAGTGACGGAAATTAGCAATACCACCGATGTAATTATGAAAAACATTTTCTAAATCTACGAACAATTATGTATGATATCGAAAATCGTTACACTTTTAAGTGTTCTCGAGGTTGCCATGGAATTTCTATAATTTGCGGTTCTTTAAATTACTTCTTAATTAATTTTGAAGAGTTTTCCCAACCCCAGTATCGATTTCTCAAAATTAGTGCTCACTTTCACTTACTGTTTCGATATATTAAATGTAGCACATACGATGCCAGGCTTTTGTTCTGTAATAGAAACTGTAAATGTAAGATTTTTTAAAAATTACGTAGCTTTGTAATTAATTATGTACGATGTACGATTTTTAATATTTTTCAGGAAAAGCTTTGGCACAATTTTTAATTAAAAACTTGATGCCGTTCCCGTGTAAGTTTAAAGTGCGGGATTTAACGTGAACGAGTTCAACGATCTTTTACATAGGTACCTATTATTATTAGTAATCGGAGAAGGTTTCCATTTGTTTAACCCTTTTTGTGCTTTGAAAATTAGCATTTAGGTAACAGAAACTGTTCGCTCTTAAATTCGATTCTAAACATTTAACTGAATTATTCAGTTTAAACACAGATAGTAATTTATCTGTGGTTTAAACTTCCAGAGAGCTCTAATAAATAAACGACTTATGGTTAGTTCGATTGAATTAGGAAATTAATATCCAATCTAAATGATGAAAAGTTATAACTTTTATTAACCAAATCGTTATATTACGGCCAGAAAATGTGACGTACTTTTTTTTTTTATTTCTTTTTTCCCTATATTTTATTTATGAGATTTTCTTTTTTGAATCTAATGTTTCCATGACATCTGAAGTTTATTTTTCGACGTCGAAAAATCTAATAAGTAAACCTTCACATTTCAGCTAAAAGAATTCTTTAGTTTCTTGTACGTAATTATTAAAAAATATTTTTTTCGATAAATACGCTTTTCCTAGGTAAGTACTCATTAAATATTTAAGCGGACTTGGGTATAATCCCAAAAGTGATTGAAAATTTGATTAAATTTGATATAATGAGGATTAAAGAAGATTAAAATTGAGGGGCTCCTTTGAAGTGAATAATCACGATTTTCGTCAATAACAAATTTTTTAACAGAAGGTAATAGCTATTTAGAATAGAGAAGAAAAATTTAATTTTTTTCAGTTGGAGATTAAAGTTTTATACGCGTGTCAGCGTGTGTTAATTGAACAATTATTCCAAGTTGTGCACGCAATATCTTGTCAAACTTTGACAGAAAGTAGAAAATATTAGTGATAATTACATATACAGGGTCGTTGAGTGACTTTTCACTCAACGACAGGGTCCTTCAAGTTCAACAATGCATCGGGCTTCTATAGTATTGAGACCAAAAAAGTTAGAAGTTTTATTCAAACGCAGTTATTAATTATTGTTAAGGGCGAATTTCAGGAAAATATCTTGACATGTACAGGGTGGTTCCAATTGGACACTTTCTTATGGCAACACCCCTTATTTTAAGAGATAGACAAAAATGGACCAAGGTGTCTGGAGCTCAATTTTAATGAGAAAATCACTGGCGCACACAGAATTCAGCTATATTTAATCGTGTGGACGCTAGGGGGCGTTTCTCGAATTTGGTCGATTTCTTTAATGCTCCATAACTTTCTTATTATTAAAGATAATTGATTTTGGCAAAATCTTTCTTAGAGCACTTTTTTACGTAGAATCCATCGCGATAGATAGTTTTTATACAGGGTGTTTGGTAGTTTGTGTACGACCCTAAACTAAATTTTTTCATACGGACCACCCTATATATTTTTGGGTTTTTGAAAAGAGAGTGAAATTTCCTAAATTTTGATGTATCACTTGTTATATTTATGTTGAATATTATTTGCAATATTGCATCTTATACATTATTATTTCAAATTAAAAATATGTATTTGGAGTTAATAAAAATTTTCAGATAACTAGTTTAACATTATCGTTTTAAATCATACTGCCGTCTTTTGTTAACAATGGAAACCTAGATGTCTACAAACAAAATATTTTAATGTAGGTATAAAAATAATATTTAACAGAAATATAACAAGTGATACATCAAAATTTAGGAAATTTCACTCTCTTTTCAAAAACCCAAAAATATATAGGGTGGTCCGTATGAAAAAATGTAGTTTAGGGTCGTACAAAAAAAAACCAAACACCCTGTATAAAAACTGTTTATCGCGATGGATTCTACGCAAAAAAGTGCTCTAAGAAAGATTTTTCCAAAATCATCTATCTTTAAAAATAAGAAAGTTATGGATCATTAAAGGAATCGACCAAATTCGAGAAACGCCCCCTAGCGTCCAAACGATTAAAGATAGCTGAATTCTGTTTGCGCCAGTGATTTTCCCATTAAAATTGAGCTCCAGACACCTTGGTCCATTTTTGTCTATCTCTTAAAGTAAAGGGTGTTACCATAAGAAAGTGTCCAATTTGAACCACCCTGTACACTGTACATTATTTGATATTTCTTTAAAAAAAATTAATTTTCATTACTTGCTCTAAAGGCGTGGCATTACCATAGATATAACTTTCATGTCAAAATTGGATTCGATTGTTGTTTTAGAAGGTTGTGGGATGTTCTGATTTCATTTATGATGTATCATGTTATACAGGATGTTCAAATTTAACTTACAATTTTTAGAAAATTCGAAACAAGTTTTCTCGACCTTTTTAAATGGAACACTCTATATGTCTTCGCTGCTTCATCGATAGAGAATTAAAATATGAACATTTCCGAATTAATTTATAAAATTCTTTCATACTGTGGTGGAGGGTCGTTTTAATAAATACTAATGTAGTTTTACGAACGCTTTTATATTGTAACCGTTTTTCTGATTAAAAACACAAACAAAACAGAAATCATAATAATTTCTTACTTCACTACTAATTTACTAACTATCCGCGCTGTTGCCAAATCTCAAACTTAAATTTCTACCATTAATATTCTTAACACATACATAAGAGAACCGAAGTTTTACTGAAAATCGAACAGTAGACTTTGGAAGAAACTATTATTTATGGATATTACAAGCACACAACTTAACAATATTAACGGATTAACGGATTAAAAACCATAAATAATATTTCGTCCAAAGCCAACTGATTGATTTATAGTAAAACTTCGCTTCTCCTATGTATGAAACAATTTTAAAAATTAATTCGGAAACCCTTAGGAATAGACATTTGAACGTGATTACAAAAAATGTTCATATTTTCATTCATTATTATCGATCAAGTAGAAGACATACAGGGTGTTCCATTTAAAAAAGTTGAGAAAAGTTGTTTTGAATTTTTTAAAAATTGTAAGTTAAATTTGAACATCCTGTATAAGATGAAACATCATAAACGAAATCAGAACACTTGACAACCTTTTACAACAAGAATCGAATCCAAATTTGACATGAAAGTTATATGTATGGTAATGCCGCGTCTTTAGAGGAAATTAATTTTTTTTTTAAGAAATAATGTATAGTTCATTCGTTTAACTTATCCCGATTGATCGATGAATCAAACGCGCACTTGTGTATGACTATCCTTTTTCTACATATTGAATACAATGTATATATTATTAGCTAACGTATTATTTCAAGAGTGTCATTTTGTATGTCTTTTATTAACTCAAGTAACTAACAAGGATAACGTCAACAAGAAATTTCGATTCTTGTACGAACAGTTTTGATACCAACTTAACGTAAATGTCAAATATCCATGTCATAATGTTGTTTAAAAATAAAGAAAGGTTGGTATCACTGCTCATATCTTTGCTTTAAATTACAGACGACGGTCATTTCGTGATTTAATGCATACATGACGTAATCGGGATAAGTTAAACGAATGAACTGCTGCTAAACTATTCGCTTAAAAGTCGTACGTAATGTTTTAGGAATAAATAAAGAGGTCCAAGGAAGTTCTCAGCATAATACCTATATAATTATTATACAGAGGGTTCCATTACAAATTTTTCTTTGTTTGCCACAGGTTCTTGAAGCGCCCTGTACATGTCAAAATATGTTCCTGAAATGGCCTTAACAATAATTAACAACTGCGTTTGAATGAAACTTCTAACTTTTTTGGTCTTGGTACTATAGAAGCCCGACGCACTGTGGAAGGACCCTGTATATGATTTTTTATAATGACTCTTCAGTAGAAACTAGAAATGGCATACACCCAGTTAATTTTATTATTTTCGAACATATAGACTTAGACTCTGTAACTTTTGCCTATCTGTCCAACTTATTTTCCAAGGTTTTGATAAATTGATTCTTTGTGTCTACTAATGTCTTTGGTTTTCTAACTAAACACTTTTCTCTAGTGCCATTCCTCTGTTTCTGTCTAATTCTTCTATCTTAGCCCGTTGAGATACGCAAACCCTTCCATTCTTGATATATTCTTGTATCACCCATCGTTTCATCGTGCCTTCTTCTTATAACTACTTTTGTTTTTGAATACCTTATTTTCATTCTGTATTTTGTTTTGAGTTTTGTATATACAGGCAAGGACGCGTACAAAGGGGGAGCTTTTGGGAATCGAAACCCATACCAAAATTACAATTTTAAAAGAACTGGGAACATCTAAAACTGTAAATAGGAAATAGAAAGATGTAGTTTTTCAAGTAACGACTAAACTTTTTTTATTTATTTATAAGGTCCATTAATTGCGTTGTATCCTTTTTCCCAAAAAGGTATTACCTTGAGAAATTTGCAAAAGTGATGAAGCGGTGTTACAATAACTAAAAATTTGGTATTATTTTAACCTTTTTATATTACATCAATGTTAATTTCTACTAATTACTAAGCATTTGTCAACTACTTGGTACTGAAATACTCGCATTAATTTTCGTTCCTCATAGCAAGTCAATTTGAAAGAACCCCTTCAAATAAATTTCTTCACAATTCACTTACCGTTACTTATTTAGGACGTATTTTTTTAAAGTTTTTCCTAATGAAAAGAAACAAACTCGGCTCAATTAACAATAACCTATTGGCCACTTTGTGGTAGGTAATAGAAACGCACGCATAGGACTTTTTAAAACATTTGTGGAGTAAATAGTAACACTCGGTGTTCAAGTCGGAGCCGAAAATTTCTGTTATGTTCATCCTGTATATTTTTAGAAATGGTTTTTCGACTACCAAATGCTCTCATCAGAATCTTTCAAGAACAAACGGAATTTCTTGTGATATTGAAAAGATACTTACTGAAACTATGAATTATTCTGTCATTTTGTGACTAAAAATTGGATTAATTAAATATTGCTAGTGAAACGTTTACTTACTTCCTTAGTTGTTTCAGAGGTTTCAATTTTTAGTAGTTTGCTCGGTTGTTTCAGTAGTTTCTTCTGTTGTTTCCTCATTTTTTGATTTTGTTGTTTTCTCTGTTGGCTTCTCATTAGTGTGCTCAGTTCTTTCCATAGTATAGGTCTTCTGATGTTTGTTTAAAAACAGAATTTTACACAACCCCCTTCGGAAAACAATTGCGCCTGTGGTCTTGTATTTCGCATCCTTTCTAACATTCCTGGACACACTGTATATATTTGTTTGCTTTCTTAGCAAACACATTTACTGCACACTCTGAGAATTTCATATAGACGCATGCAGAGAGTTCAGTGGAATATAAACCGGCATTAAGTGGATACGTGAGAAAAGGCGTACCTTCAGTTTGAAGATGTGAGTATTCGCATTGTGACGTATTAAGGAAATTGTGCAGTGACTTCATCAAACACTGGATAACCTTTTATTTCAACAAGATAATGCTTACTGTGATATTTCACAAACTACGAACTATTTTGAAAAAAACTACATAAACGTTTTTCCTCATTAACTAAGTATGGAATGTTATGTATAGGAAGCAGTGCCGCAATTAGACTTTTTGGCGCCCGGTGCAAGATTTGTAGATGCGCCCCTGTTATAAAACTTAATTGTGTAATTGTTGAACGCCTGTGTGAATATGTATTGACAGACTATTTTAGTTGACAATTTGCATTACATAGTATTTATAAGCTCGAAAATTTTAATACATACTTATTAAAATTAAATAACCAGAAAACTGGCACACAACTTTCCCGTGTTAGCTACAATGGCGTATTAAATAAAATAGTTTTTTCCATAATAACTCAAAATAAAATAGCTTTTGCGTAATAACTCAAAAAAATAAAAAAAACTAAAATAGAGTGTGTAGTAGTGTAGTATAGTTGTAATCAGAAAACGATTTCTGATTTTCTCCTAAAATAATATACAGGGTTTGTCATAAATATTTTTAATATTTTGTTCATTTCCGGCTAGGCCAGAAGTAAATTGGTATACTTATTATACTCGATTAAAAGAGTCGTATGTCCTTTACTTCACGGTACAATTTTATTTCTTCATCTTTGTCAGAAAAAAAGTTATGAATTCTTAAAATTTTCAACTTCAAACATTTATCCCCCTTCCCCTATGGGAAATAAAGAAATAAATGTAGTGCCAGTAGTTTTTTATGAACTATATGTATAACATTTCAAAAAATAAAAAAATGGGAGCAGATTTTGAGAAAATCGATTTTTAATTTTTGACCAATTTTGGGCACCATTAAATTGGCTACGTTTAATTTTTGTTCTTTACCAATTACAAGTAAAAGTTCTAGCCATCCTTTTGCTATAATTTCCAATTTTCAAATTTTAATTAAGCTTGAGCTACACCCTAAAAAGTAAAAACTTGGAGAATTGCTATATTGGTCGCCATTTTGAATTTAGAAACAAACGAAAAACGGCGTTTTACTTGTAACCATGTCTACTAACTTTTCACGAAGGGAAATTAGATTGGATTAAAATTTGAATGTATGCTCCCAAAATAACGCCCCTAATTTGAGTCTAGTAGTTTAGGCTCCACAGTCATAACGTAAAATTTACCTTTGTGTAAATTGCACTCAAGTGCGAGTGAATTGCTTATTTGGCGCCCTAAAAAGAGCGCGCCCGGTGCAGTCGCACCTTCCGCACCCCCTTAGTTGCGGCTCTGATAGGAAGCCAAGGAATTTTCCTAGGGCGCGTGAAAGTGTTATGACGTTAAATACAATGGGGTGCAATAGATTAACAGCGATAATATTTTCAATTTAATCATATGATTAATATTGGTGAGGCAATTTTTTCTGCTCATGTGGTATATTTGACGAGAACAAGTTGAAAAATGAAAAAAACGACAGTAGTAAAAGCTACGAAGAAAAAATAAAGAAATAATATAATTGGCAACTGAATGTAGTTATATTATAATAATAAGATGTAAATTCCACTTAAATATTTATTAAATATAAAAAATGTAGCTTTATTTTAAATGAAATGAAATAAAAATGGAAATAACGTGCTTGTGTATGATTTTATTTGCAACGAATTCAATTATTGGCAAATTAATGCAAATGACTACGTATAACAAAGTTAAATGGCGGACAGCTCTATTAAACTTTTACAGTGAGATAGGATCTCGAATTTAAAGTTAATCTTAAAAGTTTGAGATTTTTAGTTGCTTAAAGTAATAAATCTTTTTCCGGAAACACAAGAGCTTCGTTTCAAATTCATCATGTAATTGATACGTACCAAATCGAAAAGTTGAATGTGATCTCAAACGTCAATTAAATGATTGAATTTGCTCTAAATTAGTTCTTAATTTCAATTATTCCTCGTAATTGTAGGTATCCAGCAAAAGATTTTTTTAATTTATTAACAGAATGTATTCGAAGCAATTACAAAGATATTTATTTTAATTTATTAAATTGTAATTACGAGTCTGACATTACTGTGTGAGAACTTAGATACAGTTCGAAACATTTATACAGCTCTACTCAGCAAACAAGATAGTTGGAGAGGGGATGTCGGCGCTAGAGTAGCTTTTAAGGTACAATCCGAAAAAAAATATTTTGGCGCTTAATTTAAATGTGTATTGTTGGATATACATAAATGTATTGTATGCTGCATGGAAAGTCATCAGAAAGACTGATTTTAACATACAAAAGTAACACAATAAAAGGATTAAGTAATAAAACGGACGCGGAAAATGTCAGCTGTAAACTGTAATAATTTACCTTCAGCTGTGAATGTACACCTTAGAATTCTCAAATATGATTGGACAAATAATTTGCCGCGTCAAAAATTTCAAATACATTATTTTAGTTGACATATTTTCCGACTATCTTGTTTGCTGAGTGGAGCTGTATATTGTCAGGTTATCGTATTAGGCGACACGATATTTTCTAAAGCCTTTGACAAGGTCAATCATGACATTTTGGTGGATAAACTGTCAGGGTTTGGTTTCTCGGATGGTTTACTCAATTTTGTCTCATCCTACCTAATCTGTCGCAAACAGTTGTACTCTCTGGCGTACCGCAAGGATCAAATTTAGGCCCCCTACTATTCATGTTATTCATTAATGACTTGACGGTTGTTATTAAATTTGGCGATGCTTTACTGTTTGCTAATCATCTTAAAATTAGTTATACAATTAAATCTTACTCAGATTGTTTAAGATTACCTGGATTCAGTGATCCAATGGACGATTAATTAATTTATGTGGAGAAGTGCAAATTTATAAGATCTTCCCGTAAAAAAGGGAAAGCGACTCACTTTGCCATTGGGCGTAAGGGCTTGTAGCAATTGCAACTGGTAAGGCTTCTGCTTCAATCTTTTCCGTAAGATCTTCCAAACGGTCTCGCGTTGTACGTTAACTTCTGTGGGCTACGTGTAAAACTCACCCGCACGCTCTTAACTTTTTCTTCACTCACTGGTTGATTTCCCTTTGCAGGGGGATCCTGTTTAACACATTAACGCTTTCTCCTCATCTGTCGCCATCTTTGATAACTGCTGCGCTCTCACGGTTGAAAGCTAAAACACGACTCCTAGAAAAAAAAAACAGAATTGGAAAGTTCCTCTATGTACTTATCTCTAAAGTTTCGTGATGATATGCCAAATAATACAGCTACAATAAATTCAATCATTTGTAATGGCCCCTGTACTTATTATCATTATACAGTGCGTTCATGATGAAAGGAACAAATTCGTTTACAATTTCGGTGATTAATTATTTTGTGGAAAAACGCTCGGACGCGTCGATTAGTATTTTTAGTTGCGGATTTTTTGACATAAGACAATAATTGTATACTGGGTGTCTTAAGAAGAAGATATATTAATTTTTTTAATGGAACACCCTGTATATAATGACATCTTAGAGATATGATATGTTATACAAAAAATGTCCAGAATTTACCGTACAATTCAAAAATTTCATTATATACAGGGTGTTCCTTTAAAAAAATTAATGATGACTGCATGCCTTCTTCTTGACCCACCCTGTACTTATACAATTTTCTTATGTCAAAAAATCCGCAACTAAAAATACTAATCGATGTGTCCGAGCGTTTTTCCACAAAATAATTACCTAGATTGTAAACAAATTTGTTCCTTTCATCATGAACGCACTGTATATTTAATTTTAAGTTGGAAAACTATAAATGGAGTCATTTCTCTGTTGTTTTGAGCAAGAATAAAAGTGAAATAAAGGAATAAAGAACACGAAGTTTAGTTTCAAGGAGAAAAAAGATGAGCTGTTGAAAATTGAATAATACGATTTCGCTGATAAAATGTATAAAGTGAACTTCGTGAAAATTTGCCTTATTTTACAGAATTTAAAGTACCTATAATTTCAAATTTTATTTAGAGAATTCCAAGGGTACCATTAAGAAAGCAATAATGTCAAGCAGCTACTCTTTAAGTAAATTATTCTTCCACAACCCCACGAATAAAATTGACGACGTAAATAATAAAAATGTAAAATATTTGGTTGTCTCGCTAAATTTGCTAAACTCTTCATATCTTTTGGAAGACTAGGGACAAATGGTCTTAATGCACCTTGGAAAGTGTTCGTATCGTTTTTTACATCAATAATTATGCAATATTCAGTTATACAGGGTGGGGCACCACATACGGCACGGAAGTGGGTGCCTAAACTATAACAATTTTTAAAAATCTTTTTATATGCGTACATGTAGGTCAATAAGAGCTACATTTTAAAAATATTTATAAATATACAGGGTGGTTCGAAAAACTGTGGCGCATCAAAGTTATATTTTTTTAAATGCAACACCCTATATATCATCACATTTTCGTATTTTACGTTAAAAAATAATGTCTCTTTCTTAGCAATTCCCTATACCTATCTTTTATGGTTTTCGAGATATATCGGTTTTTCTCGAAATACAGTAGGTTACAAAAAAAGAATAACGGTAAAATGGGTAGGCGTAAAAAAATTGCTTTGGATCAGTTGATTTGAAGCCTTTTGGCAACTATTTGTAATATTTACTATTATGTAGAAATGTACAGGGTGTTCCAGAACGTGCGAAATATCATGGACTTCTGCTAACTTAAATAACTTGCTTATTTTAAATAGAATACCCTGTATTTTTTTACCCTATTCGATACAGTAAAATATTGTCTTTCACACGATATTAGGGTTCCCTATAGCTAAGTATAGTATTTTTCACGTAACCAATGGATAATGTGTTTAAAGTCAGCTCTATGTCTTTCTCTTAGGACCTGTCATACCTGAACGATACCTCAAATTCTTACAATTACTGGCAATGTTATGTTTAGTTGTTGATATTTTTTATAAGCTTCGCTAATTATTAAATATTACAATAAATTATTTACAGCGTTGAGTGATTATTCAATGTTTACAGTTAATTCATTGTAATTTTTTTGGTTTCAACTATTTTAATATTGAACTGAAGTAATGTAGGTAAAGCACAAATCAACAACTTGGCTGTAGGAAACGTCTAATAAAAGTAAATTTAATAATTTCAGGTATTGTTTACAATAATACCCAGCCTACTACTCCTAAGAGAATGACATAGAGCTGACCTTCAAACACGTTATCCATTGGTTACGTGAAAACTACTATACTTAGCTATAGGGAACCCTAATATCGTTTGAAAGAGAACATTTTACTGTATCGGATAGGGTAAAAAATACAGGGTGTTCTATTTAAAATAAGCAAGTTATTTAAGTTAGCACGTTCTGGAACACCTTGTACATTTCTACATAATAGTAAATATTGCAAATAGTTGCCAAAATGCTTCAAATCAACTGATTCAAAGCAATTTCTTTTACGCCTACCCATTTTGCAGTTATTCTTTTTTCTGTGACCTACTGTATTTCGAGAAAAACCGAGATATCTCGAAAACCATAAAAGATAGGTATAGGGAATTGTTAAGAAAGAGACATTATTTTTTAACGTAAAATACGAAAATGTGATGATATATAGGGTGTTCCATTTAAAAAAATGTAACTTTGATACGCCACAGTTTTTTGAACCACCCTGTATATTTATAAATATTTTTAAAATGTAGCTCTTATTGACCTACATGTATGCATATAAAAAGATTTTTAAAAATTGTTATAGTTTAGGCACCAACTTCCGTGCCGTATGTGGTGCCTCACCCTGTATGTAGCTATATGTAAGCGGAATAAGACATGACATAAGCTATTCTACTGCTCTCGTTCGTTTTCAAGACTTTTGTATTAGGTACTTGTTTTCATCTTAACTGTTCAATTCACCGTACACTACTAAAAATGTTTTATTACAGTAAACGATACTAATATTTTCATTAATGTTAACCCCAAACATTTTAAACAATTACCTAATATACAAAACTCTGCGGATTGTAACGACTTATGTTTCACCAACACTTTTGTACTTTAAAGTACCTATCACCACTGTTAACTTAGTTATTCTTTTCCTTTGTGACTCACGTTTTTTCACAAGGTTCTTCTTTTAGCAGCTCAACTCTTCGTTGTAAAATGCCATTGTACAAACCTCTACAGTTTGAGCTTCATTGTACAATGAGGAGAGGTCTTGCCTTATGACTTCAGCCGCGTTTTTCACGATCATCTGTCGTTCATTAGAAGAGACATTCTCCCCTTAAGCACCTCTACTCGCAAACCCCAATACCTCACGCCCGACATGCGCCCAAGGTTCAGCACATCACTCTCGCGTTTTACGCCGATGACCTCGCAAGAGTTTTGATAACTAGTTGTCCAAGAGAGCTTAAAGGATGCACTATATTTCGTGTATCAAAGCACTACTTCTTGCTGACACAGCCAGCTCGTTAATTTCGGCCTCACAAGCCATCGCATTTTCTTCATCTGATGAAAAATTCGTGTAAAATACCGGATCTCACAACGGAAGTAAACAGTTTTTGAATAAATTTAAAACGGGTACCCTTGTTTACTGCTTTTACTATAGAAACGTATTTTACTATAACAACGTATTTCAAGCGGCTTATCTACTCAAGTTTATGCGACATTTAAATTATTTGAGATAAATACTTAATCTGTGCATAAAATAGTGTATGTATTTCTGGCGTAACTTGCTTTTATGGCCCTATAACCTTTTCCTAGCCCTCACTACCCCCTCGCGCTTGAAATAAGGCTTCGGGCCATAAAAGCTTCTTTACGCCCTTAAATGCATAAATAACTATTAAAACTAGACATGGTGAAAAGAAGTCATGCACCTTGGGGTCATGTCGAGCCCACACTGTTATGTGTATTTAGCAATCTCTTATGATGATACCTTCTCATTAATAGGACAAGCGTTCTAAACACAGGGAGCAAGGAGCACATGATGATCATGCAATTGATCATTGATTTCATGGAGTCACATGGTAGTAGTGCATGCATCACACTTAAATTAGAAAAGCTTCATTGCTCGAGGTTACGTTGAACTCTGATACCAACATCCTCGATATACATATTTACGAGAATTTATGTTGAATGTGAGGATTCCGTTTCTGCGAGTACTATGTTGAATCCAATTCTTCATCGTCATTACTAGCTCAACACGTCAAGAACACAGCTCACACCATCGACTTCGAAAAAATAAGAATGATTGTGAACATAGAACGAATATAAAAGAGGCAACAGAAATTGAAGAACGGCCCGAGAACTTGAACACACGGGATGATACACAAACACCAGCTACCATCAGGAAAGCACTGCTTCAACAATATATACCGCACAAATCTACCAAATTCAACGAACATTCAACATAGGAAAGCGAAACTTTATCAGAGCCACCGAAGAGAACCCGCAAGAAAGCGAATCAAAAAATGAAAGTGAAAGTAACAGAGTACTGAGCCACCTCAACAATCAACGTTAATTTTGTTCGTGTCACTAGACCACAGAGCAAGAAGACCTGAAGATGGCTGTGCGATCTGGCCGAAAAGTCGTAAATTAAAGAATTCCTCGCCAGGGGAAACCCGGAAGAAGAATAGCAGTTTATATATGTATATCTATGCCCCACGGGTACTAAAAACAATGGTTTACTCTTGGTTAGTGAAGTATGCAGTTTCTGCACGGAACGAAAAGCCTGATACGAGGGACCTTTCCCGTAATTTCCCGTAATATTAGTTCTATTATTTATCAATTTTTGATTTGTTACTTATCAAGATGAGCAGTGTGGAATATTGAGCTGTTAAAAATTTCTTACAAATCAAAGAAATGCTCCAAACATTAATTTTTGAAGAAATGTTGGCCGTATAAGGAGATGAGTGTCCTTCCAAGTCAATTATTTATGAATAACCTAAACATGGTCGAGAATCACCGGATAATATTCCTAATACAGGCCACCCTATTGACGGATGTTATTAAAAAACCAAGTGTTTGATATAGGAGGATGCAAGAATAAATAAATGACAACTATCAGCATTATTGAGAGTTTCAAAATGATTTTCAAAATTCTATACGAATGTCTCTGAAAAGCTGAGTACATCCAATTGATCGTAAATCGATACACTGGCATGTTAAGGGTTCAAACACTCCCAAAAAATCAGCAACAAAAATAAATGGAAACCTTTTATGGGATATTCAAGGAATTTTAATGATTGAATCATTCTGGAAATATAAAACGACTTCCTCGCATTATGGCTATTAATATAGCTAACGAGAATATTATGCGATTTATAATAATCGATGACATTGCTATCCGAGATGTTATAAACCGCAAATATTCGAGTTACATTCAAATTCAAAGCTTTATCGTATCATCGTTGCTGTCGCTTAGAAACGTCCGACTTGGTATAAATCGCAAATATTCGAGTTACCAGAAATATTTGAAATTATAGAGAGATAATAAATGATGATACGATAAAGTTATTAAAAATGGAAACGAACTGTATAATTTACAAACCTCTTTTTAAGATACTCTTATGCAATTGCGAGATTGGTTCTAGGAAACATCCTTTTTTAATTTTTTACTTCACAGATGAAAAAACCAGGAAACATAATTTTCTATTAGTAACCAAAGCATTTTCAAAGATAATTGTGACAATAAAAGTAAAAAAACGGATACCGGGAAATTGATGGAGGTAAATGGGAAAGCAATCAATTAATTACCCTCCGCTTACTATAAAACTAAACATCTCGAGAGAAAAGCAGAGAATTGGGTATTTTTCTTTGTTCCTGATTTACTTAATTGGCTTTGAGGCCAATATGTTATTGTTATCAACGAAATAGGATCCTATTGTTTAAATTACTTATTTCAACCGTTTACAAAGCAACTGTCGCTAAAACTTTCGTGCTAAGATCAACATTTGTGGTGGTGTAATAGAAAACCTTGAAGGATTAGATTTGGATCTAGTCCAAATTGTTAAAAACAATATTGATTTTAATCTCCAGTTTACAAAAGTTTGAGTGATAGAGGCGGAAGCTTATGGATGTCGAGGACGACTTAGTGACGAAATACGATAATGTTATCGTGGCAGAAAAATTAATAGGTACAATTATGATATTGAATCGTATGTTTTGTCTGAAAACGAATTTATTCTAAAAAAAAATACAGTTGGGAATTGTCTCTATTATTCAAATATTCCGGCTTTATGCAATAAGTAAATATAAAGTTGTAAAAAAATCTCATAAAGGGAGATATTTGTCGATAAATCTAGTGGCGTATAACTGTCCGCAAACTTATTGGCGTGGAAAAAAGTTTTTTATGATGTAAATGCTGAGATTTCAATTTTTGGGCATGTAAGTTTAGATAATAAAATGTATGGCGTCAGTTACTTAAAGTTATAGGCACCTCGTTTTAATAGAACAACATTATTTGAAATGCATTGATTGGCACTGGCGGATTTGGAAATGTATGCTGATACTTGAATGTCTATTATATTCAAATTTCAGAAACACTTATTTTTTTTGGCATTAAGTAAGATAGTTTAGGCTACTCCAGAAGTACATCAAATTGTTGTAGGTTACAACTACCAAACGGCGAGAAATGAAATTTCAATTGAAAATATATAAAGGCGAGATATGTGATTTCCACATTTCTACGATTTCCATAAAGGAAAAGTAGCTGACATGAAAAGCTTGTACGAAAATAAAATAAAGCATTTGTATCGTAATAACCTGTTTAGGCTAGTCAATATATTATTATTTTGAATTTTATTTCAGCAGAAATGACCATGAGCATGAGCAACAGGTTTACCACCTTCATTTTGTACATTATTGCACATTTTCGGCAAGAATGAGAAAAACCAAAGGAAAAAAAACTATTGAACACAAACACCTTTTCTTATGTGGCCAATGTCGAAATATCAAATATTTGAACCTGGGAAATCAGTTAAGCTGGCAAACTCCCCGACCCCTATAAATCTCATCCAATTGAACACTCGCTATGATCAATATATACTTTGTTATAACCTTATAACAGCCCTATCACAAGTTTTCGTTGATTTGATATTGATATTGAACACAAACACATTTTATTATGTGGCCAATGTCGAAATGCCAAATATTTATACCTGGGAAAGCAGTTGGGATGGAAAAGCTCCCGAGCCCTATAAATCTCATGTAATTGAACACTTGCTGTGATCAATATGCGTACCTACATCGTAAGATTTTTCATGAAAATAGGGTATACGGCAGGTTATGAAAGGATTAGGAAATAAAATTTGAATGTTTTCCCTCCTTTTTTAATTTAAAAACTTAACAATGCAGTTGTGGTGATAAACGTATTAAGATTAAAAATTAAAATCGCCATTTTTAAAATTGCAAATTTAAATTACCAAATTGCAACGTAAATTTTAAAAATTTAAGGCACTGTCAGTGTTCAAGCTTAGTTTTAACGATCAAATGTTTTTATTCCGGGCTGAGTCGGTTTTGTTAAGGAGGGAGGGGGGGACTACTGATTTAAATAATTAGACCATGTCAATACCAATTTCTTTCTTTAATTATGTAAGAACTACCAACAGTATAATCCTGATGAAGGTCTCATACAAACCGAAATATTGATTATACGTACTTAGGTATATAGAAGGGAATTACATGGTCTAATTATTTAAATCAGCCCCCCCCCCCCTCCCCCAAACCGAATGTCGATAAAATTTGAGATATACAATCAATATCCTGATTTAGTTTTCAAATTTCACATTATGTATCTTCAAAGTAATATTTAAATATTTTAAAACTATACTTACAAAAGAAATATCCAAAAATTACAATTCAAAAGCTGTCCCCCTTTTTAAAGCTGTAACTGAGTTGGATTAGATGCATCTTATTACATACTTTAGTGCGTGGTTCAAATATTATAAAAATTCCAACTTTAAAATATTGATTAAAATTTAAGGATTAAACGTTAGGTATCAAAGAAAATCTCTCCCTTCCTTCCAATTTATAAAATTAACATAAATTTAAAATTATTAAACTGCGCATTTTCAAAACTTAAGTATTGAAATTTTGAACTTTCAAGGATAAATTGAAAACTGAGAATTTTGGAAATGAATTTTGAAATTTCCACTCTTTTTCTAACTAAACGTATTGAAAAATTGAATTTTCAACGCAAGTTAGACACATTGAAAAGACGAATGAACTGTACAGTTAATATTTTGGAAGGAAAACTGATCCAAAAATATTGCTAATGCATAAAGCCACAACAATGGACTTTTGAAAAATTTCAAATGTGCTCCTGTATGACGTTTGGACCACAAATTCGGCGAGTGTGCCTATTTACATAACCACTTCATGGATGGGAACGAATTCAATCCTTCGTTCTTTATCCTGCAGCGTACCTGAATGCAAAAGATTTTTGAGAGTTTTCAACATGGGATTTTTTGCAATTTCTATTGTTTTCCTTTTCCAATCACTACGCAGTCTCTGTGCTATCAGTGGGTATTATTGTCATGCGGCAATTTAGTTGTCTCCGCTGTAATAGTTGAGTCTTTGCTTTAAGATTATAATAAGTCATTGTTTATTTTCCCTTTCATTTTATTTTAATTTCTCTAATCATTTTATTATTACTTTTTATTTTATATATAGGTAGGTGTCCCATGTGCAATAAACTTTTAATCAAGAGTCGTTTGTGCTCAACCTGCCACCGCTTGTATTGCATCGAGTATCCGTCTAAAATCGAACCAAAATTCTAGTTTGATCTATCCTTAAATATGGACAGCTTGACCAAGAGTCAGTCGGGGTAGGGGTGCCCCGCCCCCAAGAATGAAACCATTTATTCTTAGATTCACTCTCTCTAGAAATAGTAAAATGTGTTTGTATCATCTAGTTTTTCTAGTTTTATATTAATATTATTATTTCAGTTTACTTCCTTTTGCCCGCTCCCCACCACTATGACCCTTTTTCCATTTTCCTCTTAAAAATTTTCCTATTTTTCTTATTTCTCTATCTTATTTTTTCTTTTCCGTTTGATATTCTTTGACAGTTTTATCGATTGAGGTTTGGCTATTTCTCAAGGTTAATTAAAGTGGGTAATTAGTGCTGATGAAATCATTATTGTTATGTTCACATTTATTAAAGATAAATAAACACATGGTTAACATTACATTATCTTTTTGATAAGATATCTACTTATTACATTTAGATTATCATTTTTATTTGCATACATTGCTTAATCTACAACTACTAAATGGTACCTTAATTATTGACGGCTAGCTTGCGAATTTGACGGATTGTTACTGCCTTCTTGGCGTTTATTTGATATAATATAATGATTATAAAAATTAAAGATATGATAAGAATGTACAGTAAATGAAAATGGTTTAACTGGAAGAAATATAACCTTACACTAGATTCGTTTTTCTGTTTTTTATAAAGATACGATTTTTTATATTTTCCATTTTAACGTTTCAAAAATCTTTTTGGAATCTACTCTAGTGAACAAACTCTTCTGCGGAGCTATGGAACCAGTGGAAAGGTTTTGGATTCTTTTCGACTTGAGTGTGTTAAAAGTGATAAACGTTTAAATTTGATTAAAAAATTAAATAAAATACTTGAGATGTAGCTAAAAATTTTTATTGAGGTTTTCTATGGCTATCGATTTCGACATTCTTGTCATCATCAGGCCGAGCTGTAAGTATATGATGTATAATAGTATATTAGGCTTAAAGTATGGGAGTTTACCGTCTGGGTGAATTTTTGAAAGCATGAATGAACGATATGGTATATTTTGGTCAATCTGTAAAAGGGGGGTTAGTTATATAATGATAAGCAATGTTTAATAAAATCAGTACCTTTGTTGACCGGGAGTTTATTTTTTTTTTTTCGAATCACATATATACCAAGTGCTACATGTTACCTCCCGGTCAACAAAGGTACTGATTTTATTTATTTATTATTATTTATTTATTTTATTTATTTATTTTTTTAGCTACATCTCAAGTATTTTATTTAATATAATTGAGCTAAATTAGGAATGGAGAAATTTATACAATTAATTGATTAAAAAAATTTAAAAGAATATCAGTGTTGGAATGAAAAAGCCAAAAATCTTGATTTAGAAAAAGACGCACCTTCCACGATCGTGTGGTACTATGAAATCCAGTGAGGTTTTATTATAAATCAATAAACTGAGCACTTTCAGCTATATTTACACATAAATAATTTAATTATTTGTTACATTTGCTAACGTACTTTATCTTGATATTGATATTGAATGTTATGATTTTAATAATAATAATAATACTGATTTATTCTGAGGGACATGAAATACATGCGTAAGAATATGTCACAAAGATACACGTAAAATGTAAAACACACAGTGGTGTTATAGCCTTACATTTAAACATTACATTCGTTACACTCTAAAATTTATGTTCAAAAAAGTCATTTACATTGTATGGGCACAGATCAACAAGAAGTGTTTTCATCTTACATTTAAACAGTTTTATGTTGGCTGCATTTTGAATACACTGCGGTAATTTATTGAAGAACTTTAATCCAATAGCATCGGGACTGTCTTTACCTATATTTAGACGGTGAAAGGGCACTCGAAAGTTTTTATTCCACCGTGTTTGATGGTCATGTATAACATTATTGGTATGAAATTGATGTTTTTATATGTATTTGCGTACATTGACAAAATTCGTTATCGTTTTAATCGTGTATTTTATTAATTTTTACTTTCCCGTTCATATACACACGTGTAATATACCACTGAACTCAATATATAATAGAGTTCAGTGGCAATATACACATAGGGAAAGGAATGTAATCGAAAAAAAAATCGAACTCGAGATTTTAATGACTCTCAACGTCTTGGGTTTGGGTCCAAAACCACCATCTTTGAAAAATGTTTGTCTGCGTACGTTACGACCGCAGTTTTCAACTTAGACTCTTGATTTTTCTTTTTGCATAATCTGTGTATGCGGACGCATCTACGGTTCAAGTATTCACTATAGGTACTTCATGAATTACCCTGTATAGTTCATGAAAAACTATTGGCACTACATTTATTTCTTTATTTCCCATAGGGAAAGGAGAATGAATGTTTGAAGTTGAAAATTTTAAATTTTAAATGTTCATTACTTTTTTGCTAACAAAGATGAAGAAATAAAATTTTACAGTGAAGTAGAGGACATACAACTCTTTTAATTGTGCATAATAAGTATATCAATTTACTTCTACTGTATCCGGAAATAAAAAAATCATTATAATATACCCTGTATATTATTTCAGGAGAAAATCAGAAATCGTTTTCTGATTACAACAATACTACACACTATAGGTATATTCATTTTTTTGAGTTTTACGTAAAAACTATTTTGTATTGAGTTATTATGCAAAAAACTATTTTATGTCATACTTCGTTATTATTTCTCCATAACAACCCTGAAAGTAAATAACTAAATAACACCCTTTCACATGACAACCGCATTTTAGATAGCTATTGGCGTTATTTTTTATATCGTCCGCTTATAACGCCCGCAAATGTAAAATAACGAATTCTTTCAGACCACCCGTACCGCCCAAATATCTCGCGAAATACAAAACGCATTGAAAAAAGAAAAAATACGTCTAAAAATTTTTTTAAAACTCTATTGTTTGATAGTAATAGGACGTCCCTACTCCCACCCCCGGGGGGTGGAGAGGGGGGTAACTCCGTAATCTTAAATAGCACCCCCCAGTTTATTATGCAGATTTCAATTCTACGTTAACAAATAGGAATTTTTTGTTTGAAACGTTTTTTGAAGTTCGTGACAGATGGCGCTATGATCGCCGAAACAAGTTCTTCCTATTACTTTTAAAATCTAGTTACCAATGTTACATGTGTTCAAAATCTCTTCCATTTACTGCTAAGCACTGTTGAGCTCTTCTAGGTACACTATCAGTGGCTCTAATAAGTACTTCTTGAAAGGGAAGAACACATGTAACATTGTTAACTAGATTTTAAAAGTCGACTTTTCAATGTTTCTTGTTAACAATGAATTTCAAATTTAACAACTTTAGTCGAATGTTACTGAAAATGGGTGGCAGTAATAAAATAATTTTTCCTATAAAACTTTCTTCTTTTTTAACAATCTTTCAAAAAATACCTTTTTGGACTTATGGTGCCATTTAAAATTTTGGAGTTGGGGGCCTTCTGGAGGAATGCTGACTTGTCCGAGAAATAATTATATCACCATTCGATTCTTTATTATCGCTTTTATAATCCATTTTTTTACCCCACCTCTCTACGACTCACCGTTCTTTAAATAAAAGACTGATACGGGTGGTCTCATTCACCCTGTATATGGAGGACCCGTTAATATCTTATGTTTTTTAAATAGCTCTTTGCATGATGTTCTAAAGTCAACCCCGCAGATAACTCTTACGATACGTTTTTGTGTAATAAGTACTTTAAGTGCTGATGGCGCACGCCCCCAGAAAATTATTCCATACGCTATTCTCGTGTAAACGTTGGCATTATAGAAGTTCAGTAAGTGCTTAAACGATATTATTTGTCTCAAGATTCGGAGCTGGTAACAGACCACATTTAAGTTTTTTGACACGCCAGCACAGTGTGATGCCCATTCCAATGTGTTTTCTATGCTAATACCTAAAAATTTGATGCTCTTTGAAGTAGCTAGATGGGTGTCGTTTATATTGACGTTCAAGTTACGTAGGTTTTGCTTTTGACGTGGATGAAATCGTATGAGGTGTGTTTTCCCACTATTAAAGTGTAGTGAGTTTTCCGCAAACCAGTCATGGACATACTGAATGGTCGAATTTATGTCTTGTTCTAAATTGTCGTCTTTTGGATTCGAGAACGTAATTGATGCATCATCTGCATACACCACCAATGATGCTTTGGAGTGTTGATTGATAAACTCGGTCAAGTCGTTTATGTACAGAATAAATAATATTGGGCCCAAGACTGTTCCTTGTGGCACGCCAATATTTGTACTCAGCAGATTTGATTTGACCGCATTGTTCGATTATCGTAGTTCTACATACTGTATTCGTTCGGTAAGAAACGAGGTTAGCCATTTAGCTACGCATCCTCGTATTCCAATGCCATTAAGTTTGTGCAACTCGTGCTTTACTCGTGAAATGAAAGTATTTCAACTTTTTTTTTCTATTTTCCATCAGACAAAAAAATTTACAAAATTTAACTTCTTCAATCGTAGTATTGAACAGTTGTTTAAATCTAAAATGGTCGCGTTTTCCCATCCTAGGTTATGGGCGTAGGGGTGAAGTGGCGGTGTGGGAAAGGGGGGAGGTTAATAAAGCTCCCCCTCTTCCCTTTTACAAAGCATTAACATTTTTGATTGTCACTTAACAAGACTGACATCAAATTAGCATAGGTAATAGGAAGACCTTCTTTCGGCGATCATAGCGCTATCTGTCACGAACTTCAAAAAATGTTTCAAACAAAAAGTTCCTATTTGTTAACGCAGAATTCAAATCTGCATAATAAACTGGGGGGTGCTATTTAAGATTAAGAAGTTACCCCCCTCTCCACCCGCCGGGGGTGGGAGTGGGGACATCCTATTACTATCAAACAATAGAGTCTTAAAGAATTTTTTAGACGTATTTTTTCTTTTTTCAATGCGTTTTGTATTTCGCGAGATATTTGGGCGGTACGGGTGGTCTGAAACACCCTGTACACAAATGAAAAAATGAAAAACTCACAAAAATTGAATACTATACTGATTTTATTGTTATCATCTGTTTTAATCATCTTAATCAACTTCTTTCAAGTATGACATAAAATAATGAAGGCACCACCGGCGTTATGAACATAACGCCTACGGTCGACGTATATCCCTCGGGCCATAGGCCCTCGGGCTCTACAATGTCGACCTTAGGCGTTAATTAGTTCATAACGCCCTAGATACCTTAATTACTATCATTTAATACGCCATTGTAGTAAACAAGGGAAAGTTGTGTGTCAGTTTACTGGTCATTTATTTGGATTGTAATCAAAGTCTTGGATACGTGTATTGTTTTGAAGAAAGAGTCTCTACAATTCGTTCCTTTGGCTCAGTTAATAAACTTGAACAATATTGTCATCCAGCTATCAGGTTTCAACGGTTTCTGGAATGAATACAGTAGCTGGTGTTTTTTTTTTGTGACAGAAAAATTATTCATATGCATATAATTTTTTAGGGTGTTTGATCGATATTCAACTCTCACAAAATTAAGATTTTAATTTCCCGCAGAGATTCATAATATAAAATTTGTACAAAGTTTTATTTACAAAAATTGGCGAAACTACTTGTACAATAATTTTTATAGAAATCTATGAAAGTTTCCACTAACACTAACCTCATTAAATTTTTTTAAAGTTTAGGGGATAATATTTTGATATTTCATAGTCAAGTGTAGTTAAAATCAGTTAAGCTTGCGGATGTACGTTATTATATAATAATTTTGTTACAATGCTCTGTTTTTTTTATTCATGTGTGCTAGAATAAAACAGAATCAAGGAACGTAAATCTGTATGGTTCGAGCAATAGGTACAAGGTTTAGTGTTGTATTTAATTTAGTTTTCCAAAAATATAATCCGTTGTTTGTCTGTGTATGTATGTTGCACCTGGTTGTAAAAGCTCAATCCTCGAAAATTGTATAAATAAAGTAAAAAGTCTTGCCGTTGAAACCGTGAGAGCAAAACCTTTTATCTGGATGCCACAAGGGTGCCTATTATTACTCAAATACGTACCTCAGGCCTCAGGCCTCAGGTATTTCATGTACAGATACTGTGTTACACGGATACCCTAGTTAGACAAGTTTCCAACATTTACAAGACAACGAATAATGAATACGTAACATAACTTCTACATAACCATAACCTCATTTAATGAACTAAAATTATCAAACGTTCATAATTATCATTTTGTTTAACGAGATATGAAGCTTCGAATATAATAACGACGCGACGTTGCAAAAATTGCAAATTGGTAATATTTATTATTTGATAAACGATACATTCGTAAACATTAAAAAAAAAAATTAATTGTAGTAGGAAAATAGTACCTATATTTATAGTCACTTTTAGTTGTAACGCAAGGTTCATACTTATTTGTTAAAAAGTTCTACAGAGTGCTAGTTGAGCAGTATATGATGTGTAATGAGACTGATTTTTTCAATTTTTTTATTCGAATAGAATTACAATTCAATAATGTCCCCCTCAAAATAACTTCCTCGGTTCTTGAAATTCTCATGTTGGAACTCTGATATTGGAAGCTGGCCGGTGACAGGGGTTTGAATGTTTTGGAGTGTCCCAAAATGAGTTCCCTTGAGGTGATTTTTTAATCTCGGGAAGAGGAAAAAGTCTCAAGAACTCAAGTTAGGCGAATAAGGAGACTGAGGAGCCACAGGAATATTTTACTGGCCAAAAACTCGTATGACAACACGTAATGCAATACCCAGTTGTTCTTCATGTTTGGTCTCACACGAATGACGCTTTTTCGAAGTTTTTCAATAATCTCGTTAAAAGTGTTGATTGACCATTTGGCCTTGACACAAACTCTTTGTGGACGATTCCATGGCTCCAGAAAAAACCAATCAACATGCATTTGACCTTCGACTTGCTCATTCTTGGTTCTTTGGGCCTTACAGAGGTTGAAGTGTGCCACTCCGTGCTTTGGCGCTTGGTTTCCTGGTCGTACTCAAACACACAAAACTCGTCACTAGTAATGACACGCTCCACAATCCATTCCAAAAAGTCAACAAACCTTTCCTCCAGATTCCCTTTTGGGCTTGCGAAAGGTTTTTGGAACCATTTTTAGGCAAATTTTCTTCATCCCCAATTCATTGGTCAAAATCTGATGAACGCGTCAAATTCAACTCTTCCCCGATAATTCTGACTGTCAACCTACGTTCTGAACCCACAAGAACCCGGATTCTGTCCACATTTTCATTTAGATAGGTTGCCTTCACAGTATTAACAAATGTGGCTTTCTACCACTAATTATTGTTCCATAAAATGTCTGCTACTGTTCTGTGACTTATTGCTCCAGATAAGGTTGCCTCCTAGGGCATTCATTTGGAAAATCTCCGAGTGAAGGAGGTTTTTTAGGTCGTGAGTATTCCAATATTATAATTGCGCGGTACCGTTAGTACTCCATTAAATAGCCATTGTTAGACATTTTAATTGAATTTAACTACGTTTCTAATATGTAAATCATTTTGAGTTCACATATGATGGTATAGAGCTTCCCCACCTACACATATGTTTACTACAAGAAAAAAGTGTAAATTCTGTCCTTAATTCGACAATTTAGCAAGGTTTCGAGTGACCCGCATACCTTTTCCATTCCACGATTGTAGTAAGGTTTCTGTTATTATAGGATGCGTCTTCAACGCCAATGAACGTATAATATTCAATTTATCGTGTTCAAAAAGTATAATCATCCAAGTTGAGGAGAAAGATAACGGGGAAATAAAAGAAGATAAGGGAAAGTTGGAAGGAGGCAAGAGGCAGAAAGAGACAGTTGATCTCTTCTGGATAGGAAGAGGTCGGCTGTTAGCCTTTACACAGTATAACAATCATAATGCAAGATTAGAGTGGAATTTCTTGTTATTATTGTAATATAACTACTTATCGGGTTCCAGAATATAATATTAGTAAACTATTATGATGAGACTTAAGATTCACTATTTAGTGCAATTAATCTCATGTTAGAAATATCGTAAAACATAGATCAGAATTAATTAATAACCAAAGAAACAAACTGCTAAACAAATACTTTGGCTTCATGGAAGAATTCTATATAATCTATACAACCAGTATGGTCAGACTTATTTTTTAAATATAGTCTATTTTATTTTAAATATTCTATGGTAACCTTTTTTCCTTATTACGCATACCTACCATTCATTCATCCCACTTTACGACGTCACACTTCATGACGGGGCACGCAAAATATGTTTGTCAATGTATAAGATAAAGGCAGAATCACGTAAACGCCTTTATGCTATTCTGTCTTTATCTTATACATTGACAAACATATTTTGCGTGCTCCGTCATGAAGTGCGACGTTGTAAAGTGGGATGAATGAGTGGTAGCTAGGTATGCGTAATAAGGAAGAAAAGGTTACCATATACGTTTTACCTTGTGTTATACAGGGTAGCCCATTAGTGCGAGGAAGGCCAATATTTCATTCAATATGATACGGATTAAAAAACATTTTAAATAAAAGTTTTAGGATACGAACCATTGCATATTTGTAAAATATTTATAAACATACAGGGTCCTTGGGAACGCTGCATTTAAAACAAAAATATGGAAATAGAGTGTTTTAAGAGAATAATCGGAATATAACATCAAATATAGGGTGTTCCATTTCAAAAAATAGGTCGGCACGGAGTCACGATTATTCGAAACACCCTGTATGTTTATAAATATTTTACAAATATCTATGCAATAATTCGTATCCTAAAACTTTTATTTGAAACATTGTTTAATCTCCACGGGGGTATATGATATTGAATGAAATATTGAACTTCCTCGCACTAATGGGCTACTCTAGGGGCGTTTAATCCGACAGAGGACATTTAAAATAAAATAGACTATAGCGGTCATACTCTTCTATATCTAAAATATGTGGAATATAATATAATAATAACAATGTCTAGGACATCTTAAATTAATTTTACACATTCTTCAGCATCCAACGTATTTATAAGTTGGAGATACTCCACAGCAGTGGTGTAACTACAGCTTTAGTCTGGGGGGTGATCTGGAGGTATTCTATAATCAAAATGAAAAAGTGAAGTACTTTTAAGTAAATTTTTTCGTTTAGGACAACGTTTATTTAGATATTCTCATGGCATCTGAGGGGAGGGGGGGGGAGCTAACACCCATATCACCCCCCATAGTTACGCCACTGCTCCAAAGACCATGACGATAAAATCGTTATTTCATCATAAACAAACTGGACCACATATCAAAATTCAACTAACAATCTCTTTACTGGAATATGAAAAGTTGTCACTTACTGTTTCAATATGTATAGAAAAGGAAAGTTCAATGGCGCAGTTTCAATAGCGTATTAAACAACAGATCGATTTTTCTTCAGAATCATGAGATGTATGGCAACCGTGAAAGATACGGTTAATGTGCAGAGCTATAACAAAAGATACAGCCGTGATGATAAAATCAATATCCGCCAAAATAGACAAAGCCTTTAATCTATATTGTAGCAGCTTCCCCCCAATAGATTTGTAACCTTAATCAATCCATTAAATATCTCGTATAGAGTACGACATTTATTTACATTTACCATAATGGTAGTTTCTAAACTCAATTACGGTGAATTACATATTATAAGAAACGTAGCGCCAACGCTCTAGCTTTCCAATAAATTTCATAGCGAACATTCAAGTACATTGTCAGCACGTGTTCGGGGCTTTGTGAGCAGTTGCATAAAAAGCAGTAGATGAATTTTATTAGTCTGATAAATTCCACATGATGCCTACATAATATTTATCTCATTTTAACTGACTATACAATTGTCTTTTACTGAAACACTATCTATCCAAGTGGTACGACAAGGATAATACACGATGGTGTTACTGTGTCGGACTATAAGGAACTAAATGATTACCTGGTGATGAATTGAGTCAACAACCTTGTTTTTCCTGTACTAAGGATGGCCTCTTGCTAGCCAATCGGCTCTTTTCGCCTCGTACTTGCTTCATATGTTTCCTCCCTTGCCTTTCTTTTTCTTCTTCTTCTTCTTCTTCTTCTTCTTCTTCTTCTTCTTCTTCCCTTCTTTGCACATTCAGTTGACGTTGAGTCATTTTTGAGGGGGTCAAGTGAAGGTGTCAATTGAAGACAAGTAAAAATGGATCTTCACCGACTGAAACAGTGAGCAACTCAATTTTCGGCGAAAAAGTCATAGAGGTTACCTTTGGCATACTTACCTAAAATGTTTTATACAAGCTATCTTGTGGAAAACTTATAAAGATCGAAAGAATTGGTGTAGAGAAAAAGAAATAAACTCTAAAAAAGCTTGCGTGTCATGCTCCAAGTAAGCATCACTAGAGACCTTCACTAGGTCCTATGTAACAGTTGCTGGAACTAGTATAAATCCAAAATGAGATTTTTCCTACAATAATCCCGGATAGCGAACTCCGTTTTAGCACCACTTTACACGGGATCTTGTCGAAGATTACGTTAACTAAGAAGATGGAACCTCGTACAAACACGTAGTTTTAGGGAACTTATACCAGACTCCTTTACGCTTTCCACTGAAGGAAGGGATCAAGAATAGAATTAAGTTTCGTCGATTCGGGATTATGCAAAGAAAGGAAGAGAGCGGGTTATCTTAGGATGGAATCTAGATAATATAACATTTTTCTCTTTTCTTTCTACATTTGCTTTTTTAAGTTTTATGAACGTTTTCACTGTCTAATTACCTAATTTAAGATTCTTAGCAAACTAATTTTACACGTACAAGGCATTGTGGCAAAAATATAACCTATTCAATGAAGTCCTAATACGGTTGTGGTGTGTATTGTGTATCTTTTTGTTGGGAATGTATAAATGTTTCTTGACAACCGGCTGTATTAGTAGATAGTAGATGATATATTGTTTTTTTGTTGATTAGTGATATAGAAATTTTTCATCTCATGTAACAACGTTTTTCTTCTTGTACTTAATTAATAGTTATAAACCGTTTTTGCGTTTCTTACTGATTGTGTAACTTTTCGAACACTGCATATCTCTAACAGGTTATGGGACCAGGGATAAAGTTACGCAAAAAGAGTGATCCGAACTTTTGAAGTTAAGTGAACTTTTTTCGTTTGAAGTTGTATTTTCTTTCAACGTTTATTAAAAGTGGAATAATGAACGCGAATGGTGTTGTGCGGTTTGAACCGTTGAATAAAGAAAATTATGACACCTGGAAAATCCAGATGCGCGCAATTTTAATAAAAAATGACGCTTGGTCATACGTTAATGGAGGTTCTGTCAAACCTGAAGTTTTGGAAAATAATGCAAACTCAATCGAGGCTGCAAGACGTTGGATCGAGGGTGATCTCAAGGCTCAGTCGGACATTATTTTGTCAATAAGTCCTTCGGAAATTAAGCCTGTAAAGGGATGTGAAACAGCGCGGGAAATTTGGATTAAGTTGGAAGAAATTCATCAATCAAAAGGACCAATGAGAAAAGTTGCATTGCTGAATCAACTAACTTCACACAAGGTAAAGGACGGTGATGATGCTCGACAAAGTACACAGGAGTTTCTCGATATTGTTGATAAACTGGCCGAGATGGAAATTGAAATAAACCGCGATCTCCTGACGGTAATGCTTTTACGAAGTTTACCTGATTCATTTGATAATTTTCGGTGTGCGATTACTTCGCGAGAGGAACTTCCGACGCCGGAAGCATTGCGAGTAAAAATATTAGAAGAGTGCGAAGCTCGAAAGGCAACTGATAAAAAGCATTCAGTTCAAAACGCGTTATGGGCTCGGAAGTACGGAAATCAAAAGAATGAAAGTGAAAGCGATGAAGATAAAAATCAAAAACAGTATCGGAAGAAAGTTTTTAGGTGTTTTAAATGTCAAAAACCTGGTCATACTGCGAAACAGTGTAAATCGAAGACAATTCAGTCGGAAGATCAAAGTGCTGGGCATGCTGACGATTTAAGTTTGTTTGCAGCGCCAAATTTGCGCGAATGCGACGAAGCTATTCGTGTGGACAAAATAGTAAAAAGCAGTGAATGGTGTATTGACAGTGGCTGTACCGCACACATGTGCAAAGACATTGACGCATTCACGAATATTGTTACACACGGGGGCGGAAAATTGAACTTAGCAAACAGTTCATGTACAGAGATTGAAGCCAGAGGTGTCGTACCAATGTCAATAAATGTTGACGGGTATGAAAAGAAAGTGAACTTTAATGATACTCTGTGCGTACCGGATCTTCGTACGAATCTTGTTTCCGTTAGTAAGATAACCGACAAGGGTTATACGGTGGTTTTTAATAAAGAGAAAGCCGAAATAATTGATAACGTAGGCAAGGTTGTGCTTGTCGCGGAACGAGCGAACGGCTTATACTACATCCGAGGTTGTACAAGCGATAGTTGTAAGGCGATCAACGAAACCGTAAATTCGTTAGAGGATTGGCACAAACGACTTGGACATTTAAACCTACAAACTTTGCGTGATGCGATCAAGAAAAGGACGATGCAAGGCTTGCGCGTTGAAAATGTGAATGCGGACTTCACATGTGAGATCTGCATTGAGGGGAAGATGTCACGACTCCCATTTCCTAAAAAGTCTGAAAGAAAAACAAAGCTTGGAGATCTTATTCATTCAGACATTTGTGGACCCATGCGTGTAATGTCAAACGGGAAGAATCGTTACATAGTTACCTTCATTGACGATTATTCAGGATGGTGTGAAATAAAATTTATCAAACACAAAAGTGAAGCTATCAAACATTTTGAGGATTATAGAGCCATGGTTGAGACTCAGAAAGGAACAAAAATCAAGATGTTTCAAACTGACAATGGTCTCGAGTTTGTAAATAAACAGTTTGACGAACTTCTCCGACAGCATGGAATAACACGGCGTTTGACAGTGCCGTACAACCCAGAGCAAAATGGCATGGCCGAAAGGCGAAATAGAACTCTGATGGAAACAGCGAGGTGTCTCCTGATTGAGTCAGGATTATCAGCGTCGTTCTGGGCAGAAGCTGTTAACACAGCGAATTTCATCAGGAACCGGTGCCCAACAAGCAGATTGAATGGGAAGACGCCTTACGAGGCGTGGCACGGAATATCTCCAGATGTTAGTTTCCTCAGACGGTTTGGTTGTGAAGTACACATTTTGAATACCAGTCCAAATCGAAGCAAACTTACACCACGATCAAAGAAAGGAATTTTCGTGGGCTATAGTGAGAATTCAAAGGGGTACAGAGTTTGGATTCCAAGTGAGGGGAAGGTCGAGACGTCACGCGACGTAAAGTTCTTGGAGAAAACTCCGATGCAGACAAGAGAGGGATCGGCAGATTTCTTTCCGTCGGAAAACTGTTCCAGAAAATCAGAAATAAGTGACGAATGTACCGAGGTCCAGCTGATCAGAATAAATTCAAATAGGTTGGACGGGCAAAGCGACAACAAGGCAGACAGTACTAGGGAGTCTGACATCGAAAACGACGTCGAAAATAACGAAGACGAGTTTTCAGACGGACTCCCGTCTACAGACCCAACGCATGTCGTTAAACGCGGTCCTGGCAGACCACGTAAAGTTTTAACAGGGTTACGAGGAAGACCTAAAAAGAAATACAGCGTGGCCAAACATGCTGATAGCGGCGATGATGTCTACACAGCATGTCATGCCGAGGTATTAGTGGAAGGCATTGATGTTATCAAATTGTCAAATGATAACATTGGCACTCAGAAACTAGTTTTGAATCCAGTTTACCACTCTAGGACAAAACATATCGACATCAAGCATCATTTTGTTCGTGAGATCGTTGAATCAGGAGTGGTTGATCTACAACATTTACCATCGGAGGAGATGCCTGCAGATATATTGACGAAGGAATTAATCAAGCAGAAGCATTTGAAGTGTGTTGAATTACTTGGTTTAACAAAAGGACTCACCTAATTGTGCCGGTGGTCTCGAGGGGAAGTGTTGGGAATGTATAAATGTTTCTTGACAACCGGCTGTATTAGTAGATAGTAGATGATATATTGTTTTTTTGTTGATTAGTGATATAGAAATTTTTCATCTCATGTAACAACGTTTTTCTTCTTGTACTTAATTAATAGTTATAAACCGTTTTTGCGTTTCTTACTGATTGTGTAACTTTTCGAACACTGCATATCTCTAACACTTTTCATTCAAGAAACGAAGCATAAATTCCCTACTACAATTAAGATATTCGTGATCAAAAAAATCTTTAATCACAGCTTCTGCAGCTTCATGTTGTAGTAGGCAATCTTCACTGGGGCAATACCTTAACGAATAATAGTAGACAATTTATGGAACAATTTTGATGGTAGAAAACAACATTCGTGTTTTTAATGAGGAGGCAACCTACCTAAATATAATACATGGAAAAGAGAATACCAGATACCAGAACTCCCATTATATTCCTTCAGAATCTATTCATTCAGCACCGACCATTTCACATTTTTTGTTATTTCTATAATACTAACACAGACATTGTAGAAGAATAGTGCCGGCAGTACGGCAGAATGTATAGTAACAATCCATGCAGGTATTGACAGTTAAGCAACGCTTGCTCTGGTCAGTACTTTGGATAGGTGACCGGTTCATTCTGTGCCTCGGTGTCTCCGCCAGGGGGTAGTACAAAAGGCCGGATCTAGGAAAGTTTACCGAAAACAGTTTACCGAAAACAGTTTACCGAATACAGTTTACCGAAAAACAATTTACCGAAAGGTCAATTTGCCGAAAGAACAATTCGCGGAATTACAATTGACCGAAACACATTTTTACCGAAGCACAGTTTACCGAAAGAGAAGTTAACCGAAAGGGTGCTACTGTAGTATGCGGTCTACCGTCACATTTATGCTGTTATATGTGGTCTACTAGTATTTTTAGTTGGCAGGTTCGCTACGCGAACCTGTTTTAAAAAAAAACTTAAGAGGTCCTAACAACGATTCAATATGCTTCGCCCCCATGTGCACAGAGGTCCGCCCTCACACGAAGGTTTTTACAATGGTCTTCTTACAACATCTAATAGTAAATAGATCGCAACTTAGCAGTAGACCGCATATTACAGCACTAGTGTTATGGGGTAGATCACACTCTGGGGGTAGACCGCATACTACAGTGGCACCACCGAAAGTTATCACTGTCATTTCCCTGCCGATAAAATCCCGCCGGTCAGTTGCTCTTTGAATAAAATGAAATATGCAAAGATTGAGTTTATAAACTACTTTTTATTGTGTTCAAATGATATATACCTACTTTAAAGCCTTATTATACCTAATTAATTTAAATTTAAATTGTAAGCGATTCTCCTTAAAAACATCAGCTTAATAGTGTGGTACAATTATTCCTCGAATTATACATTCCCATATTTCCACCACGATATACCTACTTTCTTTTGTCGCGATCCTTTCCTGCCTTGAATTCTCCTTTACCTACATATTTTATATTACCTCTAACTTCTTAATTCTTTTGGATATTCCGCAAATAGATTCTAAATCTCATTTCTTTTTATTCTTGCAAGGGATGCATATAATTATTCTGTATGAGTTATAAAAGTAATCAGCTTTATAATACTTTGGTGATACAATTGTTACATTAATGACATTAAAACAGGTTGTAGGTACCTATAGGTATGTATAATAATTAATAATAGTAGGTATATTATTACAAACATGATCAGCACGTACTTACCTCATAGAATTATAGTATATTTTCGGTTAACATTCCTTTCGGTAAAGTGTGTTTCGGTAAAAATGTTTTTCTGTCAATTGTAATTCGGCGAATTGTTCCTTCGGTAAAATGACCTTTCGGTGAATTGTTTTTCGGTAAACTGTTTTCGGTATATTGTTTTCGGTAAACTGTTTTCGGTAAACTTTCCGGGACCGAAAAGGCCCGAATGGGGCCTACGTACGCGTCGACTTAGATTTCATCGTCCACTCTAATTTATTTATTTGTAGTGAAATTTAAAATTAGAGAACTTTAGTAAGGATTCCAGGTCCTAGTGACCAAATGGTATTGTGGTTTCCAAAAACGGTTGTAACTGCAGCTGAACTTACGGGAGTTCCACTCTTGATGTCAGGTGCAACTTCAAGATAGGATCATGTTAGACTGTGTGCTTGGCCCTATCAGAATTAGAAAACAGAATCCTTTCGGGTATCACTTTAATCCGTGTTATAGGGATATACTAATACGTGGAACTTATATTACCAATCGCGAGATTACGATTTCGAGCCAGAACTTGCCTTCGAAACCCAACCGCTCACCCAGCCACTACTAGTTCCTATGGTTGACCTTCGCTGAACAGCGTATTGGAACGGATACCGTTTTGGTAGCAACCTGAAAAACCTAACAATTACTGCTGCACTACCACCAACCACCACATGATCTAATAAACTTTCGCCGATGGCGTACGAAGAGATCTCCATGGACCGATTCTACCGACTACCGACAACATTTTTTAGCGTTCACCAAAAAAAGAGAAGGCCAAAATTCACATTCTGATCTGCACGATCGGAACGGAATACCAGACGATGCCACTCGCTTGACCTTACCGCTCTACTACATACCACTCGCTATTTTAAACCACGACCAGAGGGCGAACGCGATGAACGATGAGTCCTTATTGTAGGAAACTTCGCGTGAAAATTAATCGTGGCGTTTTCCAGTTGAGGAATTGTATTCAGACCATCATCTAACAAATATTCCCCATGAAAGATAATTAGTAACAGCGTGATCCAGCTCGGGAACAGTACATTGCAGGAAGTGACCCATCACCTAAGCCAGAAAAATAAAGTACATTTTTTTTGGAATTTTTTTAATATAATGGGAGGAGGTTAGTCTGATTTGTAATACTGCTTTTTAACTAGTGTTTACAACAATAGTCTGATTGGTTTTGCCCGGCCGAGAGTATTGTTCTCGATATTGCATCTTTTGTTCTTAGCCAAGCCTAGGGTGTTCCTGAAAATAACTCTTTTCGTCATCTTCCACCATTAGGGAATACTCGCTACTGTCATTAACATAAATTAGAAACTGTTTCTTTGGTTTCAGATTTACGATTATAAGAGCATAATTCTGTTGTCTTGTATGGTTTATCAGTTTCCACAACTCTGTCAAAATGTTCTTTCTGGTATCTTTACTTATGTTATTATGGTGCTTACACGAGACGATGTTTTTCAACGGTAGACGTCCAACGTCAAATCTTCCAATTTGGCTTTAGTCCTGTGCTCCTTAGTCGTCTATTATTTTTATTACCATACGAAATCCCTAGGTACACATTTTTAATTTATTTGTAATAGGAAAGGTGCCAAAGTCTTTGTGTCGAGCGCTCTAACTACACCGATAATACGTATTGGAATTTTTCTTCAGGAGACAGGCGTAATGCCAGTGCGCTACCAATGTGCAACTAAATAAATCAGCAGACCCAAGTCACTTAGATCCCAGCAAACAGACGTTTGACGTTAATTGCACGTGACTTAATGACCCGTAGGACGTCAGATATGTCGTCCTTTTGTGGGCATGATGTCCCATGATAGAGACGTCATACACGTGACATCATTTTTACGTCACTTTAAGTCGTCAGTTGCGACCGTTATGGGTCGTCACCCAAGTATATGCATAATGTAATTATCAATGCAAAAAATTATTTAACCAGTTCCATACAAAAAAAGGGAAAAACTACATTTTTACATGCAACGGTACTTATTTAATTTGATTCTTGCACCAACCTGTTTTCCTGAATTGAAAGCCGACGCTTTTATTAGGGTATACTTGCTTGAAAGTTTCCCTTAACCGGATTCGAACCTTTGGGAATGGGTGTTGAAAATTCCGTAGTCCGACATTGTACCGCTTCGCTGATGTGAAACATACCTACCTACTTCTCATTTTGTGTTTCGTAACTTAGCGCCGTTTCGCGTTAATAGTTTAAATTATGTTTGAAACAAATATATAAAAGAGGTGTTAGTCACTGGGAATTCACAATTGATAAGCCATCATCATCTATAAGTTCTACAATTGAATAATTAGAATGTATAATAATATCTAAGTATACAATTATACATACTACAATAACCGATACACAACAAAATGGAGTCACTTTTAGAACAAACCGATATTTTTGACGCAAAAAGCTGTGGAAAAAACCGAAATTTAAGAAATGACAACTGTGAAGTGATCTTAGTGAACTCTAGTAGAGTTCATTGAGTGAACTATAATGTGTAATTGCTAACTTAGTGAGAAAGAAATTATCAATATAAATAAAATGTGTTACTGACTCATATCAGACGTCATAATGACATCTCATAACTGACGTTAAAAAATGGTAAGCTTTAAGACGTCATTATATCGTCAGTAATAGGTCGAGTGACGTTAACGACCAATGGACTTGTAAAAGACGTGAAAAAGACGTAGCATTGTTTGCTGGGATTGTGCCAATTTATTGTTAATGCCATTGTTTTCTGATGTACTGCGAGCCAGTATCAAAATCCACAGTTTTGTCCTGTTTTAAACTGATATGTAACTCATCCCACAACAATTAACTGTGAAATTTTCTTCCACAACAGATTTCCATCTTAAATATGTTTGCGTCAATCGATTTTTGTTACCGTTTTTGAAGTTCCTAAAGTATTTCAATATTTTTGACACCTTCACTCATTAAAGTAAACGATAACGACACGTTACGTGACTGAAGTTGGAAAGGAAATCTGTTTTCTTATTTTTTTCCAATAAAAAAGGAGCTGTCACGTTAGAAATATTTAGCAAAATTTGATTCTTTTTATCGCACTACACAGTCTGTAATAATTCTCATATTATGTTTTGTATGCCAAAAACCTTAGAAAAACAATAATGTCCAGACAAACTTCTTTTGTTGTCGTATCTAATGAAAACGCGAACTTGCTTTCTTTTTATACTGCTGTTTGTACTAACGCTCTAAGACCGCAGAACACAAAGACGTTTAATTTCCGTTTGCTATTCGTTTAAGAACTTTAATGTACACTGTGATCAATACCAAACATTTAATTAGGTACATCAAAAGCCTTCATTCCGGTTTAAATTGACGTAGACTTAAGTATCGCTTCTTTCTACGGGGTATTAATTATGACATTATTTAAAAATCAAAAAATCAAATGAAATTAAGACAAACAAAAGATATAAGCCAATTAGGGGAAAAGATCAAACAACGTCTTCATTAAATGTGATGGATCGTTAGAGTTTGTAAAGCCTAGTTGTTCAATAAAAATTGAACAGAGAACATAACACGAGACTTAAACATTATGTCATGTTTTATGGATATTCCCCTTAGGGTAGATCTCATAAAATGACATTATGCTTAATCCCGGATAATCGACTCTCTTATTGCTCTCTGAAATCACTAGAGAGACCTTAAAAGTTAAAGTAAATGGATTCGAACCCGAACTCGTGTTAATTAATTTGTAATTTCTATATGTATAATGTTAGTTTTGATGTTAGGTTAAATTATTCAGTTATACCTTTATGTATATCTTCTAATGCTATCTGCGGTGGTAAACTAAGTCTCTGCAGTTCTCATTCTATTCACCGTAACGTCACGCATAATTAGTTATAATTAAAACAAGGTGACTGCTGGCCACTGAAATATAAGCAACCTGGAACGCGCACGGTGCATTTAACCTGTAGGAAATAAACCGAGCGTGCGATAGCAAAACGAAGGGACATTGTGTCCTTGTTGTACTCATTCACAGTTCAGCATTTTCATTGTTTTACGATTAATCAAACTAGTTTTTTATTACGTATACGATACAATAACATAATGAGTAAGACACTGACCGAATGTCCCTACAATAATTCCCTTTCTGTCGGCTCGGCTGTAAGTTAAGCGTAAGCGTTCCAGGTTGCTTATATTTCAGTGCTGCTGGCTAACCGCTCACTTTATTTTTCCACAATATGGTAGCTCAGAACTTCTGAAACAAATTAGATATTGAAGTGTGGTATTATCTAAATGGCTTGGTAAGTTTTATGTAATGTTTTAGTTCCATTTTGTCTTTTCTGAAACAGAGTTGCATATTTTTAAAATTTGTGGAAAATGGTTTTTCAAGTTGAACGCCCTTTGTAACTTCCTGGAAAGTTTTAAAAAATTTTCTATTTTTTAAATTGTCTGATAATTGTCGATTCGTATAACTTTAAGTAATTGGACGAGACAGATTTTCAAAAAAGAATGTCTACGACACTTAAATGAACACATTTTCAAGATCGCCGATGTATTTTTTGCCACCTTATACCCTAAACCAGAAAATTTAATTCTATTTCAGATTTAGTCTAATTTAATTATGGGTGGTAATTTTCGCGGCCCCAAGAATTGCCACTCTAAGCCCAAGAATTATTTTTTCGACCCCAGCTTTTTAATTATTTTCGTCCCAAGATTTCTAATCCCAAGAATTATTATATTAGCCCCCAAAATTATTATTTTAACCCACAGAATCATTATTCGGCCCCAAGATTTGATTCACTTTACCCCATGATTTCATTCATTTTATTCAATTGAAAAAAAATATAGATACTAAACATACCTCTAACCTAAGCGCCTGAGTGGCAATATACGTTTAGGGAGGCATTTTTTTTTAGTTTCAAATACTTTTATAAAATAAGTAAATAAATAAAATCTTGGGGTAAAATAAAAAAAAATCTTGGGGTGAAATGAATAAACCTTGGGGTAAAATGAATAAAATCTTGGGGCCAAAAGAATAATTATGTGGGCTAAATTAATAATTTTGGGGGCTAATATAATAATTCTTGGGAACAAAAATCTTGGGACCAAAATAATTAAAAAGCTAAGGTAGAAAAAATAATTCTTGGGGTAAAAATAATAATTCTTAGGGTGAGAATGACAATTCTTAGGATACATTAAATAATATTTCTTTAATTATTGCTTCCCAATAAAATTTCTTGAAAAGAGGAATTCAAAGGTCAGATAAAGCTTATGTTTTTTGAAAATCATATCGTGACACCCTGATTTGTCTTATTGCCTTATTATCTTTTGGTCGCGTCTTTAACCAATTGTGCACAAATATTTGCACCTCATCGTTATTTGTACATTTAAAGCTCCTTCATTCCTTTTTGTTTGTAATCTTTTGTTGGGGTGAAGGGAAGGGGAAATTTTTATTTTTCCCAACCCAACGTTGGGAGTGTATAAGATTTTATATAACAGTATTTACCTACTTGTTAGGAATTTTTTTTTACATAAGTGTATACATATTATGTTATGAATATCTCCGTTGCCGTTTTTATTACTAAGCCCTTGTTTCTCTCAACCTTTTTCTTGTACATAACTTTTAACTTGATATTATTAAATTTTTGTATTAAAGTAAAAATTGTAACTGTAAACGTCTTTAGAGAGTAGTATACGTGCCTCAAATTGCACTTTTCTTTGATTGAAACCTATAAAAAATACATTCTGCGTAAATATTTTTAAAATTGAGGATCTTAGCGAACGTGGAAAGAATAATATTGCAGAAATTTCTGTAGGCATGAAGTTTGTCGAAAAAACAAATAACGTTATTGCGTCCTTGAAACTTGAACCACAAACTTTTCCATTTTGTCGCTATAAAACTTCCATCTTGCGGAAAATGTACCTCAAATTATTATTTATGTAATAAAGTTACAAGTACCTATTTACTTTTCATTTGTTCCGTTATTTTAAGTTATTATTGGAATTGTTAGAAGTTGCCTTCTTAATGCTAAATAATTTATTTTCACAAAGAAAGGAAACGCCGACATAATAAAGGGATCGAAAAACGAATGACAGCAGTTATTTTCACGAAAAATAAATTCGTTTGACAAAATAATTGCATAGTCCCTAAGGCTAAGGTTATATACCTTTAATCTTTAAAACTGACAGGTTTTTCCTACCCTTGTTATGCTACGTTTCATTTATTTGTTTTTCAGTAACAACACTAACAACCTTTCTGCTGAAAGGTAAAGTAGAAAGTTCAGAATTTTTGGATGCTGAAATGTTATTGATGCGACCACAGTTGGATCAAGTTGAACTTGTTTGTGTTGCCCACACTGAAGCTGGTGTATTGCAATTAGAATCATACTAGAAACAACATTTACTACAATAGGTAGGTACTACAAAATATGAATTGGAATAGAAAGGAAAAGCAGTCGTTGGCCACTGACTTGATGATATTATGGAAGAATTTCATTCAGTTATATCTACAGCACTAGGGGATGTGATAGTGTATTGGGTTAGAGCGCTAGACTACGACACCGAGGCGACGCCGACGGTTATTTTAAAGCATAAAAATAATATTTAACGTAAATATAACAAGTGATACATCAAAATTTAGAAAATTTTACTCTCTTTTCAAAAACTCCAAAAATATATAGGATGGTCCGTTAGAAAAAATGTGGTTTAGGGTCGTACACAAAAACCTAACACCCTGTATAAAAACTGTCTATCGCGATAGATCTTACGTAAAAAAGTGCTCTAAGAAAGATTTTGCCAAATCACTTATCTAGCGACTAAACGATTAGAGATCGCTGAATTCTGTTTACGCCAGCGATTTTCTCATTAAAATTGAGTTCCAGACACCTAAGTCCATTTTTGTCTATCTCTTTTGGACCACCCGGTACCTATACTTACATACCAGGTGTCAATTCAATTCGAAACTATAACAGATACAATTTCTAGAAACCATTTGTAGAATATGGAGGGGAACCACTATGACCGGCGGAGCAATAATCTACAACCCACTCCTTAGGTTCCAGCCATCTCACCCCAATTTTTTACATTGCATTACCCCATTGGAAAGTCCTTTAAAAATGACATTAAATTAAATTAATTTAAATAGGTACTATTTTTCGGATTAGGTATTTAAAAATAATCGATTAATCATTTTGTTTAGTACTGAACAATAGGATTTTTAAGGAGCTTTCCAATGGTGTATTACACATAGGGTAGTGCAATTGAAAAAAATAGGGGTGAGGTGGTTGGAAAAGCGGTAAAAATGTATAATTTAACCCCACATGATATATATCGTTAGAACCAGAAAAAATTAGTAAGTTCTTGATGCCATAGCCAACTACGTGTTCCATATAATAAAATACAACTTTGTGCTGTAACTCGAATTTCAAGAATGTTTTTAACGACTTGACTACACCACTGTATTCTTATCAAAAAAGGGCCTAAAGAACGTGGAAATTATTTTTTTCTATTTTCATAAATAAGCGAGATATGGCCATAAAATGAAAACTCGAAAATCTGAATTTTTGGCCATAACTCGAAAACAAAAGACGTTAGCCAAATTTGAAATGCACCATTGAGTTTTTCTCAACAAAAAGAGATCGAAGGTGCGAGGTTTATTTTTTCATACGTATAGTTTACGAAATTCCCTATTCAAACATCGTAATTTGGCCACCCTGTACATCTGAACAAAATTTCAGAGTGTGGAGCTTTTCGATTTGTACAAATTTTCTTGATGCCGTTTTTCTAGATGCTGTGGAACGTAGATGTATTAATGATGCACTCTGTATGTAATGAAGGTGACCCATTTTATAATGGTGTTATGTGGTACTAATTAAACGTAATTCTGTAAATTTATTTTACTTCCAATAACCTTCAAAATAAAACAAACATCACGTGAATACGATACTAATACCCAAACAGATTGACATTATTGTAAAGCAGCCGGAATTAAAACCATAAGTACTAGTGGTGGCAAATTTAATTTTTTTCGTATTCGAATGTTCGTTAAAAATATATTCGAATATAGAATTATTCAAATTCGAATAATAGTCAGAAAAAAATTCGTTTTATTCGTTGTATTCGTTTTATTCGTTGTATTCGTTTTATTCGTTGTATTCGTCTTATTCGTTTTATTCGTTGTATTCGTTTTATTCGTTGTATTCGTTTTATTCGTTTTATTCATTTTATCGTTTTACTCCTTTTATTCGTTGGACTAGTTTTATACTACCTACCTAGTAGAGCATTCTCCGATGGAAGTTTCATTTAAGCATAAACATTTGAATAGTAAATAGTAAATTGTTGCTCCATTAAATTTAAGACACTATTGCAAATTTTGCAAGTAACTACCGCATCACTCGTATTCTTCACGAAATATTTCCACACTTTACTCATAAATCACAATAATGTAGTAGTCTAGGCTGAGAAATAATTTGAACTAAATTAAAAATTTATATTTAAATGCTTAGATAATCCTTTAAAAGATCATCAAAGGCGGGTAAAAAGTAAAAACTTAAATAAACAAAGTTCAAGCTTCGCAATACCATGAAAATAACTCCAGTTAAAATCACCTTGCGTGGTTGAGGATTATTGTAGGTAATGTTTAGAGAAACGTGTTCACTGATTTACCGAAAACCTTTTACACTAACAAACAATAAATTACAGTTCATTACGACTTGTAAAAGGGTGTTATTGAATAGTGAATGACTTTAAGCTGACAGAAAAGAAATGCTGAAATAGCTATTTACAATACGAATATTGTACCTACAACGTTTTATCTACTATTCATAAAATATTGTCGGTCGAAAGAAATTTGTAAATGAGAAATGATTCCATGAAATGAAAAGTAGGTAGTAGGCCTACCTGCCGTCTGTCATGTCTCAATAATAAACCAACGAAGTTCTCTTTTTTCTTAATTTAACAATTTTCTTTGTTCTGGCCATCATTCGTTTTATACGTTTTATTCGTTTCATTAGTTTTATTCGTTTTATTCGTTTCATTCGTTTTATTCGTTTTATTCGTTTTATTCGTTTCATTCGTTTTATTCGTTTTATTCGTTTCATTCGTTTTATTCGTTTTTATTCTAATTCGAATAGTGGTATTGTGAAGTATTCGAATAATTCCCGATTATACATTCGAATATTCGAAAAAAATTGCCACCACTAATAAGTACTATTCCTACAGGAAATCAAAATATCCAAAACAGTTGGGCTAAGAAAACTCGAACTGAGAACGTTCACAGATAAAATAAGGCAACAGATTTTTGTTCCAAAACAAGCATTACGGGAAATCAAATTGCAGCACATCGCTCAATTGAATATTAACAACAAAATGTTAATTTTTCAAAGGATGGGGATTTTTCTAAAAATAAAAAAATTCAAAATACCTTTTGATGTTACAGCAAAAATTATTTTTTTCAAAAATTATGCGGTTGAACTCTTGCTTTCCCAATAAACAAAATGCAAACGCCGGTTATCAGATCATCATCACGTTGTAAAATATTCTAGCACAAATAGCGATCATGGTACAGGTAGTGGGAGAAGGCAAATACTTGGGCATAACGTTAGACCAAGGGCTGACCTTCAAACCGCACCTAGAGAACACAGCGAACAAAGCCACAAAGTCCTTGTGGGCCTGTAGGCGAGCATGTAGGAAGCAAGTGGGGCCTATCTCCAATGATGATCCATTGGATATGCACCAGAATGATCAGACCGATCATTACGTATCCTTCACTAATCACTGGTGTGGTGGCATCAAACCTTCACCCAGAAGAACATACAGAAACTTACCAAGCTTGCCTTGGAATTACGGGGGCAATGATAACGGCCTGTACGGCAGCTATGGAGACTCTCTTGAACCTCCCGCAAGTAAACCTAGCAATTAGAGCAGAGGGGCTCAGGGAGGCATACCAACTGAGAGTCAACGGCGAGGAGGGATCGTCAAGGGCGGGGTACTCTCTGATCTTTGACGAAATCTCCCTAGATAGAAACCTCAGTATAATAACTGTGAGGATACCCAAAACAGTTTGTCCTACCAAACTGTTTAAGTCAAGAATCCCCACTCAGCACGACTGAGAGAATAATTCCAATAAAGCAAAGCTGAATGGAATCTTGTTCTATACAGACAGCTCGAAGACCACTAAGAGAACTGGCTCTGGAGTGTGCGGGAGCAATGGACGGGGCTGCAAAATGTCTGTAAGCCTAAGACAAAAAGCGATCGTGTTCCAAGTCGAGCTATATGCAATCCTGACAGGGACTGCTCAGCTATTAAAAAGAACCTTACCAAAAGGAAAATCTCTATAGTTACAGACAGCAAAGCAGCGATTGCAGTACTAGACTAATATGTGGTAAATTTAAGGCTAATGCTTAAATACACACAAATGCTAAACGCACTAGGTAAGTGCAACTCAGTCACACTAGTATGGGCACGCGGGAATCGCAGGTAACCAGTTTGCTGACGAGCTTGCGAGAATTGCAAGCGGTCTGTGGGGTTACATATAACACAGCCAAAAAGGAGATTCAGGCAAAATACTCACAAAAGAGAATTGCAGACACTGGTCGAAAAGTCCAGGACAGAGACATTCCAACCCCAAACGTGGACTTAGCAGCGTCCATCTTAAAGCTAAGCAGGACGAAGATAAAACTTGCAACAGAGATAGTCACAGGCCACTGTCGGTCCCCTGAACAAACACCTGCATAACATCTGACTAATCGATAGCCCGATATGCAGGGGTTGTAGTGAGGTCGAAGAAACACCCTATCACGTTATTTGCCAATGTGAAGCATTCACAAAGGCAAGCGAACAGCTACTTGGAAATGAAAAGATTACACAAACTAGAATATTGGTCACCCCACTTTGTGAAAAAAGCTAGAACTCGCACGAGCGATGGGCCTTACATATCTACACAAGAGGAAGTAACGAAGATTCGTGCTACTAAAATCCTGGACTTTGTTAAAGATACAGGTATTCTGGAAGCGTAGACAATAGCGGGGAGCACAATGGACCAAAAGGTCGCAGTGCAGGAACCAATTGTGACTACCCCTAGCAATAATAATAATAATAATCGCAAAGGTGTGGTCCAGACAACCAAGTTTTGATTTTGATATATTTCAGGTGTATTCAGGGTATTCTGGAAACTCTTTAATGTGTACCGAAAGAGATAGACGTAGGTAGCAAAAATCTTACGCTGTGTAGAATCTTTATTGTTTTGTCATTTGCACGTTAACATATCAATTTAATATGATCTTTTTCCTCTTTATTCTCTTCTTCCTCATTTCTCTCTTCTTATGTCTTTCCCGTTATTTTTTTTAACTCTCCTTGTTTTAGGAACAAAAAAGGCTATACAAATCAATGATATCTTACTCGTAAAAACCACCCACTCTAGGATATAAAATTTGTGTAGATTTCAAAGATGTAATGAAAAAATGGAATATGTAATTCTACTAAAAATAACGAATTTAGAGTCAATTCTCTGTATAATCTGGAGTTATAATCTTCTCCATAATAAAAGTTCCTCTACTTTTATGTCCCGAGATTCATAATGCATTAAATTTAATATTTTTACCAAGGCAATAAGTTGACATAAAAAAAACGAAAAAGAGGTGTATAAAATTTGTTCTACATACCACATTATGTAGATATATTTTTCAGCTGCTCTAAATGAACCCTTAGAGATAAACGAGCTGTTTTTCCTCAAATATTACTATAGTTGCGAGACGCAACGATGAAGAAGGATATAATAATAGATTTTTGGATACAAAATGGAAAATTTTGTTCGGAGATAATGCGAGTTTTGATCCCGAAAATGCTTTTAAATCTGAAATGAATCTAAATGAAACGACAAGAATGAAAAAAATGTTTGAGTTTGCGTTCCACTTCAATGAAATGGGAAAGAAATGAATGTTGCCAAGTTACGCTCGACGAATATTGGATACAAATTTGTATCTTACGTTGTTCTCAGGGCTGAGCATACCTTTACATCATTATTGAACTCATTACTCTTCAGCCGCTTTGTAAAATAAACCTTGCCCACTCATATTTCATCTTTAAAAGCGTGTACTCTCTCCAGTTACTTGAGGGATATTATGCGTAGTTGTATCCTAGGTTAAATTAAATCTCTTATTTCCCAACGTGAAGTTCGTCAAAATGAAGACATAAAAGGACGCCATCTACCTACTATGGGTAGAAGGGCTCATCGATTGACTTGTAATTATTTGTGCGCTAGTATATTAATTAACGTGGATGGAGTCTTTCTCAATTTCAACCAACGTATCTGGATGTTTATAAATTATTATTATAAAGCTAGAAATCCATTGCCCAATTTTAACAGAATAGCACTATGAAAAGACTATAGGAAGTCCACTTGCTTACATTAGTAATGTAAATGTAAACATCGTTAGCGGTTAACGATGATGTTTCTGAACAAATGGGCGATTTTACATTAAACTCAAAATTAATATCTATCTACAGTTTGCGAATGCCGTCGCTATAAGATTATGTATAAGTACATTTCTCACCCATTAGTTATTAATTTCGATAAACCACATTTTCCGTCTATTTCCTTGTTGTAATCTGCAGTGAAAAGCAGGGATGATTGTGATCGTGAAGCTTAAAGGTAAACAAATTAATTAAAATGGTCGTTCTTATTTATTTACGGCGATTGTTTACGTTTACATTTGTCAACAAAGCAATTTAATTATGTTTCCTAAATATTAATCAGTATTTTTCGTTCCTGTTCTCTTTCTTTGAGCTCCCCAGGGAAACTCCGTACTCTCTGAGTGGATAAGAAATACTCTTCAGTCGGCAAGGTGCGTTGCCAAACATATTTATAAGGTCAAAGCTCCGTTATAGCTTTTCTTTTCATTTTCGACGTCCCAGTACACCATCTTAAAAACATGTTATGGAAAGTACAACCACTAGGTCAAGCTGATTTCGTGCCCCATGTCCACTTTTATCGTTCTTCAAGCCTGAATTTTAGGTAACACAACACGATGGAGCTCCATCCCATTTTTTTCTGACTGCTGGAAAATACTTAAATGAGACGTTTGCCCGGTCACCCGATTTTTATTTGTGGGGACACATGAAAAGTCCGCTGCATGATATTTTAGAAGAGATAGTAGCTGTGGAGATACGCCTGGGCAAGATTCTCCTTGGCCGACTTACCGCTACAGCGGACATCATCCGGGCAGGGTCGCTCCAGGCGTGTTTGGTAGGATCAGCTAAAACATGCGGTGTCAGTACAGTAGTGTATTGGGTGTCATGAGGATTTGCGGTAGCTTAGACATTAGTTTTCCATTTTTTACCAATAAACGACCTTCTTAACGTTTGTTGGAATGTGAGTGTATTAGTAAAGACAATATGAAATATCTTATCTACCTTAAAACGTTGTAAAATGGTCACATTTTAATAAAAAAAATTCCTGCAAGTTGCCACGAGACTTCCCTCGTATTAACACTTTTTTCAAAAAATAAATATAGCACAATATACAGGGTGTCCAGAAATGAAGGTGCCAAACGAAAATCCCAGTTAGTAGACATTATTTTATGTCGATTTAACCCAAATGACCTTAGTCCAAAAATGCTTCTTAAGCGAGCTGGAGCTCCTTATAGATATTGAAACAGGCGGTCGTCATGTAGAGCACTTACTGTAAAATTTGTTGTTTTTGATATAACTTGATATAAGAATAATTTAGTTAAATAAATTAATAAATTAGTAATTTATTTAAATTTATTTTTCTCGAGAAGGGTGCATCCTAACGATTTGAAACAAGAGCACTTTTTTTTGAGAAAAGATCCTAGAGAATTCGAATTTGACACAAAAAATGTCAAAAAATAAATGTAAAAAAAATACAATCCAAAATGTCTGCGGCCCCTCCCACATGGGACGCTAATGGCCGCAGCAAGGAAGTATTATTTACAGCGACTGTTGTGTGATCAGAAGGTAAGTTATTGTGCAAAGTTTAGGCATTTTCGAAAACGTTTTTGAGATATTACAAAAAAAGTACTTTATGGCACCATCTATAAGGAGCTCCAGCTCGCTTAAGAAGCATTTTTGGACTAAGGTAATTTGGGTTAAATCGACATAAAATAATGTCTACTAACTGGGATTTTCGTTTGGCACCTTCATTTCTGGACACCCTGTATATTGCCGAATTCAGAAAAAAATACTCTTTTAAACTAGTACATAAAAAGCTACAACTTTATTTTATAAAAAAAATGAGTGCCGCCATTTTAGCTTATACCGGAAGTGACGGCATCAAAGATAATATGTATCAGCATTTTCGTACTTGGCCCGAATGCAATCGATTGGCGAAAACCGCATTTCGATAACTTTAATAGTTTCTGAGTTTAGAGCGTTGCAAGGAATGTGTACGGACAGACTACAGACACAGCATAATAATATACAGTAAAACAACTCTGCAATATTTCCTTTGTTATAAGAAAGACAAGGTCAACCTGTGGCAGCCATATTTTTAGTTTAGAATTTCAGGTCCGTAATAAAAGGAAGCAATGTAAACAGAGACGTATTTTAAAAATTTTAAGGTTATAATGCACGCAAGGAAAAAATATTGCAAAGTTATCTTACCTTCCTTCATTCTTAGGAAAATTGAAAAACCGCGTTTCCTTAGCACGCTAATGACTTAAACTTAAAACATGGCGGACTTGAGGTGCGCGATGATGTGCGCAGTCTGACCCCCACTCCTTGAGTTATTTTACTGTATATTATTATGCTGTGATACAGACGACAGACGGAAATTTTTTTTTTCATATTTTGAATCTACGTATTCAGAAACTCAATGATATGTAAAAATTTGCATAGGTCCATTTTTTTTTGGAACACTAATACAATACTTCCCTTTTACTTCGTACTCGGGAGATTTATCAAAATATCAAATGAAATACAAACGCTGCTTTCGTGATAACTAGAATTCAATTAAATATTTAATACTTTTTATAGGCACATTTTATTTAGCTAAAGTTTGCTTCTTTTGGTGTCAATATGTAAAATGACCGTAAAATCATCGGTAAATATTATCCTACTGTGAACCCAAATCTGTAAAAGTAAAAAAATGCTCAATTAAAGTCAAAAAATTCGAAATGAATAAATCAAGCTACAAAGCGATTTAAGTAAAGAACTAGCATTAACAGTGTACGTTTGCATTTTACTATGTTAGTTTCAGTTAATTACCTCACGTTGGCCGGTGAAGTGTTGCAGCCTTCCCGTTTGTTTCCGAATCAACAAAGCACAAAACATTAATTTTACTATCGAACCCGTTGGTCGGTTATGCACACAAGACTGTATAACGCAGTAACGATAACAGATATTTTATCTACCTACATGAAGCTCTTGGCGTTTTCAACACATTTATAATTTAAGTACATAAACTTATTTGATACGAGAGGACAGAAATTTGTAAACAAATGTTTCCTTACACAGATTAGTGTAGGTAAATTATATTATGCTACCTATTTCCTTTGAATATGGAAAAATGTTCAAGTTTGAGACGTGTATAAGATTTCTCCCTTTCCTCTTATTTCCACATATTTCCTTTTTCTGTATCAATAGCGCTTTAAAATGCGTACATATCTGTAATATAAAATCGATTCCTATAAAATAAATACGGAACCGACAAAGAAAGTACTAAGTAGCGGACTGGTGTAAATGGCCTACAAAGCAGTCGATCCACACAGAATTTCCAAAAATAGAAGTCAGCTAAAAGCCTCCGAGGTGGTTTTCGTTCAAGCGTATGGTGTTATAAATGACGTCAATGTCACGGCGTCTGTACAGAAATGTCAAAGAAAACACAATTTTTAAATTATATTTAATGTTCTGATATTTTATTTACATTGCCAAAAGGTTACGTTTGTACGAAGAAATTGCTAGCTTTTTTTTTGAACCCGAATTGATAAACACAAACTTTCCTGCTGAAAAATTCAAGCACGACCCAACATATGTTTTCCCAGTTATACTTTTACGGGTAATCATGTGGGTAAATAATAAATTACGTACTTCCACACTAAAACAACAGTACGACGACAATAGGAAAGGATCGAAGTTTATGAAACGGAAAACTATATAAAAGGAATTGATTTTTTCGTTTTATTTTCCTAAATTTATACGTACCTAATCAATAATAACGTTTAAAGCATTATATTTTTAAAGAATAATTACGTGCCATCCTGCAATTTGAAAGACTTTAAAAGTAATATTGCTCTAAAAAATTCGAGGAATATCATTTTCAATTTAGGATATTTTGTGCTCGAAAGTTTAATACAATATTAATACTTTTTTTTTCTAGTTCAATGTTGTTTGTGTTGTAAGTGGTGCTGTTGAACTTTTATGTAAAGCAATTTAACAATGCGTGTTGCAGTAATTGAGGGAAATTTGAAAAGTCAAGGAACGTTTTTCAAGATTCATTCAGTATTTCTTTATACGAAACTATTAATTCTTACATTCCTGCGGGGTCCATCAGGGCCGGACTGCTAGGGCCTACCGGGAAAAATGTACGCTAGGGCCCCACCACATACCGTTACTTTCATTCGCACTATACAATTTCTCAATAAAACAAACGTACCGTCATGCCAGTCCGTACCTACATTAATGCGAGGGATGTTATAAAGGAAAGACGGGTGAATATAAAAAAATGATTTTATTACCAAAAGTAACGTACAATGTTGCCACCAATGATTTGAAGTGAGTTGTGACTGTTTCTTTTGATCTCCTCGTCAGTTTGGAAGCGCAGCCCTCCAAGCCACTTCTTCAGTTCAGGAAAATGATGGAAGTCACTCGGCACTAAGTCGGGACTATATATGGTAAGTGTTCGAAAATATCCCATTAAGTTGGGTTACACTATTATTGTGAAGACGGGCATTGTCATGGATCAGAACAATTGCAGAAGTCAGTATGCCTTTTCTTGTGTTTTGAATACTCTCCGTAAGCGTGGTAAAGTTTCACAATAACAATGTGCGGTAATTGTTGTCCCCGACTGCATATACTCCACACACCTTTTTGGTCCCAAAAAACAGTTGCCATAACCTTGCGGTTGTTGAACGTTTGATTAATTTTTTTGGGTTTGTTTGGTGTGCATCTATTGTTGTAATTGTCGGTTCATATCCCCACGTCTCATCATCGGTCACAAGGGATTTCAAAAAATCTTCTTCATCAGTAAGTATACTTAAAAACAGCTGAAATAAGTAGGAAGGCTAGTTCTATAATCGTCTTGAGACAATTTGTGTAATTTGAAGCTAAAAATGTACAAAATGAGTAGAAAACGAAACAATTTTAGGCGTTCTTTGAAGGCACAAGGTAAATGTACCTTCTATTACTTGCACAAAGTGACAGAAGTGTGCCCTAGATACGTGTCTTTAGTTTACAAATATATAGTTTTTATATGAAAATAAATATTATTATTGAAAAATTTATGGCAAGACCTGAAACGCAACACGACGAGAAAATTGTTTCGTTTTCTACTCATTTTGTATGTTTTTGGCTTCAAAATGTCTTAAGACTTGCAAGCAATCTAAAGCGGCGGTTGGAGAACCCCCTTAAATAAAATGTTACAGCAATATATCGGTTTATATTTGAATATATCTAAAGGTAAAATAAATTATTATTTTTGACAACGACCCAAATTATTCAAAGAAGAATTTTTCGCGAGAATATTTTACTAACCAGAAATTTACACTGTTGTTTATTGGTAGCCCCCTCCATGGAGGGCCAAGGGGGGGAGCAGAACTAGTGTGGAACGCAATTTTCTAACAGACTGCGCCTTTTTATATTTTCCTGTACTCAACGATATTATGAATAATTTACGAATTTGATCCCAGCTACTATACGAAGTGGGCCCCGCGGGGATTTTCCAGGTATTCCGCCTATCCAGTCCGGCCCTGGCTACCATGCAAATAAATGCGGGCCGATTTAGAAAATGATACTTCGGAAGCGTTAAATGTCAAAGTAGCAAATGTTCGCTTTATTGAATTTCTGCCATTACATAAAGAAATGAGAGCTACTATTTAAATGACTTCAATTAAAAAGGATTAAAAATGGGTTGATTAATGATTGAATGTTGCATAAATAATCAATATAATGAAGTGTCCATCCCTCACACAGCACATAACGAAATAAAGATAGGTTATATTATTAAATTTACAATGTAAGGGAGCAACTAACTTCTCTCTCAAGAGACTTTATCAAATTAATTAAACGCGGACAAATAAACAAAGAGCAGCAATATAATTTAAACAAGAAAAAAGGTTTGTTCAGACTAACCGCATTGTTTTTGTGACTTAATTTAGCAAAGAAATAAGTTTTGTTGTGCTTTTATTTAGTTAATAATTTTTTTCTAACGTGTTTTATCTAAAAATACGTTGTCGAGCTGATTTGACCCGTTGATGCTGGTTTGGGCTGTAACAGCACGGTTTACTTTGATAAAATTCCAATAGTATGATTTTGATAGTTTTTAGTAATTTAAATACACTGTAAAATACAGTAGTCATTGGAGCTTTTATGACGATGAGCTTTCAATGAGAATTAGGTGCTAATTTAGTTAGATTCAAGTTGCTAGAGTGTCATTAGTTCTTAGAATATCACTGGGACGTCTTTAAGACCAAATGGTATTTTTTGAAATTGGCATGCAGCCCATAATGACGTCCAAAAGACAATGAACCTTATGAAAGCCATAACTTATTGTATAGTGTGCTTGGGCAAAGTGCAATGGAGACTTTTGCAAAACTTCAGCAGCTCTACGGAGACAATGTTTTGTCAAAGGACCAGGTTTTTCGGTGATTTAGGGCATTATCAGAATGAAGAGAGTCGATTCAAGATGAACCACGAAGCGGAAGGCTTTCATCTTCAAGAACCGATGAAAACGTTCATCAGATTTTGACTGAAAAAATCTGCGCAAAAATAATTCCAAAAAACCTTTCGCAAGACCAATAGGTCATCACTCATCAGTAGGGAAAGGTGTCTTACCTTTTTGGAATCGAGTGAAAATGATCCCCATTTTGTCGAACGTGTCGTTACTGGTGGCGAGTTTTGGGTGTTTGAGTACGACCCGGAAACCAAACGCCTGAGCAAAGAGTGGCACACCTCAACCTCTCCAAGGTCAAATGCATGCTGATTTGTTTTTACTTCCCGAGTATGAAGTAGAAGGGAAGTATTGTATTAGTGTTCCAAAAAAATTGACCTATACAAAATTTTCCGTCTGTCGTCTGTAGTCTGTAGTCTGTGGTCTATAGTCTGTCCGTACACATTTCTTGTAACGCTCCAAACTCAGAAACTATTAAAGTTATCGAAATGCGGTTTTTGCCAATCGATTGCATTCGGGCCAAGGACGAAAATGCTGATATTACCTTTGATAGCCATGGAATCGTCCACAAAAAGTGTGCCTCAAGGCCAAACGGTCAATCAACACTTGTCACGAGGTTCTTGAACAACTTCGAAAAAGCGTCATTCGTGTGAGACGAAACGTTAAGAACAACTGGGTGTTGCATCACGATAATGCGCCTTGTTACACAGCAAAGTCAATAAACTAGTTTTTGGTCATTAAAAACATTCCTGTGGCTCCTCGGCCTCCTTATTCGCCTGAATTGAGCCCTTGTGACTTCTTTTTCCCGAGTTTGAAAAATCACCTCAAAGGAACTCATTTTGGGACACTCAAAAACATTTAAACGAACGTGTAGAACGTGGTGTTTTCTGTTCTGGAGATCATTTGCGTTGGAAACAATTCGTGAGCTACAACCACAGACGACCGTAACTTGTTGCGAGACAGATGTCATGTAGGCGCAGTTTTGGGGCGAGGACACTCTGTTATATCTCCATTTACTGACAAAAAACGTCTTTCAAATTCGAGTAGCGCTGATCGCATCGGACGTGTGGACATTAGCCTCTTCGTACATTAAGAGGAGTGTCATCCGTCAGCAGATTAGGGAAAGTCTCGTAGATTGCAATGCGATTGGTTTTGTCACGTGTAACACGACGATTTGCCAAAAATAGGAGTACAAATTCTTATCCTTATCAGCATGCAGTACAGCCTGGATTTTATCTGGATATTGTACTCTATTCACGGGATCAGGCCACATCTTTTTTTTAGTGGTAGCTGTTCTTCAAGAGTTCCTAATCAACAGTTACGGCTATTGACGTAATATTAAAGTAAAAATGGAAGAATCGCTGCGTTTTCATAACAGTATTCATTTCAAAAAAACGTTTCTGTTGGAAACGCAAAATGTGTAGTATTTCAATGAGTCACGGCAAATGAAATTGTAGGTATCCTTAATGCAGTACAGCCTGCTCTCTGTGATTAGAACCAGCCTATGACAGCATCTTGATGTTCTTCATCATTAGCGAAAAACCTTGTGATCCAAATCACTTTCATGCATGTTTGGGGTGTAGGCTGAGTGGTTGAAAACCTCACGCTTAAATTGGCGCAACTAGTGTTGTATTTCCAGGACAGAATGTGGGCGAAAGTTGTCATGAAATAACATGACATCTAGGCTCCAAGAGACTGCGGCACGTACTTTAGATGCCGTGTCGCATTTTCTATGACCTCAACTAGCACAACCAGCTTGGCATTTCAAAAATCGTTGACCATAACTTTTTTGCGTAACAGAGTTTGGTGGGCTTCTTTGGTGAATCAGAATCAGCATGACCTAACACAATCTATCGCTGTTATGTGGCCGCATGAAACAGAGGAAACTTATGTCTCATTTTGATGATTCTGTAATGAGCAATGAGCAAGAAGTTTGCGTAAAACGCATGTTTTCACGAGTCTTTTCGTCAATTTTTTGGACCAGCTCATCGCTGATAACAGACAGACTTCTATCATTGTCATGTATATTTGTGCTTCCGCTTTTAAATGACACATAACATCTTCACTTATCACACTTGGCTCGCATACAGTACAAATTCCATGTTTTTTGCCAATAAAAACTTCTCACATCGTGAGCGGGGGGGGGAGGGGGGGGCGCTTAAATGAATTCTTTCTAAGGTAAATGGTTTAATTATAAAAAATCTCTAACTTTCCATGATGTAATAAGTCTTACGTTTAGGCATTAAATAACTAATACCTTGTAGTTATTCAATGGTTTAGGTTACCATCTGAATCCATCAAAAAGGTTGATTTCGAGTTTTTCTTTAACAATCTGAATAGATAAGAGTTTATTTGGCAGTTGCGTTTTTATTCAACAGAACTAATTGTTTCTTAGTTGAATTTATTTCGCAAGTAGATATCCTCTGTACTCTAATTTTATCTGATGACTGCGCCCAAGTCTCACTTCCAACATAACATCAGTCAAAAGGCTTCATAATTGATATCTTAATATCTCACACATTCACTGTGGAAATAGTACTAAATTTAGGGTAAGTGTGGCGACCACATGATCCTGGTACACAGTCGCTTCGCTTACGTACTGAAGAGCAACGATTGATTCCCATTGGCCGACCAATGACAACGCGTTGACACAGGCCAGAATCTTTTATAAGCGAACGCTGTTACCCACAGAAATCAGTCAGAAGTCATAGCCGGTAACGAAAGCAGCCAACACCGACCAGTCCGTCTACATCGACCCGTCAGCCTGCGTTCCAGAACCAGGCTACCCTCCGGCGGCCGACCAACCTACCTATTACCTGTACCTCCATTATTAACCGCTTTCCGCGCTGTTAAAATTTGTACATAATTTGTAAATAGAAATGTTAGTTGTTTTCACAACTGTCAAAACTTTATTGTTTATTTGGCACGATCACCAAATAGATGGTGATCCGATTGAACCGCCAAATTGGCACTTGTTTTCCATATTTTTCATTCAAGTTCAGGGACATTTATTTGCTAGTTATGCTCGTATATGGAAGCATAATACCATCCAAAAGCGGGCAACGTGTATGGTGATATTCGCCAAACGTCACATAGCAAATCATTTCAATAACGGTGACTATTGTAGACGGCTGAATAGTAAGTTTTTTACCGCCAGTATACGTAAGTAAATCGACACAAATTAGATTAGAAGAACAAATGTTTGCCACTCCGCCGCGCCGTGTTATTTACCTATACGTGCTCACCCAGTAGGTACTAAAGCATGAAAGTACTACTTACAGAATTAATGTCAAACCACAATTTTATAGTGTTTCACGTATATAAGAACATTACACAGTGCTTAAAACGGCGTAAAATGGGATGAATAGGGTTTAACAGTTAATTACTAATGTAAAACAGTACAAATATTGTTACTTTAACTTTTAAAGTAAACCTAATTTAGAATTTCATCTAAAGAAAATTCATAAATGTATATACTTAAAAAACTTTTTTAATTTTCTTACTAGCAACATCCTGCTGTTACTTGCCTTAATATCTTGGAACATTTCGGCGGTGCTTTTATTTCTTTACTTTAATTAATTCTACAGTCGTGTAACTTATCTGTAATTAGGTCTTTCAGCATGGCGCATTTGAAAGGTTCACATATACATTTTCGGACGAAATCCATAGAACAGCACAATTATTTTAAGTTTTAGATTTAGCAAATATTTAATTTCGTTATTGTTAATTTTTGCTATACAAACAGGTAAGTATTTTGAAAAAAAGTTTTTCCTCTAATTCTCTTAACTTTGCGAATTGGCTGTTATGGAAATTGCTACACACTTTTCGTGACTGGAAAGCAGAATTATACTAACAAAGCAATATTTATTATGTTTTAGTGTATTTAGCGGTAATAATTTACTCGTGTTGAAAGTTTTGTGAAATAATAAATGATAATTACACTTTCCAGCTCCCGACAGTATTTATTTAGAAAAGCCACTCTATATTCTGAAAATCAATTAGCTACACCTAAGCAATACATTAAAAGATTACTATCCAAGGATTATTTATTATCATTCAGACAGCTAATTCATTTATAGCACATTAATAGAAATAAGGCTCTTGAACGACATTAATACTTTCTGGCAACGCATTCGAAACAAAGTAATTGAAGCCGAATGTCCACAATGCCGACACGATTTTTTGATGGTCCATATCGCCAACTAGGGATACTATGTCGACCGACAGTGCCCACATCGCCGACAAGTGTGGAAGGGACACAACGCCGACCATGCCCACATCGCCGACAAGTATCTGTGGCGACCACCTATGGATCCCGGTACACAGTCGCTTACGTACTGAGCAACGATTGGTTCCCATTGGCCTACCAATGATAACGCGTCGACACTAGCCAGAATTCTTTATAAGCGAATGCTGTTACCCACAGAAGTCATAGCCACCAACGAAAGCAGTCAACACCGACCAGTCCATCTACATCGACCCGACACCCTGCATTCCAGAACCAGTCTACCCTCCGGCGACCGACCAACCTACCTCCATTATTAACCGCATTCCGCGATGTTAAAACTTGTACATATTTGTAAATAGAAATGTTAGCTGTTTTCACAACTTCCAAAACTTTATTGTTTACTTGGCACGATCACCAAATAGTTGGTGATCCGATTCAACCGCCAAAGTATCAACAATCATGATTTCGTTGAACGTCTAAAAGACCCAGTTGTACAAGTTGATTTTCAACCGGTGCGGCGCCGGCGGTTAGTGTAAAATAGAATCGCACAAACTAGGGTTGATGTCTGACCTAGGGTTGCATTGACGATTTTACCAACCCATATGGGTTGCTAAATGGGTGGTAAAACCGTCAGTTCAAACCTAAGCCGAACGTCAATCCTAGTTTGTGCGACTCAATTTTACACTAACCGCCGGTTGAAACTCAACTAGACTTTATACAACCGGCCCTAGGGAAGGTATATGCAAATTAAGGCCTGAAAAGTAAATGATAAGCAAATAGCAAGGCGAAGAAAGCTTGGAACCAGAAACTAGTGCCAAGGCTAGAAACTATAGTTCCAATACCTTTTCGCCGTAATGAGGAAATTCGAAAACTTAGAGAAGGAAATTTACCATGTCAAAAATATAATACACAGATTGTGCCTATGGTAACCATAACTAAGTCTTAAGTTTGAGATTTTGCCAATACTCCTAAACTGCATACCTTTAATAAATTATATTCTTGTTTCTCAAAGGTTCCTTAAATTACACTATCCTTAAAGTACTACTTGCAAAATTCTTGAAGAATTGCTATATGGGCCGCCATTTTGAATTTAGAAACAAACGAAAAACGGCGTTTTACTTGTCACCATGTCTACTAACTTTTCACTAAGGGAAATTAGTTTGGGTTAAAATTTGAATGTTTGCTCCCAAAATAACGCCCTTAGTTTGAGCCCCTTTGGATCGATTTTGATAAGAAGTTTCTTTACCGATGAAGTTTTTCTATAGGCCTTAGTTTTAAAATTCATCAAAATCGGCTTAGTAGTTTAGACTCCACAGCCATAACGTACGCGGCCACCCACCCAACCACAGACAAAAATTTTTCAAAGATGGTGGTTCTGGACTGAGGGGGACTCAAAGCGTCGGTTAAATTAGAGAAAAGTTGTATAATTTAGGGCATGTTCACACGTAGTTTGCAAAAGTTCATTATTGTTTATGCGTTTTTTGGGTTTTTCTTTTTTCGTAATTCCTTCATTTATATCTACACATTTTTAAAAACCAAAGATACTTCTTCGTTGTCACTTTTTAAATTCTATTAGATGGCGTTTTCACATTGTTTATTCGACGTTTCGTTTTCGAGAAACCATCATCAACTTAATTTTTTTATATCGCCGCAACCAACGAAACACCTTGTATTCGATAGTATTTTTTATTATGAATTTAACGATGTATTATGGTTTTGAAGCTAATTTTTAAGAAAAATTTCAATAAACACAGTAAACCTGTGTCCAGAAAATAACGGCAACCTATTTGAACAGTTATTGTAATTGTTTAACTTTAATTAAATATAATGTGTAATACATCGTTAAATTCGTAATAAAAAACACTATCTAATATAGGGTGTTTTGTTAGTTGTGGCGATATAAAAAAATAAAGTTGATGATGGTTTCTCGAAGACGAAACGTCGAATAAACAATTTGAAAACGCCATCTAATAGAATTCAAAAAGTCACAATGAAGAAATATCGTTAGTTTTTAAAAATCTTTTAAAATACATAAAAGAATTACGAAAATTAAAAACCCAAAAACGCATTTTGTTTTAAATCTCGGAAACGATAAACAATAATGAACTTTTGCAAACTACATGTGAACTGAACATGCCCTAAATTATACAACTTTTCTCTAATTTTTAACCGCCTTCGTATCTCTTATCGTTTTCCAGATCCCCATGCTGTTCATCCTTATCTTGGGTTTAGTTTAGTTCTAAACTAACTAAGGTTAAATTATTTGTAAATTAAGTTGATTGGCAATACCTTACAAAACTTGAAAAACAGTTTTAATGTCAACAATTTTTTTGCTACGAAATACCAATGATTTTCTTCAACGTCATCATAAATCTATATTAGAGCAAATCGATCATCCCTACAATGCACCCTCTCAGTTTTCTGACTTAAGTATCAGTGTATCACGCACATGAAAGTTCATTTAAGATACTGGAGATTTCTGATTCCATAACTAATGATAACCGTAGAATATAAAACATTAAACGCAATTTAGGGTTTTTGGCAAAATGGTCCAAATACAATAAGGAAAAATGTTAGTATTTTGTATGCTGTGAAAGAGATTCTAGAAATTGTAAATATTATATTTGATCATTACCTACGGAAAAAGAAAGAAAAATTAAACAAAAATCAGTAGTTACACCCATGATTGGGACAGATTATTCCAGGACCAGAATCCAGAAGAGAACCTCAAGGTCTTCGTGTTGCTGGTTTATCACTATGTCATTGCCTTTGTGTAGAATTGTAAACGTTACAGCGATTTTACAGGATGCATTATTTGAGAATATCTGCAGAAGATACGAGAAGGGTTGCAATTTATTGATTTATTACAATCAAAAACAAAGTAATGAACACTTACCCTCAAACACAAGCTAACTTGGTTGGCATAATTAAGGCAATAGAAACCGTATTAACCCTCAGTTTAAGCTGTTTTGAAAATTTAAATTTCAAAAAAAGAAAGGAAGCGCCAGCGGTTGGTCGATGAAACGAGCGAGGATGAATGCAACATCTCTTCAAACGAAGAATGTTCTGTCCTACACATTTTTTTGAAAAGACAACATCAATTCTTAGACAGAATTTAGTATTTACAATCAACATTTGGGGCATTTGAGCTGCTGAATTACACGAAAGCGGAATTTTTGAAGAAATTTTTAATTATTTTCATACATTCCTGTTCGTTTTGATATAGGTATTTACTATTCTGTCTCGAGAATTAGAAAGTCTTAACATTTTACGGTGAGAGTTGCCAAATTAATACTAGCAGCATTATTCTTCAAATAAAGCGTTACTGTTGGATAAGTAAATTACGAGGTTTTAACATAAACAATACGCAAAAGTATAATTACAAGGATATCTCCACTAAACTGTCAATTTTAGGAAACACATTATGCCATTCTGATGTCCAAACAAGTTAGGTTATCATAAAATAAAGATCTTAGTGAAATGATTCTTGTTATTATTACAATATAACTACTTATGGAGCTTAGATAAAGTAAATACAAATATTCGTTTCTAATTGAATGAATCGCAGCATCGCATGTAAATTTGCACTGCAAATCGACATTTTGTAAAACACATATTTCACCTTAGACGAAATTACCTTTTCACCTTTAAACTATGGATTAGTATGCGTGGTTTGTGTTTTACAGAACAAAATTTGTCTACTACAGTGTAGAAAATCCTTGACACACAAGTCACTTTCGTGCCATCGATCAAAGTTATTTCATTCAATTATTCTTCACATAAAGAGTTTTGCCATTATACATGTTAAAGGGAGTTTGTTCAAAAAGTTTTAACATGTCTAAAGGTCGAGAGATCACATTAATCTTACTTGAATTATGCTTAACTTATAATATTAAGCATTATAGTGTTGGGTAACTTTTGGAAGATTAACTATTAAAGTTTAGGAACGCAAGCGAATACGGTAATCTTATTTATTTAAAATTAGTTAGTAATTCAGTATTTGCTTCGCACCATTTTCTTCGTTGGTTTCCTTATTATACCTGCATAAACCTTCAATACTTTGGACTTGTTTTAATAATTGTTGGCCAGCCATTTTTAATGTGAGGTTCTAAATTCAATTAGTGATTAGTTTTATTGCTGTTCAATCAACTTTAATTACCTTAATTACATTTCTCAACTGTTTCAAGCATCGTTATTAGGAATTACATGTTGATAATATAATTCATTGATTCTACGCTGGATGATCCATACGTTAATTTAAATAAACATAAACATTTTCTCTCCACTATCGTGAATTTCCATAAACACATTTTAATTAAATTTTTTGCCGCAATGTTTGTACAGTTGTAAATTAATACAGTACAGATTTATGGGTTACTTTGGTTCATTTCACTCACACTGCAGATTTTAATTCGTGCATTCGTCTATTAATTATATTTAATATAAAAACAATTTCTTGATTTGAAAGACGATACCATAACAGTATATTCAAGAACAAGTTTCATAAAACCAATGTTGAAGCACGAATTGAAGTTTAAAAAACGAGTGGCGTAGCCACGAGTTATTTTAAAGAATGAATACTTTAAGGTCTTATGAAACGTGTTTTTTATACTATTCCTTGTAATTGGGCCGCTTTTATACAAAAATTTTTACTTTAGTCGATTTAGTAGGGATTTAGAGATAGTTATTGTTTTCAAAAAACAGGACAAAATTTTGGTTTTTTAATGATTCTCATTTTATTATTGATATCACAAGACGTTCCTGTATGTCTAATACTCCTGCGTCTTATCATTGCCGAGAATTCAATGTGCTACAAAATTGTTTGTAGGGTCTACAAAAATCAAATTCTGATAATTACACTCGTATTAACAAAGGTTTACAAATACTAAAATTTCGTACCATTTGAGTCAGTAGTTTTATTTTTATGTAGGTACCTCTAAACTTACCTATGGCTTCGCAAACCCAAAAAAAACGGGCACATTGCATCCTCCGGCCGTAGAAATTGGTCCAAATGATGATACGTTTAGTGTCATACTCCCGTTTTTGTTTCAATTGAAAAGAAGATACTAAACCTGCAAATAACCTAGGCGCTTTCGTGGCAATCTGCGCTTAGGTTATCATTTTTTTTAGTTTCAAACGTCGTTTAGTGTCATAATCCCATTTTTGTTTCAATTGAAAAAAAGTATACCAAATCTGCAAATCACCTAGGCTTAGGTTGGCATTTTTTGACTTTCAAACGTGGTTTAGTGCCACGTTCCCGTTTTTGTTTCAATTGAAAACAGAATACTAAACCTGCAAATAACCTAGGCGCTTTCGTAACAATCTGTGCTTCTGCGCTTCGTAAAAAGCGACATCTATCGTAGACTAGGAAATAGTAGTTTACGTAACAAGTCCCGAAAGTGACCTTTTACTGTACAAGTAGGCAAATTACAGGACGAGCCACAGGCGAGTCCTGCAAGCCTACGAGTCCAGTAAAAGCACTTTTGGGACGTATTACGTACAATATTTTTTTAAAAATCGGTCAGAAACGGTAAGAATAATTGACCATTCTAGGCCGGAAAGTAAAAAATGAGTCCGGTAAAACTTTTACCGGACTATCACAATAACTTTCCGGCTCAGTCCGTCAAAATGACATTTTCTGGCCTAAAATAATCCGGAAAGTACTACTTTCTGGCCGATTTTAAAAAAATTAAATTTTCCCATAGAAATAGTATTAGAACTTAAAAATCTTTTAACTTTTGAACGGGACATTGCCTTTCAAAATGAGCTATTTTTTCGTGATCAGGAGATGATTTCCAGTCGATATAGTCATGAACTGTCCAAATCGGCCATACCAGCTAAAGTAAAGTTGAGCCCATTTAAAAAAAAAAGTTGTTACACCTAAACAACGTACAAATAAATAGGTTTTAATTTGACACGAAGCCCATTCGAATCGGCCCAATGCAATGGTCAGTTTGTTTTATCCAAATTCTGTCACAAAACACGAATATGAAAGATAATAATCATTGTACGTCCCGTCCCCTAAAATACGTGAACTTGCCCAAAATGCATGCATGACAAGATAAGACAACTTAAAGTTTTCGTAAAATGTTCCGTGAATTAATGGCCATGACGCCGTCTTCGTTGATACGTCTATTAAAGAATCAAAATCACAAAAAATATTGTATTAGGATAAAGTGTCAAGAAATCCGTGTTGAAGGAAACGTTCCTAGATCTATTTCATGTGTCCTTTCTTCGCGCCTACAACTTTTCACATGTTCGTCTTTCTCCCGTCTTCACCTTTCATCTGTTGGTTGTTCCAGCAAAATTTATATCTTTCTCTACTTCTTTTTTTGGTCATCCTACTTCTCGGTTGTCCTCGTTTCCCTCTCCCACCATGGATTCCATTTCCAAGACCTCTTGATTCGTTGACCCGGGACCCACTCTAGATGCATTTAGATCCCCGTTTCTTAATTCTTCTCCCTTATTTCTTGTTCATAATAAATTAGTTCTCTCCTGCTCTCGCTACCACTTATTTTTATAGGACCCAAAATTGCATTGTACTTTATTTGTTTAAATAACAAAAATTATTTTCACGAATGAATTCTTTTCTTCTTTCTAATATTCTCATAGTCATAGTCACACCCATTGTATCTTACAGATTTTTATATTGCACATTTCGACCAAAGATTTCCTTAATATTATACATTGGCACCTCTTGTTTAATTTTAATCCCCGAGCGCCCAAAGCGACACTCAGGTTTATACAGGGTGTTTCTAAATAAGTGCGACAAACATTAAGGGATGATTCTGCATGAAAAAATAATGACAGTTTGCTATATAAACGTATGTCTTCAAATGTTTAGTTTCCGAGATACGGGGTGTTAAAGTTTTTTTAAAAAGAAAAAAATGGTACGCCACTGAGATATTTCAAGTTGAAAATTATTTTTGAATTCCTCGTTCAATTTGTGACAAAAAATCTCTCTTGCCTTTTTTTTGTATGGGGCGCCATTTTTATGCAAAAAAATAAAACATCTTAACGCGTATTTTAATTTCTTTGATACATTATCAAAAACTATAAACTATAAAGATGTTTATTTTTTTGCATAAAAATGGCGTCCCATACAAAAAAGGCAAGAGAGATTTTTTGTCACAAATTGAACGAGGAATTCAAAAATAATTTTCAATTTGAAATACCTCAGTGGCGTACCATTTTTTTCTTTAAAAAAATTGAGATCATTACCCGTATGCGCGCCACTGATGAACATAAAATTCTTAATTGCATGTCAAAATATGCGCAATAACTACCTCTCAAAACCCACCAAATTTCATTTGCATATCTCGACCGGTTTTAGAGCAATAAATAAATCGTCAGTTTTTTAAAAAAACTTTAACGCCCCGTATCTCGGAAACTAAACATTTGAAGACATACGTTTATATAGCAAACTGTCATTATTTTTTCATGCAGAATCACCCCTTAATGTTTGTCGCACTTATTTAGAAATACCCTGTATAGCTAGATAGATTGTTTGAATTGGGCCAGGTCGTACATGTAGAGCACGCCAAAAATCTAAAATAACTCGTCATACTAGTAGTCCGATCGGTGCTTTCCTCGAAGTCAGATATCGTTTCAGCCATGTCCATGTCGATACAGCAGACCTCCTTTCATCTTGCGAAGGTTATAGATATTGTTTCACCTGCATAGATAGGTTGTTGCCTAATCGCGGATATTTCCACTTAATCCGTCGCCAAAGCTTTTTTACCGCGAATCGATTACAAGATTTGGAGCATCATCAGTTAGAGTCATAAGAGACCAAGGCAAACAATTCGAATCCCACTTATTTTTAAATTTGTGTAAAATGTTGGAGATAGAAAGAGAGAAAGAAGATTTGGAAGTCCAATTTACGGTATTGCAATGTATATTAAGGATAGAGACTACCAAAGGTAACAAAAGGAGGATATATGATATTTTTTTAATAGCTGGCAAAATTAGGAATTAAGTTATTAGCACCCATAAACCTACGATGCCAAATGGAGAACGTCCAAATTATGGGTAAATGGCAGTGTTTATATAACCCTGATTTATTCATTGCTTCAAAAAAATGTTGGTCGGTTTAAAATTATTTTCTTGGTAAGTATGTCAGTTCTAATTTCTGGAATTGATTCCTTTTGAACCTGGTTGAATTTTCCAAAGACCAAATTAGACCAATTTCAAAGCGAAAAGCAATGGCATGAAGATTAATGAACTCAAGCACATTCAAATCCTCTTCTACTTTCGCTTAATTTTTCAAGAAGCAAAAATGAATTAAGATGATGTAGAATATGACCTTGAGACACTTAATCGTTGAAGCCAATTACTCAGAAAATTAGGTACGGGTATACTCGGTGAAGAATACTGTGAAAGAAACGAAACGTTTGCGTCATAACAAAAGGACCTTATCTTCAGAAGAATTGTCAAGACAATTTGGAATGGAAGAAAGAAGACTAGACATACCAAAAATCATTATGAAGTCTTATTCAATGCAATGCAATCTTTTACGGATGACCAACATGACCCTTTTGACGTAATTTTGATCGTTGTTTATGGAAAATTACGTTTTAACAAATACTATCAAATAATGTCTCCATATTATGAAAGTTATCTAATCTTCAAAATCACGTTGACGTGTAAATATTGTTATTTACGCTGTGTAAAAACCATCGCTTTTTTATCAGAATATGAATTCATCTTTGAACTCGTTTTAATAAAATTTGAAAAGTGTTCATTTAGAATAGTCATGCCAGCGCGCAACGAACCTAATTTAGTCTTAACGGGGATCAATGCAACGTACGCCGTAGTCGCTGAACTGCTAGATGTCGGTTACGTTCCACTAATTGGCATTGGAAGCGGTTGTCGATATGAAGGTGAGCCAAGTGAACTTATCTACAGAACTCAAAAACTTTTAAATGTGCCGAAAAGTGGCACACAAAAAAGTACTCATACCAACAATTCCAACATTGGGCCCCCCACCATCACCACCCACCCTCACAACAATTTGCATACGTAGCAAAACTTCGAATTTGATACAAGCCAATCTATTTTTTTTCTCGACCTCCGTTGCTTTTGAGACGATCATTCAGACTAATATATTTTAAATAGTTTCATAAAATGAAAACGGCAAGTCTGAATTCTCAAAAAGGTTATACAATACAATAAATACAGTGCATCTGTCTTTGTATATGGTTGGTACAGTGGTACGAGTAGAAACAACACCGTACGTAAACGAAGTGTAGGCCGGAAATTATGGCAATAAAAATTTTGTTCCATAATTGGAACGTTTCACATTATTGTTAACTTGCTGGAAAATTAAACTTACATTTTGCAATTTTTTAAAATACGTTTTCAGTAATTTAAGAGGAATGTTTACGAAAATACAAATATTAGTGCAGTAACATCCGGGTCCCATAGATCACAGGTCCGGGTTCCACGGGGCTGACAGTTACCATGATAGTTACGCCCCTGATTCACCCTCCCCCCCCGTGTCGGAATAATTAAGTACAAAGGTTATTTACTTAGAAAGGGACGAGGAAATGTTCAATCTGCAATAAACTCTTTTAAAATATATGACCAGTAATAAATTTTAGTCTCAAAATTAATATTAAATGCCTTGATTGCGCTATACCTATAATTAATAAACTTTTAGATTTATCCGGGCCCTATGTACTGTCCGGGCTCTACGCACGTGCGTAATGTATAAACCGGCGCTGCTGACCAACCCTAGTAGGGATGCCCCTGACGAAGACTCAATATTTTCAACTGGTTAATTTTATTCGATATTTCAACTCTGCTAATTACAATGTAAACAGCAATGAAGAATTGAAATTATGTAAATAAGAGATTGTTACACAAGGTTTCTTCCAACACGTGCCTCGAAAGACGTGAAGTACAATAAATCGTCTTCGAGTATATGTCATTGTCGATATAATGACCTGCCTTTCAAGCGAAACGTTGTTAGGAACCATCAGCTACAAATGTGGAGAAAGAATTCGACACACAGTTAAAAACGTTTGAAAGCGGATTTGTTTCTAAACGAAAATATTGATCCATTAATACTGAACTGAATATGGACCGTGAACCCGTTGTGATGTTTCGGCTCAAATATTCTTACTATTTCAGTTGGAACATCAAAATGAAAAAAATATATATTTTGGCTATTATTTTCGCGTTTACCCTTTTCTATAAAGTTGACGGACAGGGATAATTGTCTCAATAGAACTTTCTTAACTAATCCATTCTTGCCAAAAGATTTCTTAGTTTTGTTATCGTTCCAAAGATTTCTTTCTCATATCAAGATATAAAAACGCAAGCTTGTTTCTTTTCGAGAACGTATAGCCAAAAAACTTCACTTTGTTATTTGGATATTAATAAATTAAATTGAACAACTGTGGTAGCCTTAAAGATAAATTGCGCGACCCTCTTACAAGGGCAGTAGAAATTCCCTTTCGCAGCATTTATAAAAGTAATGAAAGTAGATAAATGAGAAATTTGTTTCGTGACACAATTACGTATATAGCGCAACTCGTTCCAATTTTCGTCTGCAATTATACGTATAACACTTACCGTTTCTGAAAATGAGGTTAATTTTGGCCTTGTTCTAGAAATCAACGATCATTTTGACATGTTTACGCTTAGTTGTTCGGTACCTTTGCTAGTTCTACAACGAATTAGTTATGTTTACTTATTATTTACTTTGTTAACGGAAACGGAAACTTTGTCGATAACAACAGTGATAGAAATGAAGTTATTTCAACTTCAAATACATGTCAAAGTAGTCGATTAATACACGCTTATAGTAGTGTAACATTATTCCATAATGAATGAGATTACTTTAAACAAGTAGGTATGGTTTGTCTCAATTTATATCGTCTTGAAATTTATCTCATAAAAGGATTTATTTTCAAATCTGCATTGTTAGTAGATAAACACGTTGTAAATGCCTACCTGATTGAAAGGGACCTCTAGGTATTTTATGACAGGGCATCAGAGGCGGACTAAGGTAAAAATATTAATATAGCAATTTCTTTTCAAGGCATTCGTTTTATTTTAAATAAATTACGAGTTTTAAACTAAATTATACGATATACAAATTACTCGTATTATACTTACAACAACGAGGATTCTTAACGACTGATACTAATTAGTAATTATTAATTTGAATTGTTATAGCACTTGGTGACGCATACCTAACCCAACACTGAGTGAGCAGGTAGGCATTTACAACGTGTTTATCTACTAACAATGCAGATTTGAAAATAAATCCTTTTATGAGATAAATTTCATTTAATAGTTATAAAAAAATATGTTATTTACAGTATTTATTGTTTCGTTTTTCGTTTCCACTGCCAAAAATAATGTCTTATACTAACAAGGGTTGTCGGATAGGTATACTGAAAGAAGACATTTTGGCAGAAAAGTTTTTAAGCGTTTGGCGTTCAGGACCGTCGAGAGTTAGCTAGGGCCCGGGGACTACGCTCCTGTTCGGGCCCGGGCCGGGCCCCCGCTTGCGGGCACCTAAGTCTTTACATCTAGTTCACAAGAAAAAATATGAAAAATAATTAAGTCAGTTATAATATGAAATGTAAATACCTGTTGTAAAATGTATTTATCACGGCTTGCGGAAAGCGTACGGACCCTTACAGGAGGCTCGGGTCCGGGGAATTTGCCCCCCCCCCCCCCCCCTCTTGTCGGTCGTAACTAAATTACGTACAACTGGGAATGTTGGGAATGTCATCGGCATTAGGAATAAGTAAGACAACAATTTTTCGCATTTTAAGAGACAACAAATTTCATCCCTATCATCTTGTTTTGCAGCAAGCTCTTATAGCCATAGACTTAATTATTATAATGGGTTAAATAATGTGCCGTCAAACCATAATTTTTTAAAACAAGTTTTGTGAACTGATGAGTGATGAGCCAACATTTTCTAGGGGTGAGCAAGTAAATTTGCATAATATACATTATTGGTCTAAAGAAAATCCTGGATAAGAGGTTGACGATCAACAGAGATGGATAAATTTATTGGACCATTTATTTTTATTGGCGTTTTAAACGGCGAGACCTATTTAAATTTTTTACAAAATGAATTTCCGCTATTTTTAGAAAATGTCTCGTTGGGGCCAAGAAGAATAATGTGGTTTTAGCATGATGGATGCCCAGCACATTTTTCTCAAATTGTTAGAAACTTTTTGGATAACACATTTCCGTATCGATGGATTGGAAGAGAGTCGGTATATTCATGGTCATGGACTTTTATTTCTGAGGAAGAATAAAGGGAATCGTTTACCAAACACCACCCACAACACGGGAAGATATAATAAATCGAATTACGATGGTATTTGCTGGCTTGTCCCGAGCTGAAATCACCGTAGCAATCTTTAATACAAAACGTCGATTAAATGTTTCTCTGAATAATGACGGCAAATGGAACGGCCTGTATATAGGGAGAGTGTGAACAAATAGTAGGAATTGAATGAATGAATAAATGAAAAAACAACAATAATATAGGAACGAGACTTGTTTGAAGTGTAATTTTGGAAGCAAAAATTAATTAAAATTCTATTAAGTAAACATATATGTTGGGAAAGAAGTTTTTTTAAAAACCCTAGACTACAGGCCACATTATAACATTTTGAAAGCAGTTTAAGCGGGATTTTAGCCATTACTGAACAAACTGTGTTAAACTAACACAGAACTATATAGAGCTACGTTGAAAATGAGTTAATTAGATCCCTGCGGTTTGCACACTGTACTTTTTTTTCATTTTCAAAGTTATTATACGTATAAAATGAAAGTTTCAGTTTCCTAATTAGCACAATAGAGTTTTAACACACTGATGAGGTTTCACGCTTTTACAATAAATTTATAGGGAAAACTTTAAAGTCCCATTAGTTACGATAGAAGATCGTAGGGGATAAAAACTTACGTCAGTCCATACGGCGGCGTAGGTTTTTTTACATCGGATAAAATGTAATTTACGTAGCTACGACGTTAACGTTTATGGAAGAGGAAACTTTTTTAATGTTGAATTCAGATTAAACTGTTAGTAATTTTGAATATTCCGCTTTGCTCAAATCTGAAGAGTTTATTTCGGTTTTTCGTGTATTATAAAATATATTTTATATGTGCTCCCTGAGCACCTGAGTTAACTAACAGCTTATTAAAAGTTTATCACCTGTGTGATTGTGTGAACTTGGCAGCCACTTTCTAGCAGCTAAAATGCGAGAAAGGGACAGTAATAGAATCAAGATCAAGCTTTATTAAAAAACTACCGTTCATTGACCGACCGATAATGGGGATGAAATCTACACCCTTGAATAATTAACAAATTCATCTAACACCCAAACACCCTTAGAAAAGGGTTTCAATTGCAAAATTAAGCTAAGATTAACTAAAAAATTGAGTGTGTTTAGATAAATTATTTAGTTCTTCAAGGGTTGATTCACCCCTTTGAAGGCCGGTAAGTCAATGGAAATTTATTTTGCACGGCACGGCAGCTTTTTAGTAAGGGTTGGTGTGAATAATGTATTGTAGCGATAGTGGACATTACCTTACATAAGTACATTGATTTTATTACTGTCACAATCACGTTGGTCGTTTTCGAAATTCCGGCTGCCAAGTTCACATAGGAAAGTTTTCTCCATTACAAGACGGAGACTAAGCCCTGTCCAAAACTGGACACTGCGTTGAATTACATGAAACCCCTTCCGAAATATGACGTATACACTAAGATCTTTATCCTGTGCGATCTACTGTAATAAAGTGCTTGTGCAACTTATAGCACCCATTGACAGTTTATGCAAAGTTGATTGGTTTTCGACCAATGGCTAAGTTGTGCTTTCCTTGAGTCAATTTTTTCTTTAATTTGCTAATGTTTTCCCACTATTATTCATTCATACCAATAAGTCTACAACGTATACCTCTCTTGCCAAGAATGTTATCATCCAGTCTGTACTGATTTCCAGAGTACATGTTTGTCATGTGCAGAATACAACTGATGATTGACCTGGGCGCAGTAATCGCTGTTAAATTATGTGCATCATTCTTTGCCACCTCTTTCACTGACGAAAATTACATGAAAGAACCTATAATACTTCACAAAACGATACTATCTGATTTTTGACTTTTTTTTATCAAGTCTTCATCGACCATTCAAGCGTTGCAGGTACTGGAAGAAATGAAGAAAAGGGCAAACAGCAGGTGCCTAAAAATGAGGAAGATTTGCCTAATGACATCGGTGGACGTGCGAAACGCTTTCAATACGGTGCCACATCAAGCTATAATCGGGCCCATGGAGGGGATGGAGATGCCTAAATACCTGGCGGAGGTCACCAGAAGCTATCTCACGAATAGGGTAGTGCAGGTTGAAAAACCGGAGGGAGGCATGCACAGACATATTCCGACAGCCGGAGTTCCACAAGGAAGCGTACTGGGGCCCACACCATGGAATATAGCATACGATGGTGTGCTGAGGCTGGTAGTGCCAGGTGGGATACGCCCGAGACATGATCAATAAGGTATTGAGACTCCTGGCGATAAGGGTTACCAGCGCCTACAGAACGGTGGCCATGGAGGACGTACTGGTGGTTGCTGGAATTCCACCTGCCCACATACTGCTGAAGTCCAGAGCAGAGAAATGGGGAAAAATGTACACCTGCCTCGTGGACCCGAAGACTCATCACTAACATCTGCGCGTGGACAGGCAGAGAGCATGGTGAGGTCAACTACACGATGACGCAACTGTTTACGGGACACGGTGAGAATGGGATGTACCTCCAGAAGATCAAAAAAAGAGATAATGGTAATTGCATAGATTACGGACTGTTGGACGATAAAGCTCATGCAGTCTTTGAATGCCCCAGGTGGTATGGGGAGAGGAGAGCCCTGAACAGGGAGATAGGAGTGGAAATGACACCAGATAACATGGTGGGGCTAATGATTAGCGAGCATACGATTTGGAAAAAGATTGCCAGTTTTTGTCATCTGGTGATACACACGAGAGAAGTTGAGGCAAGACAATAAGAAACTGAAATGGAGTGCACCAGAACGTCAGAAGAATGCCACAACGGGTGATGCCTGATGGGTTGCACTAAGAGTGAAAGGGAGAAGGGTTTTAGTGGGGGAAAGTCCCACACTCCCCCTGTATAGAATCCTCGTGGCAACGGCAGGGGGGTGCAAAATGCATTTCCCCATTCCCTATTATATAAAAAAAAGATACAAATGATGAATCTACACTGCAAGGACAAGTTGCAATAGACCGTGGTCCAGATGCCTAAACAATTACATGGCCTACTCTACTCCTTTTACTTTCTAGTTGTATTCTTTCCCACAAGAATATTCTACTTAGAAAGGTTATGAGCGAATCAGGAATCAGCGAAAGAGTAGAATCCAGCTTGAGGAACTCTTCACTCGGGTGGTAAAATAGACTTAAAGTCTTCTGTGTTGAGGGGAGCTGATATTTTTGAAACAGCTACACAATTACAAACGCATGTTTTCACATAACTCACACGCACTTGTAATAGATCATTATAGCAAAAAGCTCCAGACCATGCATAGAAAGATTACTGTTTCTCTCAGAGGTGGTTTTCTGTAGATCCCTGTATTGTAGCGCGATTAAATTCACCATTTGAAAATGTCTATGTCCTTAAAATAGTTTAGGATCTTTTATCAAGGGGGCTTGAGGTTTTTTGTAATGTCCTTAGGTAATAAATCCCTTTCCCTAAATAACCTCAATCCTTAGGTGTGTCTTACCGTGATGATGCTGTGGGACAGTGTTTCTTCATCCTCATCCTCATTGGATTTACTTCAAGGCCGATTTTGTATTCATTCAGAAGATATTCCTTACTGAATTTCAGCAGTTTTTCCGTCTTTTGGCTGGAGCTATTACTAGCAGTATCTTCTTTTATCTAGGGACGTTTCTCTTGCCGTTCTTTTAGAATGGTTGGACTTCCATAAAAGTCACATTATGATCTTCCTTGACTAGTTGGTCTAGTAATATTACTCTTTATCTCAGAATGGCCGGTTACCCATATTAGCTTTATTTTATGTTTTACCAACTGGCTCAAATTTTCAATGCACTCCAGCAATGGGCCAGAGCCCGCCTCTTGTGGCCCCAAAGCCTTTAAAGCTGCTTGGTCGTGTATAACTCGTACAAATACAAAGTTTCCATCATAACGTTAGCATTTGTACCTTTAAGTGTCTTCAAACTTCAGGGATATTCCTTTTCGTCTAAAATCTTAAGCTGACTATGCCGATGGAATGTATGGCTCATCATCTATATGTTACGGGGGCAAGTGTTCCTCGAGATAAGGGGAAACTATAAAATGAGTTTAATGTCAATAGAAATTGCTTCGGAAAACCAAAAATGACGTTGGAGAGTGTGACAGTCTTATGGACTCGACACTCATCTTCTGGTTGTCTGGTAATAACCATACTGGCAGAGTGATGGACTTAGCAGCATCAACTCAAGGTCCATTTTGGTGAATTTTTCAGATGTTTAATATCAAATTCTCAAATAATTCTTTAATTTCTAACAAGTACTGGAGCTTCTCTCATCATTGAACTTTGGGAATGTAAAAAAAATTTGCTACTGCCACTTGGCTAATAGTGTTTAAGTTTATACATATTTCATACGTTTGTATAAAAAGCTTCTGAATATTCTTAATTTGTTTTTCTCTTTTCTCCATAATATAACATATGTATATAGGTATATTAATTTTTTGAAATAATAGTAAAATGGTGGCCGTTTATGGTGTAGTGGATGTACCGTTGGTATACCAATAAACTACACCTGGAGGTCTCGGTTTCGAATCCCGACCGGTTGATGATAAAAATACCTCCGGACATGGATGTTTGTAAGCGTATAGGGCTAATGGCCCCAGCTGTTGACCCTCAACCCCCCTTCGTCAGCCAGAAATTAAAAATAAATTTAAATAGTAAACATATTCCTATTATTTTTTAAAGAGGCAATGAACATCTTTTCCATCTTCATATTTTCCCTTAAATTTTGAAACTTTGCCTCAATTCGATTACTTGCAAAACTACTAAAGAATGGAAGCGTAACATAATTATTGTAAGTACCAATATAAGTTATAAATAAATGCGGGTGAAGACATTTTATGCGATAAAGATGTTAAAGTAAGATCTCGCTGAGAATCGAAATACATTTTCATTAAATATGCTCCCCCATAGTTTCAATGTTTCTGATTTTCTCTTGCTGTTTATAACTCCCTACGTACACAACTTTTATACTGTTTTTGTCCGTAGGGTGCCTCTTCAGCCAGCGGCTTTGCTTGGAGGAAATTGAATCCTGTTTCGATGGTGAGTAATCTAACAATTATATTTGAATATAATTCGTATTAACAGATTACGCATTCGGACGCTGTCTACCAACAACTGGAAGTATTGATGAAGAAGACTTATATCGGTACGTGAGGTCATATGGATGATGTTCGGTTAATTAGTTTTTTATAGGTATGATTTACAAAAGGACGTATTGCACGCTTTAAGTCGCGAACTGAGGAGACTTTTCGCTTTAGGTTACCGTTGGAGTCATGCATACACACAGTGTATGCTTCAAGGCATGTTATTCGCCGCTCAAAATGAGTACGTTCAACATTACATTTTATACGAAAGGCTAACCTTAATTTCTAGCTACACGTTTGATCCTCTAACCTGTTCCCATTTGGTAGATCAAGACTTAGAGGGCGCTTTAAAAGCTTTAGAAAGTGAAGATACCATAATCGAACCCGATAAAGTAGCGATTGTCAAATTTACTCCTAGCGCCGAAGATCCACATGCCCAATACGCTGATGAAGTTTATTACCCTCCGATACCGAGCCAAAGGGACATAATTTTACCACCAAATGCAGTTGACGGTAAGTAAAATGAAAGGAAGAGAATTTCAAGTATAGCAAAACATCTCTGTTCCAGTTTATGACATGCCTGATCCTTACACGGACTACGAAATAACTAAACGCGAATGGATTCCACAAATGCGACGCCGTTCCGTACCTCCCACGTATTTTAATGAACGCTACAACAGTCCACTAGGTTTTAGATTGGGACAGGAAACGAGAGATTCATTGGAATATCTACCTGACAATTATGAGGACGAGATTGTAACAAATGATATTCCCTATACTTCGACCACGGATTTGAGCATTGACGATTTTAAGGAATTTTATCCCACTATTAATTTTTTAAACCGATTTAAATTGACTTCCGATGACCTACGTCAATTGTTATTACCGCAGAATATACCAGTCCTACAGACGCTCTTGGAGGAGTTTGATAAGGAGGAAAGTAACTATGACACTGATGTACTTGGTTTACTTAGGCAAAGAATGGAAGATGACGAACGAGAAACAGTTGAACCCGAACGGTTTTCAATGCTGTATAATACGCCCGATCGGTTTAGAGCAGGATGGGAGTCGAGAGATATACAAGGGACTGAAGATGACTTACCCGAGTCAAGAGTCTATTATGAAGAGAATGAAGATAACGATGTTGAAAGACAAGATGGTGGTAGCGGAGAGGTAACAGAGCCAGAAATATTTCGCGAATTGAAACAGTTACATGAAAAGTATGGCAATGATGTAGATGTTACCAAATTGACTAACAATTATCAAGCGTCCAACGGTTTGAAACGCGATTACGATAAAAATAATAATAATAATGGACAATCCGGTATATACACTGAAGGTGGTGTGATGTACGTTCCCGATTCACAAATTCAGGGTAAGGTTAACCTTTACACAGGATTTAAATTTTAATTATGTTTACTCTAGGAAACACGAGGGCAGATAATGAAGAATCCTTTAATAATGACCTGGATGACTTACTCGAGCGTTATAATAACGGATTTAAGAGACCTGAGCGACTAGATGTTAAAAAACCAGGACCACTCTACGATTTGCAAGTTAATGATGGAGAAAGTCAATTAGGTAAGACAATTTTCCTTTTTTCTCAATATGCAAATATTGTAAGTTATAATTGGTGGAAGTATTGTACACAGCTACCCTACCAGTGTTTCGCGTGTTTCGCGGAAGACGGGCCCGGGCCCGCGCAAGGGCCCACAAAGGACCTACATTTGCATCTACCTAATTGGTGTCACGTAAAATATATCAGGAGTACAAATATGTTTTGAGGGTTTTTTGTCACATTCAAGTTTTATTCATAGTATTTGGAAAGTATCGTTAGCTACGATTTTTCCTCATCTTTGAGACAGCATACAAGTAGTAGTGGGAATGAGCAATATCTGCTACAGATCCCATTGAAGTGCCTCCAAAGTGTCCTTGGCAACTTTTATAACATGTGGCCGAGCATGATCGTGCTGAAACATCAGTTTGTAATGTATTTTGGCATATTGGGGGCGTTTGAGCTTCAGTGGTAGGCTCAATTGCATCAATTGTTGTTGGTAACCTTCCCCGGTGATCGTTATACGTTAGGCTGGAGTAGCTCATAGTAGATTCCAGGGATATGGGCGAACCTCGCGAACTCATACCTCAAGAAAGGAAGTTATCCACACGAGTGGAAAAAAAGCAGGCTGACGGTCATATAAAAGAATAATGGGACATACAGACCTATAAGTTTACTCGACTTCGTGGAAAAGATCGTGGAAAAGATAATAAAAAAGAGAATTGAGAGAGAGATAGAAGGGAAAATCTCCCCGAATCAATATGGTTTTAGGAAAGGACGGTCAACGGCCCAAGCGGTCCAGGCCTTGGCGGAAATTAGAAACATGGCCAATAAATGTACACACCGCACGAGGAAAATATGCCTCACGGCATCGTTAGACGTTAAAAATGCCTATAATACCATAAGGCATAAAGATATAATTAGGGCAATGGAGGAAATGGCGTGCCAACCTACCTAACTGAAGTGACAAAAAGCTACCTTACAGGGAGAACGATAGAGGTGGAGAAGCCGGAGGGGGGGGGGATCTATAAATGCAGCCCTAAAATCGGTGTCCGACAAGGATCGGTGCTGGGACCCACGCTTTGGACGATTATTTACGACGGAGTGCTGAGGTTGGAGGTGCCACAAGGAGTAGTGATAATAGGTATTGCAGACGACCTCACGGTGACGGTCGAAGACAGATCAATGGAGAACGCCACGCTTAAGCTACAGAGGGTTGTCACTATAACAAGGGACTGGATGGAAGAAAGGGGTCTGCAGCTGCCCCCCGAGAAGACAAAGGTGGCCCTCTTAACGGGTAGGAGTAGAGTAGGAGCGGCCACCCTGGAGGTTCTAGGGCAGACGATTACGACGACCAGAGCAATAAAAATCCTAGGCATAACGATCGACAAAAATGGAATATATATTGAACATGTGAGAGAAGTGGTGGGCAGAGCTCTGAAAAGCTATGCGGCAATAAGTCGAGTAATGCCAAACAAAGGTGGGGCCTGCGCGGAGAAAAGAAAAGTAATAGCGAGTGCGGTGCAGTCGGTCATTCTTTACGAAAGTGAGGTGTGGGAGTGCGCGTTGCAGTGGGGGTGTGCGTGCAATATGATAAACAAGGTGTTAAGGCTTTTAGCAATTCGGGTGGTGTGCGCGTACAAAACGGTGGCGTCGATTACACCATGGCACAGTTTTTTACAGGCCATGGGGAGAATGGTACATACCTCTGTAAAATCGGGAAAAGAGAGAACGGGAAATGTGTGGACTGCGGCCTATACGAGAGTTTAGTTATATAATGAAATCGGGGAAACCTTAACCCCGGAAAACACCGGAAAGACAATGTGCGAGGATGAGAAGAAATGGCAAGCCGTGGAGATATACTGCAATACGATAATAGAAACAAGAGAACGAGAAGGACAGTGTAACATGCGACGCCCGAAATAGCAGGACAACCTGAAGAATACCCTGGATGATGCCTAGTTGCCATTGCTGGATATACATATACGGCGGGGATTAGGGAGAAGAAGGTTTAGTGGGCGTCAGTCCCACACTGCCCCCGCAATTGAAACGCGCGAGGGCGTGCATTAGCATTGCCTAATTTGGTTGCCGTAATCGATCCACATTTCGTCTCTCGTCACGATTCGATGCAAAAAAACACTTCCGTACTCAAATGTTTTTATTGGTGGAACATGTTCCCCATATGCTTCACGTAGCAATCGATGTCCATCAGCTGCACTTTTCTTTAAATTAAAACAAAAAAGCAGCACTTCCTGCAAATTGTGTTTTGTTGGCACAAATGTTGAGGACATGGTTAAAGCACAAAAAAGTATGTTCTTTGATGTACAGTAAGATTAGCTATGAAACACAAAGTGCTAACATTTTGTATTACTTATGGCTTTTTTAGGTATATACAGTGTGTTTCATAAATACACCGACAAACTTTTAGGTGTAAGGGGACATCAAAACAAACATTTTTTACTTTATATAGACATATGTCCGGAAACGGTTCGTCTTCATTGTGAAAGTTAGAATATAGTAATAAAAGTATATGCATACAATAACAAAGTATGTGCGTTAAATACGCCATTCAAGTTTCAGTATGCAATAATATGCAAAAACGTAAATTCTTCGCTAATTATATTATAACCTGCCTTGTTTCAAAATTACGTTATGTATAAACCTAATAAAATAACTAAAGTAATCCTTTCCTTTTCAAAGTACAAGGATTACATACTATTCTCTGTCTGTCATAACATAACTGATTACAACATCTAATATTGACAAGGGACAACAACCACTACCTTTGTATTGCATCAATATAATACCTACGTCAACCAACTGCCATTGTTAAATTTGCTTTGAAAGGATTAGGGTCGAAATAAAAGCTACGGTAATGTAAGTGCTATTCTGATGAAATAATATTACAACTTGCGTAAGATTTGGATTGTTTAATCCTTCACCGGCAATTAAATAATATTCATAAATGCGAAACAATTTATTTTACTTCAAAATTCATATTTGATTGTGGAGGTTGTTTGACGGCATTTTTGACCTTATCGTTGGTCGGTTCACAAACCATAAACAACTTCAGAGAGGTGAAAAGATGAAAATCTGAGGGTGCCCGATTAGCACAGTTCGACACTTCCAACTGGATGAGCCAAGAGTTGCTTTGTGGCGTTACCACAAATTACATGGCGTTAGTGTGGACGCATAATTGTCATGGAACAAATACGCTCTCTTCGTTTGTTCTATATCGCTCTTCATAGAATGTTTGAGGGTCTAGCACTATCGCCCACTCGACAATAATTCGAAGGGGAGAATTGCTTTACCATAGAAAAAGTAACTTACTTTTTCTATGTGCTTTACCTTCCAAAAAGGTAAAGAAGGTCCCCATTTTTCGAGCCGAAATAACGGTTCTGAAGATGGTGGGGAAGGAATTGTGTCAGGGCGTAGTGGGCCACCCATATTTCGTCACCGGTCACAATCGATCGAGGAATTGTAAATCTGTTGACTTTGTGATTGATTTTGGAATCCACCTCGCAAAGAATTTTCGAAAACCAAGTGATATAGTAACGATTTCATGTAGAAATATATGGAGATTTCTGGAAACGTTGCGCTCATTTCGTCCAAGTCAATTAACGATCTTCATTTCTTCGATCTTGTTCAACATCTCATTAGTCACGATTGATAGATGCCCACTCCTTTGTTTATCATGAGCATTCCTTCTGCCGATCTTAAACTCACGCCACCACTTGCACATATCCACCATCTCCATAATTCGGAATAGATTCAACATGGCACGACAACAAGAACTGTCAGCCGACTGAGATGAACAAGCACGCATTCTACTTTCTGCACTTTGACATTTAATGAAGTGCCAAAAATTATGGTGACAAAATTTCTTTTTGATGACCTAGGTTCCATACTTTTACACTGGGGGCATACCTCATCTTGCGAATCAACGATTACGTAACAAACACATCAATACATGTGTGACCCAAAGTGAAGTTTTCACTATGAAACGTCTTTTACGCTGTAAATTTGTTCAGAAGGTTGGAAAGGTTTCATTTTTGAACCTTTCCACAAAAGAGGAATTTTCAATTCGTCCAATAGGATGTTTTACTCTCCGCCAAAGATAAATTCGAACCCCTATTCTGCAAAGACGTGTGTCGCATCTTTAGCCCACATGAGCGAAACTGGTTAATCTGTTAGCACTCGCATTTTTCGAGATCATTATAGTTCCAAAGTCCGCTGTTGCTGATCATTCTCTCCTAAACGGCCACAATATTCTGTTTCACGAAGCCAAGTCTCCATCTCATTGACTGTATAAGTAAGTATACTCATACTGATACAGCAACTGATTAAAAATTAAGTTATCCATTGTTCACACATGATATTTTCTGAGCGCAGCTTCGAAATTGCATTTCAAAACAAAAATTGCCTTAAGTGTTTCGATTTTGAGTTGTGATTTCTCACTTGTCCACATTTTGTTGACAAGAGAGAAAATTCTTTCGAGAACTCCACCATTTTCTGCACTTATTTGAATGATTCATATTTCTCTGGAAGTAAGAAAATACGTCCACAGGCCATCAACATGTTTTTCTTTGGAATTCCATTCCAATAGTTTTTGCGTCAATATCAAAATCCTTTGTTCTTTCAGCTCTGTCAGGCGACTTCTACCTGTCTTCGGAATAGAAGCCGTGAAACTACAATCTTTAGGCTTTTGTCTCAAGAGCTGCTGATACCTTTAAAGCTCACCTCGTAGGAAAGTGCCATGAAATATTGCGGATATGTGGAGGACACTTATTTTGCGATAGAATAGTGGAACTGTAGAGCAGGGAATTTTAATATGTCTCTTTCACTGCCGGCACGAGCGGCAGCCACCTCATTTTGCCATGTCCATGCATATTTCATCTCGATGGACGCAAATTCTCAGAATTCCTTAAAAAATTTCATGCGTTGGTAAAGCCATTACGGAATTTTTTTTATTTAAGCCTTGTTGGAGCTGTTGCAGTATAAAGGGACACGTCATGACATTACTACTATTGTCCACATTTCGTTCTGGCACAAGTTAATTTTGCATATTACTATTCCTGAAATGCTATCTAGGGAACAAAAATTTTGCTCATGAAGAATCTGCCTGAAAGGCCGCTAGTTTTACTTCTTTTTGACCAAATTCCGGTCTTTTAATGTAATTTGGGCAACAATTTCCACTAGAATGGAAGACTGCAAAGGTAGTTCTAATACCAAAACCGGGAAAGGACCTGTCCGAGGCGGGCAGTTACCGACCTATCTGCCTCATCAACATTATAGCGAAGGTCTATGAGAGGATCATAAACCTCAGGTTGCTCAAGGAGATCGAGGGCAAGGGAGACTTCCATGCCATGCAATTTGGTTTCAGGAAAGGAAGATCCACGTTGGGCGCGCTGATGGAAATAAAGAAAACTCTCGCAAAATCTAGAGACTCGTGGGTGATCATGGTGACAATCGATGTTAAAAATGCATTTAACTCCGCGTCCTGGTCTAAGATATTAGAGGCTCTCGTAAGAAGAAACATATCCGCATACCTTATTAATGTGGTTAAAAGTTATTTCGCTAAGAGACGACTCCTTCTGGACGACAAGGCCAAAGTTAACATCAAAGCAGGCGTTCCACAGGGATCCGTACTCGGCCCTACCCTGTGGAACATCCTTTACGACGACGTGCTGAGAATACCCGTACCGAGCGGCGTAGTCCTAATCGCCTACGCCGACGATCTGGCTGTACTTATTCAGGGCGACGGGGTTAAAACAGTGAATAGGAAAGGGAACTCAGCTTTACGACAAATCGAAGCTTGGCTAAGGACACACGACTTAGAATTAGCTCCCCACAAATCAGAAATGGTAGTGCTAAAAGGCCCAAGGAAAAAAGAAGGGACTTGAAAATAAGTGAAACAAATTTGGCTATGGTAAGGCAAATCAAATACCTCGGTGTCATCCTGGATGACAACAAAAATCCGGGGCAGCACGTGAAGGCTGCAACAGCCAAGGGGGAAAGAATGGCGGCCAGGTTAACAAGAATACTCCCGAATGTGCGGGGACCATCGTTCTGGAAGAGGATGGTTTTAAATAGCGCCTTCAATTCGACAGTCCTGTATGGAGCTGGCATTTGGGAAGAGGCGGTCTTGGCGCCAGCATACCAAAAACTTTTGCTTAAAGTGCAAAGGAAGATGCTCCTGAGGGTGGCGTCAGCATATAGAATGGTGTCAGACGTGGCCTTGCAGGTAGTGACAGGGACTATCCCCATGGATATCCTGGTTAAAGAAAGGGCCAAGATTGATAATACCCTGGGGTCAGGCACCAGCGTGAGCAAAGTGGACCTTAGAAACATCGCGATTGCCGAATGGCAGCTAAGATGGAACAATAAAATAACACCCAAACCATTACAACCGTGACGAAGTTTGGTCACTTTCTTCGCTATGGAAATATGTCATTCCATTGGATTGTACATTCTGGAGAAGTCCACGCGCACTTAGACCACCTAGTGGGGCCCTTTGTGCTACCTCCCTGATTAGAGTCTTCCGACCCCGCAACGTCACTCAAGGCATCCCACACGTGAGATGAATCTGAGGATGCTGGAAGGGGCAGCGGCTCTAATCGTAGCTACGTCCGGCCAGGATTCCCCCAACATGGGTCGTCTCAATTCGACAAATATGGGACGCTCACAAAGTATGTGGTGCGTCGTCTCGACGTTTGTGTAGCTTCTTCTACAGGATGGTACTTGGACCAAGCCCATGCGGTGCAGGTGCTTGTTTAACTTACAGTGTCCAGAAAGTATACTCACTAGTAGTCGCAAGTTCTTCTTGACAGGTTTGTGCAGAAACGCGCCAGGCTGCGAGATGGTCCCCTGAAGGGCTCTCTCGCGTGACGACAATCTAACATCAAGTTGCATCTAGCTTTGTGCTGGGCTTGGGTGTCTTGAGCCGGCTCTGGATCATAAAACGGTTGTTTTGAGGCCAGTCGGGCTAACTTATCGGCTTTTTCATTGCCTGTTGTTCCAGCATGCTCTTTCACCCATACGTGCTCGAGGGCATTGCCGTTTCTCACTGATCTAGTACTTGGTGACACTCTGGAACCAGCCTAGAGGTGATTTTTCATTGACCCAGTGCCTGTAGAGCGGCTCTGCTGTCACTGGAGATTCTGATAATTTTATTCCTTATTGTGTGGATAAAAATTGATTTTTCACTATTCCATTGGCCGCTCTATCACTTTCTCCCGACAGAGTAGGTTTAAATAGCAAGGTTTAGCTTTCTCTTTTCAGTGGTCCAGCGTCTGCAGTTTAGTGAGTGGTGTAGTGTTGTTTCCATTGGTTCATTTTGCTAACACCGCAACCACACACTCGACGAGTGGCGAAGGAAATAGCAAGGAAAGTGGGCAGAGGCGTAGTGTGACTGCGTTACTGGTCATGCCGCTCGTCCTGCCCGGCGATCCATGTTCTGTCGGTGTTTCAGCGCGAGCCAAAGGATCGGCAATACAAGCGCGAGAGACCGGTTACACACTCGCGTTGCACGTAGTTCGCGTCTAGCGCTGGTGTCGTTAGCACGTGTAATCTAACATGGCGTCACCCTTGCCACCACCGCCGCCGACCTTCAATGAATAGTCCAATGAAAAAATATTAAAATTGGTTGAATTATTAGCTGCTGAGCCTTCAGATAATTCGGTATGATGGAAAAGCGGTACGCTGCCACAATGTTGTTTTGTTGTCCATTGGAAGATGAATACTGGAATACGGAGCAACGGGATTAATGTGGCGAGTAGGGGAATGTGTTCCACCGCTGTTAGGGCAATATTCGCGGCAGCGCGAGTAGCATAGTCTGGCTGAGGCATTTTTAGAGTTTCTTATTTTAATTGTTTTTTTTTGTTTTCTCTCTTGTCCTGATGAAGCCTCATACGAAAGTGGGCGAAACGTTGGCTATTTGTTCAAGGTTGGGACGGTCCAACCGCGGAAATCGATTTTATTTTACAATATAATAAAGTTACGTTACCTAATAATAATCCGAAATATTATTTTACATTACAGAAACGAATACTGAAACACATTCAGATTTTAGTAAAACAATTATGGATTAAACTTTGTGCTGGAACTGCCAAATATAATCTTTAAATCCCACAATCTACCAAGAACACTTTTCAGAATTTGTTACAGGGATTTTCGCATTAATTTTACCGTTTTGCAAAACTGCCGTTTATTGCCACGCATTTACATAACTTTCTCGAAAAAAATAAGCTGAACAAATAATAATAAAAATGAAATGGGGCGGAAAAAAATAAACCCTCATACACGTTTCTAAATGCTTTTATGGTAGGCGGAATATTAAAATGATATTAGAGACTGACTAAGTTGATAGTAAGTAACCCTTCATATATAATATACTATTCTAAGGATGAAAATTGACACCGCCTACGGAAGCAATTTCTACAGATTCTTTTTCTCTCCATCGCCGTAATGTGGTTATACCGTAATTTCAAATATCGGTCGATTGTTCAGGAAGCTATTAGAATCGCAATCAATTATGGTTAAAGGAAGGCAATTTCGCTTACGTGGATGGGATACTGACTGAATAAAGGTTGCCATACAGCAAAAAATATTTTCTTTTACATTTAAGCTACAACACGATTGATTGATTCTTAGTTTTTTGTATGCGTAGGATAGCTTGAATGTTATTCTGTCGATGCAAAAAGCGGATTTATTGATAACACAGAAAAATGTCTCTCTAATTCGTATTCAGAACGTATTTCGGCAAGTGAAGGAAATTTACACAACTTTATTTGGAAAACGGATCGTAGTATAAATACAGTTTCAACTTTGAGGCTCATATTCATTACTCAGCATCTGTATTCATGTGATGTTGGCCTATTTTGACAGTTACGAATCAAATTTCCTGAAACTAGGACCTTATGATGTTCATACATAAAATTACTGTAAGAAATCCGATACTTCGGATCGCGTGTCATGTTTATAGTTGGGATCAAATAGAAAAGGTTTCCGTTTCCATGGAAATATGCACAATTTCCTCAGATTTGAATAAGGCTACTACTCGCGGAGAGTTGTTCGCTACGATATTTAACTTATAAAAAAGATTTGGAAGCAATTCCTCTCCAAAAAAATATCCTATTTGGCTAAAGTAGAAAAGAAAATCCCTTAAATAGAAAGTTATCTGAAATTTCTACCACGTGTACTTATCGTTATTGTTGCGTATCGCAATATCCGTCCTGAATCTCGACACAGACAATTGGAATTTATAGGAATCTCGGCTTTTGTTTGTTACAAAAAGTCAATGGTGTCCTGGCTAGAAAATTTAATACAAGTAACGGTTTTTTTCGTAGACTAGGGATGATGTTTCGGGTTTCTTGTCGAGTAGTTTGCAAGTATTGTCGCCTATTGATCGAACTTACATCTCCCAATAAAATCGTTCGGCAAATAAATTTCTTGGACACGGTTTGGACCATTCGTTAAGAAACAATGGAATAATAAGGCAGCAAACAATCTTTAGTAGCGGGCACCAATGCCTGTCTTTCGCAGATGACATTGGGCTGAGAACCAAAACAAGTTAATAAGGAAACAAGAAAGATAGAAAAAGAAGAAAAGATAGTATGGACTAGAAATAAATGCTAAGAGGCCAAAATATATATTTAATGGGAAGGAACAGAGGAGAATATAAAAAATAACCAAAGGAAGTAAAAACTACGAATTCAAGGGAAAGAATGAATGCGTTTATATAAATGATCTACTGAATGACAGTGGGAATGAAAAGCTAAAAAAACCAGCAATACGGAAACTTGGAAGCTCTAATGAAATCAAAACATGTGCCAAGAAGAATAAAAAAACTAAGAATACACCGCATACAACAACAGCTAATATATGCGTATGAACCCTGTGTGCTGAATATAATGGAAAAAGATAGACACAGAAGAGGGACCAAAACGAAAAACGAAAAGGGTTTGGAGAACATAGAATTACGACAATTGTAAATGGTCAGAGACTGGAAATGGCTAGAACATAGAAAGTGAATGCCAGGTAAAAGGATGAGCAAGCTGGTTCTACGAAGAAAACCCATCGGAGGAAGCCAAAAGGGAAAATCGAGAACGAGATGAATGGAAAAAGTTGAGAATGATTTGTAAGCGTCAAGTCCTTCGTTCAAGACACATGACAGTGAACAGTAGCTCATCCTTTAGGTTAAAGTCTCTATCAGACCACTACATTATATAAGGGCGCTTAATATTCTTTCAACCTACTTAGAGTCGTGTAAGAAGGTTCTGGATTCTGGATTACGATAGGAAGGTGGGCATAGTCTACACGTACATAGGCCTCAAATTCGAGCCCTTTGTACTACCTCCCTGATTAGAGTCGTCGGATACCGCAACGTCACTCAAGCCATCCCACACGTGATATGAACCTGATGCTGCTGGAAGGGGAAGCGGCTCTAATCGTAACCATATCTGGCCAGAATACCACCAGCATGGATCGTTTCAGTTGGACAAGTGCGGGACACGTACAAAGGATGGGCTGTGCCGCTAACATCTTCTACAAGATGGCGATTCTACCAGGTCTATGCTCTGCCATGTGTTTGTTTAGTTTACAGTGTCCAAAAAGTATGCCCACAAGTAGCCGCAGGTTCTTTCTTGATAACCCCGTGCGAGAAGGTTCCACAGATTCTTACCAATGCTTAGTGATTCTTATTTGCTGTGGAAAGGTTTGTGTATCGCGTAAGTGGCGTAATGGCATGAAGAGCTGTTACGTATCATAGAAGTCTCCTCTTCATTTCCATTGAACGCTATATAACATAAACGATGCAATCTCATATGCTTCCATACACTCAGGGGACAAACAAAATATAACCCATCCTCATGCTCAAAACAGTTTTTCGTGGTTACTTTAATGATGTATGGAGCATGAGGTGACTAAAGTCAAAGATCATACTAAAATTTTTATAGATATTAGATGTTTTTGCTTTCTATACCAAAAGAACACTTCATGTCAAAACATCAAGGACTAGACTACAAGGAAATTGACAGTAGTATTGGCCACCAAATTATGGAATAAGAAAATTACGACACTTTCAAGAAATTCGTCAAATTTCGACGCTAATAGGACATTTATATTTAGAGAAAGTATCAAAGTATACAAGGTTAAACTTTTGTAGTGGAAGAATTCCATGACGGAACCCATTTGAAAGTAAAATATGGACTGACATATCTATAGTCATGCGTATGGATCAGACACTAATTTTTGATGTGATTTCATCAGAGCCAAAAGTCCTGTGAGCACCGAGACGCAATAAGAACACTACTATCGGAGTAAAAATGCAAGGCCCCTGACTTTAGAAGCTTCTATCTCAGTAATTTGAAACAAAGTGAATTTAAAAGATCATTTATTCCTACCAAAAGGTGTACAGTTTTAGATTTTTGCAATACATCGTTAATTTTCTGTATCAATGTATGTGCAAAAAAGCGCTAATTATGACTCAAATCGGACAAGCGCTCGACTTTAAAAATTAATTACGGTTACATTATTGAAACTGAGTGGTAGATATTTATATATTTGAAAAATGTATACTTATTTGTCGATGTGAGATGCTTTTGAGGCCAATTGGTTTATTAGTCTTAAATCTATAATAAAAAAAACGACATCTTGTGTAACTGAGTACCTGAAAGTAGTATCATTCGGGTTGAATATGAATTGTAAATTGAGAGTAACATAAAAAGTTAAACCAATTATGTTGTGGTCTAACACGATTAAAAAAAATAATGTCTTTATACATCGTTTTTTGAAAAAGAAATTTGGAAAAAGGATGGATGCTTCGGTTGGCGCGGTGAAGTGCAGTGCTCCGGGAAGTTGTTGTGTTACACTATTGCTATGAAGCGCATGGTTTTGTACAATGCAAAAGAATAATCACATTGTTGTGGTCTGCCGCTCGCTGTTTACGATGTGGTGCGGGAATATCTGCCCCTTTCATTCACCATAATCATAACATTTACTTTGAATTACAAGAAAACAAATTTTGTTTTCAATAAAGGAATAATACAGCTTGATTTCAGTAATACAAATTTAGCATTTAAAATAAGCATTTTTTTTAGTTTCCGTATATTGGAAAATAGTAAATTTTCGGTTATAAAGGGCCTTCCAATAGGGATGATACAATTTTAAATGAATATATTGGCAACACTGCGTATTATTTTTTGACATTCCTTATGTCATTTGTTTTCAGTATAGTATGCCATTTAATCATGGAAAGATACACGGTTCAACAACGTTTCGAAATTATTAAATTGTTTTATCAAAATCAGTGTTCATATGTGAATACTGAAAGAATATTCAGTGATGAAGCTCATTTTTGGTTAAATGGTTATGTTAACAAGCAGAATTGCAGAATTTGGAGTGATCAAAATCCACATGAAATTCTTCAGACACCATTACATCCAGATAAAGTTACCGTGTGGTGTGCAATTCATGCTGGTGGAGTGATTGGTCCATATTTTTTCGAAGAAGATGGTCGAAGAGTAACAGTTAATGGACAACGATACAGAAGAATGTTAAATGAATTTTTTTTTCCTGCTGTTGTTGAGAATAATCTGGAGGATATGTGGTTTCAACAAGACGGCGCCACCTGCCACACAGCCACCTTAACAATCAATTTATTGAAAACAAAATTTGGTGATGAAATTATCTCAAGAAATGGTCCAGTCAATTATCCACCAAGATCCTGTGATTTAACACCTTGTGATTTCTTTCTTTGGGGTTATGTTAAGTCACAGGTGTATACTGATAATCCAACAACAATTGAGCAATTAAAGATCAACATTGAACGTGCTATTGGTGAAATACAGCCAAATGTATGTGAAAAAGTGATGAAAAATTGGACTAACAGAATGCAGTACGTACGGAGAAGCCGTGGTGCTCATTTAAATGATGTTATTTTCCATACATAATGGCATAATGTAACCTTTCAAATAAAAAAAAAATTTGTGTCTCACTGAATAATTTATGTGTTTTTTTTTATTTTTAAATTGTATCACTCTTAATGAAAGACCCCTTAGTTCATAAAACCAGTTAATTATATCAATAATCAACATTGATGGGCTTTAGACTTTTGAAAAGTATGTGTGCTACAACATTTTTAAATTTGGTAACAATTTTATGGAACAATAACAATTTTATGATAAGTTAAAACCGAGCGTTGCTAAATACAGTGTTTTTATTGCTGTTAATGAAAATAATAGTTAAACAATTGATTCTACTATTTTGATTTTTACACACGTTAAACATATACAAATGACTAATATACTGTTCAAAAAGGAAATATCCCCCCCCCCCCCCCCCCCGTTTTTTTATTATGACCACTCAAAGTCAGGGGCCTTACATTTTTACTCCGATAGTAGTCTCGGACTAACTTCACTCTCGAGGATTTATTACCGATATCGGTCCAGACCAGTGATAACACTTACTGTGTCCGATACAGATACCGATTGAACCCGAAATCTACCTTGGCACATACTGGACAAATTAGGTGTAACATTCATATTGAATGCCAACCCTCTCCTTCCTTATAAGCAATTTCCAAACCGACTCCGACGTTGCCCACATCAGGATCAGGGCCCTATTTCCAAATTCATTTCTGTCGACATTTGTGAAAACGGAAAGGGAAATACGGTGCCCAATGGCACGCGCCATTATTCTGTGCGCATCACCACTTATTGTACATGTTAAGAGAGCTGACGACAACCAACTAACGAAAATAGCGAGAGACAGAAGACCGCAAGGAGCTAGAGACGTAGGGAGACCAAGAAGGAGGGGGCTGGAAACTTTGACTTTCAACTTTCAGATACACTCTAAAAAAGTGCTTCATTTCACCACAAATCGGATCTCTTTAAACTCCTTACTAAGTTGGCTTCCGACCACTTTCTGCTATCCATTGGATTGAAGTAGTCGAGGCAAAATTGTTTGACAAACGTCATAGGATTTCGGAAGTAAATATATACCTAATTCTGTAAACTCGAAGGCCAAGGGAAAAGTAACTTATCACACGCCTATCGAGATTAACCGCAGTGCTATTTCCCGTTCATTGATTGATTGCAATAATTTAGTCAAGGAACTCTGGATAGGTAGACCTACTTTGGGTAACTCCCCCAACTCATATTGATTTCAAGGAAAATATAAGCAAAAATGTACTGCTACCAAGGAAAATTTTTCCACCAAGAACTGACTAGAATTGCTTAATTACCGTTGTGCTTTCATGCGTAAACCCTATCGCCTGGAGTTATATTAAGAAAATCCTCTGAAAAAATTGATTTTTCATGGGTTGTAGCGCAATCAATTACACTATATTTATCGATCTCATTGTTGCCATGTTTGATTTCAACAAGGGCAAAAGGTCAATGAGGGTGTGGAACTATTGTTACCAAACTCCCCTATTTACCATTCTCCAAGACATCTGCATTACAAGATTTACTAGTACCCGCTCTAATCGTATACATTATTACGATCTTTAAATAAAACATTAACGTATCTCCCTACTCCGAAGAGTGATACGACCATTTTTATCTAAAGGGAAGCTTTTCGACCTAATTACTAAATTCACTAAATTTCATTTTCCATGTCATTCCTTGATTGTAATACAGAATTCACTCCTTCGCATTAATGTTTGGTCTTAATCTCACCATCTATTAGTTAATAAACGTCTTAAACTGCGCATTAAATTAAATTCCACGAAGACACTAAACTCCTCAAGTAATTAGTCTAATTCTCTTTAAATTTACAATATAATATTTTGTAAAAAGCATTTTACCTCTTGTAATCCATTACAATTTTCTAATAAGTATCAATCGAGACTGCAACATGAATCAAAAGACAAATAATAGTAATAAATCACTCCTCTTTGGAGTCGGAAGTAGAATTGTAATAGTTTGATGAATATACCTAAAAATTACAAAACCGCACACAATTTAAAGCCCTTTTAACTTACTTTAGAATTCTGTGGGAAGGGTTGAAAAATCGATTCTTTATATAAAACACATTTTCATAATAACTCTGCTTGTAATTATCCCACTCCTTTGGTGCTCTAATTAAAGTAATTGAGCTTTAAAAACCATTTGCAACAACTTAATGTAATTATTAACCTTAACACAATTCCTTGCTGATCAATACAATCTCTACGTGCTATGAAGATGGCCTGGATTTCTTATTTTATGTTGAAGTAGTTAAGAATCGTTATTTATTCATTCATAAAAAAAAAATGCCTGTTAGATCCAGCAATGCATAATACAAAAGTAAGACAACTGTAAAACATATATAAATACAACAATTCATGGATATTGTTAACGTAAAACGCGAGTAAAGAGTTATGGATACGAAGTTGACGAGAAACTTCAGAATTGTAGAATAATAACAGTAAATACTATACATAATAAATAAGAAAGACAGAAACATAATCAGTGAGGAAAACAGAATAATGGACAGACAGGCGGTAGTATTTATGAGAATTAAGCGCTGAGGACGAAAAGGAATAAAATAACTAAACAAAGTACCTAATGAATTAGATAACACAAGAAATAAGAATGCCAACAGAATGAAATTCAAGAATAATAATGTTGATATAAAGAAGGAGAGAGGAGTGACAATATCAAATGTTCCAGGAATAGTATCGTTCAGAATTATGGGGCGAAGAATAAGAGAAAAGAGCCAAAATGGCATAGAGGACAGTCAATGTGGATTTAGGAGAAAAAATCAAGAAAGAAGCATATGTGTATGTTTCATAGACCTTGAAAATGCGTTTGATCACTAAAGCTAGGATAGTTAGGCAAAATAATAGTTCAAAAAAGGCAGGCAAAAAGGCATAAAAAATAATCAAAAAAGCCATCTAAAAAGGCACGAAAAGGCAAAAACTATCGAGAAAAAAGCGTTCAAATTAACACAAAAATTCAAGTTCGGTATAGAAAAACAAACATTTATTTGAAAAAGTAAAAACAGTTGATAGATGCGAATCCGACTTTGTCCACTGGTTACACCTATTTAGTACTTTTTGATGCTGGCATTCTTTTTCAATAAAGTTTTTAAAAATACGCTTAACACGGCGCAATGTTTAAGGGACGCACTATCAACGAAGACTGTATGTAGGTGCAAACTGCACGTGGAAATAATACAATGGGAAATATTGCAAAGTAAGGAAAATGACTCATCAGAGTTATTATTATAAGAAGCTTACATATTAAAGAGAAAGTTTGTCTTCAGTTTGTACACCATTCAAACAATAAGTATGCTCTTAGAAATTTCCCAGAAAATGTACGTATATAAAATTTAAAAATTAAGAAATACTTATATTACAAAAAACTAAACAAAAATTTACAGAAAAGGTATTAAATAGGCAAAAATAACAAGAAATTAGGTAAAAAAGGCAAAAAAACTAAAACAAACCAAAAAAGGGAAAAAAAGGCAAAATAAGGTTTGCATTTTTGAAAAGTGCATACTCTAAAACGGATTTTAAATAGAGTCTGCCTTAAGTTTCTCCATTTTAAAAAAACGCATTTTGCCTAACTATCCTAGCTTTATTGATCACCTATCTATACATATATAAAGCTCAAGAAAAAAGAAAAGTAGATAACAGAACAAGACAAATAAATAAAACGTTATACAGAAACAACACAAACATAGTAAGAACCAACAACAGAGAGCTAAAGTAGCTGAAACAAGGATGGAAGTAAACACCGGCATCATTCCAGCATTTTACGGGGAGGGGGCAAGTTAGTAAAGAAGGGAAAATTGGCAATTTTTTTTTGAAAAGGGGGCGTGATTGTCATTTTTATAAGTTTAACGTACTTTTAACGTGCTTTTTTTGGTAGTAGTAATTCCAGGGGGGGGGGGGTCAGCTGTTCTACCCTGACGCCCCTGGAACTAAAACAACTAATACTATACTCTAGAGTCTAGACGACGAGACGGTGCACGACACACTTTTGTGAGTGTCCCGTTCTTGTCCAATTGAGACGATGCATGTTGGGGGATGGTCGAGTGACGTTGCGAGGTCGAACAACCCTGATGCGATTCATAAAATCATGTTGATTGGGTCCATAATCTAGTTGTAAATGGCGTTTGCTCGAAATAGGGTAAATAATTAATGACGCGAAGAATAAGGGATTCACAAAACCTTCCCCACTAATAACATTTAATAGTCATCCATTTGGCAATGAACTATCTTGAATTATAAAATTCTTGAATTACATAATTAAAAAATTACATGTTTCGACATACATTGTTGTCATCCTCAGCCTAAAAACTAAGTGTTAGCACGAAAAACTAAGAATCTGATTAAACTCGTTTAGTCAGTGATGTCTTGACTCGACAATTTTATACTATGAGCGTCCTGTAATTTTATCATCACTTCATTCACCCCATCACATTACACCGTTCATTAATAAATTCAATATTTACTTCTTGAATACGAAGTAAAAGGGAAGTATTGTATTAGTGTTCCAAACAAAAAAATTGACCCATGCAAATTTTTGCATATCTTTGCGTTTCTAAATACGTAGATTCAAAAAATGAAAAAAACATTTCCTTCTTTCGTCTGTAGTCTGTCCGTACACATTCCTTGCAACGCTCTATACTCAGAAACTATTAAAGTTATCGAAATGCGGTTTTCGCTAATCCATTGCATTTGGGTCAAGGACGAAAATGCCGATATTACCTTTGATGACGTCACTTCCGGTATAAGCTAAAATGGCGGCACTCATTTTTTTTTGTAAGATAAAGTTGAGTTTTTTTATGTAGTTTAACAGGGTTTTTATCTGAATTCAGCAATATGGTATATTATTGTGCTATAGGAAGTGTTAATACGAGGGAAGTCTCGTGGCAATTTGCCAGAATTTTTTCTAATAAGTTTAATTAGAGTCTTAGTTTTACGTGCTAACACTTAGTTTTTAGCCTGAGGCTGACAACAATGTATATCGAAACATGTAATTTTTTAATGGGTGGTAATTTTCGCGACCCCAATAATTGTCACTCTAAACCCAAGAATTATTACTTTTACACCAAGAATTATTTTTTCGACCCCAGCTTTTTAATTATTTTGGTCCCAAGATTTTATTTATTTTACCCCATGATTTTATTCATTTTATTCAATTAAAAAAAATATACTAAACCTACCTCTAACCTAAGCGCCAGAGTTACAATATATGTTTAGGGTGGAATTTTTTTTAGTTTCAAATACTTCTATAAAATAAGTAAATAAATAAAATCTTGGGGTAAAATAAAAAAAATAATGGGGTGAAATGAATAAAACCATGGGGTAAAATGAATAAAATCTTGGGGCCAAAAGAATAACTATGTGGGCTAAATTAATAATTTTGGGGGCTAATATAATAATTCTTGGGAACAAAAATCTTGGGACCAAAATAATTGAAAAGCTAAATAATTCTTGGGGTATAATAATCCTTGGGGTGAGAATGACAGTTCCTAGGATGCACAAAATAATATCTCTTTTTTAATTTTATAATTCAAGAATTTTATTTATTCAAGATACCTAGTTCATTGTCAAATTGATGACTATGAAATGTGGGAAAGGTTTTGTGAATACTTATTCTTCACATCATTCATAAAATCATCACCATCAGGTCGACAGTGATACAAATTTTGTTGGATCGACGTGGTCAAATCCTCGGATAGTAACAATAAATTTTTTTTGGAAGAAACTATTTGGTATGTAATTATGTATGTATGTCTCTTTATTTTGTTTTAAATATTTACAAAATAATTCTCATTCTTACACCTTTGGTATGTAATAACTCCCAATTCTGAATATTCAGGAATGACGACCATTCGTCATAGGGGAAATTATCGACAATTAAATGATTTTGGCCGGACCTTCGTTTAGAGACAATCGTAGTATTGCAACGTTGGTAGGGTAAGATGCTGGTCCAAATGGTCCGAAAAAGGGATGCAACAACGTCGCTCTGGATCTGGGTGTCTCTGGAGTACAAATTAATGTAATTGATAAGATTTTTTTCTACGTCCTGCACCTCGCGCGCAATTTATTGTAATTGGTTATGTTTATGGAAAATCTGTCTGTTGTGGCCAGAAGCTTTAAAAGGTGTTCTTTGCGATTTTTAATCAAGTGTTTTTCATTTCCTCGACGGGCAAGAACGATATTTTAAGGTTCTTTTGCGTTTGTCGTGCGATATGCAAAATCTTGGGAGAAAATGGTGTCCAAAATCTTTGTTTCTATACCAATTTCCATGAGAAAATGTCAATTTTTCTATGTAGTTCCGAACCATAATCATTTCACTCAGATTTAAAAAACTATGTATAATAATCTTTGTACTGACCATTTACGGTTATCGTAGAGGATCCACTTCTCGTCGCATCTAACAATTCAGTCAAGAGACGGATTGTTCTTCTTCTTTTCGATTTTCCGATAGTATTTCGAAACCGTTCCTTGCACTCATCCACGCGCTCGTGAACATGAGTACATCGATTTTCGTCGACTGACGACTACTGCTTTTAAATCGTCAATGTCAATAGCCGAAGGGCGTCCTTAGTGATCCTCTTTAGCTTGATGGTCGAATTCTTCGCAATGAAATTTAGAAATTCGAAACCAAGTCCAGTCGCCTAAACTTTGTTAAAATTTCAAGACAGAACTAAAGGACTTTGAAACAGCAACTTACTACCAAAATCAAACAGTTAGCGAAAGCAAGCAATAAATCCTGTAGTATTTTCTGAACAGTTCACAATCAGGGATAATGCTACTCTATTTTGTCGACTTTTTCCACTATAATTCCCTCGAGCCGTTTGTAAGAGTGTTGTAACATTTATCCCTTCGACGATTCTCACATTCTTTTCTGGGATCAGTGTGAACATATGAATCCTGTGAACATATGAAGCTCTGTGAAATTTATTATTATTCGTATCTCAAAATTAATAATTAAGCGTAGTAAAAGTTGCGATAAAGTTTGATTGTATCCATTAGAGCTTTTAGTGGATGGTGAATTTCTAAAGCTAACAAATATCTAATATTAAGGCTACTGACCCGTTATCCATATTTAAACAAGGGTTACCGCCGAGTGCTTACTTATTATTAGTTCTTGACATTGCGTCAATGTGCAACGTTGGAAAATTAAAAAAATATAAAGAAAGCCGACACCTCAATATTCCTTAATATAAGTTTTTGTTTGTTTCATATTGTAAAGAACGTCGAAGCTTTCAATATTGGACTAAATTAAAATTTAAAATTTTCCAATAAATCAACAGCACCCGTAAACAATATTTGCATATTGCTTTAATTAAACTGAAGTCGTTGTTTTTGTTTGGTCTACCAACATGAAATTTAAATTTTCAGGTGTCGATGACGACACCATAATGCCATCGATGATGAAAAAGGAACCTCGAGGTGCTCATCCTAATCCGTTGCATGATATTTATGATGTCGATACCAATTTCGTTTACGTCATATTTAAAGACAGGTAACTGTTGGACATCGTTTAGACATCATTCACAATTTGCCTTTCAGTCTCAGCACATGGCAACAAGGTGAAGAAATGATTGGTAACATTTCCGCTTTGCTAAATTTGGAACCGAAGGCAATTACTCACGGAAGAGTTGAACCGACTGCGGTAACATTTAAGGTGAATAAAAATTCTCAAAATTTGAACGCGACCGAAGTTGCACAAAGAATTGGCGAGCTGAAAGATAAGATTCAAGAGGCTACAGGTATGACCGTTTTGGCGACAGGAGTTGGTGATAAGGTAAGTATGGGTAAAGAAATGCTGAGGTAGCTAACGGCCCTGTAATTGCAGGTCAAAGATCAGGCGGTTTTTACATCTAAAGTTGACGAGCCGGTTGAAGTTTACGTTATCGCGCTACTATTGGCCGGATTGTGCTTGACTTTTGTGGTTACGGCATGCATTCTTATTGTAATCCGGCGACACATTATTTCACGCGAAAAATTACACGGACTAACAAGACCCGATTCTGAAGCTAGCAAAGACTATCAAGATTTGTGCAGGGCACGGATGGCAACAAAGACACAACCACAAGCCGAGACGGTGCACGGAAGAGTAACATCACTATCACGCGAATCGGAACAAAGCCCTTCTAGTCGATCGAGCACGTCGTCATGGTCCGAAGAACCAGCTTTACATAACATGGATATATCAACAGGTCACATGGTTTTGAGTTATATGGAAGATCATTTGAGAAATAAAGATCGGTTGGAGCAAGAATGGGTAGCACTTTGTGCTTACGAAGCTGAACCGTGCGCTAACACCGTCGCTTTAAAACCGGAAAATGTGGAAAAGAATCGATATCGCGACATTTTGCCGTACGACCACGCCAGGGTTGTTCTAAACGATTTAACAAACGCCTCCGGTTTTGACTACATTAATGCATCGAGTATAACTGATCATGACCCTAGAAATCCGGCCTATATAGCTACTCAAGGACCTCTTCCGCATACCGCTCCCGATTTCTGGCAATTAATTTGGGAACAAGGGGCTGTTGTTATAGTTATGTTAACGCGTCTAACTGAAGGTGGAAATGCAATGTGTCATCGGTACTGGCCCGAAGAAGGTTCGGAAATGTACCACGTTTACGAAGTACACCTGGTGAGCGAACACATATGGTGCGATGACTATCTGGTTAGGTCCTTCTATTTGAAAAATACGAAGACTGGAGAAACGAGAACTGTGACACAATTTCATTTTCTATCCTGGCCCGAAACTGGAATCCCATCTTCGACAAAGGCATTACTTGAGTTTAGGCGAAAGGTTAATAAATCATATCGAGGAAGATCATGTCCGATTGTTGTGCACTGCAGTGACGGAGCTGGCCGAACCGGAACGTATTGTCTTATTGACATGGTTTTGAGTAGAATGGCAAAAGGAGCAAAGGAAATTGATATTGCGGCTACCTTGGAACACTTACGAGATCAACGACCACGAATGGTGGCTACTAAACAGCAGTTTGAGTTTGTTCTCACTGCTGTTGCCGAAGAAGTGCACGCCATCTTGAAAGCGTTACCTCCACAACCGGCACCAGGAAATCAACAGGATAAAGAAAAGGAAAAGCAGTAATTTATTTTTTGTCGTTAAATTTTGTTGTATAACTGCATCACATGAAACATTTCCAGCCCTGTTTCACGTACTGTAGTAGTACCATTCTCTTTGAATATGAATTGGTTTTACGTTTGAGTTGACCTGACCAGATTTATATATTTGAGTACGTTCTAGTCACTACCGATTAATTTATTATAAAGGTAAAGTATAGTGTTTATTTTTTGAAAAGAAAAAAAAGAAAACACCCTTTTCACATATCTTATCTGCTTTTTTCTATATGAAAGTTAATTCTATCCTTTTAGCTTCGCAAGTAATGTAAGATGTTATATTATCAAATAACAACTTATCAAAATTATGTTTATACTGAGTGTTAAAATGTAGTACGATATATTTTGTGTATAAATGTATTTATGGAGAAAAAAAAAAAGGATCTAAAGGTATATTCCCCCCTATTTAATATTAGATGCGTTGAATCTTTAAAAATTTTTAAATAGGAATAGAAGTTTTATTTGTTAATCTGATTAATAATATATTGAGAGCTGCCAGATGATAGGCAATTATTTATTATATATATGTTAAAAGTTGATCAATTGTATTATATATTTAAACAAAAATTTTTGTGCATTTACGAATTTGATATCCAGCCTCTCAAATTCATAAATGCCTCGCTTACAAATTGAGAAAAAAAAAATTGCGATGTGTGGCTTCGCACAATTTAAATACTTTTCAATTTTTACACTAACGACACAATCTAAGAACGATAATAAAGAAGTACATACTGTTTTTGAAAGTTAACCGGCAGACTGAATTTGTACGAAGACTTACTTTTTGAACAGGACTAACTTTGAGTCTCAGCAGTGATGATAAATTATTAAGTATTAGATATACCTACTTATACAGAAAATTAGAGAAATTGTAATTTTTAATTAAATTCCATTGGATGCATTAGTAATTTTATCCTACTTTACTTTAGAATAATTGAAACAAAAGGTATAATATAAGCATCTACGTTAATTAATACTATCTATGAGCTAAATATATTTTGTCAAATTAACCTAAATGTGTAAGAAGATGTTATCCGATTAAATTATCCGTAAAAATCATGTACTGAATTAAAAAAAAATTATTAGAATAGTATAATGTATTTACGTATACGTATGAGCATTCATTTTGTTTCTTTTCTTTCTCCTTGCTCCCTTTTTATTGTTTATTTCTACCTCCTGCTTATGTAATAAACGATTCATTCAACCTTTCCTATAGTATACACCAAGCAGGTAATATTTAAATTTTACTACTTTGTAACGATTGCTTTAGTAGTACAAGAATCGTCATTCTATGCTTGTATCTACTGTTCGCTGTTTCAATTCAGAACGTTGTAGAACTTCTTAGTTTTGTAGTGTTCCAACCCCCAGGGCCAGGTCCTACGCTAACTTCACACTAGGTACATCTACAAAATTCAAATCAGAGAGGGAACATTTAACAATGGCCGCAAAACTATACTTTCCCTCCAAAATTTCAAAACAAACCAAGGGAGCCGCTAAGGGGGCCCTCTCTGAGAAAAAGATAAAAGGTAAAAGTTATTAAACATAAAAATAATTTGTTTACGAAATCTTGAGAAAACGCCAGAGCTACGAACCTCCAATACTACCCCCCCCCTCCCCCCGAAAAATTTTTCTGGACCCCCCTTGAAACAAAAGCGGTACAATTTAAACTACCCGGCAAACCCCACATATACCTGGCACGTGATCGCAATCGTCTAGTAGTGGGTATGAATACTGTGGCGATCTCGCCCGCGTGCAAAACCTGATTGAAAGCTACCGCCAGCCAATGAGGTTCCAGCACCGCGCTTACAAACGCTTATAAGCGAAGACCGCCAAGCGGCAAGAAGCAGTCCGCCAGTCAGTCTCAGCCGATCATCATCGACCAGCAGTTCCAACCGACCTCCCTTGTTCAGCTATAATATGCCTTGTAAATACATTATGTACATATATGTGTAAATAAACGATTTGTTGTTTTCACAACATAAAATGAAATTTTATTTGGCTTGTCCACCACGTAACTGGTGACCGACAACGCCACATAATTGGTGACCCCGCCAACGAACAGCGCAACCCGCCTAAGAAGATGATGGCATCCCCTCCACGAAGGCATAATCCGCCTACGAATACGATTTAGTAACACACAACACCGTACTCTTCAGTGGGAAGAAATTACAGCCGAGTACACACTCGCCTTTTTTTAGAAAAAAAATAAAAGAACCCAACGTACCAACACGGAAGTCACTTCTCAGGATGACTACTCCACCTCATGTCACGGCGAAGATCCCACGCGCGCACCCGGAGCAGGCGACACCATTCGTTAGTCGCGTAGCCTTCACCTTTCTGGAAAAACGATCCGCAATTATGGTTCCACCAAATAGAGGCGCAGTTCCATATTTCCAGCATCACCGACGATACCACCCGATATCATACCGCTGTTGTAGCCATCGGCACCGAGATCTTGGCGCAAGTAGCAGATGTCATCAGCGTACCTCCGCAACTTAGGAGGTTCACGCGTTGGAGACCCCATCCTTAAGTCACTTTGGTTATCGAGACCACCGCAAAAGCACCAGGCGATCTTAACGGTGAGCCACGACAACCTCGACCAACTAGTAATCGTTGCCGACAAACTCCACGAGGTATACAACCAGCACGTTGTCGCAGAGGTTACATGAAAAGCTTCTGAACCACTACCACCTCCCGAGTGGCAACCGGCGTTTTCACGACTGACAGCTACCATAGCAGATTTGTCTGGCAAGATCAACGCCCTCCAGGTGCAGTACAGAGAGGGAAACCGGCAGCGGCAGCGCGAACCATCACGTTCTCGCCCACCCAGAAATAACTCCACAACACCTGAGTGCTGGTACCACCGAAAATTCTGAGCGTAAGCTAAAAACTGCACATCCCCATGTTCGCACCAGCCCTCCGACCAGTCAACAGCTTCTCCACACGCCCCTTAGATTTCTATTCGAGAAGACTCATCTCTGCAGAATGCAAATACAGCACATACGACAGAGAATTGTTGACAGCCTATTCTGCCGTCAAACAATTCGTGCATTTCCTAGAGGGTCGTCAATTCACAATCCTTACTGACCACAGACCTCTAACGTACGCGCTGATAATGAAAAAGGGCACTGGAACCGTTCGCCAGTGCCAACACCTTGGCTACATCGCGCAATTCACCACCAACGTCCGTCACGTCGCAGGTAAAGACAACATTATCGCTGATACCCTTTCATGAATACAACCAATATTCACGCCAAAACCAACCGTTGACTACAAAGAATTCTACCACCAACAATAGTTAGACGAAGATCTACAGCCATTTTTCAACAATGCGAAGAAGGTTTCTCCACCCGGTTTCCTGGCATGAAACTCCTTTGCGACGAGCAGAGAAGACCTTTGTATGGCCAAAGAAACCTGCACTCACTGCAAGTTACGACACTCCACAGCCCGCTCCAGCAGAGCCCCAACTTCCAGTTCCCGTCGAGGTAAACTCACCTATCGCTATCACACATCGACGAACGGAGTGCAGACGACGCATACGATTGCCCGTAAGATTCACCGACTTCAACACGCTACGCTGGAGGGGGAGTAATGTGGCGATCTCGCCCGCGTGCAAACCCTGACTGAGAGCTACCCCACACGTCATTAGCCAGCCAGTGAGGTTGCAGCACCGCGCTTACAACCGTCAAGCGGCAAGAAGCAGTCCGCCAGTCAGTCTCAACCGATCATCATCGACTAGCAGTTCCAACCGACCTCCGTCGTTCAGCTATAATATGCCTTGTAAATACATTATGTACATATATGTGTAAATAAACGATTTGTTGTTTTCACAACATAAAATGAAATTTTATTTGGCTTGTCCACCACGTAACTGGTGACCGACAACGCCACAAATACATTGGCAGTGAACTGTAGTCGGGGGAAGCATCAAAACAAACATCAAACATCAAAAATGTATTCCCCCAAAATTTGGTTACTTGGTAAACAAAGCCGAAAAGGAGGATGCATGGTTTAACGACGATTCACGAGAAGAAAGAACTGGCAAGAAAACTTCTTGTTCAGTCAATTAATTACAGAAGGTTCAATTAAATTACAGCACCAGACTGTTGAAAAATATTAGATATATGTAACATGAAAATTTGAATTGTTGAAGGCTTTCAATCAAACTCAATACCTTACTCGGCAAATTACAAGTATTACATTAAAAAATATACAAATAATTAACAAACAATTGAAATCACATTCAAAAATAAAAAATAAAAAAATTCAATCAATTTCAAAACAGACTACAGATGAAGGTCGAGAAGCAAAGTTAATTTCTTCCCTTGCTTGAAACTGCGCACGGGAGAAGTGATTAGTACAAACATTCCAGGTTACAGACATTCTTTATTAGTATAGTCAATTTAAACACAAAAATATACAAACATTGCAAAAAATCCTATGTTACGTTTGCTTTTTTCATGGTGTTAGGTTCGGTCCCAGTAGTAAATACTCAATTTTGCAACTTCGAAAAACTTGTGGAAACTGGGGGGGGGGGGCACCAAAAACCGCGATTTTTTCGGACTTTTTTCAGTTTTAGCCTCGTAGATCAAAAACTATGAGTTTTAGTGCAATGAATATGATTATCTTTTTTAAACTGGACTAAATTTTCTACCATTTGAGCCTAACCGGAAGTCTGTAAGTATAATAGTTTCCGAGATACAGCTCTTCAAAAGTAGGCATTTTCCCTAAATCTGTTTTTAGCGTATCATCCATGATTCGAGCCAGATATTGCCACAACGACGTGCCCTACGATCATTGTCATGGAGGAAAAAATTGTAGGACATTTTATCACCTTTTATTTAAGCATAGATGCATTCCTGTAGGCCTAACAGTTCTCGAGAAAAAGACGGAAAACCGGAAAACAGTGAAATCGCTACGACTCCACATATATGTAATAGCATTAATATGATTAGAAGACATTTTCTGATTATTCTTATTTAGCCTAGCGAACTAACGCTCAAAAAGGGCTTGTAGACAGACTTTTTGATCCTAAAGATTTTATTTCTGGGATGTGTTTGGTGATGATTATACGAAAAGTAGCGTAACAAAATGTGCGGATTTGTTTGGTTTTCCGTTTACATCTCTTGAACAGGCCATCGTAGTGGGAAATGGCCAATTATTAAAAAAAGTTGATTAAATTTTCTACAAGTTTGCTTCTATGCGTTTTTGCTCTATCTCTATCCGTTGAAGAGATATTCGCTGTCAAGAATTGACATTCTTTTTGAAAATCGCTTTTACACGACGTTTTTCGGCAAATATTGTGCCCTAGCTCCTAAAGTATTGGGTTTATAGCAAAAACTGCCGAAATAAAAGTTGTAGACCATAAAATTTCCTATAAAATACATATACCGTTTAATATTTTATCTTAAATAGATTAGATGTTATAGTTATTTAAAAAAAACGTTGAGTTCAAGATGGAATAGAGGGCACTAGAGAACAAGTAATTTTGTGGAAGGTTTGGAGCTAAATCTGATATGTGAGTATTAAATACAGATTACCTGCATCCTTAGCCAAACAATTTCAGTCTTATGCGCCACCATGTTTAATGGTTTCATAGTCTTTTCTTAATACATTTATGATAAGGTTAATGTTTGACGAAAAGAACAAAAGTATTTTCTCAAGGCAGCTTTTATTTTATAATTGGCCATTTCCCACTACGATCGCCTATTCAAGAGATACAAAGGGAAAACTTAACAAATCCGCAAATTTTGTTACGCTACGGAGTTAGCTCATACGGTAGGGCCGGGGACTTTTCGTATAATTATCACCAAACACCTCCAAACACATCTTAGAAATCAAATCAGTAGGATCAAAAAGTCTGTCTACAAGCCCTTTTTGAGCGTTCGTTCGCTAGGCTAAATAAGAATAATCAGAAAATGTCTTCTAATCATACTAATGCTATTACATCTATGAGGAGGATTTCACTGTTTTCCGGTTTTCCGTCTTTTTCTCGAGAACTGTTAGGCCCACAGGAATTCATCTATGCTTAAATAAAAGGTGATAAAATGTCCTACAATTTTTTTCTCCGTGACAAGAGTCGTAGGGCACGTCGTTATGGCAATATCTGGCTCGAAACATGGATGATACGTTGAAAAAAGATTTTGGGAAAAATTGCCTATTTTTGAAGAGCTGTATCTCGGAAACTATTATACTTACAGACTTCCGGTTAGGCTCAAATTGTAGCAAATTTAGTCTAGTTTAAAGAAGATAATCGTATTCTTTGCACAATAATTCGTAGTTTTTGAGCTACGAGGCTAAAACTGAAAAAAGTCCGAAAAAATCGCGGTTTTTGGCGCCCCTCCCAGTTTCCACAAGTTTTTCGAAGTTGCAAAATTGAGTATTTACTACTGGGACTGAACCTAACAACATAACAAAGTCAAACCTAATATAGGATTTTTTGCAATGTTCATGTTTAAAATGACTGGACTATAAAATTGGTGGAAATGCCAAGAAATTAATGGAATTATTTGCAATAAATGCAACAGGTGTTATTGATAGACATATGATGTGAGCGTTAGCAATCAGCGCCCTCCATTGGCAGCCGTCGCAGTTGCGATAATGATGCTTCTCTAAGACCGCCATGTTGTTGATATAACAGTAAATGAAAAAATGAGAGTTTATATGAATTGTGAATCTCCTATTAACATTGATATCAACCAAATGACAAATGATTACATGAATAATTTTAATGCAAGTTCAAACAATAAGTAATGGAACAGTTAAACAGATACAAAGTACATAATTTGAGGCTTTCGCGGTTCCTCTAACTGTCAAGATAACTTGTTTTTGGCTTATACCACGTCGTTATATTTGTTCCACAGCCCGCGTTGCCTTTTTCCTTGTGAGCCAAAACAAGAATTTTTGGAATCCATCTTCTTAGCTCCCGGTCGTATCACTCTAAAGATGCAAGCTGCAATGCCTTACGAAAGGCCAGAACTTTTGGTTTCACATTCAACAGTCAGTCAGGCCTGGCAAATCTAGACTCAAAAGCTCACCACCATCGGGAGCTAAGAGGATGGATAATCAAATCACCTAAAAAATAGCTCACAAGGAAAGACGCAAGGCAAGCCTTTCAACGAAAGTTGTGGAACAAACATAACGACACGGTAGAAACCGAAAACAAGTTTTCTTGACGAATACAAAGAATTAAATTAAAAACGATACTACCTTGAATTAAAGAAGACGCTGGAATGCATTACAAAAAAAATTACCTAAACGTTGCTTACAGGTTAAAGGACGGAAACAAACACATCCCGCTTAAAACGCTTATTTTGCAAGTGCCAACCGTTGCGGATTTTCTCACATGTTGTCAGATCTTGTAAACTCAATAGCATCTCAGATATGGTTATATCAGTTTGGCTACTAACAATAGAAATAGTTAATACACTTGTAAGTTTCGTTATTGTCAAGCCTTTCATTCCAGCTTCCAGCTTTCTGTCACGCCATGGTTATGAAATCACACACGTCTTATAAAATACGACGATGAGACGATGAGAATTGGCGAAGGTGGTATGGTATGTCACAAACGATGACACGGAGCATAAAATGCATATGACAGGTAAAAAAATAAGTTGCGGCAAGTATCTATCTCGTTTGCTCAACTACCGCTACAAGCTAGAAGGCGACAGAGGTACGTACTCCGCATCTGTCTTTGTCAGCTTCAACGTCTACAATGCATTGAAATCGCTCATATCCCTTCCAGTTGCGTATAGCGTACAGTTCAGTGGGGACTGTTACCAACCGTGACTATCAATTACACAGCTATTATCTATGGGATCATCGCTCAAAGAAAATAGAAGGATAGCATCAAACCGAAAGTATCCCAGCGCATGTTAGAAAAGAAAGCTTAAGCTTTCCATCAAGATCTTTATTACGACTAATGGGGTACCTATCACAGAGTTTGGAAAAATCAGAATTCGATCTCTAGCAAGCCCGAGATTTGCTTCAATCAGCTCGAAAGGAGTTGGAAAGGCTATCGAGGTGACTTTGAGAAAGCGAAATCCGATACAGTAGAGTTGGCCAAATCGTGGGGGGTAAATGTCGAGTATTGCGAAAAACGAGTAAAGAAAACCAAACGTCATTTGGACGAACTTTACGAGGACCAACGTTTATCTGACGGCGAAAAACGTCTAATGATCTATAGGAAAACATCTTTGTTTGGTAGAATTTCAAGAATTTTTTTTTCAATTGAAAAAATTTGCCTTGCCCATGCCTTGCCATTCTCGCATAAAGATGAAGAAATTTTTTTTTCGAAAAAAGTTAAGAATATGTAAGTGTGTATCATAAAAAGTCGAATAATGTGCAGAATGTGTACGAAGTCCACCTGTTAATGTCTCATTTGTACGATAACAGAAGAAACCCTCTATTTGATGAATAAAGAGCGATATATCTCCGAGACGGTGGTGCGACATTGAATGGATCGAGTGGTAATTACTTAATTGCCGTTTCATGTCATCTTTGAACGAATTTGGGGAATTTTACTTAATCGAAACAAATTTCTCACCGGTTATTTATTATCTTGTGAAGTGAATAAATAATAACATTAGAATAACTGCATTTAAATAGATACGTGTTGTTGTCACTATTGTTGTTAGACTGACAACAAATAACTGGTGATAGAATAGGTAGGGCTTACAATCGGAAGAAATTTTGAATACCGGTTTTCGGTATTTCAAGTGAATCCCGGGATCCCGGTATTGATACTTTTTGTACTGCTGAAACTATAAAAATAAAATAAAAAACGCATACCTTAGAAATTGAAAGTTCAAAATTCAAAATTCAAAGTATTCAAGTTAATCAAAGATGTAAATATAAAATGTAAATTTAAAAAAATCCACATAAAATTCAAAAATTTCGTATTCAAAATCGAAATTTGAAACTCAAAATATTAATGCTAATGAATCCTAAATTATAATTTGAAAATTCAAATTTCAAAATTAGAAATGCAAAATATTACTGCTCTTTAATTCGATATTCAATATTGAAATTGGAAATAATAAACTCGCAATTATAATTCCGTAAATTCAAGTTCAAAAATTAAAACGTAATAAAGAAAAATTGGTAGTGCCATTTAAAAATTCAAGTTGCCGTTTTGTCAATTATTGACGTAGTAATTTCTCCGAACACAAGAAGGTTTCGGATTTGACCGTCCGGTTTACGCTAGTACATTTCATGTTTTAGTAATATCGCATCGTCTCACGGCCCTCTAAGCTTTGTGATCCCTGCGACATTCAATTTTTTTGGACACATGCGGCCAAACGATTCGTTTTAAGTGATACATACTTGTGATACATAAAGTCGCACTAGAATTGACCAAGGAATATACAGGGGGTTCCATTAAAAAAAATGCAACTTTGATATAATCATGCTCTATAGACTTTGGGATTCAAGTGAAAATATTTTAGATTTGTAGTCTTACCATATCCCATGAACGAAATTTTCGTTAATAAACCCACATTTTCATCCAAACACTATTGGCCCACCCTGTATACATACAATATTTTGCACTATAAATAAATATCATTAATCCAAAATATTTTCTACTAAAATAAAATTAAATGAATCACTATATAATAACCGAAAGATAAATATAAAAATAACAATATAACCGAAAGATGTGTATATGTGTGTGTTGCTGTGCGCACTTTTCCGACAGTCGCCGAATCCTGACGAATGCGGATGTGATATTTTAAAACTAAAGCTATTATAAATTTATAACCTACAAATTAATGCTACAATTTAGATATCCCCGCAAACCACGTAAATATCTGCACTAATTTTTTTCAAAGTAAGTTTTAAACATTTTAGTATAAAAAGTCCGTCATCTTATTCAAGCGGTATTTGTGTCTAAATATATTTTCTTTACTTAGAAAATACGTTCAAAGTTTCCTTATGGAGATTACGTGTAAAATAGAATTCGCTATTTGTGCTTATTTTTGGGTGAAAATTTTGTGTAAACATGCAAAGTTTGTCTGTCCGAGGTCCGCAACCCATTTCGAACATTAAAACAATGCCATAAAGTGTTTTCGCGAAAATGTTCAAAATAACAAGTACATACTTATCGGAAACAGTTTCTCGATAACATGGAAATTTAATTATTTCAAGTTGAAAAGTTATTCAAATGATGAAAAAGGATTCTATTATACCTCGCGTTAACATTTTCATCGTTAAAATGATGTAAAAAGTAGTTACAGCATTCATCGTAGACTAATTTATGTCTCCCGATACCTTCTTTCGGTAACTTTCGAAATGTACAATTGTACATGTTTGTGTGCTTATTTCTAATTTAGAGATTTTGAACGATGGACGATGTTGTAGGTAACATATATAGCCGTATGTTTTCACCGAGAAAAATGTTTTTGTCTACATATTTAACTTAATATCTATTGATGAAAGTAGGTGGCAAGTGGATTGTTACGTTACACTATACCAAAGAGAATACCTATACTTTGACTATACTTCTAAATATACAACTTATATTGTAATTAAGCGGAAGTAAAATCCATATTTACTGCTGTACATATACGTGTAAATGATGCCTTTAGTTAGTGAAATAAACAAAAATTTGAAACTGTTTAAGGTAGAGAAGGTCTTTCTCTAAAACAGATGTTATGCAACGTTAGACCAGCTTTTATTTGTACATTTTATGTTTTATGGTATTTTTAGTTTTACTATAGTTAAAGATGAATGTTAAAACGTTCTCCCTAAGGCCATTCGTATTCCCAAAAAGCTGCCAGTGTCCAAATTGAGTTCTTTTACATTAAAAATTCATTCTAAACTCGTCACGTGAGGTCAGAACTAGCCTATGTCCATTTTGGTGAAAAATGAGCTTATGTCACCTGTACATTCATATAAGGGTTTGCTATGTTGTGACAAAACATCCTAAGTCCACGTGAGTCATACAGAAAATTATGTAGTTGAAGCGGTATTAGCTTAAGTTTCAAAGGAATATTTTAGTAAATGCAGAATTATCCTATGTGTGACATAGGATACTTTCGTATTCAGGATATGCATATGCACACAATAATCTTTTATTTTTTTTGTTTAATTAAGTGGAGTTAGGATAGTTAGTGGTTTGAACCTATAAACTTTCTATAGGCTCTCCTGAAAAGTTAAGAATTTGGACTTAGGTTAGTTCTGACCTCACGTGACGAACTATCCTTATGAAGTTCACACGGAATTTGTTATATTCTCATTAATTTTTGGGCAAAGACTATGTGCAAAGACGTAATTAACATTGTGAAAGGGCCATTATGTATTTTTGGTCTCAAATCTATTCCAAAATTTTTTTAAATAATTGGTAAAAATTTACTATAGGTATAGGTACAGGGCCAAAAATCTGAAAAGGTAGGTACAAAAATGAAATTTTTTTTCTTTTTCCAAGCAACTAAGCCAGCTCAACAAGGTGTGATATTTTAAAACAAAAGCTATTACAACCTACAATCACAGATATCCCCCCCTCCTAAAGCACGCAAAACGCGAGAATCGCGTGTACCCCCGTTTATACCGAAATACTGATATTTACGTCCGGGATCCCGGTTTTCGAAATCCCGGAATTATGGTATTGTAAGCTCTAAGAATAGTCGTTTGATTTGAGGTTTTGCTAAGAATTGCACAGCCATCTTCGCAAGAAATTGAATGATGTTAGTTGATTACACAAAAAAACAGTAGATACAATACAAACTAGAAAAGATTTGATTAAAAACCAACTTATAATGATTTGAAATGAACTAAACTCATTTTCCCCACCCTGTCTGCAATTACCTAAGCCACTTTGAAAGTATGGATGGGAAGCTTAAGGGTCTTTATCTTTCTTGCTGTAGAATTCACATGGTTTTAAGCTAGATTGTGTTTATTTTAATTTTTTTTAAATTAATTAGGTATCTCGGAATCGGTTAATTTTAGGAACAGGAAAACTTCATGAAAATCCACCTAAAATGTTACGTTGAATCAAAAATCGGAATAATATAACAAAGGTGTTGTCATTTCCGGAAAAACGGGAATAAGTGTTAAGTAGACGCCATTATTATTTTGAGGAGACCGAATTTCCCACATTTTTAAAATTTAGATCTATAGTAGTCTCTGAAATATTCTAATGGGTGGTCACCGTGAGACACCCTGTATATTTACTATTACTTAACCAAAGAGTTACTAAATAAAATAAATAAATAAAATAAATACTCTTTGACTTAACGATATAAGAATTACGAAAATGCGTTACTTCTTTGGTCGTAGTTTACACACAAATAAGTAACGGGAGATGTAGGGAGTACCTGTACAAGTAATTACAGTAGTAATTTTTTCGTAGCCTTTTCTGAGTTTGTTTTTACCATTAATTATTTTTAGGCTGACTGCGGTAAAATGCATGACTACAACTCTGGGGAAACTAACCAAGGGCTAACGTTAGGAAAGCTTCTCATTCTGAATTACTCCTTGCATTCTCACCCCTGTAAAAAATGTAGGTAACAATATATTATTGAACGAATGTGAAACTTGAAATTTCCATCACCTTCAACCCTATTAAATTGTTTTTATTGCTACAGCGTCGTTGTAAGTGAAACTTTCCGTTTAAAAAAAAAACAATAAAGCGTACGAAATTGACAAATTTGCGCCCCATCCTTATAATTTTTATTCCCTAATTAAGCTTTGAGTAATATAAACGAGAGGGATGGAAAGCGGAACAAATGAAGTGAACTTAATAAAAATTATGTTCAATTATAAAAGATTAGCTTGTCAGAACCACATTCGTACATTGACTTTGATTTGTATTCCTACATACTCCCGCGAGTTTTTCCGGAACGACGCAATTATGTTTTTATAAACGTAATTAATTGGTGTAAAGTTTCCTAAAAGGAATTGTCTCATCGTCATTCGCTTTATATTTCCACCTATTTAAAAAACTAATTCGTTTTTTTTATTTTTTTCCCCCCGGAAAACTAAATTAGCTTAATGTAAATTTTTGCTTGGCAGCGCCCCCATTCCGATTTGCAAGAGATGGAAATGAAATACTGTTACCAAGAGTTTTACGTCTGGAGTACCTATTATGTAAACACAACAATAGATAATGTCCTTATGACCGTATCACAGAGGTATTATACATAAAAGGGACGATGACTTAATGGCGATGTTACCATAGAAACGACACAGCGGCCGTTGTTAAACTGCGAATGCGTCGTGGATGCTGAAGACAACGCGTCGCGATGTATTTCAACGTTTCAGCACCGTCACTTCCTATCGCTGCGCTCGCTGTTATTCGCGTATATCCTTAAGTTCTTGGCGGGATTAACCGGAACTGTTTGTTTTTTATCGCGCATCTCTTTTTTACGTTTCCAAAAAAAAAATATTATCTTAGTGCACCTTTTAGATAGTGACCTGTTGGTGAACAGTGCAAATTCTCTGGGATCAAACTTCTTAGGTAAGACTCTTTTTATGAGAATTAACGCGCATGCAGGAAGTATTAATTTAAAACGGAAATCAACAAATAGCTTTTATTTCATATGTGGACGCTTTTTGATTTACTTTTTGTTAGTGTTAAACTTACTGTTTTAAATTCCATCTGCGACTAAATTACTTTATTCATCATTAAAACATCTGCAATCCATATATTTAGACTATTTAGTTTATAAATGAACCTAAAGTTTTTTTTTAGAAATACTTTGTTGTTAGATAACCGTGATAAATGACCATGTGCCATCTCAATTGAATTACAGGCGTAATAATTATATTACCACCTGCTAACTCGTGGGATTTTGTACCTAATTTGGTGTACATAATAAAAAATACCTTTTTTTTTAAATTTAGGGTCACTTACGGCTTGGGTTTTAAATCATTTAAACCCATAGCACGTACCTCGTAAAAATTGAACCTGGTTGGTTTCTTCTTTCTCCCTTTACCTACCTATATTTCGTTATCGAGCACAACGGGCCCCACAAACAAAGAGACGGAGAGGAAAACTTATTGGCCGGTTTTTCTTTCATTAGTCCCATCATTTCCTTTAAAGATATTTAAAGTTATTCGAAGCTTCATTAAAATTCAATTAACTCAATTTAAACAAACGCGTGTTTTAAAGAAGAAACTGAACCTGTTCACGCGTTTAAATATAAATTTTGGTAATTTCACGTCGGGAAATCGTTTCTGCACGTGAATCTAAACGCAACATACACCCCGGGAAAGTGCCACACCCTTTAGTTAGGAGAGAGAATCTTTCCTGGGAGATCGGAGTTAATTCGAGAGTTACTAGGGCAGCAGGATACGTATTTCGTCGAATTCACCGTAATGGGAAGATTGTTTAAACTACTATCTACACTTTTATCGGATGGGGAAGTTTTGTTTCGTATTTAACTTTAGGAATATGTAAACAACAACGTTAGAGTCACTGCAATTAAAAAATAAGATAAAAGTCTTTGTGCAAATAGTACTTTATCAACTTTGTACAAACACTATTGTTTATTTTGTATGCAAATATGAACCGGTTACTTTAGCGGAGGGAGTGTATGATTAATTTTTAATGTACGCTTGCACTTTACCAATCATTTTATCCTTAGATAAATCGAAATAGTGACTTTGATCTCTTTTTTAAAACGATCTAGGGGTGGTTTTTGAATATTAAGGATGTCTCTGCATCCATAAGTAATTCAATTTAACATTTGGCTTGCCTCAATGTATCTTTGATCTGAGTTCGTCTATTATTTATTAAGGCATCAACCCCTAATTTCTGATCCGTTCTGTCTTTTCCTTACCGATATACTGAATACTTAAGTTTTGGTATAAATTTTTAGTTGCCCTGTTGGTATTTGAACGTGATTTCTGATAAAGGGAGATAAATAAATCTTCGACACATCGTGATTTCGAATTATTACCTATGCATACTGTCGGTAAGGAAAGTTGTATGCCATTTAGATATTTTAAGCTTCATGTAGTCTTTGTACCTTTCCATCTTTAATTAATTACTAGGAAATTATACATACTCAGCAAGTGACGATCGTTAACCATATAACAGCACGACTTTCAAGAGGCAACGAATGGCTTAAGGCTTTCGACATACATAGTTTGCTTAAAACGTAATAGTTTTAAATGAAACTTGGTAATGATGTTGTTAAAAGTTTGTTCAACAACTTGTGCTATTTTATTTTACATGCAAATGTAAGCTCTTGGACAAAAAAACCGGACACTTATTTTTTTAAATTATTGATTAATTTTCAAGCTGTTTGGGTGTTTTTTTCTGGAAAGAAAGTAAACAATAGCAATATAAAATAACAAAAAACTTATATTTTAATAAAAAAGAAGTAAAAATTTACAAAAACAAAAAGAAAGAGAACATTTTCAAAAAATTAAACAAAACAAAGAAATTTTTAAACAACCATAATTGTAATTCTTTTGGGTTTAAACCCTATGTTAATAACGGGTATTACCCCCTCAATTTCTTAGCAGTGTTTGTATGCGTCTAGGCATACTTTCAATCGTTTCTTGCGGCATCTGTTCCCATTCTTCAGGCAAAGCTGTTCGCAGCCCGGGAATGGTTTCTGGCAATGGTCGTCTTTTTTTAACATTTCGCCCCAATGTGTCCCATAGATGTTCAATTCAGTTCATGTCAGGACTTCGAGCAGGCCACTCTATAACCCGAATTTCAACAGCATTTAAGTAATCTGCAACAATTCGTACGGCATGCGGGACCGCATTATCATGCATAAATAAGAAATTTTCGCTAACAAATGGAGTATAAGGAACAACATGATCCTGCAGACACTGCCGAATGTATCGGTCTGCTGTTACGGTTCCTCTTTCAAGAAAAATTAAGTCGGTGCACCCATGAAAAGAAATACCGTCCCACACCATTAATCCACTGCCACCAAAAGGTGTTCTAGGTGCAATACAGCAAGGTGCGAATCGTTCTCCAGGTCTCCGCCATACTCTCTCGCGCCCATATGGAGAACGTAGACAAAAACGGGACTCATCTGAAAACATTATTGAGCTCCACTGCTGAAGAGTCCAGTTTCTGTGATTTTACACAAACCTCATTCTGTTAACTCTGTGGGTTGCTATCAAAGCTTGGGCATCCTACAGGCTTATGAGAGATCAAACCACTTGCGTGGAGAATTCTTCGTACAGTTCTTGACGAAATTGCAAGGGGTTGCAATTTAAAATAAGAAAGATAAAGTGCTTTAAAGTTTGAGAAATTTGACACTGGATTTGGATCACCCTGTATAATTTGGATCAATGAAACTTGGTAAACGAGACTACTAGACTTTATTTAATGAGTGTGTCGTAAAACTATTTGCGTTTTTTATTAAGTTTTAAAACCAGTAGTGCAAAACCGACTTTTTTTCGTTTTTATTTTTTTTCGCTGGTTTCATTGAACCGATTTCAATAGAATTTTAGGAATATATAGGCAAGCATAAAAGACGACCAAATAAGTAAAAAAAATAAAGCATGTAATTTAAAAAAATATATCATCATGGCGTCACACTTTTTTAGGACACCCTGTATAGTCAAAAATATTTTCCTGAAATACACTCTGAGGTACAGGAAACGTCTGCAAAATATCAAAAACCTAACTTAATTAATAACTGAGCTACAGAAAACGGGAGGTGAGGTGCAGGACCCTGTATACGATAATCTTACGTTTCTGATCATTATTATAAATAACATTATCCAGTACATAATATTCATTACCTTACATTACCAAAATTCATAATAATAATAATTTTTCAAATGCGAACCTTGTAATTTATTTGCTTTGCGATATACAATTTGTTGCTCCGTTGAGTGAGAAACTTTCACTCAACGCCCTTACTAAAAAGCGCTCTACGCCACCTGACCTTTGCAAAGTTGTATTAGTAATTAAGGTACCTAGGGCGTTATGAACTAAATAACGCCTAAGGTCAACAGTGTATATCCCAAGGGCCTCTGGCTCGAGGGATATACGTGGACCGTAGGCGTTATGTTCATCTCAACTTCTTGCAAGTATGACATAAAGTAAAGAAGGCACCGCGGGCGTTATGAACATAACGATACCTTAATTACTATTATAGCGGTATAGGAGTGTAACATAGTTATGCAATATTCTGGCACATTTTTGTAGGTCTCGCAAAAATGGTGAAAATCGATTTCTGAAAAAATCGATCGCGATTAGTCTAAAATCGCGATTAAATCGATTTCTGTGCCTATGAAAATCGTTCACTAATCGTGTTCGAACGAATCGATTAATCGATTTGTTTCGAATTTTCGCCAGCACTTGCATTCTTTAATAAAATTCATTTACTTTCCGGAGAAATTTATCCAGTTATACAATGGTTTTTCGTGTGTTTATCTTATCGTTTAGCTTGTTTAAACATGTTGTTCATAGGTATAGCACGATCAATGTAGGAATTTTAACAAAGTTAATTTAAGTACAGAATTTTTTTACGCAATTAGGTTCCAAAGATGGAATAGAATATAAAACCACTGTTTTACACCATTTGGTATGGTGTCTAGCCGGAAATTTGGATTTTGCGTTTATCCATTTTCCATTTCTCGCTGAAAATGTCAGTAACCGAATTTGTAGATAAGTAATTAAATTCTCTATCTTTTTTGTCTTAACAATTTTGTCGTAAAATGATTATTCATTGCTAATAATGAGCAAAAAGTGTGCAAAATTAGGACATTGATCCAGTTTTTTCAAATTGTGGACCATTTTTATTAAAAATAAGTGACACCTCCAAATGACAAAGTTGTAGAGGACTAAATTCCTTACAACTTTCGTAGCAACAATTTTTTCGTACGACGCATGGATCACGCCCGGGAACATGCTGAACACAGTGGCATGGCGGAAGCGACCCAACTCATTTCCGCACCACCGCACCAGAGGTAGAGTTTTCGGTGCAGTTTTTTTATGTAGTTTCCCGAGTAGTGATCTTGGTAATGAAATTTTTCATAAGAATGAAAAATATATAAGAAATCACTTCAAAAGTCGGGTTCATATTGTCTTCGAGTTCGATGGTTATCCTGACGCCGATTTCGCTGGAGCTAAATCTGCAGAACGGTTACGACGATCAACAAAGACTCTCGCACCGACCGACAGTAGAATGTCTATCAAACGACAAAAAACAGACTCATTTTATTGAACTTTTAGTTCATTTCCTCAGGCGAAACAACATAACAGCAGAACAAGCATTTGAAGACGGTGATAACATCATTGTTGAAACGGCCATTGAAAATTCACTAAAATATCGAAGAGTTGTACTCAACTGAAAGTTTCAAGTCTGGAAAACAAGTCTCGGATAATATTTTATTCATACATGGCTTTACTGGTTGCGATACAACCTCCTTCTCTTTTCAACATCGGAAAACGAAAGTTTGTAAAGGTTTTGAAAGATCGCGAAGATTTGCAGGAATGCGCGAATACTTTCAAGGATAAAAGGTCGATTCAAGAATTTTTATAGCCCTTTACGGTGGAAAAAGAACCCAAACATCTCTCAATCACCTAAGATACGAATGCTTCCTGAAATCTGCCGCCAAAAACAAAAACAATATGCCCAAATTACCGCCGTCGGAATCATCGGCACATTAGCATTCACTAAGGGTCTTTTATCAAATCCAAAAGTGGCTGGGAGTAGATCTGGAACCAACGGAATGGGGGTGGAAAAAAACCTTACGGTGCCTTCAACCTACGCTAATTTTACTATACGCTTTTAAAAAAGACCATTGGTGAATTTTATAAAGAATTCAATCAAATGTCAATATACATTTTTTTTTGAAGACTACATTATGGTACTTATTATGATCTAAAAATGTTTTGATGTACATGACCACCTTAAGATATTTATGAGGAAACGAATTCTGGAACACTAGCTTTTTGCAACTTTTGAATAGTTCATATTTGCACCAATCACACAAATAATATTGGTTTTTAAATCATTTGGTGTTGCGGATTGCACAAAATGCCGCACACGATACTATAAGATGTGCGATTAACAGCACCAAAACACAAGCTGGATCATTTCATTGTTTTGTTGGGAGGAGTATGTTGTTCATGTCAAAATTATCCAGAGAATTCCGTTAACATTTTTCTGGAAAGTCACAGTAACAGCTTTTCCCAGCAATATTCTTGGTAAAAGACGAGCAAATGCAAAATCGTATATCTAATGGATAAACGCTATTCGTGGTTTAATTCAGTGTTGGGCGGAAATGCTCTTGAAAGCAACACGTTTCAAACGTGTCGACGTGAGTCTAAAAGGTGAGGAATGCCAAGCTGTCAGCAAGGTTGGTGCCACGGTTATTGAATAATTATGATCAAAGACGTGAAATAGTGCGAATATCTAGTGACACTATGAAGTCGTTAACAAAAATCCAGTTAACTTTTTGCGTCGTTTTGTTACCGCAAACGAAGCATGGCTTCAACTATGGAAATATCGCAGTGGGTATGCTTTTTCAAAACGAGCGTGTCTATTGAGCGAGAGTTAAAAAACCATTTTCTTCTTCGTGTTTTACACAAAATCATTTTTAAAACTGGATTATAACAAAATCCATGAAAGCGTGAAGTGTAAATGTTGAAAATTTATCGAATTCTTTTGGTTTCCTAGTTAGGTGAATGGTGTATTGCTTACTTTTCGTCTCTAGAGAGGAAAATGTAACTAATTTTATTAAAGAAAATATTATTTTCCATGTTTTAGAAAAAATAAATAAACTGTCAGGTGATGTGAAAAAAAATGGCGGTTATAAATACATAATATAAAAAAAGATGAGTTTTTTCCCCTCGGCGAGGAATCGAACCTCGGTCGCCCAAATGATGCAATCATGCGGGTCGTACTTACCACTGTACTACCGAGGGTTGTATGCATAATTGTGTAGGTATATAAGAAATACTGTAGGTTTGCTTAACAATTTAATAAAGTAACGTATAGGTATAAACTCTTTTTTTTATTGGTGTCCTATTTTAGCCTTTTTTAGAATTCGCGTCATTTGCGTGCTTTAATTTTGGGTGTTTTAATAAAATCGATACAATTTAATTTTACTAAGTTGGTATTTACCGAATTAATTCATAGCAAATACTGTAGTTAACCTTTAAATAAATTTTAAATTGACAATTTGAAAAGTAGTAGTCTCTAAAAAATTCCCTAGATTTTGATAATGTCAAATATTTATTTAAAATTGCTTGCAAAAGGCGCAAATTCTAAAAAATAGTATAAAAAACTCATTCATAAGGCTATTATGGCACTCATCATTAAGAAAACTCGTGGCTGCGCCACTCGTTTTCTAAACTTTGATTCGTGCCATAAAACGTACCTTATGAAACTTGTTTTTAATATACTATTAAACCACGCCCCAGCGTGTTTAAATCGCGTTTTATAACACGCGCGTGTTTTAAAGTTGCCATGCCAACATCAACAAATTTAAAAAACGGGAATTCTATTGGTTATTGATCTGACAGGAGTACCTTGTTACGTCCATTGAACTGTACGCTGTTGCGTATAGCGTATAGTTCAATGGTTACGTCAAATAAAATGACGGATTGCATCACCAATTTGAAAAACGTGAATTCTATTGGTTATTGATCTGACAGGAATACTTTGTTATGTCAAATAAAATGACAGATTGCAAATTAATTTCCATTTTTCTCATTTCCATGACAACGAAAGGTATACTGATTTCACATACGAATTCAACCATTTCACATTATTAGTTCTTATTTCCATTTTAATACCAGATTTCAAAGTGAACCAATAAAAAAAATAGCGTAAAGTATTCGTGGATAACTGGTCATTAAAACACGCGGGAGTTTTCAAGCACGATGGCGCAGCCGAGTGCTTGAAATAGAGCAAGTGACTGTTTATCCACTTATACTTTAATATACTATTAAATAAGTGCTTAGTACCTAACGGCTAATGTAATAAAAATCTCCTTTACGTTACTATAATTAATATGTAGATAGGTGTTTATTGATTTTTAAAGGAGATCGCGTTTTTCCCGTACGATATTAATGTTGTAAATATTTGTATAAGCAATAATTAATACTGTAAATTATTAGTATGAACATGACGTATTGGTAACAATTTACTTATAAATAACGTCATAATTTATTCCTACATCCTACAGTTTTCAAAACATGATTAATAGGAAGGATTTCATACATTATGAGCTTCTCTTTTTATTATGGTAAAATGATGTACTAAACAACTAAAGCAATAAGGTATCAACAATTTTTTTACTCAGACAAGTGGATTGTAGAAAAGAAATTAAAAAAAAAAAGGTTGTCCCCCCGGCGAGGAATCGAACCTCGGTCGCCCAAATGATGCAATCATGCGGGTCGTACTTACCACTGTACTACCGAGGGTTACGTATAAAATATAATGTCATAGTATATAAGGACTGTAATACAATAGAACTTTTTCTCATAAAACAATGAATACGCTAAATTCGGTCGTTTTTGAACAACTGCTAATGAATTACATGCAAAATAATAACATTATTTTTCTTAAAAGATAAATAAGCAACAAAACGGAAAACTTTATTACCGGTCACAGGTTAGCTCGTCAACAAATCGTTAGATGGCGAAGGTTATAAAATGCATAGAAATATAATCTTTATTAGACATCTAATAATTGTTATTTAATTCACATTACCTAGTAAGAGAAGAATATACGTATAGATAATTTTTATAAAATTATCTATACGATAATAAATGGATATTACTTCAAGTTATTATTTTTCTAAAGATAAAAGACTTACTTATCTCAATTCTTATCTATATTTTATTTTTTATTATAAGATAAATATAGTAACCAATTGTTATTTAATTTACTCTACTTCTCAGGAAACAATATTATACGATAATAAATTTTTATTAAACTATAAATTAAAAGAAATTATTTTTTTTTAATTTAAAAAGGATTACCTATCTCAATTCTTGTCTATAAGTATCTATTTTATTTATTATTATAAGATAAGTATAGTTTATCTTGGTTGCTAATATAGGTCATTTAAGTTATATGATAATATGATCATTGGAGTTTGAATAGGTACGAATATAATAAAACTTTAACTGGGGTTAAGTCTGTACATGGAATATTATTTGAAAATAATAATTATTACTGGCCACTTACATAAGCGATATAGATAAAAAAATGCAATTTTTGGAATTTTTCTATTTTCCCGCATCACGTAAAAACTGCTGTGGTTGCATTCTTTGAGGTCCTGGGAAGAACATAGGCTTTATTTTATGGCAATCGGTTCACGAGAAGCCAAGTTTATTTAAAGTTTAAAAAATGCAATGCTTGCATTTGTATAGGTATAAAAATTCGGGTATCTTTAAATAATAATAATTAAAAATAATATATAAATAAATAATAATAACAAAAAAAGTAATAAAGGACTCGGCGATCGAACCGGTACTCTCGCATAAAAGGAAATTTCTGGTGTAGAATGTGTGACCTTTTGTGGGATGCAAATTTAGTAATTTTGTAGCGCCTTATTTTTTTTAGCCACACCAAAGAGTATATATTCTCTTTGGCCACACTATGGGTACTACTTTCAAAATATTTCGCAGTAATATGTTTCAGGACATTTTCTACATGATGGTAATATCAGATTTTTAATTGAACGAATTATTGCAATATGGCGATTTTCAATTTTTTTTCTTAAATGGAATGGTATAATTTGTTTTGTATTATTGGGATCCTAAAAACATTCTTTCTAGGATAATATTTGGTTTTTCTTAAAAATTCATTTCTTTCCCTATCAAAAAGCAAACTAACATTTTAATCTAGTAGCGCATGAATGTTTACACACGATGTTATTTTTCTCCAAATATCAAGTAGCGGTAGATCCTTCGATCTATTGGCTCCATTGGACGACAGACGTTTCAATTTATGTATAGAAAAAGAAGAAAAACATGTCGAGCATATTTTGTAAATATCTACCTAATTTTTATTTTATGTAAATTTGTAATTTTGAGTTTCAAAAAGTTGTTGCTTATTGCAAAATAAAGTTTAATGGTTTGTTTTGTGTCTACCTTTACTTGATATCTAGACAAAAATAACACTAAAAAATAAAAAAAATAAATAAAAATATAATAATAAAAATAAATAAAAAATAGCGCTACTAGATTAAAATGTTAGTTTGCTTTTTGATAGGGAAAGAAATGAATTTTTAAGAAAAAAGAAATATTACCTAGCAATCATCTCCTATCCGCCATTTTGAATTTCTAATGTCCACGAGAAATCACAGTTAACAGTTGCCTTATCAGGAAACGTTATACGTATGGTATCATTCACAACCTCCCACTGAAATAAAATCGTATATTTTCACTATTTCTATAAAATTAAAATTTGAATTACCTTTAACTGCTCAGAATTTCCAAGTAAGGTAACTCGGGTGACATTTTCGTTAAATAAGCTTTTAGCGGAACGCAAGACAAGTTTGTTATTCGTTGGCCAATCAAGAACAATTGCATAGACAGACGAATTTGATGATGTGTACCACACATCACCACGTAAGTCTTTTGGCTGCGTCCATGGACGCGTACCATAAATAGCATTACCATTTACAGATAACCATCTTCCTAGTTGGAGAGGAGAGGAGATCAATCCTTCCATCACTTGTTGGACCAACGTTTAGTAATAAATTACCACCCCTACTAACAGTTTGAGCCAAAATGAGAATAAGTTCTTTAACTGTTTGAAAATCTTCATAGTTTACGTTTCTTCTATAACCCCAAGATAACTTATCCATCTTCACCGCTTTCTCCCATTTATGATTTTTTATAGCACCTAGAAATATATTTACAAAATCCGAAACGCATGATTTTTGAAGCCCCTTACTCAAATTACTGCAAACAAAATAACCACCGTGACGACACTCCGTTCCATTCCCCCACCCGTCGTTAACAAGAACCGTGTCCTTAACAGGACTTTCATTATACAACCAAGCTAAAAATTCCTTAGATTTCCAATACGTGTCATTCGCTTGCCAATCGCCACCGGACCACAAGATGTCAGGTTGGTAAAGGTTTACCATCTCCATCATTTCGGGTAATACTTTGTGTAACACGAAGTCGTTTTTAGTAAATTTTGATTTTTTGTCAGACATGTATTGGGGATGGTACCATTCGAATAACGTGTAGTAGAGGCCGAATTTCATTGAAGTATTACGAACAGCATTGGTAAATTCACCTAGTAAATCTCTGTCGGGACCGACATCTTTCGAATTCCAGCTGAATGAGTAGTTAGAAGGCCAAAGTGTATAACCATCAAGATGCTTAGCTGTAAGAATGACGTACCTGACACGAAGGAAGAACCTCTATTTTAATTTCAAATTTCGATTATGCCACTTACTTTGCGCCGGACTTTTCAAATAATGCCATCCATTTATGCGGATCAAATAATTCCGCGGTAAAATCTCTCGCAAATTCTTGATACGTAAATCTGGGAGGATAGTTGTTTTGCATGAATGAGACAATTTCCGAATCTCCTCCTAACAACATGAGTTAAATTTCATGATATAATTGTATATTTTTTACTTACTTTTCCATAAGTTCCAAAACCGCTCGCTAGTGATACTGGGAACTGAATAAACTCCCCAGTGTATAAGTATACCAAACTTTGCTTCATCGAACCATTCAGGGATGGGTCTTTTATCTAAACTCTCCCATGTGGGCTCATAGATAACTTGAGCGACACATAGGCAAACACAAATTCAAAGCACATATAATATCGTTGCTACCTTCATTTTGGTACTGAATAAAGTAGCATCTGTTGATCGTTTATAACAGTACTTTTGGAAAAGATTAAAAATTGTTTTTTATGGAATGATATAAACTTTTATCTTATGACAAATACTTATTTAATTAATAAATTTACAATGTTGTATTAAAAATCATTTAACCCAACAGTTTTGATGTAAAAGAGAAAATACTGTTGGGAAATTAATGCGAGTAAAATATAACAAAACAATCATTTACAAACACTTGCATTTTTTTCGATCTTTGAATCATCTTTCAATTTCTGCTCATTTTGGCCGACAATTTCGGTGCATTTTCTTTACTTTTTTATACAAATGATTGGAAAAACCTACTTGGCATCCACCCGCTCCGCCACTGGCCATACGTGGCTAAAATAACACTAACAAATTGTAACACTATTCTTGTCAAAAAACTTTAGTATTTTTAAAAAGTACGAAAAGTGCAATCTTAATAAGTTTTGTGGAAATAATGTAGATCAATAATTTTTTAATAAACTCGGAAGAAATAAGAAAATTTTTGAATAAATCTTAAGTAACACACAACATTTTTGAATTAATACCTCGCTTGAATCGTTTGTGAGGGTGCCATATTTTTGTGCATCGCTTACTCTTAGAGTGAAAGTTTTGACCCTTTACTATAGGAATTTATATTTTGGTAATTATGAAATAAATTTTAATGAAACCAAACTTCACTTTAAACTAAAAAAAAATTATTTCTGTACAAATAGATTAAATGTGTATTATTTAATACACCGTTAATTGTTTATAACAAATTATTGAAAAGTTATGGTTTTTGTTCAAATTTTAGAATTGCCTACTTTAAAAATTTATTAGGTGTAAAATGGTTGCTTAATATATTTGATACAGAGACGCCAGGGTATATAGTGGAGGAAGAGATAGAATCTGAGAAAATAAGAGTTCAGGCAGGAAGGATAACTGAGAAGTATGAGGAAGAGATCAGGAAGAGGAAAAAGAGAGGATAATGTTTTATGAGAGAATGGGCTATGCGAGGGAGGAGATAGAAAGAAGAAGGGAGGAAGGAAGGGATATGGTGGAAGAGTTGGTAAGAAGAGATAAGGATGTGCAGGTCAGGAAAGGAGAGCGAGGATAGCTGAGGGGAGGTGTAATGAGGGATATCGGGAGATTGTGGTAGAAGGCAAGGCCGAGTACCTGTTTGGGGATATGGGATTGAAGGAAAAAGAATAGTGGCGAGATTTAGGTGTGGCAATGAGGAGAAAGAAAATAGATATTGGTGGTAGGACGAGAAAAGGGTTTGTAGCATGTGCAGGGAAAGTATGTGGCATTTGATGAGGAAATGTGTGGAGCTAAGAGAAGAGAGGGGAAATAGAAAGGTGATTCTGGAAGAGAAGGGGTAGGAGTGGATGAAGGAGGTGTTAGAGAGGAGGGAAAGGGTGAAACGAAGGGGGTAGGAGTAAAGAAAGTTTTTTTAGTGGTATGTTTGGGCGTTTTTTGATGGAGACTTTATGTATATGATATTATGTTTAGTTTGTGGTTATGGAGCGGGAATAAGAATCCTTTGTATATTTTTATGAATACAATAAATAAATATTGAATTGAATTGAATATATTTGAAGATGTCCTGTACCTACACATGAAACAATTAAAAACAAATTTAAGTTGGTGTCTCCTTTGTTTGACTAAATATGAATTTTTTGTGGCTCAGCAGTGAAAACTACAGCGTGTCTCATGGTGACCACCTATTAGAATATTTCAGAAACTACTATGATCTGAATTTTGAAAATTTGGGTAATGGGGTTTTCGGACATGGCCTCCTCAAATTAAATAATGGCGTCTATGTAACACTTCCGGTTTTTCCGGAAATGGGAGCAACTTTGTTATTTTAAATGTAACAACCTATATATTATTCCGATTTTGGATTCTACGTAAAATTTTAGGTGGACAAAAAAACAGTAGATATCTCAAAAACTAGAAGAGATAGGTATATGGAACCATGGTACCGTTCGAAAGAGAATGAAATTGTGCATCAGACTACGACGAAATTTTAGGAATAAGAAAACTTGATGAAAGTCCACCTAAAATTTTACGTAGAATCCAAAATCGGAATAATATATGGGGTGTTACATTTAAAATAACAAAGTTGGTGCCATTTTCGGAAAAACCGGAAGTGTTACGTAGACGCCATTATTTTATTTGAGGAGCCCATGTCCGAAAACCCCATTACCCAAATTTTCAAAATTCTGATCATATTAGTTTCTGAAATATTCTAATGGGTGGTCACCGTGAGACACCCTGTATGTTTATAAATCGAGATTTATCAGCACATATTATTTTTGAAGGATGAACATGTATATCTAGTTGATTTTGTAATTTCGGTTGTTTGGGAAATCCCTCATATTATGAAAATGAATATGAATATGAAACAGCTTTATTTCTAAGGATACAAAGAGCGCCTCTTGTGAAGAAATTACGGAATATTTATAAATTACTTAGGGGTAAATTTCAGAACAGAGCAAAGACACTCTCAGTTAAGTGATTAAGTGCAATATTTAATTATGCAATAGGTACTTGAATTACTTATAAGTTTAAAAATCATATTACAGTAGGGAACCTTCTAAAGTTCAAATCAACCTTTTTATTTCAAATTTAAAAAAATCTCGGCGTTGTGGGTATTCGGCGTAGTGTCCCGGCCCCTGTCAATCCAACTATGCGATTTATTGGAACTATGACGTTTTGAGTCCCCCTGAGTCCAAAAACACCATCTTTGAAAAATGTTTGTCTGTGGGTGCATGGGTGCGTGGGTGGGTGGATGATTGCGTACGTTATGGCTGTGGAGCATAAAACTACTAGACCGATTTTGATGAAATTTAAAACTAAGGCCTATAAAAAAACTTCATCGGTAAAACAAGCTTCTCATCAAAATCGGCCCAAAGGTGCCCAAACTAGAGGCGTTATTTTAGGAGCAAACATTCAAATTTAACCCACACTAATTTCCCTTGCTGAAAAGTTATTAGACATGGTTACAAGTAAAACGCCGTTTTTCGTTTGTTTCTAAATTCAAAATGGCGGCCAATACAGCAATTCTCCAAGTTTTTACTTTTTAAGGTCTAGCTCAAGAACCGTTTAACTTAATTAAAATTTGAAAATTGGAAATTATAGCCAAGGGATGGCTAGAACTATTGCTTGTAATGGGTAAAGAACTAAAATTAAACGTAGCCTATTTATTGGTGCCCAAAATTGGTCGAAAATTAAAAATCGATTTTCTCAAAATCTGCTCCAAGCTTTTTTTTGTAAATGTTAGTTCATGTAGTTCATGAAAAACTATTGGCACTACATTTATTTCTTTATTTCCCATAGGGGAGGGGGATGAATATTTGAAGCTGAAAATTTTATATCTTCATAACTGTTTTGCTAACAAAAATGAAAAAATACAATTGTACAGTGAAGAAGAGGACATACGACTCTTTTAAGCGACAAAATATTAAAAATATTTACAACAAACCCTCCTAAATCGCAAGATAATACACAGTCATAAAATGATCCGTTTCTCTATTATTTAACATAGTTCCCTCTTGTGTTTTTGGCACAAAGGGTGGATTTCTCCTGCTAAGGGGTTGCCACTTGGAAATGAAATGTTACATATTTTTGTAGCCTAATAATACTGGAACTACATGCATTAAACATATTACAGATTTAATGGTATTTTGTTTCGGCGAAACTAGTTTTGGGGTTGTTTTAAGGTAAGGGATGGAGCTTGAAAATCGAAACAACGCTAGTTTAAGAGTTCCTAAAGAGCTCCTAATTATGCGCATATGTGCGATCCTCCGTTGCTGTTTTTAAGAGGGGTGGGGGGGCTGAGTGAACGTTCACTCAGCCCTCCACTTTCAAATGGAAATTCCTGCTAAGGGGATCGAGCTCAAAATTTTATTCTTGCGGATTTTGAAAGCTCATAAATAGCTTCTAATTCATAGCTATCATTTTTGTAATTCTCGCGTGGGGGGGGGGGGCTGCTGCACGAGGGTGTTGCGTAGGGGCTATGCTTTGCCTTGATTCAGTCAGATCCGCTACTGCTTCTCCTCCAGTACTCAAGAATTGATATTACGAACACCTTTTCTAGTAGTGGCTCCGTTCCCAGCCGATTGGATTATCATTGGATTGATGAGAACATCTTTCCATTCATTATGACTAATTGCTTAATTTAATCAATGATAATAATCTACTGCCCTTTTGAGAATAATAAAGAGTGTTGAAACTCATTGCGATTTCTTAAAATAAATAATTTATAAGTCAAACATAAAATAGTGGCCTTTTAGAATTAAGTGTAGTACCAAAAAGTATATAAGTATAAGTATAATTACTCTAAAAACGATCATTAGCATTATGTAAGTTCTCATTAATAATAAAAATAAGTGTGATAATGTGTGGATAAACAAACTTTTCATTTATCGAAAGAGTTCTAAAGGTTGAAAATGAAAGTAAAAAAAAAGAGTTTTTTCCCCTCGGCGAGGAATCGAACCTCGGTCGCCCAAATGATACAATCATGCGGGTCGTACTTACCACTGTACTACCGAGGGTTAAGAACTTTGTGTAACATTATGGAATATAACGCAGTTGAACTCTTCTCATTTTTCTTCATAAAACAATGAATGTGATAAAATAGGTCGTTTTCGTTAAACTATTATTAAATTACACACAAAAGATAAAACATAAAATAACCTTTAAAGTAGGAACACAATGGAAAAATCTTTATTACCGGTCACGGTGCAGCTCGTAAACAAATCGTTAGATGGCGAATATCATCACACGCTTAGAAAATTTATTCTTATTTATCCATCTCTGAACTATTTTATACGATAATAAATTTTTATTACCCAATTTATCTATATTAATAATATCTTTTTAAATTGAAAGATAAAAGATTTACTTATTTCAACTTTTTTTTATATTTTATTGATTATTATAAGAAGATAAGAATGACATGATAACATGATCTTTGGAGTTGATAGGGACAAATAAATAGCTATTTGTCAAGAGACACGTTATTTTGTAATTATGTTTAAATAAATTAAATTATTATTATGTTACACCTTCTTTCGTAACACTTTTTTTAAATTGACATTTTAATCTTAAGGTTAATGAATATTTTATTATTCTAAATTTTCTCTTCACTTTTTCTTCTTGATCTTCTGTTTAACATTTTTGAAAAAAATTCTTTATGATTAAACTTATCACCTTTTTAATAGTAGCTAATAATTAAATTAAAGCATAAGTATGATCGAAGATTTACCATTCTGCTAGTTTTCTTTCTAAAATCTTTAACAAATTTATTACACGCTTGTGCGCCCTATTATAAAATTGCAATTAATATCATATTTAGGGTATAAAAAATAGTGAAAATGCGAAAAAAGTGATAAAATGGTACGTATGACCCTCTGTCAGTATCTTGTGTGCCAATTTGGGTTTGAATATTTTCCACAGTTTGGAAATAAATGAATAAAAACTTTATTTTTTAGAAAATTTGAACACCCTGTAGCTCAGAAAAAGAGAGTTTTAGCACCTGTGTTTATAGGAGCAACCCACTTTAAAATGTGTTTTTCTACAAAATGTCAAAGTCCTGATCATTCAACCTGGGACACCCTGTATAGTAACTGAAGGCAGCACTTTAATACTTTTTGATGGACGAGGAAAAAGATGACTTTTATTTTAATTGACTACAAAACTAATACCATTTATTTTATTACCATCACAACCATGACGCTATACTTGATTAATATTTTTATGATCTATTTCGTACATCCTCCCACCTGATTTGTAAAATTACAAATCACAATTAACTCCGGCTTCTTGACTGGTCCTCCGTAAAGGGTGCGGGGAAGATTCCCATCGCTGACTTCTTCTTCGGCCGGCTGACCTAATTATGTCGTTGGCATGTTGGTTACCTGAGGTGACCTCTAAGGGGTATAAACGTTGCATAGGATATAGCAATTCTCCATTTCCAGTCTTCACAAGTGCTACACGAACTTTGCCATTCTTTCCTGGAAACGACTTTCTGATCTTTCCTAATGGCCAATCCATCCTTTTCGATTTGTCACTTCCAATTAGCACAGTATCTCCAATGGCCAAACTTCTTGATTCTTCTTTCTTGAGCCGACAGTCAACCAACTGATTCAAATATTCATTAGGTACGAAACCGACGGCGCAAATCTTTTTTACTCTTTAACGAAAATGTACCTTGGCTGCTGTTTCTAACTCCAATTTAGTTTTATCTTCCCCAGCATCCCGGATTCCAATTGTCTCCAAAGACCAAGTATTTGCAATGGATGATTCCTGAGTGATAAGAGACGTAACCAGCATAGATGAACAACTCGTACTTTGAACGGAAGGTACCTACTTGGTCCATGAGTGTCCATCCCAACTTTGTTTCGACCGCCACCGCCATCAACTTCTCAACGCGCCCTGTCCATAATTGAGCTGCGATATCAGCTGCTATCAAAATTTCGATCTCTGGACAGTCCGATCCTACATCTGAAATCCAAATCTTCTTCCTCTTCAATTCCCTGAACTAAGGACCCAATGCATACACGAGGAATGTTTCGACAGACTACTGGTTGGTTCAAAGCTTGGAATTTAACACTAAATTGTCCATTTTCACTGGCAACGGTCACTTCGTACCTCTTATGACTCTGCATCTCGGACTGAATTCCTCCAAATAACAAATGGACCATAGACTGACTCGGCAACATCGGAAATCCCAACTCCTCCGCTGACTTCTTTAAAATGTAGGACTTTTGAGAACCCGTGTCTATTATCGCTCTCGCTTTTCTTTGACATCCATCTCCTTTCGATGTTACCACTAAAGTCTCAAGAAGGATATCACCGGTGCATGACTGATTAGCGAAAGTAGCACTTGAATGGTCGCCTTTTTTCATCTTTGGGTTTGTCATTTGTCGTTTCAATTTTGTGAGCTGGGAGGTCCGGGTATACAATGGCGTAATGTTTACGCCCAAATACAACACAATTTACACGATGCTTACACTTCACCGCTGGATGATCAATTTTCAAACAAGAAAAACAGCACCTCTTACTTTGACATATTTCGGGCTTGAAAACGCTCATGGCTGGGATGGGTCTTCTCACAAAAACAGCACAATAATTTCTCACTCCCATCATTTTCACCGGAAAAAAGTCCAATGGACTCCAATGCCCTCAGGTAACTTTCTAATTTATCGCACATACATGAAATCTTAACGTTACCTTTGGCTAATGAATTTTCAATCACTATAGTTTCAGTAATTCATGGACGTATACCTCAATCAGAAAATCTTCACGTCCAAACTGAGACTTGAGAGCTTGAATTACTTTTGGATAATTTTCGGCAGTCTGGGGGTAACTCTCAACCAGTTCCTTTGCTCTTGTACCAGCAACCACTGATTGACACAAATACTGAAATTTGTCGCTGGAGTGAAGATTTTTTTGGAATTGAGCCCACCAACCCAACCAGTCCTTTAAATCACCTCCAAATTTCCTCAACTCGATCTTTGGAAGTTTGTACCCATGATGAGTTAACCTTGAGGTTCTATGACTCCTTCTAAACTCACTAGCACTACCGGTAGGAGACACAGGACTAAACGGAACTTGCCCTTGAGATTTCAATATTTTCAAAATTTTACTTCTTCAATGTCTCTTCAAATAGGTATCTGCTGCTGTTCATTCATCTTTAAAATCCTCATTAGGAGCATCCGTCTCCATCATCAAATCATAAACTTTGGAATTGAGATCAGTTAATTTTTCCAGATGACCATCTAAACTTGTCATCAAATATTCTAATTCCTCTTCGTCGACATCTTCCTTGGCCTTGACCAACTCCAACTCCAACACCATCGCATTGACGGTCTTCGTGGCCGCAGCCCGTTCATGGCCCCTGGCCTTCTTCGCCTTTTCTAAATTTACCATCGTCAGAACAAAATCACGTCGCGGTCACTAAATGTTCCAAGTGAATTTATTAGGGTACGCGAATTCTACCCGAATTACACTTCTATTTCCTACAAACACATTGAGTATCCGAAATTGTATGTGTATAAGCACGACGTGCGTCACGTGAATGTAAGTCATACGAAAACACATAAATCGTCCAACTATTTTCTACTAGAAATACGTTAACGCCTGAAAAAGCTCATGACAAACAAATGTATTATTTGCTATAATTTGAATGGGAGTAGTTACGAATAATCAAACTTAAAGGGAAAACTTGCCCCCTGCAGGTGTAAAGCTGGTCAGACACATCTAATCCATTTAACTACAGCCTAAAAAATTCGCCTCAACTTTATCCGGTAATCAATTGAATAAAATGTTTTTTGTCCCAAAATATTTTCACTACCTATATTATCTTTTTTTATCTTTGACATAAATATTGTTTATTATTCGCTTGTGTACTGTAACTTTGCACTAAGTATCCCATTTTTTCAGTTTAAATAAAATGGTTTCGACGTGTCATTTTCCTGGTTTCAATCAACTAATGGTGTGTAAATGATGAGTGGTGAACTTGCCACAAAGTAACACCGAACATCTTTTACTTTTCCAAGCTCGGGGTTTACTTCAAATTTTAGCAATTTCAATCAATCAAGCAACTTTAAAACGGTTTCATTCGAATTGAAACTTTTTCTTCAAAACTTAGACATAAAGCAAAAGTAGAGATTTTCTTTTAGAAACTTTACTTTCCCGATAAAAAAGAAAGTCTTAAACCTCCCCAAATGTTTGGTATGCAGAACATAATAAAAATCGATAAGATTAGATGAAATTTTCTCATAACGGTTGAACGATGTGAGAATCGTGAATAATTAAAAATGCAATTTCTTTCAAGATTTTAATAAAATCTCATATTGAGCTAAACGTGTTACCGATAGATTTGGTGATAAAAATATGGGGTGTCATCGATTTTGAGAGTGACATAGATAAAACGAAATTTATGTCAATTCAATTTCACTCCTTATATTCAACGATGAACGTGAGGAGAAGCTTAGTGCAAGATGGCCGGTTTATGAAATTTGGATATGGCCTATTTATTACAAAGTTGATTATTTTCATGCTACATCTATCCGTAGATTTATTTATTTCTTTTCCGGTATTAAAAATGTCGTGAGCCAATAATTCAGGACAAAAGATAGATAATTAAACTTAGAATATAAATGAACTAGAGAAACGTTTGTTTACATTGGTTTGTGAAGCCAGGACAAGGATAGCCTACTTCAGTCTTATTTATTGTACTTTGCAATGCAATGTTGCCCAATTATCAACATCACAACTAAAATAGTAATAAAATCTATAAATATACCTTCTTAAATAAAATCTTCCATAGGTACAAAGTGGATCGGATTTGACAACACAGCGGTAATTGTGCGTGCTGTCAATTATTATAAATTGGTTGTTTAAATACAAGAAGGATTATTTTGTTCTACATTTAATTATTAAAACGGAAAAGACAATAATGCCGCGATGGTGCTTTGTGTGCAAAACAAGCCTTTTACGGACGTTCAAGGGAAAATAGAAAATATAACCTTACATAGGTAGTAACGTTTATAGACGTTTCCTGACACTGCACACCAAATCGTCACACGCACATAGCGGTTTCTGGACGATAACGTCTGGCCTCTCGAAACCAAGAAAGTGAGTTCTTTGGCAATTGATAAAACCTTCCAAGTGAATGTGACCTTCGTCGGAGAAATCTGGATTTTCGTACACGATGGTCAAAAATCGTGCACAATATTCAATCCTGAGATGCCCATCTTGCTCCGGCAATTACAGTATTCGGTACGCAAATCCACATAAGTTTTTAAACAATCGTCGAAGTGACGTATTGCTGATGGTTATTCGTCGAAGATTTCGTTTTGGTGACTGCAACACCTGATTGAGGACACTTCCATGATTTTCATTTGTGGACACAATTACTGACCTTCCGTTGACACAATACACTACCCGTACGACGAAATTTTGTGACGATAGACAGCATAACTGTACTGCTTGGTGCCGGCTTATTAAAGTGTTCACGATATTGTTCCGCCACTAACTTTAAACTCGGCCCGCCATTTCCGTACGAGCGAAAATAGTATTCCACTACGAACACCTTTTCCTCCGTCGCGAGACCCATGTCACTTCCAATCATAGAGCACAACGTTCGTTACACAACTAGCAATACATTTACATAATGGGGATGCAACAACACGCAGACACAAGGGCATACGCATGCGGACTGCGCGAAAGCCAATACTGTATATTTTGGCGCATACCGTATTGCAAAAAACGACGACATTTTGGACTTGAGACGATGAAGAGTTGAAAATTAGGTTCGGCCACTGTTCAACTGTGGAAGGTGCATTTCCAACAGATGGAAACTGACAAAGAGCCTATTGCAGTTTTACAACTAGGGTTGAATTAAAAATAACCAGAAATTGGTTATGCTATTCAGTGAAACTGGACTGCATCGGTTGTTTCATCATCAACAAGATGAAGGTTCTCATTATTCTCAGACTCGAAGATTTACATGCATGGGCGATAGCAGGTGAAAATATATTTCAGAACCACTAATACGTCATGAAGATTCCAGAATTCACGTTCGCGCTTGTCTTGTTTATAAATAGTGGGGTAAACAGCTGAAAAAGGTTCTGATGCAAAGTTATTGAAGAAATCTCTAAGAAAGAACAGCTTGTTTTTCGTGGAATTAATGGAAAATTTGATAACAGCAATAAGGACACTTTGATAATCTGCTTTGCATGCATTGCTACAGCGTCCACATGGTGTTGTTAAGTACTTTGTACTTGTTGAAGAGCAAACTGAGCATTAGGGCAGAATTCAAAAGGGTGACAGTTATAAACAAAGAGAGGGAAAATGAGATGGTGGTGGTCGAAATGGAGAACTGGGAAGAAAAGAACAAGGTGATGGAAGAGAAGAGAAAACTAAGGGGCACCAGGGTGTACATAGACCTCGACCTCACACGAGATGAGAGGAGCATCCAAAGTGAGATAAGGAACAGGGCAGCGGAAAGGAGAGCTGAGGGAAGAAAGGCAGCAATAAAATGAGGGTAGATGGGGGGAAACCAAAGGACAAAAAACTGAGGAAAGGGGAGGGGGGGAAGGAGGAAGAAAAGAAGACGAAACGGCGACGAAATAATGAACAAATAAAGAGAAACTTACTACTTTGTCTTACAATGCAAATAATCTTCATCACATTATCATGTTGTTTTTTCACAGAACCCAAGATTTATCGAAAACTGACTAGATACGCGAAGTATACAGGGTGTCCCAGGTTTAATGACCAGGACTTTGACATTTTGTAGAAAAACACATTTTAAGGTGGATTGCTCGTATAAACATAGGTCCTAAAATTCTTCGTTTCTGAGATACAGGACATTCAAATTTCCTAAAAATTAAAGTTACTATTTATTTATTTTCGAGGTGTGGAAAATATTCAAACCAAAATTGGCACACAAGATACATGGATAGAGGGTCATAAGACTGAATAGTGAATATTATGAATTTTTTTAATCAACCAGTGGCGGATATATGGGTAATCCGTTCTACTAATTTGATAAATAAAAAGAGTACGGCGCTGAATTAAAAGATCTCAATATCTCTTTCGATAGAGCATTCAATTCTGAATAAAAAATGTCTCTTGACTGACAGAAGTGACCATACTGCCCTAGTCAAGATGAAAACCGTTAACCTTGAGTTAACCAAGAACCCACGACCTTGATTTAGGCAAGTTACAAACCAGGGGCGTGGCCTTGAAAATCTAGTGACTTTTCTAGTGAGCAGTTACTACCAACCTAAGAAAAGTTACTAAATCTAGTGACTTTTGGATCCATAACCCCCCCTTACTACACTACTTTATAAACATTTGCTACAAGATTTTTTTAGAATTTGAAATGATTTCCACGTTTGAATTGTAGCACTAAAATGCCTACTTTACATACTTAAGTTTACAAATATTCCGCCCTAATTCATTAGACACGCTATAGTTTTATTCTAGTGTTTATAAAAACTAGATAGACATTAGTCACTGCTACAAAGGTTTTTTGCTGAAGTATATCCGTTCGGTAGACAATTATTTGCACATAATGAAGTGAATTTGTTTACGCTACTAATTTAATTTTTAATTTGAATCTGTGTGTAGGAGTAAAGGTACTAATTGCTGGCGGTTAATGAAGTGTTACACTCAACATAAAGTAAGTTAATATTTAATTAGTGGCGTGCACTTAAATTATGCATTCCTTACAGCAGGCAAGGGTGAATAAAATAAATTTAGAGGTTTGTATTAGACATTCCAATACGTGTGACATAATAAATTAAAACATAGAAAATTCCATACCTACTCACAAACGTAGATCCGTTTATTTGCTCGGTTTCGAGTCATTAATTAGTGAAATAGCTGTAAATTTCAGGTGGTATAAATAATGACTGAGCTAAATTGCTTGATAAATACAAACTATAGGAAACAGTAATTACTGCGGCTGCAATAGTAGGCGGAATGAGTGAATTCAATCCGTTTACAAAAGGTAAAATGCGACATGGCGTAGAGAAAATATGAGAGAAATTTGTTCATTTCCAATCTTGCCTAATTAATCGAATTATCTTTATTAGTGGCAGAGAAATAAAACTATTGTACAGACTAAACATAATTGGCTAAAATTTTACTATACAGGGTGTCCCACTGCTCCGTAATCGGTCGATAACTCAATGTGGGTTGAAGATACAGAAAATAGTTTCAAATAAAGGTTGCTTTGATTTGAATTGCGCATCTTTTAAAAATATTCTTATACCTCAAGTATATATGTTGTATTTTCACCTTGCAGGAAAATGTCACTTTTTTTAAATGGCAAACCCTGTATTTTTTTCCCTTCATGTATCGACCAACCATATTTTTATCACGCCTGAATTTTTTTTTTGATATTGGATGTGCGGTTGCCAAGTTATTAATTATTTTGTCAAAAATTTTGTACAATTCAAGGTCGAACTATAATATTCATAACAAATTTTGAAATCTCATTTTAAACACTCGGTATAAAATTAATCACTTAGTTTTTTTTTGTAGAGTAACACGACATTAGGGTAATATTATTCTTCAAATAAATTTTTCCTTTTTTGAAGAATAACTTAGTTATGAATATTATAGTCCGACCTTAAATTGTACAAAATGTTGACAAAATAATTAACAACTTGGCAACCGCACATTCAATATCAAAAAAATTTCAGGCGTGATATTAATATGGTCGGTCGATAGGTACATGAAGGGAAAAAAATTCAGGGTGTGCCATTTAAAAAAAAGTGACATTTTCCTGCCAGCTGAAAATGCAACATACTGTATATATAAGAATATTTTTAAAAGATGCGCAATTCAAATCAAAGCAACCTTTATTTGAAACTATTTTCTGTATCTTCAACCCACATTGAGTTATCGACCGATTACGGAGCAGTGGGACACCCTGTATAGTTGCCGCCTATCATCGTTCTAGTGCGCTAGTCTGCACGCCAATTCAGACAAATTACGAATTTGCAAAATAAATGGAATCAAAAGCAATCATGCAAGAGGATTGCGTTGAATTTTTTACCCTCGCAGAATCTAGATGAAATATGATCAATTTTTCAAAAAATTGAAAATCATTGAAAAGGTTCAGCAAGAACAATGAATTACGCTGTACAAAATTCAGCTTCACATAAACTCATTATGAAAATATTGACTTCAACGATTCAAACACGAAAATACTAACCGTTTCGTTCGGAAACGAAAATGGCTGAACTTTGTGCCCGTAAGAATAATAGAAGGTACGGAAAATAGGTAGATACGAACATTCAATTACATACATTGCATTGTGTGAAATTCTTTAGAAATACATACACAATACATACGTCCTTACTTCTACTCCGGATTAGATGCATGAGTCAAAAACTTCTATTCTTTCTTTAATAATGCTCATCTTAACAATATTGTGTACAGAGAATTGTAAATTTAAAGAAAAGTCTCTATTTTGTGGATTAGGCCAGCCTTTTTCTGTTTTTGACTAATTATTTAAGTTATTTACCTCCTTCCAACACCTTGCACAGGACTTCTACTCCACAGTAAATCGTAAATGGAAAGGAAAGAGTGTTAGAACAATGACTGATTTAAAGGAACCGAGAGATACTCCGCTATCCTCGTAAAACCTGCCAAATCTCACGTTCTGTGTGGTTCACTTTATTACTTGTGTGGCGACCACATGATCTCGGTAGACAGTCGCTTACATACTGAAAAGCAACGATCGATTCCCATTGGCCGACCAATGACAACGCGCCGACATCGGCCAGAATCCTTTATAAGCGAACGCTGTTACACACAGAAAGCAGTCAGAAGTCATAGCCACCAACGGAAACAGCCAACACCGACCAGTCCGTCTACATCGACCCGTCAGCCTGCATTTCAGAACCAGTCTACCCTCCGGCGACCAACCAACCTGTACCTCCATTATTAATCGCATTCCGCGCTGTTAAAATTGGTACATATTTGTAAATAGAAATGTTAGTTGTTTTCACAACTTCCAAAACTTTATTGTTTATTTGGCATGATCACCAAATAGCTGGTGATCCGATCCAACCGCCAACACTTGTATATTAACAACAACAACAGCTTATCGGCGTAGTCGCACCTTTATCCATAGCGCATGTTATACGGTAGACAGAACGCTATAGGATTCCAATTTTAATTATGGAGCTCCATAAAGTAACTTTGGAAACAATTAGTTCCAGACTTAAGTCTATCAGGCGTGGTCGAACATCCATAACTCTGGAAAACACACCTCTGTCGATGATCTGAGTTGGGTGACACTTGAATTGTGCAATACACAATGAAATCCAAATTTTCTGTCCTAGCAGAGTTATAAAAAAAATTTATATAAGAAACGTGCTCTGTTAATTCCATTCTCATTTCGCTAAAATATGTAATGGGAAAATTTCACATGCCAAATAAACACATGAAAAAGCATAGGTACATTACTGTTATTAAACATCCCACTCTCAACAGTAAACAGGTTATTATTATTGCAAATTTAATCAGAAATGTTCTTTTTACACGTATTAAAGTAATACGTTCACGTTTGTTTCCTTTTTATTGCTTATTCCTACAATAAAGGTGCTGGGAAATGTTTTCAGATTGCATACTAAATGTTAAATAAGCCCCAAAAGTGTTTTTCACTTATAAAAGCAGTAGCAAAAGCTACTTCATTTCCACTGAGCACCCACCTACGTGCTACACTTTTATGTTTTTCATTTCTTGTATTAATGTTTAACATTCCTCTTAATATATATGAGGTACAACCAAAGCTTTCGTTGATACTAAAAATAAAATCCTTTGTTATAAAGGAAATTTTTACCGGTGGAAAATGTAATTTACATCGACATGAAAGAACCAAGAACCTTTTTAAATTTTAGCGTAATTGGTTGGAAAATAATAGAAATTATAATGACTTTTATTCATTAAGGGAATTTTATTTCTGCTAATGTAATGTTGAGGTTTGATACGAAATGTCCCTACACTTTGTAATCTGTATATAATGACCATACAGATCATTCAAAATTGTAGGCAAGTTGTTTGTAGATATCTGCCGGAGGAGCCTATCCAGCTGTGTATAAGTTTTTAGCAAAGGATTACAGCTCCTTTTGGACTGCTGCAACTGTATCCACTAGGTAACCAAATGTACCTTATACTAAAGTCGTTATTATTGTCGTCAACTGAACGTTTGGGTATGACTGATGAACGGAATCTGCGAATGGAAAAGCAAATAGAGCAGTCTGGCAATGTCGCCGCGCAATTGGAACCCAGCAAGCACACATATAAAATATATATAAACGTATATTTTACATAATAGTATACAAACTTAAGGATATTCTATATACAGAAATTCATATAATATATACATACAGATAATTACATATTATTCATGAAATTCATGTGCTGTCATATTTATATGATTAGATTTATGTACGTTAGTGTAAAATCTTATATGACGTAAGAAGTATTACATATTTTTTATGTATGCCTTCTGTAAATATAATTAAAAATTATCATTACATACAATATTGTATGGTCGAAAATAAAGTCCGTTTCTATTTGCGCCGCATAAGTAATCGCACGTGCGTGTTTCCTATAACGCCAAAAATTGTAGTTCACGTACCTTTAATATTAGATCCGTATCGACTAAGATACGTCTAATATATATAGAAAATAAATAATAGAAAATAAATTAAATCCTGGTCATTTTTAACATAAAGGTAGGTATAATCATTGAATAAGACTTCACTCAACGATATAATCAAACAAAATTTATTAAACTAATAACGCGAAACAGCGCAAAGTTACGAAGTACTAAACAAAAAAAGGAATGTTTCGGATTAGCGCAGTGGTACGGATACAAAGAAAACACATGTCGGATTTCAGAATTTGCAACGCCCACCCGCAAAGGTCCGAATCCGGTTAAGGGAAACTTTTCAAGCAAGTATATACAGGGTGGCCCATTGAAAAGGTAACACGCCTGTTTTGGGACACTTAGACCAGTTTCTTAAAAAAACGCTCGGACATGTCGATTTTCTATTTTTGGGGGACAACTTTTGATGTCAAATTTGACTTTGCCAGGTCAACCCCCTAGCCCCAGTAACCCCTAACGCAAGAATTTAAATAGGGAAAAGGAGTCGAGCGACCCCTCATTTGAAACGTCTTTTAATTCTCTATTCGACAGTATGAATGAAAATTAGTTTTATTCAATTTTTTTTCACCCCCATGAAACGCACCCTCCAGATTAACTAAGGTGGGGGTGTTGTTTAGGAAAAATTTTGAAACACGTCACTTTTGACCTTTTGAACGGCACATTTTGATGTTAAATTTGACCTTGTCAGGTCAACCCCCTAGCCTCAGCAACTCCTAACTCAAGAATTTAAATAGGGAAGGGTGTCGAGCGACCCCTCATTTGAAGCGTCTTTTAATTCTCTATTCGAAAGTATAAATGAAAATTAGATTTACTCAAATTTTTTTTCGCCCCCATGAAAAGCACCCTCTAGATTAACTAAGGTGGGGGTGTTGTTTAGGAAATATCCTGAAACACGCCACCTTTGACCATTTGAACGGCACATTTCAGGATTTTTCCTAAACAACACCCTCACCTTAGTTAATCTAGAGGGTTCTTTTCATGGGGGTGGAAAAAATTGAATAAAACTAATTTCGGTCATACTGTCGAATAGAGAATTAAAAGACGCTTCAAATGAGGGGTCGCTCGACAGCCTTTCCCTATTTAAATTCTTGAGTTAGGGGTTGCTGGGGTTAGGGGGTTGACTTGATAAGGTCAAATTTGACATCAAAATGTGCCGTTCAAAAGGTCAAAAGTGACGTGTTTTAGGATTTTTCCTAAACAACACCCCCACCTTAGCTAATCTGGAGGGTGCTTTTCATCGGGGGCGAAAAAAAATTGAATAAAACTAATTTTCATTCATACTGTCACATAGATAATTAAAATACGTTTCAAATGAGGGGTCGCTCGACTCCTTTTCTCTATTTAAATTCTGGAGTTAGGGATTGTTGAGGCTAGGGGGTTGACCTGACAAAGTCAAATTTGACATCAAAAGTTGTCCCCCAAAAATAGAAAATCGCGTGTCCGAGCGTTTTTTTAAGAAACTGGTCTAAGTGTACCAAAACAGGCGTGTTACCTTTTCAATGGGCCACCCTGTATATCATAATAAACTGTCGGCTTTCAGTTCAGGTAAAAACGGGTTCGTGCAAGAATTAAGTTAATTAAAAGTACAGTTGCACGTAAAAATGTAGTTTTTCCATTTTTTTGTATGAAACTGCTTAAATAATTGTTTACATTGATAATAATTATATTATGCTCGAGTAGCTGCCATTTGGTCATCGCAACGCTTTTACAACTAATATTTTTTATGTAACTATTACATAAAGGATACGTAAAACCTATATAAATTCATGTGCTACAGATATAGAAGAATTTACATCTAATACACATGTATATTATTTTGAAAATTGCTACATCCTGACATTAAATATCTATTATTTTTCTTCCAGTTTTATACACTGTGTCCAAGATAAGGAGGGCCACTATGGGGATTTCGGAAACGGTAAGAGATAGAGTTTCGGTTAAATGGGAGAAAACTTGGGCAATTTTGAGTTTAGTAAAAAGAAATTTTTAAACTGACGAAATTCCGAACCGCTCCGAAGTTATGCGACAAAAAGCGAATTTTCAGGATTTCATTTTTGACAAAATGTTACTTTGTCCTTGATGTTAACTAAAAAGTAAAAGAACCTTCTACAGGTACTTTTTAAGGTTCTTTAACGTGGCATACAGCAAATTAGAATCCGACGTTTCGTTTTCGAGTAACCATCATCAACTTTATTTTTTTAAATACGGTCCTGATTTTTTTATACATAATATTAGAACAGGTTTTTATTCTGCATTCAAGCATGTATCTTTACTTTATGGTTTAATTGCGATTTTATACTTATTTTACTATTGTACTTAAATTTACTAGATTCTACTTTGGAAGATGCTCTTGATATTTTACCCTAAGCCGTAGTACGCAATTGTTGGTTTCAGCAGGATGGTGCACTTGCGCACAATTCACGGGTGGTGAAGGATTACCTTTACCTTTCAAGTAGGTTTGCCGAAAGAGTTTTAAGCACCAATTCTGAAACACCCTGGCCAGCTCGTTCTTCCGAAATAACCCCGCTGGATTTTTTTCTTTGGGGGTACATAAGAAATTATGTTTACAAAGATATCTTTGGAATAGAAGAAGAACTCCGAAAGTTTGTACTTAACACATTTCAAACTGTAACACCTGCAATGTTAAAGAATGCTTTGGATTCTACAGTTAGAAGATGCTATTTACTATTGGAGAACGAAGGAGGGCTTTTCAAGCATTTATTATAATTTTTTTTAAATTATTGGTATGTGTCATGTTTAAATTTTCGTTTCATCAAATGTTTTCTGTTGATTTATGACGCGTTGTTGATTGTTTGTAATTATGTACTTGGTTATAAAATTTGTGTTCAAAATTGAAAATTCTGTGTCATTTCATTAATTTGATGAGGAAAACACAGTTAGCAAAAGTCCATTTATAAATCAAATTCAGTTTCAATGTTATTGAGGAGGGATACAGGTTCGTACTTAGGATTTTTTCCCCTAATTGTAAAGTAAGTATAAAATCGCAATTAAACCATAAAGTGTGATACATGCTTGAATGCAGAATAAAAAGCTGTTCTAATATTATGTATAAAAAATCAGGACCGTATTTAAAAAAATAAAGTTGATGATGGTTACTCGAAAACGAAACGTCGGATTCTAATTTGCTGTATGCCACGTTAAAGAACCTTAAAAAGTACCTGTAGAAGGTTCTTTTACTTTTTAGTTAACATCAAGGACAAAGTAACATTTTGTCAAAAACGAAATCCTGAAAATTCGCTTTTGTCGCATAACTTCGGAACGGTTAGGAATTTCGTCAGTTTAAAAATTTCATTTTACTAAACTCAAAATTGCCCAACTTTTCTCCCATTTAACCGAAACTCTATCTCTTACCGTTTCCGAAATCCCCATAGTGGCCCTCCTTATCTTGGACACAGTGTATACATCTAAAAAGCTCTTACATAATTTATATGTATTTCATATATAAATGTGTTTGCTGGGAAGACTTTGGGGTCCATCCCCAAGGCTGTCTTGTTGTGATTAGACCTGTGTTATGTTCTGTTCTCCACAACCATAGCATCTCTTAATCACTTAATCAATATACAAACAACCCCCACACCCTTCATGGAAGTTCTCCTGGGCCTGCCCCCAGGCCATGCTGGTAGCCTTGCGTCTGAAAAAGGGTTGTTTGATAGCAGAGGTATTGGCCATTCTCGATTCAGGGCGAGGCAATTAAGCGGCTGCCTATCCTAGAAGGACGATCTGACTCACTCATCCCTCACTTTTATACTAGAGAAAAAGTACCACATCTTCGCTGATGCGTAATTGGTATCCCGTACAACTGAACTTCCATATCAGCCAACTACATGGCAAAATTCCGGCTGTATTTCAGGCAGAACTAGTAGGATTAACGTTTAATGCAAAAACAATTCCAATGCACAGCATAAGGAATACAATTATCAGAATTTCCAGTAATAGCAGATCCGCTCTGCAGGCACTAGGTCAATGCAAAATCATCTCTAGACTGCTTTCCTAGTATCAGCAAGTACTAGAGTAAGTGACAAACAGCAATACCTCCGAACTCGTATTCTTTAAAGGTCATGCTGGAACAATAACCAATGAAAAAGCCGATAAGTAAGCCCGACTGGCCTCAAAACAACCGTTTTATGCCCAGAGTCGGCTCTTCCACATGCAGTATCAACTGTAAACAACTTAATAACTCAAGACACTCATTCCTAGTACAAAGCTAGGTGGGACTGGATGTTAGACTGTCGTCATGCGAGAGAGGTCCTCAGGGGCCCATCGCCCATTGTAATCCATAATCCACAATTTTTTAAGAGGAAGAATCAAAGATACTTTTATGCAGGATAGGAGATATTCACACATTTACAGACCGCGAAATAACAAATGCTTTGTAAATTAAATGCTCTTTACAATTTTGAGGAACAGTTAGTAAAAATACAACAACAAAATTCAGGTCATTAATGTTAAGCAAAGAACCTCGTATGAAAACAATGGACCGAGGTTGGGACTGTAACTGTAACTCAAAAGCCAATTGATTGAAAAATTCGTGCTTTATGGGCATAATTGTCTCTCGTTCCAAATAATTCTGTAGAGGATCTTGGTAAATAAAACTGAAACTTTTACCCTTTCCTTCTCGTTGCGGTCATTTCACCTTCTATTTTGTGGTAGATAAGGGTGTTATAGTTGGGGATAAAATTGCAGTTATTAAATAAGAGATTTTTTTATTTTCTTTGCGTTAATCAATAAAAGATTTTAATACGTTGAATTTTCCAGGATCTGTGACTTCAATCGGAATTTAATATTGGCATATATTGTAATTGACGTCAATAGTTAGTTAGACTCTTGAGATAAGAACTGCAAAAATTGTATCGTGGGAAAAATAAGGGCGTTTTTAGCGTGCGTTGCAGTTTGGACATCTTTTTCGAAACAAGCCAGTGATAATTTATGACACCGTAATAGCTTTTGATTGGTTCTCGCCATTCAGATTTTTTGTAGAAAGTGACTTTTGAGTTAGTGGAAAGTTTTAAAATGTTGTTAGATGTTGTTAGTTGTTAGTCAAAGTCCTAGGCTTTATTAAATAAAACGGAAAGAATTTATTTTACAAAAAGTGGTACAGTAGCAAAAGGCGCAAATTTTAAAAATAATTTTAATTATACAGAGTGATGCCCTAAAGCGGGGCACATTCGAGATCATTTCTTTTAATGAAACACCATGTATATCCTTTGATTTTTCTAATCTGCTTTAAATTGTCTTCTCAACGATCCCTGAGTTTTTGGTTTCGGATGACGCATTACTGAGTTATTAACGGAAATTGAAAAAAAAATGGTCGGGGCAAGGCTTACCATATTAATTCCATGCGACATTATTACGATTAGCTAAGACAAAATTATTTGGTAACCATATAGCCAAGGGAAAATAATCAAACATTAATTTTATTATACAGAGTGTTTGTTACTATGAAGTCAATTCGACGATTTTCAAAGAGCGTTTACTGTATTTTGTCAAATGGAACACCCCGTATATTATTACACTTTTGAAATGACACGTTAATTGCGCTTCATTTTTGTTCATAATGTCCTATACCCAAACCGAATAATTTCCGAGTTATTTTTAATGATTCATTACAAACCACTAAATTATTTTAATAGAAAATTATTTATTATATTACTAAATTATTTGTTTTCTATTCGATCTAGTGTACCATGCTTACTATGGTGCACAATATTTGAATTTTTTGTAATATGACTTGGCATAGCTTCTCCAAAACGTTCCTCCAGTTCTAAGGGAAAATATGTGGCTCCAGCACGACGGTGCTCCAACAGATTTTGCACTATATGTCGGGCAATATTTGAATCAAGAATTTGAAGGTAGGTGGATCCGCCGCGGTGGTCACATTAGTTGTCCACCTAGATCGCCAGATTTAACAAAACTTGATTTTTTTCTATGGGGGTACATAAAAAATATTGTTTACCAGACACCTCCAACTATAGCCAGATGATATGAGGCAACGCAAAATACATGCTTTTGAAACAGTTTCCATTGAGATGTTACAAGACATAAATAGGTCCATTCTGTCAAGGCTGCAATTGTCTTTTAATCAAAATGGAGGTCGCTTTGAGAATTTATTATCAATTATACCTTTAACGAAATTACAGTTTGATAGTTGTTGTCATTTATTTGTTTTTGTTGGTCAAAGCTCAAGCATGGTAGGTACCCTAGATCGAATCGAAAACAAATAATTTAGTGGTTTGTAATAATAAGTAAAAATAACTCGGAAATGATTGAGTTTGGGTATAGGACATTATTAGCAAAAATGAAGCGCAATTAACGCGTCATTTCAAAAATGTAATAATATACGGAGTGTTCCATTTGAAAAAATTCAATAAACGCTCTTTGAAAATCGCCGAATTGACTGCATCGTAACAAACACCCTGTATAATAAAATTAATGTTTGATTATTTTCTAGGTTCAACACATCCCTTGGCTATATGGTTACCAAATAATTTTGTCTTAGCTAGTCGTAATACTGTCACATGGAATTAATATGATAAACCTTGTCGCGACCATTTTTTTTTAAATTTCCGTTAATAACTCAGTAATGCGTCATCCGAAACCAAAAACCCAGGGATCGTTGAAAAGACAATTTAAAGCAGATTAGAAAAATCAAAGAATATACATAGAGTTTCATTGAAAGAAATGATCTCCAATGTGGCCCGCTTTAGGGCATCACCCTGTGTAATTAAAATTATTTTTAAAATATGCGCCTTTTGCTACTGTACCTACCACTTTTTATAAAATAAATTCTTTCAGTTTTATTTAATAAAGCCTATATTGGACTTTGACGCACTAATGAGCAACCCTGTATGTACAACTTGGAAAACAAGCATCAAATTTTTAAAAGGGAAGTTTTAACTTTAACAGTCATCTTTCTTTCATGGTAAGTATAAAACAAAACTTAACCTCTTAACAAGACGTCTATGAAAAAGCTTTTTCTTTGAAAATTAAAGTTTCGTGAAAGGTGACAGGTTTCGGATAAGTAATACGTTGGGTGCCGAATACTTTCTCGTCAGTTTCCTTTCTATCTAAAAATTATTAATTTTTACCACCTCTTTCCTTCTCACGCATTAGTGCTAAATTTCAGACTAAACAAAAATTAACTACATATTAACACATGGTGCTTATTTAAAAACGAATACATATAAACGTTTACCATTTAATTTACAACCAAAATAATTTATAAAACTTCCCAATATTGACATAAATATGAAATTCACGATGTCGAAAATACTAAAAACTACACCTAAAAATATACAGACTTAATTCACGTTACCTAGTCTAAATATAGAACCATCACCATCAAATCATAATATTTAAATTAGTTTCAATACCACAATAAACATACTATCCCAAATTAGTTATAAATAACCTGCAACCTCAGCAGTGATTCGATCGATGTTAATATTAAACTCGGATACTAGCAAATAATTTATTGTAAACCTCTCATTCCATATGAGTTAATTAACTGTTTATAAACCCAATCAAAATTATTTATAAGTACTATTGAAATAATTAAAATTTATGAAAATATAAATTTTAACTTAAATAATTAGTTTTAGATTTATACCTACTTGTACATTATTCAAAGCTTTTACAGGGATTTGAAAGTTAACTATAGCGATCTTTTCGACGCCTAATTTATTTGCCAAATGTAGGTAGTCCAAGGGGAATAATTATATCAACAATCAACAATCTAGAATGCGACATGCCAGGCAGTAATTTAGCCGTAGGATGTGAACATTTGTTTTATAAAGGACAACTAATGAGCCTCTTAGGATTGTGTTGTTAGAAAACATGTAATAAGGGTAGGATTTATTTCAAATCGGTACGTGAAGATTAATGTACATGGTGTGAATGAATGTTATAACAAATGCATTAGGAATTTAACAATTTATAGTTATAATGATAAAATAGTAAAGTTTGTTGAAAACTATATTTTATTGAAATTATCTTTCGGCGATCTTTTGCAGATATTTCATTTCACTCATCGTTCTTTCACATCATTATATTGTATGCCATTCATACATCAAGTGACGGTAACTATTTATAATTTGTCAGAAAAATATGTAAAGCAAACGATATTTCAGCATGGCCTGATGATGGCCATAATTGGCCGAAATCGATCGCCGAAAGATAATTTCAATAAAATATAGTTTTCAACAAACTTTACTATTTTATCATTATAAACTAAAACTATAAAAATGGAGACTTTCATCAAGAACATTATAGTTATAAGTTTTTTTTTCACATAGTCAAAATGTCAATTCCTGGCAAAAGTCTAATGAATATTTTTCAGGTACCTTTTTCAGGTATCAGGGATTTAAATCTGGCTTGCAACTCATTTCTTCTATTGTCCTATGACCCTATGTGATTAATGGTTGTAGTGCTAATATGCTAATAACCATTAACCTTTGAATATCGATAAATATAATAAATCAAAGGTTGCAACCAAGTACGTATGGCAACGTATTTTGTGTGGCTCTGTACTGGAATATTTTTGGTTGAAAGGGGCGGAATAATAGTATATTAAAGAATAAGTGGATAAACAGGTCTTTAACACTAGAAGTACCTACGGATGCGGTCAAAATGACCGATTTCAATTTTAATTCGCTTCAAACTTTTTTTCTATCTTTCCAATTTTAACAAAATTTTGTTACTTTTCCTAAAAGTGGCTAATGATATAGTTTCTTAGGAATTTTTATTTGCATTGTGCATATAATTAAATTTTTTATGTATGCCTTCTGTAAATATAATTAGAAATTATCATTACATATATTGTATGGTCGAAAATAAAGTCCGTTTCTATTTACGCCGCATAAGTAATCGCACGTGCGTGTTTCCTATAACGCCAAAAATTGTAGTTCACGTACCTTTAATATTAGATCCGTCTCGACTAAGATGCGTCTAATATATATAGAAAATAAATAATAGAAAATAAATTAAATCCTGGTCATTTTTAACATAAAGGTAGGTATAATCATTGAATAAGACTTCACTCAACGATATAATCAAACAAAATTTATTAAACTAATAACGCGAAACAGCGCATTGTGCATATAATTGCTTTTCTTATCATAATTACCTTTAAGTACGGGTGCGGTCATTATGACCGCACAATTATTTCCTAATCTTCGTGCAATAGACAAATTTCTAAACATTCATATTAACTGCTAATTAAAATTCCAAGAAGTGAAATAGCTTCCAATAATGATGTTTTTCAATAACTACCCACTTTCTATAAGTTTTGAAAAATTAGTAACTATAAATACTGGTACACATTGAGTCAACAACTTTAGTTACGTACATTACGTTCAAGATGTCGAAATATCTTACGGAAGCCGAACTAGAATATGAAATTGATAATTTCAGTTTGTACGATTCCGACGGTGGTAAGCTTAGTGATAATAGTGCAGTGTCATCAGAGGAGGGCACATCCTACGTTTTGGAAGATGCATCGTCGAGCAGCAGTAGTGATGATTACGAAGAAGGGGATTCATCCAGTTTTCCAGGAACATCAAAGAGTGTAGAATATGATGCAGCTGATGGTACTAAATGGAGAATTCTGAGTACTTTGAATAACGATTCTGGACGTCTATCTCGTCATAACGTACTTAGAGAAGAAGCTAGACCAACCGGATATGCTAAACGAAACGTTGATAATACTTGTACAAGTTCTTGGAGACTTTTTATTGACAATTCCATGATGCGTAATATTAGCAAGTGTACTGAAGCTGAAGCAAGTAGACAATTGGGTGACAGTTCATGGACAACTTCTTTGGAAGAATTAGACGCGTTTATATCTTGTTGGTACGCTCGTGGGATCTATGGTGCAAAAAACTTTCCAGTAGATCAATTGTGGAACAGAACGTGGGGGCCTAATTTCTTTTATGATACAATGTCCAGAGATAAATTCAACCAAATAAAGCGATTTATTCGATTCGACTTAAAATCAACTCGTCGAGATCGTCAAAAATCTGATAAGTTTGCTGCAGTATCTGAAGTATGGAATAAATTTGTGAGTAACTGTATCACGTGCTATAAACCAGGAGCAAACATTACAATTGATGAACAACTATTTCCTACAAAAGCCAGATGTCCATTCACCCAATATATGAGCAATAAGCCCGATAAATTTGGAATAAAGTTTTGGATTGCAGCTGACGTTGAAACAAAATATATGTTGAATGGATATCCTTACTTGGGCAAAGACGATTCAAGACCAACCAATATGTTATTATCTGATCATATTGTGATGAAATTAATGGAGCTCTTTCTAAAAAAGGGGAGGAATGTAACTGTAGATAACTTTTTTACATCTCTCAATTTGGCCAAAAGTTTGAAAAAGGAGTCGACATCACTAGTTGGAACTGTAAACCGAAGTAGAAGATTTTTACCAGCTGTTATAAAAAAATTAAGAAGTGACTTGTATTCTACTAAGGTTTTTGTATGTGACGATGTTTCTCTAACAAGCTATCAAGCGAAAAGGTCAAAAAATGTGTGCATTCTGAGGAGTGTACATAAATTTCCAACGATTGATGAGGGACAGAAAAAACTACCAGAAACGATAAAATTCTACAACAACACCAAATATGGGGTAGACGTTTTGGACCAAATGGCAAGGAATTATACAACCAAATCGTCTTCCAGGAGGTGGCCTCTACAAGTATTTTTCAATATACTTGATTTAGCAGCAATAAATTCATGGATAATTTACAAATTATGTACTAACGAAAACATAAGTCGGCGAAAATATATATTGAAACTGGCGGAAGAACTCCGGAGTAAGTACATTAGTACAACACAATCCACTACATATCAACAAGATGGGTCACAATCATCAAACAAGCGAAGGCAATGCCAAACTGAAAAATGTGCCAATAAATCCAAAGACAAATGTAAAATTTGTAAAAAAGTAGTATGTGGCAAATGCGTTGCCATTATAACAAAAGAAATTATATGTTCAGGGTGTATTTAATTATTCACTATGTATTAGTATCTTTTAAAATAAAAAATTTTCAAAGTTTGGGTATTATTATTGAGCCTTTACAATGTAATTCTAACCTCCGGTCATTTTGACCGGTATCGTATTTGTAGGTAAATAAATTATGCCGTATTTCTAGTGTTAAAACACGCGCTAGTTTTCAAGCACGACGGCGCAGCCGAGTGCTTGAAATAGAGCAAGTGTTTTAAAGACCATTTATCCACGAATACTTTACGCTATTTTTTTTATTGGTTCACTTTGAAATCTGGTATTAAAATGCAAATAAGAACAAATAATGTGAAATGGTTGAATTCGTATGTGAAAACAAACAAAATACTCCTGTCAGATCAATAACCAATAGAATTCCCGTTTTTCAAATTTGTTGATGTTGGCATGGCAACTTTAAAACACGCGCGTTTTAAAAAGTGCTATTTAAACACGCTGGGGCGTGGTTTAAATGGCTAAAATAGGACACCAATAAAAAAAGATTTATTAGTTGGTGTAGAAATAAGTTTTCGCCATTTTTTTTAAATTGGGCATTAATTGTGAAACTTATGCTGTATTCAAAGTGTTGTCCATTGCTTGCCACAACTTTTTCCCACATTTCTGGCAGGGCTGCTCAGACAGGTTGCGTGTCATCGATCGAAACAAGTGGAAATGGGAAGGAGCAATGTCTGGTGAATACGGCGGGTGGTGTAGAACATCCCATTTCAGCGTTTCCAAGTAGGTTTGAACAGACGTCGCAACATGTGGACGAACATTATCATGCAAGAGAATAACTTTGTAGTGTCTGGATTAGTAGCTTTTCATCACTTGTGTTCGGTGGACACAGATTGATGGTTTCGTTTAGTTTGAACAACTCATAATACACGACACCAAGGTGATCCCCACGATTTCATCGTTTTTGGATTATTATACTGGATCAATTTTTCATTACGGTACAGAAAACCCTTTCGTTTTTGCCTGGGCAGCAGCATTTCACATGTGTAATTCAACGTTTCTTGGTGTCAGTTCACATGCAACCCAAATTTCTTGTTTTTGAATCATTCCCAATGATTTAAACCGATGTTAAATTATTTGTTGAGTCACTCCTAATGTAAGTGCAAGTTCTTCTTGCGTTGCACTAATCTTGATTCAATAATTCTTCCAAATCCGCGTCTTCGTACACTTTCCGCCTTCCACTACGTTCTATGTCTTTGGTGTCAAATTCATCGTTCTCAAACACTTGGAACCACTCACAAGCAACCTCACCATATGCTTCTACAAGCAATCCATGCGCCTCAGCTGCAGACTTCTTCAAGTTGAAGACGTAAATCAAAAGTTCCCGCAAATGACATTTTCGCACACAAAAGAATATAATTATACCTACTGATAAAAATACACTAATATTTTAAGGTTATGTTGCTGACAGATTTCCAACCTTATGATAATGACGTTTTACATCTGACTATTTTAACTCTAACTTGATGGTGGCCTCACCTTTTGTCAAACGGTGGAAACTTATTTGTTCACCTTTGCGTACGAAGCTCCAAGTCTTGGCGAATGGGTCTGATTTTAGTGTCATTTTTGAAGAAGATAATCTTAACGAGAAATAATTTTGATGGGCTGTATTTTTGCGCATGAAGAGTATCACATTTCTTCAAATTTTAAGAAAGTAGCATAGCAAACGCGTTTGAACAATTGAAGAATTGAATAGATATTTTTTTATTACACTCTGGGCACTACTTTTTGATAATCTTGTAATGGTTCGCTTACTTTCAATGTCGAGGTCCTTCGCTTGACACTGTTGTTAACTAATAAAGGAATGTAGACCGTTTCAGTCTTATAAAGTCAATTCAAAATCAAAAAAGGAAGCAAGTTTAAAGTTGGCTTTCAATGTTCAAAGTCGTGGCCAGATCCATGGTATTCGAGATAGTGTTGAGGGCAGGTTGCCCGATCTTCAGATTTTCTAAACTTTTCATTCCCACTTATACTATGAAACTATGAAACTTCAATTGGCCCAAGCACGATCCCCATATATGTCATCTGGAATGTGGTGGCCTGTTTATTAATAGAACTTCGACAGATGCCTCTCTCGCATGATATGCACGTATCCCAGCTATGGTGTGTTCTGGCGCGAAGATTTAGGATACTACCCTCAGACGTGGATGACCATTGCAGTGCAGCTCAAGGGTATCTATAACTGCTGCTAAAGTATTGCTCATTGGGCTTGGGCAACCGTGGAATGCGATTTTTTTGCAAATAGCTAAGCTGTGAGATTGTTGTCCTATACAACAGCGCCGTAACCTTAGGAAACATTACTAGAAGATCCTTCTGGTCTTCATGTAAACGTAGGTAACTATAAAACCTTTAAGGTGGCAGATTCGTTGGTATACTCTTAACCTTTGCTTTTCTTGTGAGTAAAGCTAACTCAGTCCTTTGCACCACATTTCGGCTACTCCTATATAGCTGTTTGTGTAGGGTTCGTTATTTACTACTAGGTTCTCAAATATTCACACCATTGGTACACAAATACAACACTGTCCTGTTACATAGAAAGTGTAAGCTACATACGGAACTGAGAAAAATCATTAATAGTAAGGAGGTCCAAAAATAACATCTGAGCAGAGTGTAGCTGTAGCGTCCTTTTCTCGAAGTTGAAAAGTATTTACGAGAACCTCCATTCTAAAGTAGGAAAACATATACAGGGTGTCCCAATATTCCGTGGACATAGAGCTACAGTAGGTTTGTGGGAACAAAAAAAGTCGAATGGGCTAAACTTACCTATATACTAAAGTACATCGTTAAGCCGTGAGAGGGCGTCAAAGTTGGAAGAATATTTTTGTTTTATTTTAATAAATCGGAAATTCTTTGATCGATTTTTTTAAAATTTGGTTTGGGCACATATCAATGAAGGAACTATGTTTTTAAGTGGATATCAATTTAACTGAATTCCGGGAAGGGTGAAAACTACCCCTACCGTTCGATACATTTAATGGTAACTTTTTTGTGGGTCGTAGGAGTGCTTTAATTTTTTGTAAAAAGGAAGATACATTAATTTTCTGTATTTTTCGTCTCTTACAAAAATGGCGTATCTCTTTTAGTTTTTGAGCGAATCACACAATAGTCACAATAAATGTTCAATACGACCACCACCTCTTCGACCCTGCATAAATTAATTCTACGCAGGAAACTGAAATTGACTCTTCTCAAGATGCTGTGAACTCTTTGCAAGACCAACGCCTGTTGAGAAGAGTCAATTTCAGTTTCCTGCGTACAATTAATTTATGCAGGGTCGAAGAGGTGGTGGTCGTATTGAACATTTATTGTGACTATTGTGTGATTCACTCAAAAACTAAAAGAGATACACCATTTTTGTAAGAGACGAAAAATGCAGAAAATTAATGTATCTTCCTTTTTACAAAAAATTTCAGTTTCCTGCGTACAATTAATTTATGCAGGGTCGAAGAGGTTGTGGTCGTATTGAACATTTATTGTGACTATTGTGTGATTCACTCAAAAACTAAAGGAGATACGCCATTTTTGTAAGAGACGAAAAATACAGAAAATTAATGTATCTTCCTTTTTACAAAAAATTAAAGCACTCCTACGACCCACAAAAAAGTTACCATTAAATGTATCGAACAGTAGGGGTCGTTTTCACCCTTCCCGGAATTCAGTTAAATTGATATCCACTTAAAAACATAGTTCCTTCATTGATATGTGCCCAAACCAAATTTTAAAAAAATCGATCAAAGAATTTCCGATTTATTAAAATGAAACAAAAATATTCTTCCAACTTTGACGCCCTCTCACGGCTTAACGATGTACTCTAGTATATAGGTAAGTTTAGCCCATTCGACTTTTTTTGTTCCCACAAACCTACTGTAGCTCTATGTCCACGGAATATTGGGACACCCTGTATATAAATTTTTTTACAAACTTCTTAGGTATACCTATAGTATCATTTTTTGAATGGGATCCACTTTATTCCACCACCCTCATGGCGGTCATCTTGGAAAATGGTGCCCAAAAACCGCTTAAATACAGAATATCAGGATTTTCTCTGTCACGTAAGAACTCAGACCAGTTTATTTTTATCCGCGACCTTTCTGCGGACACCCCTTCCTCTTTTTTCTCTAGTGAATTCCTTTATGCTGCAAGGGATATAATTATGTATCCCATACAATATCAACCCTTTTGGAATTTTCTAGTTGTTGTGTTAAGTATAGTATAATACTAACACTATTTCAGCATACTCATCAAGAGAATTTCAAACCCTTAAAAAACGTTTTGGGCGCCATTTATCAAGATGGCCGCCATGTGGGTGGTGGAATAAAGTTGATCCCACTCAAAATCCGATACTATAGATATAAGCAGTTTGGAAAAAAGTTTGGTGCTTTTGTCAGGAGTGTCCACATTTTTTCGCTAATCTGCCACACTAATAGGAATTTTCCCTCATCACGTCATCACTTAATTCAAAATACTGTACTTATACTTATTCTATACTCTGAACATTTACAATATAAAATATTTGACTATGACAAAGTATCTATATATTTCAACAATGGACGCCGTATTGACTCTGAACATTTACAATACATATAAAATATTTGACATACGGATTTTGGAAAGGTGGAGAAATATATATTTATCTACTTCTTTGTGTGAATAAAACCACGTTTTCAAATATTATTCTATATCAATTTTCACCCTAAATAGATTTACCTTGGTATAAGCACAGAAAACATAATACAGAAGCGACACTCGTTTGATGTTCGTTTGACAAATCCTGGTGACCTTCGCCATTTTGTTGTTAGTACTTTACGTGGGAAATTTAAAAACACTTTAGTTTTCAGCATTAATCTACTTCTCTGGATGGCAACGATATTTCGTAAATGTAAACTATTAAAAATTAAGTTAACATTTGCGAAATATCGTTGCCATCCAGAGAAGTAGATTAATGCTGAAAACTAAAGTGTTTTTAAATTTCCCACGTAAAGTACTAACAACAAAATGGCGAAGGTCACCAGGATTTGTCAAACGAATATCAAACGAGTGTCGCTTCTGTATTATGTCTTCTGTGGTATAAGCTTGTCTCAATTTATATCGTCTTGAAACTTATCTCGTAAAAGGATTTATTTTCAAATCTGCATTGTTAGTAGATAAACACGTTGTAAATGCCTACGTCATTGACATAACAAAGGGGACCTCTCGGTATTTTATGACAGGGCATCAGAGGCGGACTAAGGTAAAAATATTAATATAGCAATTTCTTTTCAAGGCATCCGTTTTATTTTAAATAAATTACGAGTTTTAAACTAAATTATACGATATACAAAATACTCGTATTATACTTACAACAACAAGGATTCTTAACGACTGATACTAATTAGTAATTATTAATTTGAATTGTTATAGCACTGGGTGACGCATACCTAACCCAACCCTGAGTGGGCTGGTAGGCATTTACAACGTGTTTATCTACTAAAAATGCAGATTTGAAAATAATTCCTTTTACGAGATAAGTTTCAAGACGATATAAATTGAGACAAGCCATAAGTACGTTGCAGAAGCAAAGGCAGTTTGAACCATTTATTACATTGTAAGCTTTTTTTTAATTAACATGTCTGAAAAATTGATTAATGTTACCAAATTTCATCAAGTAAGCGGTAAATTTGGTTCTCTTACATGGATTAAACACCATTGTATAAAATACAGATAAGATTTTATTAGCAACCATTTTAAGAATTACTACTTTAATATTATAGGATAAGGAAACTAAATATAAACGAAAATAATTGAATGTTATATACGAGTGGACGTGGAGTAAATAAGTAATCATTTCTTAAAATAAAACCTCCGTCTGAAGCCAGCTTTTCTAGAACAAGGGTACTTATTGGAGGTAATCGATTTCATGAAATTGCTTTTTTACTTACGGATGTAATAGATTATTATTTTTAAACTGGGTGCGTTTCCTTAATTATAGCTTTCAGGAAAAATACCCCAAGTTATAAAGGCTTTTAAAAATTACAATCGGGCAACTGACAAAATTGATAGCGTTTGTGGTTTCCACATTGAGAGTGTCTTGTTAATAAATACGAGTGAAGTACAGCATTGTAATTACACTGGCAGTATTATGCTACTGACTACATCTTTCAGTTTTTAAGTCTATAAATTATACTAGGGGCGATGGAGTGACAAATAGAAAGGAAAACGCAGCTCCGTGTGCGGCATGTGACGACCATCCACAAAAGACAGTGTTGTGCATCTGGTAAGGCAAGGACAGTGACATCTGCTATGAATTGCTTCTAAGGAATGTAACAACAGTACTGTGATTTATTGTCAACAACTTAGTCGTCTTCACATCGCAATTCAAGAGGAACAAGGGAAATGATTCCACACTAGAAAAGCGACTACCTAACAGATCAGTTGGAAAATTATTCCACACCCACCCCATTCTCCTGCCAGATTTTGGTCTCTGAAGAATTTCCCTTTAATAAAATGAAAGTGCACCGCAAAATTCACTTGGAAACTTTTTCAATTACAAACCTCGAAATTTTCTGGAGCGAGGATTTGCAAAGTGGCTAAACACCAATCATAATCAATGATATATAGGATTTGTGTAAGTAACGCAACGTAAGGATCTAAAGGGGAAGTGTAAGTACATAACTCAAGTGAGTGTTGAAAGGGTTTATATTATTGGTAAATAGATCTTCTGCTGAAACGAAAAAACATTTAATTGAATATATCACCAAAAGACTCATTTTTAACTGAAATATTAATTTTATAGTTCTCGATTCAAAGCTTTTATTTGTCTAATTTATAATAATTTTACAAATGTAATCCTACAGTCCATCCCTCACCGATTCTGTCCAAATAACCCAGTCCTCTACCTAACCTTTAACCAACCTGTATATTTATGTTAAGCGAAATAAACATTTTTACTTTTTACAAATTAAACTGCCCCTTGCTAAGCCTAAACATCACTTACACTTCCTCCCTCCTATAACACTCCCTTACAAGTCTTCTTATTTCTACCACCAGCTTAGTTTTTTGCGCCACTTTGTTCTCCTTCTTCTTCCTGGCCCCACTTTAGCCTTCCTCTATCGTCATCCCAGTCATATATTTTTTCATCTACCCAAACCTTTCTGTAGCCCACCCTCACTCTGCTCCCTCTTACCCTTTCCTCCTTTGAAATTTTTCTTAGTTCACCTTATACGTTCCTCTCTTCTCTCGTTAAATCGTCCTCAATATATACGTTTGAGTTCCTCAAGCTTCCCTTTTTCCTCATAACTTCCCTCTTATCTCCCCACCACTACTATCTTTTTCTGTTCCTTTATTTACCGCCCATACTTCTTTAACGCTTATCGTCGCTTTCACTTTGTCCCGTATGAAACCTTCCAATCCCTTCTCGGGTTCCTTCATTTTACTCCCCCTCACGACTATATTATTTTTCCTTCGGATTCTTTCATTTCTTTCCATTTCAATTTACAATTTCCCCCTTTAACTCCAACCTCTCTTTACTCCATATTTTCTCTTTTTTTTCTTACTCTTCTTTCATTTATTTAACCTCTTCTCTCAGCTTTTTACTTTCCTCGTTGCTTTCCTTCACTTCTTCTCTAATCTCCACCAGCTCCGTCTTTAGCTCCTTTTTCATGCTGTCCAACATGCTTAGCACCTTTTCCATCTCCTCGTCTTCTGATCCTATTTCCTCTCTGCTTCTTCTTTCTCCCCTTTGTGAAGACCACCTTGTCACCTTATTTTTCCTAAAACTCCTCCTTTCCCTCCTTCGTATGTTCCGACCTTTCACCTTGCCTTTTCCTCTTCAAAAACTCGTTGTTCATCTGCTTACTGTGTTCAATGCGATTAACAGGTTCAAAGAGCTTGACTATGAAGGTGACCGTCTAAGCCGAAGAAAAAACGTACTTTGAGGCAGATTATATTCGGAAGCGTGTGCAGTGAAATCTACAGTAGAAAGTTCTTTCGCGAGATTTGTATTAGGGATTGTGGGACAAATTGCTAAAAAGTAGGCTTTCAAACTTTCTAACTCCAAAGGGTACCGACAACTCCTAATGGACGGTAACAAGCGCGTACAATTTGAAAGGTGCCGCCAACTTCAGATACGGGCCGAAAATCAGCGATGACAACGAATTATTTTCGCATACGGGAGGTGTTCACCATAGAACAAGCGAACAACCGTCAAATTGATTGGGCCTGGACAATTAAAGCGCCTGGCGCCTCGGCAACCATCTAATACCACCAAAAACCTTATAGTTCGTCATGGTATGGGGCGAAATTTGCGCGAGTGGAAGACACCTCTCGATCAGGGGGTGCATCGCCGCGATATTTTTAAATGCATGGTTCTTCCACGGGCCTAGGAATACTTCAGTGACGCGCAATGGTTTTTCCAACATGACTCTTCTCCGTGCCACAGGCCTAAAATGATTGAGGAGTAGGTGAGGCACATTTTCTAGATTGTAACATCTTCCGAATAGCCTCCCTACTCGTCGGATTTCAATGTGGGCGATTTTTATAACCAGAGCACGTTCACAGGAGTTTGGATACTTTGAAGCAATCTCTGCGCCGTGATGGGGATCGATTGTCACCGTAGGTACTACGGCCCATAGCGGCTGTATTGACCACTCTCAACCAACTGAGCATTTCACTGAAAAATAATTGCGTTATTGTTAGTGATTGTTGTATTGTGAAATTTCTTTTGTTTAATAAATTTACCTTGCGAAATATTCCTCCGCACTACATTATTTCCTCGTACTCGATGAAACAGTTAGTGTTCTCGGCACCAACTAACATCCTCTAACGTCATTTACGTACTACTGTACGCTAATATTTTATTCTAGTTCAGTCTTCATTAATGTTTTACAAGACAACCCTTAAAAGTTTGGTGTGGACGTTTTCTAGCTCAAAGTCTAAATCAATGGGTTTGCGAAAAAGCGCCACCTGTTCGTTTTTTGTAGATTTTTGTATCCAACATCTGACGAACTTCTAGAAATGCCGAGTATCTGATTATCTGAACCACAATAGAAAATTTGACACTTTAAATTTACTCCTAAATGAAATGAAAAGGTTGTCACTAAACATACAAGGATGGATTTCAATTTACTTTATATTCTATTGATCAATCTTTCTCACTTTAAAATTGCAACACTTGACAAATTATTATTTCAAGGAACATGCGACGTTCTCAAAAAGTGACCAGGGTCACCTTGCCTGTTAAAATCTTTATCGTCATGTCCAATGCAACATTTTTTTCTACAGTAGGATTTTAAGTAAAAGAGAAAAAATAGAATCACCAAGTAAATTTAAATTTTTGGCACAAAAATCGCAATTGTGTTGCTTAGTTACTATATGGGTTAGTCTGATCTTAGATTATAGAAAGGTACAGATACGCCTTTCCATATACGAACGTTATTATAACTTGAAGCCAACACTAACGAGAGAGTGCGCAGAAAAACAGAGGGAAGAAAAAACAACACTACATGTTCAGTGGCGTATTGTATTTAAGGGTTATATAAATTATAACAATATTCAGTGAAACATAGACATTGTACAAATACTGTATAATATGAATATGGAACATGCAAGGTATCTTCAGATACACACTTTTCTCCTTAAAATAGAAAAACATCTTCAAATATTAAGTAAATAATCACTTCCTCTATTAAAATTTCTTTGTACGTCTATGAACGTTACTACCTATTTACAGTTATATTTTCTATTTGCCCATGAACGTCTGTAAAATGCTTCTTTTGCACACAAAACACCATCGCGGCATTATTGTCTTTTCCGTTTTAATAATTAAATGTAGAACAAAATAATCCTTCTTGTATTTAAACAAACAATTTATAATAATTGACAACACGCACAATTACCGCTGTGTTGTCAAATTAGATTCGCTTTGTACCTATTTAAGATTTTATTTAAGAACGTAAATTAATAAAGGTTGTACACATTTAACAGTCGTTTAATGTTGTAGTTTATCATTTTCAATAACACATATTATAGATATTAATTACTATTTTAGTTGTGATGTTTAACGGCTTTCTTAAACAAATTGAAGCTGTAGTTTTTCAACTCGTTTGGCAAATGATTACACAGCTTACTACCCTGATAATGAACACTCATTTCAAATCTTGTGGTTTTGTGTTCAGGATAAAGCAGCAATATGTTTTTTTTTGTCTAGGATCTTGGTTAGCAAGTACAAACAATGTATTTATATGTTTGTGCACGAAGCATAAGATTTCGTATATGTAGGTACAAGGTACGGTTAAGATCCGTAGGCTAATGAAAATTGGTTTGCACGAATCGGTACTTTTTGAATTTGTTATAATTCGCTATCTCTTGATCTAGAAGTAATTGTTCCGTATTTGTAGATGAGCCCCAAAAAATAATACCGTACCGCAAAATACTATGGAAATAGGCATGATATACCCTCAGAAGACAGTTTTTATCTACCATAGGTTTTAATTTTCTCAAAGCAAAATTAGCTTTGACAAATCGTTTGTGACAATATGAAATATGGTCCATTTTAGGGGTGAGCCTAGTCTTGAACCCTAGAACGGTCACATTGTGACTCCTTGGAATTTTTAAATTAACAAAGTTGTCAGTGCTAGTATCATTAAATAGTATGTAGTACGTTTTGTAGGTACAAATTTAATTTTATTTGATTGTCACCAGACCTGTTCAAAATACCGAACAAAAGTATTTCAACTATCAAATACCAAATATCATCTAACTAAAGTATTTGCATCTTCAAATACAAAATACTAGGAAAGGAAAGGATTTGAAGTACCAAATACTGAGAAGGTGTAATTCAACAATTGCACAAATAAAGTATTTCAAATATTATCTAGTATCATTGAGTAATATAGTATTTGAAGTACCGGGTGTTGTATTTGAAATACTTATGAGGTATTTGAACTACTCAAAATTCACTAACTACGGACTATGGTGATCCAACACGTATCTCGGAATCTCGCTACACTACAGTTTCATTGAAATCACACACGTTTTGCCAATGTCAGCATTCACTGTTCCTATTTGCGCCTCTGCCAGCTCAGTAATTTAAATACCAGTAAAGACCAAATACCGAATCCAAATACAACGAGCAAGTATTTCAAATACGAAGTACCAAATACTAAGATTAAAAAGGATTTGAAATAAAGTGCTTCAAATACTGAAAAGTATTTGAAATCATTTTTCAATCACTTTTATTTCAAATACTTGCAGCTCTGATTGTCACGGCACCAATTTGATACTGTAGCAATTGTTCTACATAAAGAGGATTTTAGATCTGATATAGTATCCGCACTATTAACAAGTACTGTATCATCAGCATATAAGATACAACAATTGGCGTGGAAATTAGGCGGCAAGTCGTTTATGTATATAAGGAACAACAGGGGGCCAAGTAATGATCCCTGTGGAACTCCACGGTTTACATTGCCCATTGCTGAATTTACGGTGCAAGCATTCATACGTGACAAACTAGTATATTGTTGCCTTTCACTCAAGTAAGATGATAGTAAATTCAATGGCTTTCCCCGAATGCCATAATGTGACAGTTTTTGCAAGAGAATCTACTTCTGTAGTTCATTTATATTCTAAGAGTCTGATGTAAACTTTTGCCGTATGGTTTTTTAAAGGTGTTACTTTATCTAACCTTCCGGTTAAAGTGCTACTTTATCCACTCAAACGGGTAGATGAACAAATACTATAACATCTGCTATAGAAAATAGTATATTAAAGGACTAGTTTTATAAGGGACAATTTTAGCGCACGAGACCCAACTTTATGCAATAACAGCTACTGTACAATAAATAAATGGCAGTAACCTTGTGGTATACACTGTGTCCCAATTTCGATGCTCACCATTGGTATCTCGGTTATTAGAAGACGTAGGGCGACGGTTAAATGGGGAAAGTTTTGTAGAATTTAATACTCACGACTAGAGGGCGGATTAATATGCACATGAAAAGTCACATATATGCGCATATGCACCAAATATGTTAAAATATGCAACATTGTATGCAAAATATGCGTGTGTCTGAATGACGTAAAACTTTAAAAGAGGTCAGATTAAGCGTTAAAGAGTTATTGAGAAAAATGAAAATCGGCAAATTTTGGTTTTCTCTAAATATTTTAAAAATTAAAAAAGTAAGGTCAATGATATTTGAAATGATATTTGTCGTGAGTATTAAATTCTACAAAACTTTCCCCATTTAACCGTTACCCTACGTCTTCTAATAACCGAGATACCAATGGTATGAGCATCGAAATTGGGACACAGTGTAATATCAAATACTGAAATTCAGCTTAGATTTTTGGGTTTAAGAAATATTATCGACGACGGTAATATAATAATTTATCTACGAACAAGGATCGAGACAATTTCCCATGGGACTAACACAGCGTTGCGCAACAGTAAATTCTTACTAACTTAACTTCGTATCTACTTGCCCTAGGTGTCACTTCCAGATTTCTTACGTATATATATATTTTTTAATTTCGTAAAGAGCACATATTTAACTCTGTATAGAAAATAGAATTTCATGCTTCCTGAACAAGTAGAAAATTGCAATCTCTTCTGCATGAATCCACCTACTTCGAGTGCGCTTCAGTATTCATCGTAATTGAAATGCTGTAACAATGAACAGGAAAAGCACAGATGCCTTTACATGGTCTACCTACGATAGAAATGATACCTATATGCAAAGTGGCGTTAATAGCAAAAAACTTGGTGATTTTGTTAAAAAGTTAACAACCGAGCAGTGATTGGAAAATATTTGCAATCAATAAATTTCATCCCCATTTCCCAAACTTTAAAATTGTTTTATATAAAGGGCTGACGAGCCCTATACACAATTAATGCATTAAATGTTAATACACAAAGTAATTAATTTTCAAACTGAAACTGAAATATGTTTTGTATTTCCAATTATTATTTCATCAATAAATCTGGCCACGTTCCAAACTTTTATCGTAAATAACCACTGCAATATAGATGACAGTAATAGGGGCTACGTTTAATTTTAAAATTTGTAAAACATTTCTCGTACATGAACTCATATTCAAAAAGTTGTAAAGTTTTATGCAATCGATTTTTAGACGTCCTTTCTTATCCGATAAAATAACAAGATGTAGCACTTCGATGCATAAAATTCGTACGAAAAGAAAAATATACATTTTTATCGGTAGTTCGATTTTTACGTGTATAGGCCCCTTTTATATTTCCACCGACACATATATTGTTTTTCAATTATATGATAAAAAATACAATTACGAAGTAAAGTGAATTATAAGTACATTAAATTTAACTAGAGTGGAAAAATTGGCCGATCTATTATATTGCTAGATAAAGAAAGAAATTTAATGTAAATATAATGGGAACACACACTTGGGCAATAGGGGTAATTTAATAAAAAGTGATGTTTCCGGTTTATTGAATTCTACGAAAATTATGTGTGAATAAACAATTATTTCAATGTCCAACAACGCCCTTATGATAAAATGCGTTTGGAAGTGCTCATTGAAAAATGTTCTCAATTTCAACGTTATAATTATGTAAATTTATTGAGAAATGTAATTTACTTATACGTAACTTTAGGGAATTTCTAGAGGAAGGTGCTTTTAATACTAAATTTAAACATGCTCGGCGTGAGGATTACAGTACGTTAATTTGTGAGGTAATACTTACGAAAGTCCTTTCTTTAGAGGGAATGTAAATTATTTTAGCATTTTATTATGTCAAAATGAGACAGGGTTGTACAGTAGGCTAAGATTCAATTACAGTTGTGTCATAGGTACACACGGTAGTCACCACACAGAACATACGGTTTGCTAACCTTACCACAGATTATGTGAAACATTTCTAGTAGAGCCGTGAGGTTTTATATGTGTTGCTATAAACATCCAGATTTGTATTTGACAGTAAGAGTACTAATTATAGGACTGTAAGTTTATGTAACGATCAGTATTATTCATTTATAATAACAGCCAAAAAGGGCGTTGCAAATGATTGCCACTGTTCCAAAATACGTTGAATGAGTTTTTAATTTACTTACTTATTTTAGTAGGTTCTGAGCCCTTAGTTTATCACATAATATTATATTTTTTTATTGGTGTCCTATTTTAGCCTTTTAATCCACGCCCCAGCGTGTTTAAAACATCAACAAATTTGAAAAACGGGAATTCTATTGGTTATTGATCAGACAGGAATACTTTGTTACATCAAATAAAATGACAGATTGCAAATTAATTTCCATTTTTCTCATTTCCATGACAACGAAAGGTATACTGATTTCACATACGAATTCAACCATTTCACATTATTAGTTCTTATTTCCATTTTAATACCAGATTTCAAAGTCAACCAATAAAAAAAAATAGCGTAAAGTATTCGTGGATATTTTCAAGCACTCGGCTGCGCCGTCGTTCTTGAAAACTCGCGCGTGTTTTAAAGACCTGTTTATCCACTTATAATTTAATATATTATTTTCTACAAACGTCAAAAAATGACAAGGTTTGCGCATCGATAACAATACGCGAAGTGACCCTTTTTTGCACTTACCTACGTTAGTTACCATGACAGCGTGTCTGAAATGACGACGCCATGCGCGAAGTACGTACTGCACGCAAACTAGATGAGAGTTTTGTATTTTTACGTTAAAATAATTGTCAACTTCTTCACGTTTGTAGAAAAAATTTTGTTTGCAACTCGTGGGCGAAATACTTTTGGTGATCTCGACTATTTTTTTAACTCGGCTGCGCCTCGTTAAAAAAATCAGTTCTCGAACACCAAAGTGGGATTTCGCGCACTAGATACAAAAATAACTATTCAACGTCAAGCCGTCAACATTGTGCGCTCAGTCGCATGATTTTTCACTGCCGATGGTGTTAATCCCTCCAAAATGATAAATGTGGGTGAAGGTAGTTATACAATGTGTCGCCCTAATATTTTGGAAGAGTGGTAATTTTCGCGGCCCCAAGAATTGTCACTCTAAGCCCAAGAATGATTATTTTTACCCCAAGAATCATTTTTTCGATCCCAGCTTTTTATTATTTTGGCCCCAAGATTTCTGATCCCAAGAATTATTATATTAGCCACCAAAATTATTATTTTAACCCACAGAATCATTCTTTTGGCCCCAAGATTTTATGCATTTTACCCCATTATTTTATGCATTTTATTCTATTGAAAAAAAATACTAAACCTACCTCTAACCTAAGCGCCTGAGTGGCAATATACGTTTAGGTTAGCATTTTTTTTAGTTTCAAATACTGTTTAGTATCATATTCTCTTTTTTGTATCAATTGAAAAAATATATAGGTACTAAACTTATCTCTAACATAAGCGCCTGAGCAGCAATATACGTTTAGGGTGGCATTTTTTTAAAGTTTCAAATACTTCTGTAAAATAAGTAAAGAAATAAAATCTTGGGGTAAAATAAAAAAAAATCTTGGGGTGATATGAATAAAACCTTGGGGTAAAATGAATAAAATCTTGGGGCCAAATGAATAATTATGTGGGCTAAATTAATAATTTTGGGGGCTAATATAATAATTCTTGGGAACAAAAATCTTGGGACCAAAATAATTAAAAAGTTAAGGTAGAAAAAATAATTCTTGGGGTAAAAATAATAATTCTTTGGGTGAGAATGACAATTCCTAGGATGCACAAAATAATATCTCATTTTGGAATTGATTAATAAGCTTACAAATGGAATTCAAAGTGGAACAGACGCTCCGTGTCCGCGACAGATGCAATCATAGTGCAGAACAATGCGATTGTTCAAGAGCTGATTTATGAAAACAGTCGAACATGAACAAATTTCATTAAAAAATAAGGGAGTATTGGGGTAGCTCAAAATATTATTGTGAATCACATTACATTTCTAAGGTAAACGCTAGATGGATTCCGAATCATTGCGTTGCTCTACGATATGTGAAAGCTGCTCGGAACAGAATATTGGTTGGTGATAAACAGTAGGTACCATGCAAAAAGATCTACAGGAAATGTGACGTTCACCTTATATATCTTTGCACAGCAATGGCGGCATGGTTGAAGAAAACCTATTTAAGGCCAGTACACTAGTACAGTTAATAGCACATCTACCCATCTTGCCGTTTTTGGCTGTGGTGATTTACGTCTCATTGTAGAGCATGTCTTCATGATGTGCTCCAATTGTGCTATTTTCGAATAATGTTGATTAGTCTTCAATTTCCATGACGTTTGGTTCCCCCATGGCCTCGTCACAATTTAATTAATTAATTTTTGCATTCAATCAAATTTTACTACCTTTCGGCTTTCTGTGATTATGGACCGGACAAGGATTTTATTACCAATTTAACTTCACTTTTCATTTCATCTTCCCCCCACCATTCTTTCACCATTTATAAATTGTTACGTACCTGATGATGACATCTATGATGTCGAAACATGTAGTTCATAATTAATTTAATCTTCAATTTCAATCGGTTCCCACAAAACTTAATTAAATAATTTATGGGAAAGGTTTTGTGATTTGTTAACCCTACGAACAAATTTTACCCCATTTAGAGAATCATTTCCTTCAACATCATTATGGACCCAACCAACAGCCTGTTGAAAAGATTTTAAACAAGCATTAGGGACAAAACGCCATTAAGTTTTGTGGAATGATGTCCCTTTCAATATGACAACCCTCAACTTCGTAGTGTTAACAACCCACAACTCTCGGTTTTACAGTAATTGAATTTCCACCTCGTACGCTCCAGATCTGACCCCTAAGCGATTACGACATATTTGGTTCATTACAAAAGCATTTGGATATTTTCTGAACAAGGAAGGAGTAAAAATGGCGATGCATATTTTTGGCGCGGCAACGCTTTTACAGATCAAAAGGAATTGCAGCAAACTGTTGTAGAGTAGGTATTTCAAATACATAGATAGAGGTAAATGTGTTAACGCTTACGGTTGTTGAAAAATACACACATGTATGCAGTTTTTGGCGTGTTAGTTAATTATCTGCTATATACATATAAAAATACTCAAATGCGGTTAGATTCAGGAAATAGTATCTGTAGAAGAATCGGCAACAATTGGTGCAGAGAAATGTTTCAAAAACGATGAACTGGAATCAATAGAACTGAAGCACAAACCTAAAAACAGCAAAAGGTCGCAAAAATAATATTGAACCCGTTTCGAAAGTACGGTTATCATCATCAGCGAGTTACAAAAAAAAGCTTTATATACCACTACCCAAGTAACCAAACATGGGTGCGGCAATTTTTTACATCTGATATCCTTAAAAGTTCATAAAAGCTGGTTATCGTATTACCTTGAATGGGAATACAGAGGAACTTACTGAAATTTCGTTCTCACTTAAAGCACGATTTCTCAAAATGAAAAATCCGTTTCCAAAATCCGGGTATTCCATTTTAACCATTTAGGGCTTTTATCCCTGATTTTTAATTGAAATTTGAACATAGGCCATCATTTACATTTATTTAATCAACTAATGGTTGATATTAATAAACCAACCTTAATAAAGACATAAGTATAATGTTGAAGTGCGATGAAACATTTTTAACTAAAGATGTTAGTGGAATTACTTGTTATTATTATCTATGACTACTTTCTGAAACTCTTTTTTACATTACTATGTGTTCATATTTCATTATAAATTAATGAAAAATGATTTCATAATTAAGATGTAGTTTTGGTAAGTAACTAATTAATATTACATTGTACCTTGCTTTAAAAAATAAGATTATTATTAAACTTGACTCCATGAAATTTACTGTGTAAATGTTGAAAATTGACTGAAGTTTAGCATCCTTTTGTTTCCCTAGTAAGGTAAAACGATGTTGGCAATACTGTTTACTTACTTTCATCTCTTGAGTTGAGAAAACAAAACTTCTTTCACTAAAACATCTTGTAATGTTCTGTACTCACAAAGGTGTGTAAGGTAAATAAATAAAGGAAAACTCTGAACCTTCCATTTAACCAATTTTAATGAACTCTACCTAGCAAGGTTAAAATTTTGACGGTTACTTTTATAATTAGCCACGACGTGGATTACTTCCAAAACTTAGTAGTAACCATAAAATTGGATGAAATCTTACTTATATACAAGGCGACATGTTTCGAAACCTGACTGGTTTCATCTTCAAGCTCTAATGTAAATGATACTTAAGAAATAAGATGGGTTCCATAGTTCGTGTTTTAAATTCTAGAATTCTTTTTTTTTTCTCTAAATGGGGTCAAGTTTAAGGAGAGTGAAGTTTCGAAACCTTCCCCATGGATAGTTTATTATTTCATTTTACTAATATTTAAGATTAACAATTTAGCTTAGCGACATGTTTCGATAATATAAAATCATTATCATCATCAGGCTAGTTTCTACAATTAAAAATTAAATTAAATAATGAGTGATGAGTGTAGCTCAAATTAATACTTACTAAAACATTGTTGACCTAGTTAAATTAACTTGAAATGATTAAGATTATACGAAAAGAACAAGGAAACGGGCTTACATAATAAAATTAATGTCTTAACATTCGTCTAGTACATAATCTTGTTTGTTAATCTTAAATATTTGTAAAATAAACTATCCATGGGGATTGGGGAAGGTTTCGAAACTTCACTCTCCTTAAACGTTAATGATAGTTAAGAAACTATATCATGATGGCTGAGGGGGGCATTATGTGAAAATTTACATGTTAATTAATGAATATTTCCAGAAGGGAATTACACTACATACCCAATACTTAATAATTGTCGATATCATACATACGTTGACGATACCTACACAGATTTATTGTTCTATTAACACAAGTGGTATCGCGACATCCACACTCTTATCCCTCAATTTGAACCGGGCTGCTGTTTGTATAAATAGAACGTCATAAGTGATATTTTTAGAAAAATTAATATAGCGCTAATTAAAAAAACAACAAAATAAACAACTTTTTCTCATCGACCTGCTTTGGACTTCTCACGTTTCAAGGTCTTAGATGCCTTAGATTTTTGTGGCAGTGACATCCTCGATTTGTGTTTAAAAATGAAGAGGCGTTGTCGTGTGAGTCCTAATTAATTATTAAATTTGTTTCCTATTTATCTACATATTTTCGTTACTATTTGGAAAGATTGATAACACTGTATTATTTTGGTGGCGGCATTAAGTAAGTTTGTTCATAACTCCACATTCGTCCAGATCATGTATGTGTGAAGTATTGAAATGTTTAGTTCAGCAAGTAAATTATACCTACTTACATTCTGGTATTTTTTCGTTCCTTAAACTGTGACTTCTGTTGCAACGCTCTGTTTATTAGATATTAGAATTAATACTCAGACCAAAATAACCGCCAGCTTTGGTTATTTATTTAAAGCTCTAATCGAGTATAAAATGGGGCGGCATAGGATATTTGGCCTTATCTACCTTATAAAATTTAAGGTTTTAGTCAAGTAAGACGATCTGCCATCCCAACGACGCTAACCACTGCAGTTTTCCAGCTCACACTTTTCACGTTTTGTTTTCAAGGAAATTTCCTTGTTATTTTTTAACTCCCTATAATAGGAAGTTCATAAATGCATATTAATAAACCAAAATATAGATTTCAAGCAGATATTAATTCCAGTGATAGCAAATGTAAAAAGTTTTTTTTTATTTTACATTTACATTTCCCAGTGGTAATTATATTTTTGAAAAAATCAATTAATACTTATAATAATAATAATAAATGTATTTTGATACGGAGAAAAGGATCCTTATTTATAGTAAATGTGAAGGCGAAGGTTGATATTATACATGCTGCTCTTACACTTATGTGCTAACTTGTTATGACGTTTGGGTGAGTACGTTTCGCCGCGACCGTTTCGCCGCTAGGACTGTTCACCGCCAACACGATTCGACGCGTAACGCTTCGCCGCACAGTTTGCAGGGGGATGTTTTCACGCAAATATTTTTATGTTTGTGATCATTTTGAAATTTCTAATTGCACTTGTATTAAATAATTGAAAAGGTTCAAGTTCAGGGGAAATTAGAAAATTTAATAGAAATTATATTTTAAATAGCATTTTGGGTATAATTATTATAATTGATAAAAAATACGGCACAAAAATTTTAATACCCCTGATTATCATTAATGAGTCCTTAATATAAGGTTAATATAAGTTACTTTCTCTCATATGAACTATAAAAGGAAATCATGTTGGGGAAGTATTTTAGTGCTAGATTATTACCCATTGCATAATGGAGGAAATAGTCGAATACAAACGTGGCAAGCGAAAGTTGGTGAATGAGGCCTACGAGTACGTTTTTGATCGGCTATCAGCCGATGGTGCAGTAAAATTTTAGCTATGTGAAAGAAGAGGGCGTTGCAACGCTACAATCCACACAAGCGATGGCCAAGTGATCAAGAAATTTCACATGGATCCAACGCCGCGAAAGCTATGGTTGATGTCCAAGTGACAAGAATGAAGGAAAGGGCCGAAAATACAATGAAATTAACATCGCAGATTTATTAATAACTGTTTGGAAAATGATAATCAGGTTTGCCAAGGTGCCTTACCGAGTACATCTGCTTTACGGATGATGGTTCGACGAAAGCGTAATGCCATAAGAAATGTTCCACCGAATCTTATCAGCGTTGATACACTTGAAGAAGGCGAACGAGAGAATTTCTTGCTGTTTCATAGTGGACCACAACATGACCGGATCCTGATATTCGGGCGGCAAAGTAACACCAACCCTTTCGCAGGTTGCATCAGTTTATTTGTTGATGGAACTATTAAAATATGTCCAAACTTATTCACTCAAGTTTATACTGTTTCTGAATTGAAATTTGGCGGTGTTCATACCATTTGTTACGTTCTTCTCCCGGACAAAGGGTAAGTTACATACGATGCATTGTTTGAGCCACTTCGGGGTTTAATGCCGAATTTGCGTTCGCAGAACATAATATTGTGATTTTAAAATCGCAGCGTTTAAAAGCATTGCTGAAAAATTTCCCGATACTGAAATACGTGGGCGCTTCTTCCATCTGGCACAAAATTATTTAAAAAAATAAAGTGGCTGCATTAGATTTACAAAGTTTATATAACAACGACACTGCTTTCGCATCGGAGGCACGGATGATAACGGCTAGGACATTTGTTGCCATAGAAAACATGGAGGAAGCGCTAGGTGATTTGGCAAACTTTCTACCTGAAGAACTTCAACCTGTTTTGGACTATCCGCTATCAGGTAGCATAATGGCCGTCCAAGGGAACATACTTCTAAGTAAACAGTAGGTAGAAAATTACAACTGTTACACCATTTCAGATTATTTTCACAAGGTTTGTTACAATCTTAATGAATAAATATTACATTATGTTTTGGTTTTACTTGAATTAGTGTTCAATGTATTAAGATTTTCTTTAGAGCTTTGTCAGTCTGTATTACAACAATTTGGGTGCAAAAGATTTCCAATAAACCATTGAAGAACATGTTCTTAACTAGTCCATGAAGACTTGGTCAACACGCCTTCAAGAGAATCCATAATAAGTCATTTACATGCTACGTTAACTGGATCAAGGCCTCGTGACAGCGACCATCCTGGTAGAACTGGATAAATTGGTATATACGCATTATTGAATTTGTTTATGTTCATGGATGCAAACAAAGATCCTTCCAAAGATGGTGAGAAACAACTTCTACTGTCATTTCGCGAAAACGAGCTTTCCAGAACCGCGACCGCGACCTTTAATTTAAGAACATAATATGAAATCAATAGGGTGGAAAAGATCACAATAATAAGAAGACCCCTATTCTATTAAAAACAAAGTTTTGAATACATTTTTAGTGTTTTACTCAAAAGTGGCTAAGATAGAATCCTTTGACAAAAGAAGCTTAGAACGGAAGCTTAGAAATCTCGAATATTGCCGATGTTATGCATCTCAATCAACATGATTTCTGTGCTGAAAAATGCACATAAGGTGCAGTAAGGTCAAGATGGCAGAACAGCCCTTTTATACTATTGAGTCCTATAGAAGTACAGATAATGATACTTGTATCAACATGTTCATCAAAACTTCCCAGCCTCGGTTGCTTGTGATTCACGTTTTTTTTTTAATTCGAAAACAACTTTTTATTAAAAAATATTACATTAAACGGTTCTTGAGCAAACACCCTAAAAAGTAAAAACTTAAAATTTGAATGTTTGCTCCCAAAATAACGCCCCTAGTTTGGACCCCTTTGGGTCGATTTTGATGAGAAGCTTGTTTTACCAAAGAAGTTTTTTATAGGCCTTAGTTTTAAATTTCATCAAAATCGGTCTAGTAATTTAGGGTCCACAGCCGTCACGTACGCATCCATAGACAAACATTTTTCAGAGGTGGTGGTTTTGAACTCAGGGGCATCACCTGCTAACTGATGAAGAAACCAGTGAGTGAGGACTAGTTTTCAACTGCCCACGTTAATATAGCTACAAGAATGATCAAATACAAATTCTGTGTATAGCTATTTAGCTGAGCCGGAAAACGTATAATAAAAAAAAGTTACTTGAAAACCATTGTAATTATGACAACCGAGTTTTCACCAGCGCATAGAGGAAGAATAGGGCTTTCTTTTGGTGTACTTAAAAAAATTAGGTATGTTGCGTATTTGTTGCATATTTAAGAAAATTGTCTTACTATTGCATTTGATAGAGAATCAAAATGGGCATACGTTGGTATTACATGTTCCTTTCCTTATCTTTAATAGTTTATGACTTATTCCCATTTCATCATATTGATACTATTTTTTTCAAATTTTTTTAGTAGTCGACCATGGCATTGATCATGGCAATCGAATTTTGAACAAATCAAGTGATACTAATCCAAATCCTTTGAATTTTCCTAAATTTGACGCCCCGTAGATGAGGTCGTAGGCAACATAACCTTTTTGTAAGTACATCAAAAGAAAGCCCTATTCTTCCTCTAAGCGCTGATGAAAACTCGGTTTCCATAGCTACAAATGTTTTCAAGTACCTAATGAATTCTTAAAATACCGTCTGCATCCGTCATTTTTTTTAAATAAGTGAAAAAACTTTAAAACCGTAACTTGCATATATCTGGGTATCAAAAGAAATTTCACGGCGAACCCTAAAATGCAATAAGAAATATGGGTTGTTATTTAAAATAACCAAGCTACTACTGCTCCCGTCACGAAACCTGGCGAGAGCAAATTTATGCGTAGAAGGCGCTTTTTGTGTTCGGGTTCCATAAGCGTACTGTCACTACAGTTATTAGGTACTTACTTTTGAATCTTGTTTTTAAAAAAATCATGAATAATTCGTCTTTATTTAACTTCCGGCATTTCCGGAAGTACTGCTATTTTGAAAATATTTTACATCGATTCGGCTTTCAGAGTAACCACTTAAGTACACATTTTCAGAAACCTACCTATAAAACTTTCCCGGGAACGTCTAAGACTCCCCAAAAAACACCCTGTATACACGTGTCTATATGCACGGGAAACTAAAAATTTAATATTTAGTAATTGCTCAATACGTATATTGCACATTTTAAAAAACTACCCCTTTTGAATGGTCATTTGACGAATGTTGAGGTTGAGAGATGTAAATGGAAGACTTTCAGTGCTCCATAGAGGGGAAGATACATCTTGTTGAAAATTCTTCATTAAATATGAGATTTCTTCCACCCCTATAGAGTTACTTTCGTAATTATCGGATTGATAGCATTTTCAAATAATTACCATTTAGATTTGCTTTAATAAACAATAGGCCTTGCAACAGCTAGACCATACATTATTTTTTCGAAAATACTGGGTTATTGTTCTTAATTTTGTTGAAACTCATTCACTACAAATATTAACATTTTTATTAAATGTTCGATATTATTTTGTAATTTATTCAATCCAAACGTTATGATTCACTCACTAATTGGTTTAGTCTGTCCTTAATTTTGTTTATTTTTCCATAATTTACTTACCTACCTACATTAATGATTACAAACTTGCTTTTACTGTGGCGCAGTTAGTATAAACTAAGAATTCGTGTGTTTCGACGACTGAACGCAATTTTTTAACTGTACAATTTGTATGGTCAATCATTTGTCGCGTTACCCCTTCCATTTGGGAAGTGGTAAGTAAATTACTTTTTTTATACCCAGTAAGTTGATCTATTTAATAAAACTAAAGAAAAACTTCTTCTTGTTCACTTTTTCCAAAGAAAAGTTGCGTTAGGTCATTACACTCACAACATTGATCGTGGGTCGAACGAAATTACTTTAAAAATTCCATTTCGCCTCGAATAATAAGAAATTGAACATTCATCCCTGCATCTAAACTATACAATTACATTATGTAGACCTTTACTTCCATTAAGTAGTCGCAACAATAGAATTTAAATTAATCCTTACTTTCAGTTTCTTTTCGCTAGACGTTTTCGTGCACTTGAGCATTAAGTACCATTTCACTCTCAATTGAGGAATAATTAAATTGTTTCATACCCTACTTGTTTGGAATGAAGTGTTGTTACATTGAAGTGCACAATTAATAACGTTTCTTTTTTTATTTCAGAAAGCAAGAATATACCCCCATTGGAACAGAACGGTTTACCCAGACTACACGCACGCATCAATTCTTAATTTTCATGTTACACGAAAATGACCATTCACGTCGGCCTCCCATACAAACTTTTCTCAAACTTTAATAATTGATTATACAATTATTAAAAGTTGTGCGAGTGCTTTAATAAAAACGTGCAGTTACCTAATACACGCGTAAAGTAAACTTTGTAAGGTGCAATTTTAGTGTCGTGCGTGAATCCTCATATTTGCAATGGATACTAACTCAGTGTCCCCGATGCCAGAATTGGCCCCTATCGCCGAATTTGATAAGACTCCACCTACACCACCAGAAGAAACGCTTCCGATGGATGATTTACCTCCACCTCCAACCACTGTCACGGTTCACGAAGAAAAATTAAAGGAAGACGAGTAAGTTTTGACTTAAATTTTTACGTTGAGTTATGAAAGTTGCGTGTTACATAGATAAATCCTTCGTCAGTAGCTTGAATTTCTCCATTTATTTTGTATGTAACCATGTCATTCACGGTGTAGAATTAATTACATTTCAATATAAATCTCGCACCTGGAAGGTTTTCCGTTTTCAAGTTTAATGAAATTTTTGCCAATTAGGTATTGTATTTACAATGGTTTCGTTAGACGATGTAATCCATCTCGTTTGAACAACGTCATGTCACTTACAAATAGTACAAAAATCTAAAAAATATGCCAAAAGACACTCCTGCTGTTTTTGTTTTTGTAACTCGTAACAAATTTCACATAATACCTTTCGAAAGTGACCTGCTTTTCATCATGCGCTTCCGCCTACGTTTCTCGCTAGATGATATTGGCCAATGAAACTTGAATTCATTTTGCACGAAAATGCCGAGGATTCCTTGGCTCAAAATTTGAAAAAGCGTTACTATAAACATGTCCAAAAACGCTTCGTCCCCTGAAAAGTTTCTTAAACACCACTTTTCTACCAATATCTAAAAAATACGAAGGAAAGTAATTAAATAAGTCACAAAAAGCTATTATAAAAATAATTGGAGAAATAGTTAGCCAAAAACAAGTTTTATTTTTCAACAAAGTCTCCATCAATGTCTGCTGCATGAAAGTGTTTGGCTTTGGGCTGGCGTCTGAACCAGGTGCGCACCTCTTGTTGAACATCGTTGTCACCCTCGAAATGTTTGCCGCCAAGATGCTTTTTGAGTGGAACAAACAGATGATAATAAATAACAGAAAAACTCACAGGTCCAATCAACGGCCATGAATTTATAATTACTTAAGTTAAGAACTCTAGGGTGAAATTGATGATCCGAAAATTTGTGGCAGGGTTGAAGGTTCTTGAGGTGAGATTGATTGAGATGGTGAATTTTCTTGTGTAGTTTAATATAAAGATTTTTACCAAATTTCGAAACGTTGTCCTTGATCTTGAACTGTAGGAGATCCCATTCTATGGCGGTGAGTTCGTGAGCCAAATACAGATGAAGTTGGTATAATCCAATCATCGGCCATGAATTTATAATTACTTAAGTTCTCTTACTCTAGAGTGAAATTGATGATCCGAAAATTTGTGGCAGGGTTTTCCAAAAAATATATACTGTTTTTAAGGGGAGGCTGTGAGTTTTTCTGTTATTTATTTGAACCCCCCCCCCCCTTTGTGTTCACGAACGATTATAATGTCAATTCCAAAAAATATATACTGTTTTTAAGGGGAGGCTGTGAGTTTTTCTGTTATTTATTTGACCCCCCCCCCCCCATTTTGTGTTCACGAACGATTATAATGTCAAACCTTCATTTTCGTCCATCGTCATCACCTCTGTTTCAAAAAATATATACTGTTTTTAAGGGGAGGCTGTGAGTTTTTCTGTTATTTATTTGACGCCCCCCCCCCCCCCCCCCCCCCCTTTGTGTTCACGAACGATTATAATGTCAAACAGATGATAGTCGCGTGGGGCCAAGTCGGTAATGTAAGCCGGATGTTCAAGAAGTTCCCACCCTAATTCTGCAATTCTCGCCCGGATCAAGTGGGCCGATAATGCGGCCTGGCCTGGCAGTTTGATGTAGCAATATTCCTCTCGTCAGTAGGCCTGGACGCTTTCGTCGAATTATATACCGAAGCAACAACAAAACTCTACAGTATGATCCAGCAGTCACGTTCTCATTTCTGTTCTGGAAATGGGCTAGGAGCACTCCTTGAGAATCCCAGAACACGGTAAGCATAACCTTACCAGCTGAGGGCACAACGTTGAATTTCTTTGTTGGCGGCGAAGAAGGGCGTTTCCATTGCATTGAAGCACGCTTTGTTTCGGGTTGGTAGTGGTTCACCCATGACTCATCACCAGTAACAATCCTGTTAAGCATGTTCCACTGTGTATCGAGAGAGGTGTTGCAAGGACAAGCCCATTTGAATTCTTCTGTGATTCTCGGTCAGTTGTCTAGGTACCCATCGTCAGCAAACTTTTCGGAAATTCAAACGATCGTGCATCAGTTTGTAGGCTAAACTATGAGAACACCTTATTGCAATTGCTATACTGTCTATTGTTACCCACCTCTGTCAGTTCGAATCATCTCTTCCACACATCGAAATGTTGCATCTGTCGCAATTTGAACGGGGCGGCCATTTCGCTGATCGTCAATAACTTTTGAGCGCCCTTGAGAGAATTTCTCGACCCAGCCATACATGGCTTTACGCGACAAACACTTTTCACCGTAAACAGGAGACATTTCCTTAGTGTTTTTTTGCAGAAAAAACGTACAACAGCACGTTGCTCTTTCACAGTACACTCTTCGAGCACGGACGCCATTTTAACACTGCCTGTGTTCACGCACAGCAACTGTCATTTGAGAATTAATTATAAAGCTGGATTGTGGTGACACCTAATGACAGATAGGGAAACAACTCACTCCTATTTTCAGCTTTCCTACAGCAGTTTGTGACTTATTTCATGACTTCCCCTCGTACTTTGGCCAATTTTAATGACTATTAACAATTTATTCACATCTTAACAAGTTAATCTTTTGCACTTTTTATGATTTCGTTGGATGGTGCAACTAAGATACAACTTTTTGAGCTCCTGAGTTTGTTGTGTCTCATTTGGCTTTTAGGAAACAGAAATTGAACACTCTACTCCCACCACCTTACTTTAATACTTGATGCACTACAGCAATTTTTGAACGTATTCGCCAATCACAAGGCAGATGCATGTGCTGAAGTTGGACAGAGTTTCCTCCACATTTTTCATCAAGTTTTACATATTAAATTTGTGCGGGATCAGGCTACCCCCTGCAAACTACCCCCACGCGAGGGCACGCTCGCAAATATTTGGGTTTAAAAGGGGTGCAAAAACAGCCAGGAAGATATTTTGCTTCGGAGTTTCTTACAGCCTGAATAGAGTCAAACGTTCCGTACCGGAGTTCCTTATAGCCTGGTCAGCGGCGACGCCAAGCCCTACGCTGGTGTTACTTACAGCCCGGACAAGGACGACTTAACCCCCTTCTTGGCTGTTTGCACCCCTTTTAAACCCAAATATGCGGGCGTGTCCTAGCGTGGGGATAGTTTGTAGGGGGTGCTCTAGCGCGGGGGTAGCGTCATCCCCCACAATTTGTTCATTATTTTTTGCCTTTTTCATTATGCAACTTAGTACCTATACCATATCTTCTTCGCATTAGCAACTTCACGGTAAACGTCCTAGGAATACTTGGCCACCATCTTTTGCTCTTGCTCTTGCTGCATGTCTATTTATTTTTGATATAGCAGAATTTTGTACGAACATCTCTTCTTTAAGCAGTTTATTGCCCCCTTACCTATCCTAAGTGTTATTTTGAAGTATACACAGGGACCAAACGTTACTTGTGACATGTCTGTTGGATTTATTTAAGCTTTTTCGCTGGACAAAGTTATAATGATGGATAATGGATAACACCGCTAGGAAAGACGTGAGATACGTGCGTTGTAGTAGCATTATGCCAAAAATTGGTCTAATTAAAGCGTTCATTTTTATGTTGAATATAAATGTATGAATCGTCTTACCCTTAGCATTTTGGAATATTTCCTTTTTTTCGTGCAAGTTCCCCAATTTGAATACAGAAGTTTTTCATCGAAAGATCAAGAGAAAGTGTAGAAAGGAAACGTGGTAGCTTTGATTAAGATGTTCCATTCTGGATCCAAAAGCTACCCTCTAATATAGCATAATATATGTATAGCATATAGCATGTGCAAAACCAAAGTTGCAGTAACACAAGGGTCGTCGCATCCACCTTAAGGTACTTACCATAAATGGTAAAGACGTTATAGGGACTAATTTTAATTTTAAATATAAGTACCTTTATTTAGCTTAGATTGTCAAAAATTGATAACTCATATTTAAGTGCAATGAAAGGTACAGTAGAATTGAGCAAAATTGAAAACTGTACATCTAAAAAATCCAAAAATCTACACAAATATTTAAAATATAGGACTTGCAAGGCTATCACCATCATCACCAAACAACCAAAAACCAATTGCAAAGCTATCGCGAATTACACTACTTTTGGTGACCTAAAATTTACAAAATGGAAACTATTTTCTTGACAACCTTGAAAGCTTATCAATTCTGATTAGCCTAATAGGGCTCTCTCATCATTATTCATAAAAAGCGTTTATTTTGCTAATCTCAAGTCTTTGTAGAGCAACGATAGGTTGGCCCCAACGTGGAAGAGTCGCTCTTTAAAACAAATTTAAATTGATCTTTTCGCTTGTTTAATATATTCCTGGTCACATAATGTTTACAACTTATTTAATTATTACCTCGTTTATCCTTTATATCTACTCGATCTTGGTATTGTCTAATAGTGCTTGAATACTTCTAAAGTTGTAACAGTTTGCAGATTTAATTTTGAAAATATTTTTGAAAAACCTCCTGTATATCAAGGATAATTCGGTAATTTATTGAAACAATTTCTTAAATTAGTTACATTTCCGTTATTCTTTCTAAACTTACGTTCTCTCGTTGGAAAAACCAACGTACATAGCAATTACTTTTATTGTTGTTAATAGTTTTATGTAAATTTGCTTTGAAAGAGGAAAATCAATTAATCTATGTACCAAAAAGTTGAACCTCCTAGTGCTGGTAGCTTTACGGTAAATATCTACATACAGGGTGGTTTGGCTTGCAATGTCCAGACGATATTTCCTAAACATTTAAATTGAAAGTTATTGTTATTTTCATATTGGTATAATTTTTTGTTGAGCCATTTTTGGTGAACAATAGCGACATTTTTTTTATAATTTCAAAAAGAGAAAATTTTTCTGAATTCAACAATGTATAAATGTCAAATTTTGATACTTATGGAATTTATTTAAATAAACAATAATTTAATGTTTTAATTGTAATAGAAGAAATATTAGATACCTATCATTAACAAAACAAAACCGCCTATCATCTGTCAACAAATTTTTCATGTGTTAAGTAACAAAAACATAATAAGTTGATTTATTTTGTTATTATTCGATCACTATGGTATTGAATTTCACAAATAACGATATGTTAATATGTTATTAAAACATTAAACTATTGTTTATTTAAATAAATTCATATCAAAATTTGAAATTTATACATCGTTGAATTCAGAAATATTTTCTCTTTTTGAAAATATAAAAAAAATTGTCGCAATTGTTCACCAAAAATGGCTCAACAAAAAAAAATGTTTTTTTGTCCCTGTATAATTCAAACCAGAGTTCCTAGATATGGTAATTTGTTGTTTTGTTGAAACAAAGTTTCTGTATATGTATATGTATATTTGAGTAACCGCTTGCACAGCTTACGTACGATTACATCACCATTGTCATCTCCAAAGGTCTTAGAATCCTAAAGGACAAAATAGTACACCACACTGTGATCTATACGCCATGAAAGGGTATATGATGTAATTTTGGCGTATTTGAATACCAATATAGACGGTTTTCTGTATTAACGTAACTCGATGGATGCTCAAAAAGACCCAGCATGACGCCATAGACTATGCCGAATGTCTTCTATCACTGTAGGAATATTTTCTTGTGCGCACGCTGTTACTTTCCTTCCCATTCTTGACAAAGAAGAATCTGTTGCCCCAAAATTCCTAAATCATCCTAGAGCTGAAGGTACTGGATTGTTATGGCGAATTCCAAACAAATGTCAAAACCATCGTTGCACTTAGACAAAACTATAGCCAATCATGTCATGGGCTTTAATGGCAATATGCACGTTGTCTTCTAATACATCTATGTGTATAGTAACTAAATGCTTCAAGCAGTGAGAAAAAGCAGATGAATAGCTATAATGCTCCCTCCCCCCTTCCTTAAAATACTTATCCAATGAAAGCAATCCATTTCTTTATCATTGGTTTGTAGAATTAATAGCCAAAAGTTTCTGAGCATCTTGAGAGTCAGGTGAACTGCGAAAAGTTAGTTCTACTGAATATTTAGAAGGAAATGTAACCAATTTTACTTCTAAAACGTCCAAACAAAAATAATTTTAGGAAAAATGAAGTAGAGATACACAGAACTGTTTCTACGTTAACGCGTTGGACACTGTAGAAGTAACCAATAAAATCTTTCACATGTGCAAATTGACTCAAATCCTTACATCCTAAAAATCTATGTCCCTTTATACTTATTTATATTATCTATGTAAGGAAATCTAGTTTTATTACTATAAATGAGCTGCAATTAACTATTTTTACACGCACTTACCCTTCATCCTTGAGCGTCACGTAATTTATGAGTTTTTACCATACAAGACGTATGTATATCGATTACATACTAACTGTATCGGTAGTTTACGAGTTTTACCGGCAATAAAATGGTAAAATCAAATTCATATTTGTAACAATATAAATATTACTATGACTACCTAAAAACTCGTGCGTTTCCTACTTTTTAAATATCGTCGCGCATAACGAGTTTTTGTGCTGAAAAATAATATGCAGAATGAACTTGAACTTGGCATACCTACATCGAGTGCCTGTTACTGATGATAGAAATTGGTATAATATCGACCGGATGTACGACAATTTAAGGTGACGTACATATTTTATAAGTATCCTTTATTGTTATGTGTCATTTATCGCCTGTCAATCAAAATCACGCTTTTTTAGACTATTTGTAAGGCTTTCCAAATTTTTTTCAAACTAATTGTGACAAAACTTTGTACAGCATTGTTTGTTTGAATGACTCTATTATTCTAGAGTATGTTTGGCTTAACAATAACCTCAACAAGTTTTTGAAGTTACATTCTGTACAGAGTTCAACTTTAGTAATTACATAAACTTTAAGTAAACTTACGTTACGACCCGGTATACGCTGTTTTTTTTCAATCAAAGTTCGGTAGCCTTAGCAAACAAATAGGCAAACAAAAATGACTGGGGTTCAGTTCCAGCGAGTTTTAAAGAACCGAAGTGTTGCAAGTTTCTGTGTTAGTATATAATATTCTTGAATACTTTTGAAGATGCAGAAAGGGTTATCTTCATTATTGAGGGGCACTGTATTGGATTCCTATACACTTCTCCCAGTTCGCAACAGGTGAATTGGAAAGTCCTTGCTGTAGAGCCAAGGAGATCCTGAATTTTTGCCTTGCGAATCAAGTTGCGGCATCACCAACCGTTACTACTATTAAGTTTGTCTCGGTGAGGATCTGTGTCCGATCTCCACCTCACCCTTTTTGTTTTATGGTCACTTCCTTGCCTGTTTAGTGTTGGTACAAAAAAACCTCCTTTTAGTGAAGGTTGGGCTGAAACCTGAATTCCCAGAAAAAGTGGGTCGCAGTTGGACTAACCTGGCTTTCTTCGTCCTTTTCTGTTATGAACTTGATGTGTCACTTTCTAGTTCTGTCACCTGTAAGTGAGTCTGTTTTTTATCCATAGATTATTTGACTTCCTGTTCTGTCCCTCAACAACAGCAACAAACAGAGCTCATTTCGCTTCCCTACGTAACTATGCATGCCATTTACCTTGAATCGTTTAATTATTAGGTTCAAATTTCTATATCTTTCTTTTTCAAATGTGGCAGAAGTGTAATGTTCGTTTTATAACCTGGTAGCTATTTACTATGCAGTCTTTTCATATTCCTGTTAAATGGAACATAATTTCTCTATATTGTATCAGATGAGTTTAGGAAAAAAAACCCTGGAAACAAAACCCCGGAAAAAAACCCCCCGGAAAAAACCCCAGGAAAAAACCCCCGGAAGAAAAACCCCGTAAATTGAAAAAAAATATTCTAAACCTGCAAATGACCTAGGCGCTTTAGTGGCAATCTACGTTTCAGTTTGGCATTACTTTTATTTCCAAACTTTGTTTAGTGTCATGTTGCCATTTTATATCATTTGAAAAAAATATACTAAACCTGCAAATCACCTAGGCGCTTTAGTAGCAATCTGCGTTTAAGTTTAGCATTTTTTTAAATTCCAAACTTTGTTTAGTGTCATATTACCATTTTGTATCAATTGAAAAAAAATACTAAACCTGCAAATAACCTAGGCGCTTTAGTGGCAATCTACGCTTAAGTTTAGCATTTTTTTAAATCCAAACTTTGTTTAGTGTTATATGGCCATTTTGTATCAATTGAAAAAAATATACTAATCCTGCAAATAACCTAGGCGCTTTAGTGGCAATCTACGTTTAAGTTCAGCATTTTTTTAAAATCCAAACTTTGTTTAGTGTCATACGGCCATTTTGTATCAATTGAAAAAAAATATACTAAACCTTCAAATAACCTAGGCGCTTTAGTGGCAATCTACGCTTAAGTTTAGCATTTTTTTAAATCCAAACTTTGTTTAGTGTTATATGGCCATTTTGTATCAATTGAAAAAAATATACTAATCCTGCAAATAACCTAGGCGCTTTAGTGGCAATCTACGTTTAAGTTCAGCATTTTTTTAAAATCCAAACTTTGTTTAGTGTCATACGGGCATTTTGTATCAATTGAAAAAAAATATACTAAACCTTCAAATAACCTAGGCGCTTTAGTGGCAATCTACGTTTAAGTTTGGCATTACTTTTATTTCCAAACTTTGTATATTTATATATTTATTCACAGCCATCTGTAATTATTTTTCGGGGGTTTTTCTTCCGGTTTTTTTTCCTGGGGGTTTTTTTCCGGTTTTTTTCCGGGGTTTTTTTCCGGGTTTTTTTCCAGGTTTTTTTTTCCCAACCCCGTATCAGATGGTAGGGACTTCCCTTTCCTTGGGATTCTTTTTGAAATACAGTGACAATTGTAAGCCTAAATGGTGAAATTTAACCTGTGCGGTTCTGTTCCCATTTTTTGCATTTCACTGGTTCCAAAATTTTGTATGAAAAGGCACTTTTTGAGAAGTTAAATTTCAACTTTTTAGGTAGATTGTCTCACGGTATGTACTGCGTCCAAAACGTATGAGTGGGTACTACTGGGCACCAAATGACAGCTATCAAGCTGTTGTTCCTTTACCAATATTCGAGGAGGAAATTGATTTGTTCAGAGATTTATGCGCCTTCTTTCTTCCTCCTTCTGTCTCAGGTAATCCAGTAATCGTACGAAAGTTCAAAGTTAAAATCTATACCGCTATACGATTGGCGCGTGCTGTGTACTAAAATCTCGTCCTTCTGAATCGTTCAGTCTAAATTTTTTGAGTTCACTGCAGAGTCCACAATTGTATATTAGTTGTGTATATTCTGAGGGTGTTAAGGGTGTTCAAGTTTCCCGAATAATTAATTAAGCTGTTGTCATAAACTTTACATCATTTTGTGGAAAATTTTCTGTTCTATAAGATGGTTGTCTTTTCATTTGACATTAAGCAAATTTTTGATAGCTGTCAAGCTAAATACTGTACCATGTCAAAAGAAGAATTTCGGACAATTTTTTATTATGAATTCAAATTGGGTCAAAATGATGAAGAAACGGCTCGAAAAATTAATCAGGTTTGGAGGACCAATAGTGTTGGAGAAAGCACAGTACAGCGCTGGTTCAAGAAATTTCGCTCAGGAAATTATTCCCTTGATGGAGATCGGCCGACAAAAATTACGGACGCTGAATTAAAGGAAATTGTTGAAGCTGATCCACAACAAACTGTTCGACAAATGGCCGAAGGATGTGATGTTAGCATTTTTACTGTGAACGTTTGAAGAAAATTGGGAAGGTAAAGAAACTTGAAAAATGGATACCTCAGGATTTGAATGAAAGGCAAAAAAAATTTACATGTTTTGAAATTTGTTCATCGCTGCTGTTGCGCAACAGAAATGATCCATTTTTGGACCGAATTGTGACATCCGATGAAACATGGATTATGTAGGTTAACAAAAAACATTCTGGCCAGTGGATGAGCCACCAAAACACTTCCCAAAAGCCAAAATTCATCCGAAGAAAGTTAGGGTCACAGTGTGGTGGTTTATGACTGGTGTGATTGACTATACATTTTTAAAAATGGATGAAATCTTTGATTCAATAAAGTACGTATTGTAAACAAATTGGTGAAAAGTGGGCTTCTGTAGACAAGGCTTTGGATTTGACTTAAGTTTTGAAAATGTTTCTCATCGTAAAGTTAAAATGACGAAATTGTCGCTCAACTGCCCAAAAGTTAAAATGCCTTACATTTTGAGTACGACTCGTCGTGTTTTCATGATTTCTAACCCTCTGTCAGCCGTTATTGGAAAAGTGTGTCTCATTATCGATACTATCGTATTTTTAGCGGCAGTAATTGCAGTTGACAAAACGAAATGATGTCATTCTCACCCCCCCAGATGAAAAAAACAGTTCCTGTATTGGCTCATTGTTAATATGCCTTCGTGTTATAACGTGGATAGATTCTATCGAAAATTATTTTCTCAGCGCAACAAAACCCATTTCTCCATCTTGAAAATCAGATTTCTCAATTCGTTTAGGCCGTCTTCCAATTTTGACATAAAATTGAATCATTTTAATTTTATTAATTTCTTAGACGAGAAGATATTTTAACCCTTAAACAGTCGAGCAGGTGTTGAGCAAAATCGGGAACTCATACATATGTAATCTTAAAGTTTTGTAACAGAGAGCTTGCATATTTTAATATTTAATTTTAAGCTGGACGTTTTTAAGTTTTCCGGGCTCTGCTAACTTTAAAATTCATGCATTTCAGCTACTGCTTTAATCGACCGTAATTTTTTATTCAACATAGTCTGTAGGTAGGTAAAAAAAAGAGGAGCGCTAACAATCGACCATTACAAGAAGTAAATTGACCTTTACTGCTCCATTACATTTGATATTGTAGTCAATTAACATATCAAATAACCTGATTGTTCTTCCTCATTGTATAAACTGCTATATTATTACCCTCATCCTTGCGTCCCACGCTTCTGTTATGTGAAGGTGAGGAGGGGGAAAGTATGCAGATTCTAATCGGCATCCAACAAGGACCTAACCGACGTCATTTCTATTAAAAATTCAGTAATCGAAGGGTTACGGGTTACCTTTTAATTAATCACACTAAATTTATAATGTAGGTTAATCAGACACCTTCGTACTGTTGTATTATTAATAACGACATTGTCGTTTTCCCGTTTTCCCTTTTCGAAATCACTACTCACAATAACAGTTGGACATTTTTTCTTCATTTGGTAGGTACATATTGATCTGTTTTACGTGACGTGTTTTTAACACTTTCTATTTACTGACATGCAACAGTTGCGCGAAAATGGCTTCACCATGACCTATAAACTCTTCTTTGAAATGGAAATTTCGTCTTCCTGTGCTCCACGATGATTGAAGATCTGAAATTTTTGTACTAGAATGTACTGAATGATACAAAATGAGAATAACGAAAATAACTATGAATTGTCGTTATTTCGATTAATTTTGGGATTTTTTGGGTGATAAGAAAAAGGTGATTGTTATTTAGGTGATGCCAGAATAATTTTACTATGGCCCTTCAAAGCTTTTCAATATAAGTAGAAAACGTTCTGTCCATAATCCCATCTTTTCCGGACAAGTATAATAGACTTTCTGACCAAGGAGTGTAGGTATTGTGGAAGAAACCATCCTGACCTTGGCCCAATCAATTAGTAGAAATAGAAGAAAGTGTTACAGGGGTACAAAATACGTACTGTACTCAGTCAAAAAAGTTATAGATTTATTGATTATTTTTGAAGTCTATTGCTCTACAATATAATACGTGGCTTTGAGCTTATACCATGTGTCTCAATTTCGATGCTCACCATCGCTGTTATTAGAAGACATAGAGCAACGGTTAAATGGGGAATGTTTTGTAGAATTCAATAAGTTACTGGAAACTAATCTTATTTAAAATTTGACCTAACTTTTTTCTGAAATAATCTACAGGGTAAGTATGTCGTAAATATTTGTAATATTTTGTTAATTTACGGATAGAAAAAAATATATGTATATATAGTGTGTAGTATAGTTGTAATCAGCAAACGATTTCTCATTTTCTCCTGAAATAATATACAGGGTATGTCATAAATATTTTTAATATTTTGTTAAGTTGGGGTAGGGCGGAAGTAAATTGGTATACCTTTTATACTCGATTAAAAGAGTTGTATGTTCTCTACTTCACTGTACAATTTTATTTCTTCAGCTTTGTTAGCAAAATAGTTATGAAGATATAACATTTTCAACTTCAAACATTCATCTCCCTTCCCCTATGGGAAATAGAGAAATAAATGTAGTTCCAATAGTTTTTTATGAACTATATGTATAACATTTCAAAAAATACAAAAAGCTTGGAGCAGATTTTGAAAAAATCGATTTTCCATTATTGACCAATTTTGGGAACCAATAAATTGTCCACGTTAAATTTTTGTTCTTTATCAATTATAAGTAAAAGTTCTGGTCATCCTATAGTTACAATTTCCAATTTTCAAATTTCAATTAAGTTAAACGGTTCATGAGCTAGACCCTAAAAAGTAAAAACATGGAGAATTGCTGTATTGGCCGCCATTTTGATTTTATAAAGAAACAAAAACGGCTTGTTAGTTGTTACCATGTCTGCTAACTTTTCACCAAGGGAAATTAGTTTGGGTTAAAGTTTGCTCCCAAAATAATACCCCTAGTTGGGGCCCCTTTGGGTCGATTTTGGTGAGAAGCTTGTTTTACTGATGAAGTTTTTTTATAGGCCTTAGTTTTAAATTTCATCAAAATGGTGTATGGTTCAATATCCACTAATAAGTTTTTAACGGCGTTTTTGAATTTGGACGACTGAAGGTCTTTAAGGTTGTGCAGGAGTTTATTGTAAAGCGTCAGGCCTGCATATTTGCATCCCTTTTCAGTGTATGCTAATTTATGTATTGGAAGGTTATACGCAGCTAAGTTTCCCGTTGTGTTATGTTAGTGGTTAATCCGATGCTTTACTAATAGCGTTCTGTTCTTATGTATAAATAAAAGTGTCCTTTTGGCCTTAAACAAACCTCTACATGGGGTTTGTTTTTGTAAAGAGTACATAGTTCTTGATTTTTGAATTAGGAAAACCTTACTATGATCTGGACCTTGCCCCCAAAAAACAAATGACACAGCAACACGAATGTCAAAAGCAACCTTGTTTGGGATTCTGCATTAACTTATTTGCAGTTACCACAGATAATCGGTTGGAGCAAAATCTTGCTTCTACGTTCGACATTTATCATTGGTTTTTGAAGTTGAAGGTCTGCCTGATCGGGACTCATCTTACATTCAAAAATAGTTTGTGGCAGCGAAAAATTAATCGCCTAGATCCCCAAATATGCTGTCGTTCGTCCTTTTCACACAGAAGGTTTATTCTCCTTTAGCACATATTTCTCCCTTACTGCTGGATATTTCAGAGAAATTTCTGAATGTTTGGAACTGAGCTTGCCATAATTATATACCGATTTCCACCTGCGATGGTTGTCAATACAAGCTAAGATGGTTTCTCGCTGGAAAACATGGCGAGTAAAAAGGTTATATAATAGTAATTAAGGTAACTAGGGCGTTATGAACTAAATATGTTCATAAGGCCCGTGGTGCCTTCATAACTTTGTGTCATACTTGCAAGAAGTTGGTTAAGATGGTTAAAACAGATGATAACAATAAAATCAGTATAGACTGACATTTAACATCCTTGACCGTATCTATGGTGATGAGGTATAATATTTTACATTTGCGGGCGTTAGAAGCTAGCTTTATAAAAAATAACGCCCGTTGCTATGTAAAATGCGGTTGTCATGTAAAGGGGCGTTATTTAGTCATTAATGTCTCTTGTTTTAGTAGTTGTTATGGTGAAATAATAATAATAATAATCGCTTTTATTGATTATTAGTTTGGTACCTACACCATAATCAATGGGTACAGGGTCAGCTAACCCTACTGGATCGCTGTTCTTCCCCCTGAACCCCCTTTACCAATACATACATAAATTTCTGCAAGTTACACTATATACAATGATACTATTTTGCTAGCGGTAACACAATTGAGCACAACTAAAACTATATTATAACCACAACTTAAATAAATTAAATGAACTCCAATCAAGTGCACTACAACGTTTAACCCTCCGATACCCGCGTGGCGTCTGACAGACGCCACTCTGATAAACAATGGTGATAACTATTTAAAATAGTGAGTTGGTGACTTGCCCTTCCGTGTACCTTCCTAATACGACGATTGAAATTGAATTAAAATCTCTTAAAAAAAAATTTTTTTTTTAATTACTTACCTATTTGATATTAACATATGACATATTTTATTTTACTGTAGGTAAGAATGAATTTTTGTGAATTTGAAGTAAAGCATTAAAGTGTGGTAGTATGTAAATTATTTAAGTAAAACCTTCAGCATATATTTTAATTCCATTCTTATGATGGAGTCTCACAGACGCCACGCGGGTACTCGTGTTTGGAAATTGAGCGCGGGTATCCGAGGGTTAAGTATATTTGACATGATATTTAAGAATTAGCACAATAATAATGACAATAATAATGACACCCACACTCACATTCGCGCCCCAATTATTTGATGTTTCATCCTTCTTTTGAAGGCAGTGGCAGACAAAGGCAGTAACTTTGTATTATTGTAGTTGTAAATAATAAGCTAGTATGACATAAACATATTTAGGCACAGATACATAATCATAAGGTTATTTTATTATTACCTGACTCACCTGAACAAACCTACTTCTTGCTGTCTCAGCCAGCTCGTTAATTTCGGCCTCGCAAGCCATCGCATTTTCTTCATCTGATGAAAAATTCATCTAAAATACCGGATCTCACAACGGAAGTAAACAGTTTTTGAACAAAGTTAAAACGGATACCCTTGTTTACTGCTTTTACTATAGCAACGTATCTTACTATAGCAAAGTATTTCAGGCGGCTTGATACATCTACTCAAGTTTACGCGATATTTAAGTTATTTGAGAAAAATACTTAATCTGTGCATAAAATAGTGAATGTATTTCCAGCGTAACTTGCTTTTATGACCCTACAACCTTTTCCTAGCTCTTGCTACCCGCTCGGGCTTGTAATAAGGCTTCGGGCCATAAAAGCTTCGTTACGCCCTTAGTGCATAAATAACTATTTTTGTCCGTAACCTATAAAACCTGTGCAAGTGTGCACCTTTACCTTCAGCAGCACATTCAGATAGTATTGATAGTATATTGACTAGGAAATAAAATCTCGAGCGTGCAAAGGTCGCTAATTTTTAACGCAAATGATAATAAAACAGAATCAAATACATCGGGTTGACACGAGTTCGAATCTGGCCAAGCTTTCTCAGTTATGTCAAAATTCTTTGAAAGGAAGTGCTAATAACCAAATTAGTTGATGGGCACAGAGATCCTAGGTCGCGGTCCGCAATAATTATTCAATTTTAAGAAATTAGCTGGCAATTTGGCGAATTATTGTACAGCGGCTTGCAAAATTGACGTTTGTAAATGAGTAAAAAATTTGTTATTTTCTAACAAAATTTTTAAACATTTGTAGAAAAATGCTACTTGTCACATTATTTATTAAACAATGCATAATCTTAGCTACTATGATCATCAAGTAGGTAGATCTTATCATCACACGTATGCAGATAGAAAAAAATGTATCACAGAAAAACCATTTCAGCTTAATATTTATGAAATCTACCATTACAGGATATTTTCAATTCATTAGGTATGAAATTTAATTTAATTAAGAGCTTAAACAAATTTCCCGTTGAAATTAAAAAAAAAAAAAACAACTACGTATTTATAGTTTTATGGTCAGTAACGTGTTTATTATCATAGATAGGTATACTTTTATTGTGCCATCAACCGTAATTAGTATTTTCTAGAAACTCTTTTTGTCAGTTCAAAACATAATTATGATGTAATCACGCCTGGGGGATATTTATTTTATTAAACGTGCAGCTATTGAATACGAGGAATACACCAATAAATCTGCAAACTCGTAGGTCTAGTGGATGAACAGACCCCTGTAGTTTTTTTGGCTTCAAAATAAGCGTCGTATAGTGCAAATAAATTTTTTGCCATTATTTATTGTGACCTAAAAAAATTCTTAGCGCGCTAATTTCGTAGTGATAATCCTGTTAATGTCAAAACACTCCGAAGTGTGGGTAATTCACCTCCGAAAACTCTAACCCAGAATATTTACCCCAAGAGATCCCCCCACCCCCTCCTTTCCGAAACTACATATAGCCATCCAAAGAAATGACTGCGATTTATTCATATTTGAAACCCTTTTTAATTTTCGACGTAGAACTAAAATGATTTATGTTAGTGCCTTTTTTGATCAATTTGTGCACAAATATCAACTCTCGAACGTTCACAGTGGGAACAATTTGCAATAAATTTACGTGCTTAATGAAAGTGTGAATAATAATAGGACTTTATTGCAGATAAATAAAAAAAAAATAAATAAAAATAAAGGAAAAATATAAAAATATCCACAAAAGGAGAAGTTCAGTTCGCTTATTGATGGAACTGTTTTTCAACTTAACCTTAACTTCTTAACATTAGAGCTTAAAACAAAATCTCAACACGGAGCAAGATGGAATCAAAATCTTAAAACTATAAAAATCTTAAAATAGAAGAAAAAATAAAATAAAAAGAAAAAAATATGCAGAAAAGAAAAGAAAAAAAAAGTAAAGCACCCGAGGTTCCAGTTAGTGAGGGGAAGAGAGCGTCTTACAGAAACGAATAGACGACGATGTTCGCTTGAAGAAATTTACAAATTTTTGGGCGAAGCAAAGCCGTTTTGGTAAGGTTTAAATGACATAATAATACAAGGACTTGAATATACGTAAACAAATCTGATAAACACTGAAAAGAAAAATCCAAAGCACAGTAAATCAACAATTAGTTAGTCGTTTGACTATTCGTTTATTTCCTTTTTGTATTGCTTCTATCGTCATTGCTTATTTCTAAATTCTTTTCTGTGTGTTTTATTTTTTCATAATTATTTTCTTTAACCCTTAACCGGAGACATATCAGTTTTGTTACGTAGGCGGAGAGGTATCGTCTGAGAGACGACTTCTTTTTACTGGGTTAAAAAAATAAATTTATTTAAGAAACGTACATATTTTATTAAAATTGAACAAACGCAACCCTTTTGAAGGAAAGTGAATGAAAAATTGAAAGTAAAACTAATTATAAACAAAGAAAAATGGTAATATTGGTAAAGAAGCTGAAAATGAGAAGTATTGCAACAAAAATAGTAACTAATCCCTTTTTTATACCTATAATATTCGAAACAGACGAATTTTCATAAAAAATAGTTAGCACGAAAGTAACTAAATCTTAATATGTCAAAAAAGCAACCAATATAATATAAAATAATACAATATAACGCAGATTATTTTCAAACACAAACGGAGACGTGTCGCCTGACAGACTACGCTGAATGTACTGACCTTATAAACTTCTAGGTAAATAATGTTATGATTTAGCAAATCGGTGTACCTGTTAAAGCTTTACTAAGGGAAGGATTAGATAAAGTGGCAGACCAGTGGGCGGTCTCATCATTTAATAATATTCCTTTATTTTTGTGGCGTAGTCTGACAGACGACATGTCTCCGGTTAAGGGTTAATCCTTAGCATTTTATATCTCCTTAAGATTTTTTCTTGCCTTTTCACTTTCTTCTTCATTTGTCTTCGACATTTTTCATAAAATCCATCACACCTGTTTTGATTATTTTATCTTTCCCTTTTCGTCTTTTTTTATCTCTTTTCTTTCACTTTTCTTTTCTTTACAACTTCTCCGATCCTTATTGGCGTTTGTGTAGCTTCTCTAGATTGCCTTTTGTCATTTTCCCTTTGCTTTGTTTGATAATGATTTTTAATGCATCGGAGTGGGGAAATTGTTGTAATAGGCTGACATCTTGGCGTTGCATCTGTCACTGGATCAATTGCAAAGTTAGTGATACATATAATAATCATAGTGGTTACATTGGTGGAAGAAAATACATTTTATTCGAAAAATCGAGTCTATAGAAATTTAAAGCAAACAAAAGTTAAAAATTACTTTCTTCTTATTTAATTTTTTTACTTTTCTATGTATTTTTAACTCTAATTTCTTCGCAATTTTCACTAGAACTTTCCGAAAGTTTTTGACACATTTTACGCTTATAAAAATATCTTTTATCTGTATCTGTATATTTCCCAAAATTTTCAATTCCGTTAGATCTTTTCTTTTTAACCTTTATAACATAATGAAACCTAGAGCTAGATTTCAGAATAAAAGTGCTCCTTATAAACCTTTAGGGTGTATTATTTTGGGACTGGAGTCCCAATAAAATAATGTCCGCATTCTTCGCAACGTTTAGTCATTTAGTGTATAATGAGCCAATTCTTGTGCAATGAAGTGCCATTTTCATTATTCTGTATCGTTATACTAGCATAAAAATTTAATTTTGGGGCGAAAATTAAACAAGCTTAGTGCAACATAAACGGTGGGTGCAGGGGAGGATTATTAATATTTTTTTTAATAGATCGCGCAGTTACAAGTTCGTATAGAACATTCGACGACCACAGAGGTACCTCAATGTTTAAGCCGAAGCCCTACATGAAGGGCTTCCATTGGAAATTTTCTTGGACGCGAATTTTCGAGAGCGAGTTTTCTCGAGGCAAATTTTTCCAGGGCCCAAAAGTTTTTGGCAGTTGGATCCATCCTAATGCGTAAATCTGTAGAGTTTTAAACAAACAATAATAATAGAGTTCTTTAAAAACAAAAGTTGAATAACAAAATTTATCGTACCACCCTCATACCTTAATATATTACTTTTAATTCATAGCTCGTATAGGAACAAATAATGGAAAATTGTTACACATTTGTACGCAGGGTAGCCTAAACGCATGTGGTTTTCTAATATTCACGACAATAATTAGCGGCATTACTTTATGGCGCCTCCATTTCAGGCGATGAAACTTCAATAATTGAATTGTTTTATTCACCCGAAGCGGCCGAAGCAAAGATTACTTATAGTTTAAAAGAATAAAAAACGTGCACGTTTTCGTATACCTACGAACATAAAGTTTTATATTTACAATTTCACGTACTTCCGTTTAGATGCGCACGTGTTTGTCAGTTTTCCTAATGTAGTCACGCTACGTTATTTAAATGGAATGTTCAAAATATAACATAGGAAGTAATTTGTTCCCTCGTACTAAATAAAAATTTGATTTAATTAATTAACAATAATTTGTGAAAACTTCAGCAACAGTAATTTTTGGTGATGAATCCATATTTTTTTCCCATCATTCTGGCACATTATATCAAGAGTTAACAATAAGGCAAGTGTAGTAGACAAAATCTTTGAATTTCAGTCAGAGAAATTTCAGGAAAATTTTGGTCCAGAATGGTCCAAGATATATTTAAATAAAACAAATCTCGTACAATGAAGGCCAAATAATCACCAAGGTAACCTGTGACGCAAAATCCATGACCATGGAGTTCCTACAGTGCCTGTCTGCTACCACGTTCACAATAGGGTTTGCACATTCACCTAACATTCTGACTATGTAATATATGCAACTTGCAAAGTTGAGTGTATTATTCTACCTCTGAGCATTAACTCAATCACTTTACAGCAAGTATTTTTGAGTTTTCTGCTTTTACTGGCAATGATTACAACTGGAAGGGAGGTGTTACGCAAATAGTTGGTTAATGCCGAGATAACTATGTAAAACAGAGATCCTTTTCAATGCTTCGCTAGGTTTACGGTGGGGAAACTATGAGTAGAATGGAGGGTTATGAGTGGTCAAAAATGGTCGAAAGGCCATTGAGAACGAAGAGAAGCCAGGAGGTGATCATCAGGCATCATATACAATTAATAATAAAAATAACAGAACAGCATATTTGTTGTCTGCAATTTGTGAAGAGCTCTTACAAGTTTTAACTAAGAAGATTCTCGATAAAATTTTGAAGGACAAATTTTATTCTGCTGGGTTCAATTGTCATTTGTTTTACATTACATAAGGGTTGATGGTGAACCAATAGAAAGATATTAGGAATTGCCTCGGGTAATCCTACGATAACCTGGGATATATAATTAACGCCGCAGAGTGTTGCGAAGAGAGAGTTGTTTGATCGATCTTTTGCAAGAGATTTACAATTTCATCCCCAATCGACACACAGATGGAATGAGTTTCTAAAGTTTAGCACGTCTCATCTTGTGACCAAATGAGAATTGGTAATACGTTTTCAAACCAAAGGCATACTGAACATGCACACATAGCTTTCATGGCTCAATTTTGGGGGAGTGTACTCAGTTCAAACAGGCGATTCATTATTCCAAACTTTACTGCAGAACACCCGTACTACACTGAGAACTCGTGAACGCTCCGAGTAACGGTATTCCTGTAAGGGTAGAATTTTTTTTAGTGATGAGTGTTCTCATGCTGAGTACAGTATCCACGATCTGGCAGTCTTCAGCCCTGTTCCCTAAATTTTTGAAAGTGTAAAAAAAGTAAAAAAAAACAACTTTTTCCTGTACCTATGCTTGAAATTTTACTATGATTCACTTCATTAATTGTAAAGTAAAACAAAAAATTGACAGGCGATTTTGGTGAGTACAAGTACCTGACAGGTGAGGGGAAATTGGACACTTTCTTATGGAAACACCCTTTATTTTAAGAAATAGAAAAAAATGCACCTAGGTGTGTAGGGCTCAATTTTAATGAGAGAATTCAGCTATCTCTAATCTTTAGACGCTAGGGGGCGTTTCTCGAATTTGGTGGATTTCTTATAACTTTCTTAGTATTAAAGATGGGTAAGTGATTTTGGCAAAATCTTTCTTAGAGCACTTTTTTACGTAGAATCTCGATATACAGGGTGTTGGTTTTGTGTGTACGACCGTAAACTACATTTTTTCAGGGTTCAAGACTGCCAGATCGTGGTTACTGTACTTAGCATGATATGACTCATCAGTAAAAAATTCCTAGCTTTACAGGAATACCATTACTCGGAGGGTTCACGACCTCTCGACCTCTTGGACTATACGGACTCGTGTCAAACGATAATTTGCAAATCAGACGAGTGAGTATGATACTTGTTGCAAGACTTGACTATGAACATATGGAAAATCATTCAGCTTACACGGAATTGAATTGGATCGTCTTGAAGTGGATCTGCATTTCATGGATAATATAACTAGAGATGAAAGTTGGGTGTATGGGAAGCAAATCATTTTATACGACCAAAGAATGCACGTCAGTAAATGCTGAACGTTAAGGTCCTGCTCATGGTTTTTTTTTTGAGAGCACAATGCAATGAGAACTCATTCCAACGAGAAAAACTGTAAACTTGTAATAACAAGGGCGTACTGCAACGTTACGGAGAAGAAGACCAAAAATGGACCAACGACTTCTCCCTTAATCATATCATCGCCCCGTGCCACACCACGCTTCCAATCGGTGAGTTTTTGGCCAAAGAAGAGATTTCTGCCTGTTCACATTCGCCTTTCTTTGACACCATACGACTTCTGGCTCTTTCCAAAAATGCAAACCGTACTAAAAGGAAAATGTTTTGACGACATTGGTGACAATGAGAGGGCCACGGCGAAGCAACCGAAAGCCCTTCCGAAAGAGATCTTCCCGAAATAATTCCATGGAATGATTAATGAATGTTGGAATCGGTACTTCAATAGCCAAAGAGAGTACCTTAAAAGAGATTCAAGCTTATTACTTTGTTCGACGTATTTTTTTATCACACCTTGTACCTATAGTTCCAAATGCATAATTATGGCAAAAAGTACTGAACAATATACATATATTTGTGAAAGTATGAGGGAAGCATTTCACATTCGAACCTACCTTAAATTAATATTTTCTTCACTTGTAAATCTCATTAGGTGTTTTTTTTTGCACGTTTTAGTTGATTTAAGCTAGTCCTGTCAGTAACACACCATTCGTTTTATAAAAATAATTTGACTCAGTTCTCAATTAACCCTATTCGTTTTAAAAGCTTTATTTAAGTTTTATATTAACCTGAGGCAGAAATGTCTTATGATGCAAGCTTGACGCAAGGCACTTCAATCACGTGATAATTGTGACTTTACGGAACCCTGTGGCGGTGCAAAAAGAAAACACCTATTGCATCTACAAATAATGATCTTATTTTCGTATAAAGAAATATTATTTAAAAAAATTTGTGTAAACATTGAAGATCGATAGAGGGAGTGTCAGCCCAGGGCGCTAAATGAGCTTAATTAGGGGCCTGATTAAGCACAAAATGTAATTGCGTAACAATGAAGATACTTTTAAAGCAAATCGGTTACATCTCGTTCATGAAACCCTGTACAAAAAATTCAAACCTTCTGATTACGTTTGTTACTTTGGACTCCATTATGGAAGGTTCAGTGCCGGATTTAGGGTACTTGCGGCCCTAGGCCAAATTAACCCGAGCGCCCCCATCCCCGGCCGCCCCTTAGGTGGAAAATTGAAATGTACCTACCTTATTTCAATCTCACGTTAAAATAAGTGAGTAGTTGGGTTAATCATAAAGCACATTTCATATTAATAGGTTTAATACATAACGTTTATTTTAATTTTACTTTTTAAAATTGGTACTTTCCACAATCCACCTGCACTCTGTAGCCTCCTATACCCTGGCAAGGGTTAATATTTATTTTTCATATGTACGTTGGTTATTTTAATTAGATTGTATTGTTTATACCTTGTGTCCCACGCTAGGGGTACCCCATGGGATTTAACATGGGAAAATTAAAATTATCTTTTTCCTGCTTCCCAAATTAAAAAATCGCAAAAATTTTGACGCAGATTTAAAGTGGCACTTAAAACGATTCTAAAAACAGTTTTTTGATTATAATTTGATAGAAGATACCCGATCTGAATCACATGCGCGAAAAACCTTCAAAATTTCGAATTTCAAATGCCTGTAATTAATTTATTAATTATCAAATTATAATCAAAAAACTGTTTTTAGAAACGTTTTAAGTGCCACTTTAAATCTGCGTCAAAATTTTTGCGATTTTTTAATTTGGGAAGCAGGAAAAAGATCATTTCAATTTTCCCATGTTAAATCCCATGGGGTACCCCTAGCGTGGGACACAAGGTATACAAAAGTAATGTATTCGATTTACAGTTGCGGTAATTATTAATTTTAGAAAATAAAAATTCAATTTATTTACTAAAAAAATGTTTTTTTTACAAAACGCTGCGGCTCCCTTTTGCTTGCTGCCCTAGGCCGCGGCCTAGTCGACGTAGTGGTAAATCCGGCACTGGGAAGGTTCCAAAAAAACCACGATCCAGCTACCGGTGAAAAGTAGCCGACGCGACGGTCATTTTCCGTTTTAGGGGAGTAAATACATTCGATCCAGTGGCGTAAATAGGATTTGAATTTGAGATGTGAAAAATCTGACGCCACCTCTGCAAAACCTTGAAGAGGGGGTGGGTGGATCTGGGGTCCTCCCTCGGATATTTTTGACTCTTAGCCAAAAACTATGGTATTTTAAAAGTTTTAGAGTTTATTTAGGTACAATTAATATTTTTTTTTGGAATTATTATTAGCCTTTAGGGGATGATTGATCCCCCCCATTAACGCCACTGATTGGATCTAAAGCGTTATTATCTTAATACTACATTAATTACAACGATATACAACAGTTAGATATAAATAATAATTTATGTTTCTAATACAAAAACTATCGGTTTTCCATTTTCCAAACGTTCAAAAAATAAAATTGCTACGAAATTGTAAAAGGTGCGCAATGTAAAAAGTGAGGCTATTTACTGACTTAAAGGTATTAAAAGATTAATGACTTTTAAGGTGGTAAAATTTAGGTAGGTCATACCTTTAACTCACTCGAGTACAAAATGTTTGTATTGTATTGTGATAGACGGGTCATTCAAAAGAAAAAGTTATACGCACTGCTTATGCGTGCGCACTCCCGCTCTTAAACTCAAATGTGTAAATTAAGCTTCCCGCCTCACTATACTTGCACCTTGCATTTGTTGAGCACGTTCACTTGTGATGTGTTAGTGTTTACGCTTTACCTTCCGTAATTGTGTGATATAGAAAGGACGGTGCTATTTTTCAGTGTTCTGTTTCTTGGATATTCACATTAATTATACAAGATGGGGAAAAATAAAATGCATACGTAAGTATTACATGATTTAGATACACTGAGCGAGTTACCTCGAGCAAAGAAAGTTATATAAAATAGTTAATTTTAATATAAAAAATAGACAGAGAGAGTTAAGCGGAAGTAGCGATATATAAAGAGTAAATTAACGTTAATTTAAGGGCAGTGCCGTCTAAATTAATTAAATTAGACTGCAACCCACATTTTCCGCTATTATTCATATTATTTCAAAATTATTTTTTTTTTGTTATCTAATCGTCTTTTTAAGGAAGACTCACGAACTTGTTTTTTTTTTGTTTATACGTTGTCTGTGTGGGATTTACTTAACCTTGATGTTTTCATCTGAAGGGTCCTCTCTGTGTATACCTTGAGGCGGAAGGCGGTACCTTTTCATCTAAACCTGATTTGACGCATATACAGTTGCACAATCCCCCTTTTTTTTAAATTCATTAAATATTTGAGAGCGATCTGATGATTTCCAAAAGTACGTGCAATAATTTACTGGCAGAGGGTAACCACCCAAAGTCACGTAACATTTACACCAAGGCTTGGTTTATAAAATATGACAATCGTGATCTGGTGTGTGTAAAACAAGTAGTTTTACTTTAATTAATTATTATCTTTGCAATACGCGTCTTTTTGTCTTAATCTGTATTCTTGACCAATTTTGACTGCTTAATCAAGTAGGTCATGTCGCGGTAAAATCAACCGTTAATGGCCAATAAAACATTAAGTATACAACAGGTAATAAATATCTAACTGAAAACAATGATTTCGATATAAATGGAAAAGGAGCGTTTAGTGTGAGAAATGGTATTCGAATGACTGGTGCTTTTAATAAAGTATAGGGGCCCTAAATTAAAGCAGCCGACAACAACAATAATGCCGGTAGCCGCTAATTTCGAACAATTAAAGTTGTCTTTGTCATTGGCAACATTTATCCCCCCGTCGAACATTGCGCTGCACTTAAATGGGTACACAAAGACCTTTAAAAGAATATAAAAAATTAATTTAATCGAGCTTTCTGTTGTACGCGTTACTTAAGGCAGGCAAAGCGCTCGAAGACTTTCTAAAGACAAATTTAATTATCGCTTTTTGTTGTATTTTCGCTCAAATTACAATCCATTTACTGTAACATTAACGCAATAAAACACAAAGGGGAATAATTTGAACACTCGCCATTAACTCAATTATTCTATACGTTAAGCCTTAAACGCATTTACACATTTTTTCGTCACACTCTATCGTTTACCATATTAATGGTTCAATGGATAGAATATCATTTTCGTTATCGGAAAATTCTTTTATGACAAAATTCGTCGCCTGAAACCAATATTTTGTTCTGTTTCGAAGCTACATAAACGCTAGTAGCTTTTGTAAATTTTTTCCCTCTATTAATAAAATATCAAATTTTCGCCGTCTGCTAGTTATGATTTTATAAATTTTTATATAACCGTTGAGTGAAATATATTTTTCACTCAACGCTATAACGCAGAATGAAATAATTAGTAAACTTTCAAAACCTCCCCAATATTTAATTTTATTGATGTAAAACCTTAAGTTTAACTCGAGGTTTAACTAGTTTCGAATTATTATTAATGAAGATACATAAATATTACCTACATGAGAGCTATGATTTTTTAAATGTTTTCTATAGAATAACTTTCGCCATTCATCATGTATACCTACCACGCTTTATCCACTACAAGATTCATAATTTTAAGCCTGAGGATAATGAACACGGTCAAATTGTTAAATCAAACTTTTACATGAACACAATTAAGAATCTGGTAGATTTTGTGATTTTATTAATCATTAATCATTTGATTCAACCCCATTTGAAGCTTTTATCGACACCAAATGAATTCCGTCAATTATATTTAGTCCAGCCAACGAATGCTCAAAAAAAAGGCTTGGAACACAATTTTTGACTTCGTAACTTTGTTTGGAGTAGTTAGGAGATGAACATATCAAAAGTCACCGCCCGTAGCCCTTAAGCCGGGGGAGGGGGGGGGGGCTCGAAAGTATCATTTTTCGGTTTTTTGCTTATACATATCTCGAAATTCAATTTGCTACAAGTTTTATTCAGTCCATTTTTTCGATATCTTGTGTATAGTCTTCAAGATATCCGCTCTTCAAGATCTGTAATTTTGGGAAAAAATTTTTGCTTCACATTTTTGCTCTTTTTGACCGGATAACTCTTCAACGATGCACCGAAAAACTAAATGCTGGCCATAGGGTTCTTAGAGCATTAAATTCTTTTCAATAATATACAGGGTGAATGAGACCACCCGTATCAGTCCTTTATTTAAAGAACGGTGAGTCGTAGAGAGGTGGGGTAAAAAATGTGATTATAAAAGCCATAATAAAGAATCGAATGGTGATATCATTATTTCTCGGAAAAGTCAGCATTCCTCCAGAAGGCCTCCAACTCCAAAATTTTAAATGGCACCATAAGTCGAAAAAGGTATTGTTTGCAAGATTGTTAAAAAAGAAGAAAGTTTTATAGGAAAAATTATTTTATTACTGCCACCCCTTTTAAGTAATATTCGACTAGTTAAATTTGAAATTCATTGTTAACAAAAAAAATTGAAAAGTCGACTTTTCAAATCTAGTTGCCAATGTTACATGTGTTCAAAATGTCTTCCATTTACTGCTAAGCACTGTTGAGCTCTTCTAGGTACACTATCAGTGGCTCTAATAAGTACTTCTTGAAAGGAAAGAACACATGTAACATTTGTAACTAGATCTATTTTCAAATGTTAAAGCTAGTCCTCTTAATGGCTAATGCTAATGAGCATAAGGACATTATTTTCATCAAGCCTGGACGTGGGAAGACAAGGGATTCCTTATTCTCGTCCCAAGAGCTTTAGCAACAAGGTTTCAAGGACGTGCTGTTTTTGCACGCCTTTACTGGATGCGACACAACATCTTCCGCATTTCGAAAAAGCAAGGTCGCATTTGCGAAGTTGTATCTGAAGTCACCAGAGGTCCAGAATGGAGCAGCGGTCTTTTCAGATACTTCCTCCACCAACGCTCAAGTACAACACGCAGGTGCAACCTGCATCTTGTCTTCCTCCCACCGAGGGAGCAGTAAAACAACATTCCCTCCGAATATTCCACAAAGTTCAGCTGTGGCCTCGGAAATGACCTGCCTCCTCAGTGCACAGTGAGTTAGCAGCTGCACCGGACGATATCCTGAAAATAATTTTCTGCCGATGCACGAAAGACTGGGCCAGCGCGAAGTGTGACTGCAAAAAAGCAAGCCTCAAATGTTCCCCAGCATGCCAAAATTACCAGGGGAACTGCCTGAATGGGGCACCACAAGTTGACTTCGAAGATGAAGAAGAACAGGAGGATCCTCTGACCGTTTCCCTACAGGGGTCCGATGGAGAAGATGATAGAGAAAAAGAAGATGAAAACGAAGACTATAGGATCAAGGTCCTTCCCACCCCAAGAGAGCAAGAAATTGACTGAATGGTACCTACTGTTGTAATGTTTTATGTTAATTCACTTTTCTATGTCAACAAACTTCGTTTTCACTTAATGGTTGTGTTTTGTAAAACTATCAGAATGTCTTATAGACACTCAAATATTTTCCCATTAAAATGGTCTAAATCTTCTTTAATTAAGTGTGAGGTACCTGGTCAGCAGGTCTACAAGTATATTATGTATATTCTAAAATGAGTATCTGTGCTATTTAGACGTCCAGTACTGTATATCTGTACATAATGATGCGTTTTTCGGCCAATACCAATATAAGCAAAAAACCGAAAAATGAGACTTTCAACCCTCCCCCGGCTTAAGCGCTACGGACGGGGACTTTTGATATGTTCACCTTCATAACTAGTGCAAACAAACCTTCGAAGTCAAATTCGTGTTCCAAGCATTTCCCTCTATACCTTTTCGTTGACTGGCCTAATTGTCATTCCTATTTATTGGAAGCATACTGTACTACAATTTAGGCTTGAAGACCTTTAGATGAACATAAGCTTCAATGAATGCTTTCAAACTGAAATGAACTGTGAACGGTTATAGTTCATAACATAATAACTTATGGTCATGGAGCGGAGACAAGAATCGTGAAAAGAAAACGACCGCAATGAGATGACCTCTCTCCACCACTACAAATGACATTGAAACCTATTACATAATTAAATGCTAATTCGGTGTTATTATTATTATTATTGATTATTATATACGAGGTGTGTAAATTAAGTAATGAGACTGGCAACGAAACGTTCGATCTGGCGACACTTGAAACGCGGTACTTGGAGGAGGGGCAGGTGAACATGTGATACGTCTTCAGTACGAGTTTAAACTGGCTAAAGTCTGTAGCGATTTTTTTCGTGTAACAGTTTTTTGACATCAATTTCGAACAACGGTGCCCTATCAGGTTTTATCAAGGGCCCAGGTTTTTCGGTGGTTTAAGTCATTTCGAGAAGGAAGGGAGTCGATTCAAGATGAACCACGAAGCGGAAGGCGTTCATCTTCAAGAACCAATGAAAATGTCAACAGAATCCGGGTTCTTGTGTGCTTCAGATCGTTGGTTGACAGTTAGAATAATCGGGCCAAAGTTGAATTTGACTCACACCACCGTTCATGCAATGAATTGGTGATGAGAAAAATATGCGCAAAAGTCGTTCCAAAAAACCTTTGGCAAGACCAAGAAGACATGAGGAGGGAAGTAGAATCGAATGAAAATGATCCACATTTTCTGGAACGAGTGTTGGGTGTCTGAGTACGATCCGCGAACTAAGCGCCAGAGTGGCACACTTCAACCTCTCCAAGACTCAAAAGGGCAAGAATGAACAAGTCAAAGGTCAAATGCAAGCTGATTTGTTTTTCGATAGCCGGGTAATAGTTCACAAAGAGTTTGTGCCTCAAGGGCACACGGTCAATCAACACTTTCACTGAGAGGTTTTTGAAAAACTTCGAAAAAGAGTCATTTGTGTGAGACCAAACATCGAGAACAAGTTGCATCACGATAATGCGCTTTGTCACACAGCAATATCAATAAACGAGTTTTTGTCCAGTAAAAACATTCCTATGGCTCCTTAGCCTCATTATTCGCCTGACTTGAGACCTTGAGACCTTTTCCTGACTTTTCCTCGTCCCAAAATCACACTCGAAAACATTCAAACAGCTTTAACCGTCAGCCGAATCTCCCATTGTGTACCTACATTTTTATTCCGTGGCAGATGTGCGAGACAAATCAGCTGAAAGTACGACGTTAACCGTTTGAACTACGGAAATCTGGCCAAGCAGGCGATGACGAGTAAATCAGTGAACAGAATACCGCCATGTAGACTTCCTGGGAGATGAATATGGGCAGCTGGATCTCAAGCAAACTACGTCCTATTCAGGAATAAACAATTAAGGCTTTGATATGGGGCCATACATTGTATGAAATAATGTTAGGCACAACCACTTGTTCCGAATATTAAAGGTAAAGGGCAATTCATTTGAACCTACTGAGCAGGTTCCATCTCCTGGTTCTGCCAACACGTTGACCTTTTCGTCATCTGAACTAATTCCGGTAATAACAAAGAAATTGTAGTTTCAGTTAGGTTTTTGAAAACTACTAATAAATCATTCTGCGCTGCTCTTATTCTTTTACGACCTTGTTCTCGAAGTGTTATGTACTTGTATGTATTGTATTGTATGTATAACACTTTATTCTACGTTGACCAAATCATAACTTTGGGTCTCGTTTCCAAAACGGTTCGACCTTGATGTCCACGCGTGAGACATTGTAGTTTGATGACTACGCAACATTTGCCACGATCTGCTGTAAAGTTTGGCTATCTCAGATTCCAGAGCTTTCAGTGTAGCTTTGGTCATATTGTCGGTGTTGCGATTCAGCAGGAATGTTGGTCAATTTGGCAAGCCAAATAAGGACTGGCTTATAATACAAATTTTTGGGCAGATTGGAAGAAAAGGCTGCCTTGGATAATGTCTGCTTCATGGTTTTCATTTCTTTTTCTTTCTTACATGGATTTAGATTAATGAATTAATAGCTGAAGCACCTAAGAAAAATGTGCCATGATTCATCTTCTAGTGTTAAATTAGTTCACATCACAACAGAGAAAGTAAATAGCCATTTATCTAATTTTCTAAATAGTCGAATTCTTGGCGTAAATACCATAAATTGGTCCTGTTAGATAATAGTTCTATTACTTAAATTACATTCCGCCGCAACTTCATCTTTTTAAGTTGTAATTGAGCTAATATCTTATTTGAAAGTGTTCACCTACAGACTCCTACGAGGTGGATGACATGACATTCCTTAACGTACATTTATCTTATTTAAGAATCGTAATAGTGCGTTAATTAAATTATGACAAATATTTCTCTGAAGAAGTGAGAATATACTCAGTCGAGATCGAAAGGACTCATTGATGAGGCGTGTTGGAGATCTGACATTGTATAATTTCCTCCAAGATCTTGAAGCCTATAAGCTGACTTCATATTAAAAACAGAGATCCAGTCATCCTATGAACCAAATCTGATTTTATCCATTATTATTGCGAAAAATTTTCCGTTTGCTGCTTTTTTGATATCAGTGATGCTGTGGACTGTATGGCATTGTAAAATTTACTTTCTAGATAATAATCAACGATTCCAGACTACAGTTTCCATCATTATTTCAATTTCTTTTGCAGATTTCGTAACTTCTGGATTGTACAGGAATACTTTAGCTTTGTCTAGAAGTTCGATACTTAACTGATGTGAAACCCATCCAGCGAAGGTTCTGTGACCATTTTCGATCAATTATTACCTTACGCTCTACTAATCCGGTCAAGCATTTAAAAAGAAGAAAGTTATAGGAATAATTACCTACCTACATTAATGAAATCACTTACCCTTTTTTACGCATAATAAACTTACCTAGATTTTATGCAAAATCGGCGAAAAGAATCTAATTAGGAAACGCTTGTATTCAAACTAGACATTTCTTTGTCAATTATGCTTATTTTATTTAATTTATTATTTGATGATAACTGATAAGTAAAAGCCATTTATTTACTCGTAACATAGTTTATTTATAATTAAAGGAGATAGTAAACGAAGTAAAGCAGACATTCATGAGTAGTTGATGCTAATTTTCGATCGCGAAGCCTTTCATCACTTTAAAAATAAATAATTAATCTTAATTGCAAAAACTTAATTAGTTACGTATCAAAATTTGTATAGGTCCATTACTGATTAAAACTTCTAATTAATAATATGACGCTCTAGATTGTCTCTGAAAAATGACGTATGCCGAGTAATAAAGTTTTCGATTTACTTTCTGCAAGGGTGATTTAATTTTTATCTACGCTTTGCTGTGCTACGCATCATAATTTTTTGTAGTGGCGGAGGGTCACATTTTTTTTTAACTCTACTCTGCGATAATATTAATCAAATTTACTTACGGTTTCCTTGGAAAACTAAATTCGTTTTTTTTTGTATTTAACTAATAAGGCAGGAAACAAGCAAGAGTTGAATGCCCTTTTTTCAGGATAACCAACTCTCGTAACTTTAAACAAGATACGTATTAGAGTAATCGAAATGAGAACAATTGTCTCGAAAATTACTTTTTTTGTATTCTGTCTCCAAAGTAACCATTTTGCGGACTGAAAACAATCCGCAAAATACATCTTTAAAGGACAAGTACGCTAAAGTCGCTATGACAACCTTAATGCTGGATTTTCATTCGTTTTGACGTATTTACGATATCTTTATTTTGACTTTTTACGAATTTACTTGTTGTTGCTATAACAACTATGTCAAATCAAAGCTAAATATGACGTTTACAACTGTTCTGTACGTACCAAATTAAATTTTTATGAAGTTAATTTGATAATTTAGAGAATTCATGCAAAAAAATGTTGTATGCATCACGTACGCAAAACGTTTTAGTGGATTCGTCTAAGTTTTCGGACTCGGCTTCGCCTCGTCCGACAAACTCGACTCATCCACTAAAACGTCATTTTGCGTACTTGATACATAAATAACTAATTGTTCACTGCTCTCGCATCAAATTTGAAGCTAATGTCGTTTTCGATTAGATTAAGCCCAGAAGGTGACGAAATGTTCAAAATTTTTTTTTCCGCTTTTTCAAGAAAGAACTTAAAATATGGGACAGAATTTTCTATTTGATAAGCGTTTATGTATGGAAAAGGATCGATTTTGGGACGTGCAATCCAAAATTTTAGTAGTGCACATATTAGTGCACGCCAAGACCAATCAGGCACCACTAAACTGCAAAATATTTTAGAGATAAATTTTCGGGATCACTTTTCGAACATTTTTTTGAAAGTGCGCTTGTCAATCTTAGTGGTAAGTATATGTTGCGCAACATCAAGAGCAAATCAGCGCAGCATTACTAAAGGGGGTTTTCTAATATCTGTGCAATTTTTATGGCGTGGAATAACACTCGAATGGCAGTGCAAACCGTATTTATTAATTGAAGGTGGAGGCGGAGGCAAATTAACTGACGAAATAACTTACATACTTCAATTGCACAATGTTTTTATCCTCTTTGCCACTTTGTATTACTACCATATACGTAATGTTTTTCTTCGTTATTATTATTATTTTCTTTTCTTCTGTATGGAATGGAAGGACGATGTCGAATTTCACATTTTTGTGTTTATAATTGTTTTCATACACAATAAACATTATTATGTGTGCGTGTGTATTTGTCTTATGGCCCCAAGTCAAAGAACTGAGGATTTCAAAAAATCTATATGGTCAGTGGTCATCAATAACATTATTATTATTAATCGTTACTTTTGGTTAATCCTCCACTCTCTTCCACGTTTGTTTCGTTTTGGAGTTTTGCAGCATTTATACAGGGTGATTTCTAACCTCCTGGCCAAATTGAAAGGGCAACTGGGTGAGATCAAAATAAAGTTATTTTTTAATAAAATTTTGATCAAATTGTAATAATAAGAAAGTTACAAGTGTTTAAAGTTCTTAGAAACTATTGAGCTTTTTTTTATAAAATATAATAATAATTTAAATTTTGAATTCAAATTTGAAATACTTTTAAATACACAGTTATGGGTGTTCATTTATTGAAAGCCGCTGATTTGTGTAATTTAATAATGTACTACGTCAATATTCCCTAAATGTCAGAATTTAGGTGAATTATTTGTCACATTAATAATTCGTCTGAAATGGTGAATTACAGTAATTAAGAATACGTAGACATGATTATTGCTGAAGGAAACTCAAGACGCGCAAGACGTATCTAAGAACTTTAAACACTTGTAACTTTCTTATTATTACAATTTGATCATAATTTTATTAACAAAATAACTTTATTTTCTCCCAGTTGCCCTTTCAGTTTGGTCAGGAGGATAGAAATCACCCTGTATACAGGTGTCTATAGTTGCGATGTTGCCGATGTATCTTCGAGCGCTGCTTCGTGGCTGTATGCTAGTATCTCATTAATGATAAATCACATTTGATCATTTCTGAAAAACGCCTGGCGGGAATAACGTGTACATACTGTACATCCCTTACACCAGTTATCAAAGATCTTTTGGGATTGCTTCTTTTGGATCTCAATGCACACAACCAGGTCTGAAGACTACACATAAGACTGCTAACAAAGGAATTAAGAAAGTAACGAAGGAAACTGAATATGCTAGACAAAAGATTACATCCTTTTCGAAATTAATTTGATGAGTATTTTTTATTATCTTTTCTATTCGACAATTTTAGTTAGAGATCACCATGGAATTTCGGTACAACGCAACGCAAAGAAATCCGAATATGCCCTGGGGATGAACGGCGCTTATCCTTGTAGGCTCGGCTGAAATCGAGATGGGCAAGGTGTGTATTCTCTTGTTCCATGTTCTTTTGTACCTAATTCATGTTTTGTGAGATTTGGCCAATTGGTCACTTCTTCGGATCTTGTTTGCTGTAAGTTTGCAATTTCTTGGTTACTTCAATCATTTGGAGGTTTCTGATATGCAGTTTATTTTTTTATTATTTTTGAGGTTTTTAAATGTTCATGGCAACAAACAATTTTTGAACGATAACCATATACTGAGCCACAGTTTCATTGCTCTTTTTTTAGTCCGAAAAATTCAACCATTAGCAAACTTTGTCGTTGGACGATTGACTGTTCATGTACACTCACCAGTTTATTCCAAATGTCCTTTGAGTTGTCCAATGTCAATACACAAGACCGGAGATTTCGGCACACAGTGATCCCGCTATCCACTGACGATACTTATCGGCCTCTGCAGTCACAGGGCACACTTCCGTAGCATCGAGAATGTTCATAATTTCAAATTGTTCAAAGTGAAACTTCATTTCCCACTTCCATTTCGACGATTTGTTGGGTCCGGTGAGTTTTTAAATTTTAACAACAGGATCCATATTTGTGCAGTGGAAGCGGCCCATAACTTTTTGAGGTTTTTATTTAAAAATAATATAACAACAGTAGGTACAATTGACAACCATTAAAAATTAACTCCTTTTTTTATCGAATTCTGTTTTTGTTGTTGAAAGAACAAGAATTCGGGTCCACCTACTTCCCATTTTTGGAATTTGGTTTTTTGTAATTCATTTTTAATAATGATTTCTATTTGTTAGTAGTATTTATTTTTTTGACATTTTTTGTGTCAAATTCGAATTTTCTGGGGTATTTTCTAAAAATAATGTGCTCTTGTTTCAAATCGTTAGGATGCGCCCTTCTCGAGAAAAATAAATTTAAATAAATTACTCATTTATTAATTTATTTAACTAAATTACTCTTACATCAAGTTATATCAAAAACAACAAATTGTACAGTAAGTGCTCTACATGACGGCCGCCTGTTTCAATATATATGTATTACAAAAAAAGTATTTCATGGCACCATCTTTAAGGAACTTCAGCTCGCTTAAGAAGCATTTTTGGACTATGGTATTTTGGGTTCAATCGACATAAAATAATGTCTACTAACTGGGATTTTCGTTTGGCACCTTCATTTCTGGACACTCTGTATATTGTGTTAGTTCTCTTGCAGACATCTCTTTTAATCTGGTTAATACAGAGCTCGAAATGTGATTCTCTTCTAGGTTTGTCACTAAGCTCTCTTGTTCCGCCCTTAGTAATGTGGATGGGTAGATAGTTTTTATGGACGAAGGGTGAATGTAGAGAAAATCTTTTGCTATTCCTTCTTCATTCGATTCAATCAGGACATCCAATCATAGCATTGATATTTCGTTAAGCATACTCTGCATTACAACTGCACACTAGAAGGGCGTCACGAGTTTTCGTGAATTGCATCGCACATGAACCTTCATTCATTGTCTTTGTGTAATATGTATGGAGCCGCCCCTATAACGCAAAAGCTACCACCTTCGTTTTCTTTTCGTGTTTACATAGCCACAGTAAGTCGAAGGAGTTCAATTGTCCTAAGTAATAAAAATTTCATAATCGCACTCCCATATAAAAGCCATGTTAAAATTGGACTTTGGCATGCATTTCTGGACAACTCGCACTGATCATAGTTTTGCTCCGATCATGGAGTTTTATGTCTCAAAATGACCCTAACAACATGCCACGGCTCATATGCCTAGTTTTAGCGAAAAGTATAATGTTTCAAGCTGTCTAGGATGTGTCAAAGTGAGACAGATACTGTTTTCTTGCGATATTTTGCGATTCTTTCAAAGTTACAATAGAAATAGCATACCCCAATGCGATATCGATAGGCATAACTGCCGTGAGGGTTCATTGGGGTCATTTTCAGATATAAAAGTCAACAAGCCGACCAATACAGTGGTATCAGCGAGTTTTCCAAAAAATGAAGTCCGAGTATTTTCCAATGGCGAGTGAACTTTTGGCGTACTAGCAGGAAAAATTGTCGTTCCATCACAACTCTTTACCTCAGGCTAAATTTCCTCGTAAATTGCTCTCATTATTTGAAAATTTCGGAATTCATCAAACAAATTCGTGGAGATTTCTTCAGTGGAATGGGCCAACGTAAACCAAGATCGGTACGTGCAGATGAAAGAAAGGTGGCTAAGAAGAACACAAAACTGGGCAGACGTAAGAGAGCTTTGGAGGTCTTCAACGCGATAGAAATCAGGGTCAATATTGGATCGAAAAAAGTTCTTGAACCCCCCCTTAACCAAATACAAATTAGTATTCTGCATTTGTAGGCATTTGAAATTTTGCTGATTCGTAAACAATTTAAATTCATTAATACCAATTAGAAATAATCATAAATGTGTAGTACCTACACCCACACATTGCTTGTACTTTCGCAAATAGATAAACAATAATGCATAATAAACCTAATTAGTTTTGGTATTAATCAAGTTTCACACATTTCATACCCGGTGTTTTGATGTAAATTCATCGTCCCACACACATACTCTACAATAATAATCAGTACATTTATTAGCATCTCTTGTATAAATCTGTAATTTGAAGTAGCTATTTGAATATACGATTAGGCTGGAACAAAGAATATTCCATGGTTATGTAACACTAAACATAAGCTAAGGAATGTTGTTTGGTAACATTTATTTTAAACAGATCAAACCACTTACATTATAACTGTAAGTGTTTAAAAAAAAGATGAAAGTTGAATATAATTAAATGAGCATCTTATAATGCGTTTTTAAATGGCGTGTAGAGAGTACATCGAAATTTTTCTTGTATGCAATAACGTTTTGTAAGATTAAAAAGTGTAATAAGAACGCGGTTCAATTTTAATTTTAAAAACATCAACGTTTTATTCCAAAAGTTGGAAGTGTTTCTATTATGCAATGAAATGAGAATCGAGAAGATGAATTTATTCGTCTGTTTGTTCGCAACTTTTATTTTTTTTTTTACTTGAAATTTCCTTTTATGTCTGACTTATTATTGAGATTATGAAAACAAAGATCGATGTCGTCTTATTTTGGATGGTGATCATGTGTTTAATGCTGCAAATTGGTTCAGGGTCTCAGAAAGACAGTTAACTTTAAATAAACAAGAAACAAATCTTTTTATGAAGTAAACAGTTAAGTACATACTTTAATAATGTTAAAAGCTTATACTTTAGTCATTTCTTGAAATGTAACCGAAACTTTTATGCTGGAAATAAGTGGCCAAATAAGAAATAAGAAAGTACATAGTTTATTAGTAGACAAATAATCCAACAGTACTGATTAAAAGGAAGTTTTACAATGATGGAGACTTAAAAAACATCTGGTGACTAACGCAACATACTCTTCCTTTCTAAATATACGTAGCATAAAATTATAATTGCAGTTCATTCTTTTCGCGATCATTAATTTCGATGGCGAATTCATTTGGTATACATTGTGTATATTTTTAGAAAGTAAAGAAATGTGTAAATTCTGCTTGGTCCAATTTAATTTGATTAAGTACTCTATTGAGGATGAAGTAATTTTTACAGGGATGGCAAAGATCTTTAGGTTTCGATGAGAAAATGTGTCAACGATGTATTCCAATAAATAGTGGTGTGGAACGAACTGCTACAATATATTTCGCAAAGCTGAATGAAGGATGTGGTCCTCGCTGTAGGGTGGTGAGATTTTTCTTTGAGTGTCTTCTCCTATCGGAGGTGGAGGTTGGCGACCATAATAGCAATTCTCACTATGGACACTGCTGCCCTAAACAGTTCTACAGAGGAGCAATTGTAGAGTAGTTTCAAAATCTCGTGGCACTCGAGATGCGCGGCGAGATTTATTTAAACGCGATACTACGATACTACGAAAGTTTTTTAGCCATGATGTCCTTTTTTGTCCTACATTCCTCCGCCCTGTTATTTTTTCTTATATTATTAACTGCAGCATATGATCTTTTTTCCACGCATAATATGTCCCAAATTTCTAGTTTTCGTCTTTTTATTGTATCGACTAGTTCTCGTTCTTTGTGTGGTGAGATTAGTATAACTCAAAAGTTTCATGCATGTGTTACTTATGTACGTTACCGCGTCCTTGGATCATGGGATTTTCGATTTGAAGAAGCTGAATGAAAATAACTTGTCCAAAAATCCCACAACAGCTAATGAGGTAACCATTTGTTCAACAGAAATACTTGAGACTCGTATAGGAACTTTTGGATGTCTCGGAGACTAAAAATGGAGAATTTCGTCAAATTTGGGGAGGGGGCGAGAGCACCCCGTGTTTACGCCCCTGGAGGTAACCTATTTCATTGTAAACAGAATACAATCATGAGAAATTTCCAGCAGCACTCTTAATTTATTTGCAACGATCGTATGACAGTTTACGTAGATTGAAATTAAAGCCATAAATGTCGACGAAAGCAGTGTCTACAGAGAAAATTTGCGATTCAACGAATTTATAATTATCCAAGTTGTACCTGTAAAACAGCTTACGGGACTAATTCACTGAAATTATATGTACAATAAATGAAGTACGCAGTTTACATTGAGGATATGTGATTACTTCTAAGCTTCCTGGAAGTTATAGATATCACCGTAAGTAAGTTGCCATAGTGTAAATAGAGGGTTTTAGAAATTTGACTCAGATATTAATTTTTCTTAGTACCTACAGCCACTCTGTGCTACAGCCTTTCAAATTTCCTACTTAATAGTATTATTCCTATATTGTGAAGATGTTCACGGTTATTCTTCGAAAGAACGACGTGCAATGATCACAGTTTTTTTTTATTACTTAGCTGTGATATGATAAGACACTATACTCATTATTGTTGAACCACCTGCAGTTAACATAGTGTTCTTTCAAACATAGCAATATTAGTTATTATTAAAGTAACCTTATCAATTATCATTATAATACATATTTGCATGTCGGTAGGAAGTTTTAAAAACTTTGGGGCAGGTCCGTAGCCAGGATTTTTTCTCGGGGGAGGGGGGCGGGGCTTCAAAATCTTAGGAAATAAAGGGGAGGAGATTTCCTTTATCAGGCCTGTATCCATGATTTAATGAAATGTCTGATTTTTAATAAACTTTCAGACATTTACATACATTTGGATACATTTAAACTAAATTCATTAGAATGTCGGGGGCGAGGGGGGGGGGTGTCTGCTTTGGGCTCACAAACACCTCTTCATTACGAGGATTTCCTTTATACAGTAATATGAATATTGAATGGGTTGCTTGCAGCCAACAACTTCCTTACTTTGCCCCAAAAATGATATATTTTAGCTCTAGTCCCCAAAGATATGAAATATTAAAGAATAATGTGCCTAAGTAGTGTCAAATAGGCGATGATCAGCACCGGCGGACAGTGTTGCACCTAATGCTGTTCATTTTCTAGTAATTTTACAAGCCTGTAAGCAATTGTATTTCAAAACCTTTAGTGCTGTAGGACTTTACAAAAAAGAGTCGTACCCAAAAGCTTAAATTTCCAGGTGGAAGAGCAGAAAATGCTTCGCAATGAAGTGTGCGGTGATATTTAATGAAGGGCTATCTGGCTAATAAAAATATAGGACAGTTCGGAAAAGAGACTAGCGAATGACAAAGAAGGGGATAGATCTGGGAATACGAGATATGACAGTTTTATTTCAATCAGCTCACTATGTATAGTAAGGCACGAATGCAATTAAGATCGCCGTAGGCTAGGGCCGGTTGTGGAAATTCTTATCTTACCATCTTAATGGGTTTCCGGTTGTCTATCCAATTCGAGGGCCGAACTTACAACTAAACTATTCCTAATAGATACCTATTTAAATTAATGTGTTTCTCGAGAAATCTAATTAGCATAGACCGCAATTAGAGTAGGAGCAATAAAAAATAAATAGATTTAATCAAAAGTTGTTCGTGTAACGGAACTTATTCGGTAGTGCACCTAAAATATTCCCGAATTCGTCCCATTCGGTTCAGGGAAGACTCGCTTTACAAATGTTGTCAACACCCTGACGTGATCTCAATTCCGTGCCCTATTATAACAACTTTTCAGTGCTCTGGTCTTGTAACGAAATGGCTGACGGAGTAGTTTATTAAATTGGACGCGTTTCGACAGCGAAGCTGGTCATCATCAGCGAGCAACTCAGCCATAGTATTTGGTAAACGATACCCAACAGATTTGAGAAAATACTTATAAAGATGAACTATATAATTTGAAATTAGTGCACACAATCATCTTCGTTAAAAATGTACTCTTGCCATGAGGTGGTTCATTGCCAAACTCTTAGTGTGCATATTTTCAACGATCCCTGCCATTTTCAGTACTGCCCTGTCGCTTTGTACTAAAAGGAGCGAAGTGTGTTATAAAATTTCAAGAAGAACCAACTTGGCCAAAATAATTGATGATTTTGCCATGGAAAAAAACGAGAAAGGACGTCCTGATATGGCGCATTTAAAAATTAAAAGAAATGTGCTATTGTTTGCGTTTTGTCCAACCGTCTGTGCCCACTTCTACGACTTTTAACTCAACAAAAAAGCCTACAGGGGGGTGGGGGTGTAATTTAGTACTAACGAATTTCCCCCTCGAAGATATTCAAGTTTTGATTCGGCAAATTTTTCTATACAACGCATAGTTTTCGAGATATTTCAAATTCCAGGTTAAATCACTCACCCGGTATAATACACAATACTCAATAACTTTTGATTGAAATTTTTTTTCTAAAGTTATTAGTTTAGGAAATATCGTCTGGACATTGCAAGCCAAACCACCCTGTATAAAGACATTGAAATCAAAGTGAAAATGAACGCAATGACACTTTGTTGATTACTACGCCAACGAAAACTGAACATTAAACAAAAACACTGATGAAGCTATAGTGAAGAAACGCCTTAGGGTGATAGAAAAGAAGGAACGAGGAATTGAAAACCAAGTGAAACATCAGAGAGAAACAACTAAGCTGACAGGGACACATGATGAGAATAAATCAAAATAGAATGACTAAGAGAATGGTTAGATCTTAAATCAAATAGAAAGGTGTGCAAGAGAGAAAATTTTGAGGAAAAACAGGAAAACGTGGAAGAAATTGATTAAAGGGGAGCCAGATTCCCAGTTCGACGCCTTAAAGAGAAGAAGAACAAAAGAAGAAACGTTTTGTATTTAAGGTGAGTTTCCTAATCTAGCGACAACTGAAGATTAAGCAAAAACACTGATGAAGATATAGTGTCTTAGGGCGATAGAAAAAAAACCAGGAATTGCAAACCAAGTAAAATATCAGAGAGAAACAACTAAGCTGATAGGGGCACATGATGAGACTAAATCAAAATAGATTGACTAAGAAAATGGTTAGATCAAATAGAAGGGTATGGAAGAGAGAAAATTTCTGAGGAAAAACAGCAAAACGTGGAGGAAATTGATTAAGGAGGGGTTCAATTGTCCTAAGTAACCAAAATTTCATAATCACACTCCCATATAAAAGCCATATTAAAATTGTACTTTGGCATGCATTTCTGGACAACTCGCTCTGACCATAGTTTTGCTCCGATCATGGAGTTTTATGTCTCCAAATGACCCTAAGAACATGCTACGGCTCATATGCCTAGTTTTAGCAAAAAGTATAATGTTTCAAGCTGTCTACGATGTGTCAAAGTGACAGATACTGTTTTCTTGCGATATTTTGCGATTCTTTCAAAATTACAATAGAAATAGCAATATTGATAGGCATAACTGCCGTGAGGATTCATTGGGGTCATTTTCAGATATAAAAGTCAAAAATCCGACCAATACAGTGGTCACAGCGAGTTGTCCAAAAAATGAAGCCCGAGTCTTTTCCAATTGGCGTACTAGCAGGAAAAATTGTCGTTCCATCACAACTCTTTACTTCAGGCTAAATTTCCTCGTAAATTGCTCTCATTATTCGAAAATTTCGGAATTCATCAAACAAATTCGTAGAGATTTCTTCAGTGGAATGGGCCAACGTAAACCAGGATCGGTGCGTGCAGGTGAAAGAAAGGTGGCTAAGAAGAACACCAAACTTGGCAGACGTAAGAGGGCTTTGGAGGCCTTCAACGCGATAGAAATCAGGGTCAATATTGAATCGAAAAAAGTTCTTGAACCCCCCCCCCCCTCCCCCCCCCCTAAAGGGAAGCCAGATTCCCAGTTCAATGCCTTAAGGCGAAGAAGAAGCAGAGAAGAAACGTTTCGTATTTTAGGTGAGCTTGGAGCGCATATAAATTACCATTTGGATGTTCCCTCGCATCAGGAGCGAATTAAACTGTTTTCTTTTCGAAACTTATTTACTTGACTGACCAATTTGTAATGTGATTCGAGATCAATCGTTTGACGTTCTAAATCCCAAAAGATGAAACGGAAAGATCCAAGACCATGAGAAGTTACAGCGAACAACATCAAATAAGTGTCGCTTGCAATCCAGCTACTACATTTACCCAATACCACTATATCGTAAAAGGTAATGAATATTACAAGTTTAATTTTTCATAAAACACAATTTTTTACCCCAGCACCATAAGTTTGTAAAATGATCCTTGACAACTGCTGCAGTTATGACTTTATGAGAAATTGCGCTAGACTGATTAGTAATCGATTGCCTTAACATGGTATCGATCATCCCCCTAGGTCGATAAATGCCGAAGCTAGGAATTTTTAAGTGGGGGTACTCGCGAAATTTGTTCCGACTTTTCAAAACTACAATAACATTCAAAAAGTTGACATTTTGCAATGAAATGCGAAAAAATTAATTATCTAGTATTTTTTGGAAAAATTCGAAACCATAAAAATTACGTATTAACGTAAATGAAGAAATTCATGTGCACCCCATTTGTTACTGCCGCTAAGGAAATTGCTTTTCATTGGATAAACGGCGATTATATCCATTTGCAATAGGAGAGCAAAGTGTAGATTGTTCCATATAATAAAATGATTTATAGTATTTACACAAAACGTATGAAATTTATTTATGACCGGTCACGGTCAATCACTGACAGAGAAATGCATTATTAGAGATTTACGATTGCAAAATTAAATAGAAAGTAATTTATGGGGTGATTTTTATATGTACGGATAAAATGAAAATCTCTTTATAAATGTTATTCGAACCTCAATACATAATAAGCACGTGTTATAAATTTGTTCGACCACAGCCACAGATCGTTAGAACTAATTAAAAAAGAAAACTGATCGAGAGACTATTGTATTTCAATAAATTAGACGGCAACGTGAATGAGGAGATATTTGCAATTCTTACGTTATATAGCACGTTGTTCTACACGTTCTCAACTAGAATATCAAGTACTAATAGTGTTTTAAGAATTTTTTTCCGCTTTGCGAACTGTGAGTGGAATTCTGAGTGTTTGTAAATTATTAATATTAATAACTGTAGGGTAGGCCTCGTGAAATAGCTTGAACCACTAAACCAAGGTAGACGACTAATTATGATGCAATTCTCGTTTTATGTTAAGGATCCACTATGACCACATACCGTTAATTGGATCAGATTCTTGTTTATATTGACCTTTCGAAACGTCACACAAGAGAATCTTCCTTTTTCTACCTATCCTTGTGGGTTAGTTTACTTGTTTGGTCTATTGCTATAATTCTCATCGTGGCCCTTTCTAAGGAATATGACCCTTCTACTGGTGAGCGTTGGAAATGTAGGTAAATTGCTGCTGCACGATAAGTACCCTTCTACGTTCTGATGCAAAAACGGGTTGGGTCCATTTCCCCAGCACACCCCACTCCGAATTTCGAAATGAAAATTTGCACGCGAATTGTGCTCGTTTTGTGCTCAATTGTGCCCTTAAAATTTCGTTTTGTGCTTCATCCCTTGCGCAGATATCGCCAAAAGTATGGGCGGTGCTGGGGAAATGCGAGCACACCCCACTTCGAATTTCGAAATGAAAATTTGCACACGAATTGTGCTCGTTTTGTGCTCAATTGTGCCCTTAAAATTTCGTTTTGTGCTTCATCCCTTGCGCAGATATCGCCAAAAGTATGGGCGGTGCTGGGGAAATGCGAGCACACCCCACTTCGAATTTCGAAATGAAAATTTGCACACGAATTGTGCTCGTTTTGTGCTCAATTGTGCCCTTAAAATTTCGTTTTGTGCTTCATCCCTTGCGCAGATATCGCCAAAAGTATGGGCGGTGCTGGGGAAATGCGAGCACACCCCACTTCGAATTTCGAAATGAAAATTTGCACACGAATTGTGCTCGTTTTGTGCTCAATTGTGCCCTTAAAATTTCGTTTTGTGCTTCATCCCTTGCGGAGATATCGCCAAAAGTATGGGCGGTGCTGGGGAAATGCGAGCACCCCCCACTTCGAATTTCGAAATGAAAATTTTCACACGAATTGTGCTCGTTTTGTGCTCAATTGTGCCCTTAAAATTTCGTTTTGTGCTTCATCCCTTGCGTAGATATCGCCAAAAGTATGGGCGGTGCTGGGGAAATGCGAGCACACCCCACTTCGAATTTCGAAATGAAAATTTACACACGAATTGTGCTCGTTTTGTGCTCAATTGTGCCCTTAAAATTTCGTTTTGTGCTTCATCCCTTGCGCAGATATCGCCAAAAGTATGGGCGGTGCTGGGGAAATGCGAGCACACCCCACTTCGAATTTCGAAATGAAAATTTGCACACGAATTGTGCTCGTTTTGTGCTCAATTGTGCCCTTAAAATTTCGTTTTGTGCTTCATCCCTTGCGGAGATATCGCCAAAAGTACGGGCGGTGCTGGGGAAATGCGAGCACACCCCACTTCGAATTTCGAAATGAAAATTTGCACACGAATTGTGCTCGTTTTGTGCTCAATTGTGCCCTTAAAATTTCGTTTTGTGCTTCATCCCTTGCGGAGATATCGCCAAAAGTATGGGCGGTGCTGGGGAAATGCGAGCACCCCCCACTTCGAATTTCGAAATGAAAATTTGCACACGAATTTTGCTCGTTTTGTGCTCAATTGTGCCCTTAAAATTTCGTTTTGTGCTTCATCCCTTGCGGAGATATCGCCAAAAGTATGGGCGGTGCTGGGGAAATGCGAGCACACCCCACTTCAAATTTCGAAGTGAAAATTTGCACACGAATTGTGCTCGTTTTGTGCTCAATTGTGCCCTTAAAATTTCGTTTTGTGCTTCATCCCTTCCAGAAGTATCATGGATAAACTTTGGGCGGTGCTGGGGAAATGCGACCCCAATTTTTAGTATTTACAAAGTAAACCTATTATTTCCTGGAAACCCCAAACGGGGACCTAGCTACGTCCATCTTAAAGTTAAGCAGGACGAAGATAAAACTTGCGACAGAAATGGTCACGGGCCACTGTCGCATGAACAAACACCTGCACAACATGGGACTGACTGAAAGCCCGATCCGATATGCAGGGGTTGTGGTAAGGCAGATGAAACGCCCCATCACGTCATTTGCCAATGTGAGGCATTCATAAAGGCAAAGGAACTCCTACTTGGAAATGAAAAAATTACACAAGAGGAAGTAACGAAGATTCGCCCTACTAAAATCCTGGACTTTGTGAAAGATACAGGTATTCTTGAAGGGTAGACAACACCGGGGAGCACAATAGACCAAAAGGTCGCAGTGCGGGAACCTATTGGGACCACCCCCAGAACTATAATAATAATAATAATAATAAACCTATTATTTTCATTATTTTTTTGTTTGCGGTTTACTGTTGTGTATTTGTCAAGGGTGGCCCAACGAAAAGGTAACAGGCGGGTTTCTCGCTAAAAATTTTTTTTTGAGAAATACAAAAACGCGTCAATTGCTATATCGAAGGGGACAACTTTTGTCATACTTTCAATCTGCAATGATTTCATCTCTTAGCGCTGTGAGAACAAAACTACGTCATTTGAAAGGTCTTTCTTTTCTGAATTCAGTACACTAGTTTTTTTCATTTTTAACAAAAAAAGCTTCTGTAAAAAAAACAATAGATCTTTCCGAGCTTTTTTTAGTTTTTAAATGCATCAAACTCTTTCCTCATTTTCCATGTTTGCAACTTCAACTTTTTTGTTAAAAACAAAAAAACTAAAAAAAACTAGTGCACTGAATTCAGAAAAGAAAGACCTTTCAAATGATATATCACTTACCTCATCATCTCTATCTAAATGATAGGGGTTGTTCTCACAGGGATGAAATCATTTCAGGTTGTAAATAATGAAAAAAGTTGTCCCCCTTAATATAAAAATTGCTATTTTCGAATTTCTCAAAAAAAAAATTTCTACCCAGAAACCCGTCTGTTACCTTTTCGTTGGACCACCCTGTATATTATATTACCTTGTTATTTTTTAGTTTTTTTATTTTATTTTGTGATATTCATGGGAAACGGTCTTCGTTTTGTTTTTATTTTTTTATTTGACTTTAGCTTATTTTGTTTTTCTTCCTTTTTACATGTATTGTTCTGTATATATTGTTCGAGGTTTAGTTTATTATTTTCATTTTATCTCATTTTATTTTATTTGTATACATTTGTGGGGTTTCTGTATATTTATTTTTTTATTCTATTCTATAGGGTGTCCAGAAATGAAGGCGCCAAACGAAAATCCCAGTTAGTAGACATTATTTTACGTCAATTTAACCCAAATTACCTTAGTCCAAAAATGTATGTTAAGCGAGCTGGAGCTCCTTATAGATGGTGTCATGAAGTACTTTTTTTTGTAATATATATTGAAACAGGTGGCTGTCATCTAGAGCACTTACTGTAAAATTTGTTGTTTTTTATATAACTTGATATAAGAGTAATTAGTTAAATAAATTAATAAATTAGTAATTTATTTAAATTTATTTTTCTCGAGAAGGGTGCGTCCTAACGATTTGAAACAAGAGCACATTATTTTTAGAAAAGACCCTAGAGAATTCGAATTTGACACAAAAAATGTCAAAAAAATAAATGTAAAAAAAATACAATCCAAAATGTCTGCGGCCCCTCCCACATGAGACGCTAATGGCCGGAGCAAGGAAGTATTATTTACAGCGACCGATATGTGATCAGAAGGTAAGTCATTGTGCAAAGTTTGGACATCTTCGATCGAAACGTTTTTGAGATATTACAAAAAAAAGTACTTCATGGCACCATCTATAAGGAGCTCTACCTCGCTTAAGAAGCATTTTTGGACTAAGGTAATTTAAGTTAAATCGACATAAAATAATGTCTACTAACTGGGATTTTCGTTTGGCACCTTCATTTCTGGGCACCCTGTATTTATTCTATCTATTTACACTGTAGAGGGATCATTTTTGTTTTTATGGTGGTTTATTTTATATTTTATATTTCATTTTATTATGGTTTTATTTACTAAAGGACTGGTTGTTTTTTTATTTTTTAGAAAATTCCTGTTTATATTTTGTTTTATTGTTAACTTAGAAGATATCTGTTTTTGTTCTGTTTTTGAGATTTCTGTTATTATTATATATTATTATTAAATATTTTCTAATTTTTTATTATTAGTGATATTGTTATTATCATTATTATTATTACGGGGTAGATGCACGGATGATGCCTGGGTAGATCACAAAAAAGCAGGCCTACCGAAGGATAAGGTGCAAATGTCTGGCCAGGATTCCCCCAATATGGATCGTCTCAGTTGGACAAGTGCGAGACACTCACAAAGTATGTGGTGTGCCGTCTCGTCCTTACTAATGTTAAGTACTTGAATTTTAAAAGCTAACATTTTATGAAAAATGAATGCTTAACGCATCTCACCCAAACTTTTAAGAGTCTACTTTAGGGAAAGGTAGGCAATAGAAGTATCAAAGTATGCAGCATAAATGAGTACAAAATACAGGGTAGACCATTTTAAGGGCGAATATCTCGAAAAGGAGATTTTTTTCAAAAAATGTTTCAGGTGAAAGTTTTGTGGCTTTGAGGGGGAAAGATGATGACATTATCAATTTAATTGTAGATGGCGCGACTTAAGAGATTTCATCATGACGGCTATTTTTTTAAATGGGAGTTGATTTTTCTTTCCAAATGAAAGTTGTAGCTGGCAATAAGACGAATACAATGGTTTTTGGTTTTTTGTAATCTAATCATTTTTCACTGAGTTAAGTACGGTGTTCCAAAGTTTATAAATTAAGTAAAAGCACAGGTAAAAGTTTCCACAATTCCACCCCCCTTAGTGTACGTATTTTGTAACTCCACACCACTCTGCATTTCTCTCCCCTCTCTGTGTTGTTCCTATCCGTTATCTGGACCGATTTTGTTTGATAGTCAACCAGGTCCAGGCTGATTGACACGCATTTTCCCTTGCTTAGCATTACCCAGGATGAACGACGTGGACGTGACGGGGTTTTCATCCCTTTGGGGTGCTTGATTAGCGTGAGTCCCCTTGCCTCTTACTATTCGGAGTACTTGAATAGTGCGAGAGGTGCAGAATTACAAAATACGTATACTATGGGGGTGGAAACTTTACTTAATTTATACATTTTGTAACACCGTACCTCACTGAAAAATGATGCGATGAAAAAACACAAAAAACTGTTGTATTTGTCTTATTGCTAGCTACAACTTTCATTTGGAAAGAAAAATCAACTCCCATTTAAAAAAATGGCCGCCATGATGAAATCTCTAAAGTGGCGCCAGCTACAATTAAATTGATAATGTCATCTTCTTTCCCCCTCAAAGCCACAAAACTTTCGTCTGAAACATTTTTTGGAAAAAATTCTCCTTTTCGAGATATTTGCGAGTATCACTTAAAATGGTCTACCCTGTATAGTATATATAAAAGATTGAGACCTGTTTCAATTAGAAATTCCAGATAGAAAGGGCTTCCATTTCGACAACTTCACCCGTAAGTTTCCGTAATATCTATTGAAAGGTGAGAGCACTAATGATGGTAATTTGTGCGCAATGGGGCTGCCATTTCCACTGCCACCCTTAATATCTGTTAGGAGGAAAAGAGCACAAAACGAAATAACGGCACAAAATGAGCACAAATGGTGTGCAAATTTTCATTTCGAAATTCGGAGTGGGGGGTGCTCGCATTTCCCCAGCACCGCCCATACTTTTGGCGATATCTCCGCAAGGGATGCAGCACAAAACGAAATTTTAAGGGCACAATTGAGCACAAAACGAGCACAATTCGTGTGCAAATTTTCATTTCGAAATTCGAAGTGGGGTGTGCTCGCATTTCCCCAGCACCGCCCAAAGTTTATTGATGATATCTCTGGAAGGGGTGAAGCACAAAACGAAATTTTAAGGGCACAATTGAGCACAAAACGAGCACAATTTGTGTGCAAATTTTCATTTCGAAATTCGCAGTGGGGTGTGCTCGCATTTCCCCAGCACCGCCCATACTTTTGGCGATATATCCGCAAGGGATGAAGCACAAAACGAAATTTTAAGGGCACAATTGAGCACAAAACGAGCACAATTCGTGTGCAAATTTTCATTTCGAAATTCGAAGTGGGGTGTGCTCGCATTTCCCCAGCACCGCCCATACTTTTGGCGATATCTCCGCAAGGGATGAAGCACAAAACGAAATTTTAAGGGCACAATTGAGCACAAAACGAGCACAATTTGTGTGCAAATTTTCATTTCGAAATTCGAAGTGGGGTGTGCTCGCATTTCCCCAGCACCGCCCAAAGTTTATTGATGATATCTCTGGAAGGGGTGAAGCACAAAACGAAATTTTAAGGGCACAATTGAGCACAAAACGAGCACAATTTGTGTGCAAATTTTCATTTCGAAATTCGAAGTGGGGTGTGCTCGCATTTCCCCAGCACCGCCCATACTTTTGGCGATATCTCCGCAAGGGATGAAGCACAAAACGAAATTTTAAGGGCACAATTGAGCACAAAACGAGCACAATTCGTGTGCAAATTTTCATTTCGAAATTCGAAGTGGGGTGTGCTCGCATTTCCCCAGCACCGCCCATACATTTGGCGATATCTCCGCAAGGGATGAAGCACAAAACGAAATTTTAAGGGCACAATTGAGCACAAAACGAGCACAATTCGTGTGAAAATTTTCATTTCGAAATTCGAAGTGGGGTGTGCTCGCATTTCCCCAGCACCGCCCAAAGTTTATTGATGATATCTCTGGAAGGGATGAAGCACAAAACGAAATTTTAAGGGCACAATTGAGCACAAAACGAGCACAATTCGTGTGCAAATTTTCATTTCGAAATTCGGAGTGGGGTGTGCTGGGGAAATGGACCCAAACGGGTTTGAAGTTTAACCTCGAGCTTAATGGATAACCGATGTGGCTGTGCATCGAAAAGCACCTAAGTAATGTTCTTGATTCTGCTATTTTGTTGGTTAAAATTAAAAGTTTGGTATTGTGATTTATTCCGCAGCCTAACGACTGTAAATTTTCTTGTTCCGGCAGCTCAAGAATGGGAATAGGAGTTTCGAAAGCTTAAAGTGCCTTAAAAGAATGAATACTTTAAATGACTTTTAAACCTTACAAAGATTTTTAGATGTAGTTGACTAATTACGTATTCTTATATTTTTGTACGTGTTTAGCTAATTAATTTTGTAGGTTACTTTGTTTAGTCTCATATTTACATGCAATTTTACCATTTTAACTTTGTTCTATTTTTGGTTTATCCGATGGGATATTAAAGGCTTAATATTAAAAGGTGAAAATAGAAGCTTCCGATTTTTATATTCAAAAAAACGGAACACTAAAGCACGATTCGTGTCAGCCTTCAAACACTTGAAGTGGATATTTTGAAATGCGAGAAAAGGTTTCCGCCCTAAATCTGAAAGGTATTATTTTAGACGTTATCTTGAAGCTTGAAATGCTTAATTCGACGGCTATTCTATCGTTACTTAAGATTCTTATTTTACTAACTACAATTAAATTAGGTTACAACTAATTTCAGCTGAAGATTAAAACGTGAGTAGTGATTACGGACTTTAAACACTTGTAAACGAAAGATCAATTCTAGCCACTTCATAAGAAAGGTATAAGCATTGAATAAATAAGTTCAACGGTGTAAGCTTAATGCAAAGGGATCCAGTTTTAATAGTTGAACAGAAACAGAGATAGAATAACTAGGTACCACTTAAAATTGAAGACGAACATGAAACTTTTATTCAAATTTTAATCACGGAACCTAAATATCGAACCTCTATTACTGATTCAACTCAAAATTTATATGGCTTAATCCAACTATATTTCTACACCACCATGACAGTAAATAGATGTACCCCGAAAGCAAAAATAAGATAAGCATACAGGGTGTATATTTTAGTGAATCATAATTTATACAGGGGTTGAGCAATAGCACCCACAGACAAATTTTTCAAAGATGGTGGTTTTGGACTCAAAACGTCCAGATTCATCAAAACCTCAAGTTCCATTTTTTTTTTCAATTGCATTACTACTTTCCCTATGTATGCAAGTGTATATACAGGCTGATTCACGTAGCTCGTTGGTTAGAAACTTTTTGACTTCCCACTATCGTAGCCTAAGGGAACACCTACTTGGAAATGAAGATTACACAAGAGGAAGTAACGAAGATTCGCCCTAGTAAAATCCTGGACTTTGCGAAAGATACAGGTATTTTTTAAGGGTAGACAACACCGGGGAGCACAATAGACCAAACGGTCGCAGCGCGGGAACCTATTGGGACCACCCCCAGCCACAATAATAATAATAATCGTAGTCTAATGAAATTTGGTATGAGAATATAATTAACCATTCTGAATCCAACTAAAATATTTTCAAGATGGTGGCACTTCCGGAAATACCGGAAGACGTCACCGGTTATTAGTCCGCCTTGGGTTTGAATACAGTTTAGATTGAATCATCCTGTATGCACGGCAATGTAAAAATAAATAAAAAGCCATTCAACAATTATAAATAATTCGAACAATTATAAAACATTTAATAATATAATATATTTGAACCAACAATTACATAATATGAAGACATAATGGATGGTTCTAACTCACAAAGGGGGTACAGGATAAGTTTTAAATGAAACACTCAACCTCCCCTTTACCAACAAAGGTAAGGGGGAGGTTGAGTGTTTCATTTAAAATTTAATTACATAATACAAATAGATAAAGTTAGAAAACCTAAATTTACCCCTCCTTCTCCCATTCTTCTATTCTCCAGCACTTCCTCCATCCATTTTATACGCTCCCCTCCTTCACTCAACACCCTCCTCTTGTTTTCTTAGCTCAATACCTTCCTCTTCCTCTCCACACAATCTGCTTATTCTCTTACCACAAATACCTATTATTATTCTCTTCATTTCCAGCTCTGAACCACGCCACAATCCTCTTCCTCATTATACTTTGCCCTCCCCTTAGATACCTCGATATTCCTCTAGACACTAATTTCTTATGCTTTTTATTATATCTCCCTCCACTGATTCTCATTCTTCTATCTTGCATTTGCAAATCTTTGTCTCCTTGTTATTTCGTCCGCTATCCTCCATCCCTCTCGCATACCCCCCCCCCCTTTTAAAGTATAGTCTTCTTTCCTCTTATCCATATCTGATCCTCTTTTTCTTTACCTCAATCCAGCAACTTTTCAAGATTCCATTTTCCTCCCTTCTTTCTATCCTTTCTTCGAATGCGATCGCCCTCCTCCCTGCCACAGTTCTGATCTTCTCCAACTTTACCTCCTCCCCTACTACATGCCCTGGGGATTCCCTTTCCAACGCTAAAATCCACTTCAAATGTCCTTTTTAACTGCTCCCTTTCCGCCCACCCCCATATCCCCCCGCCCCCTCAATCCACCTTTCCCCAAAACTCCACACCTGCCCTTGTCCTTATTGTCATATAGTTACATTTGTTTCCGTTCCTTTCGATCTTTCGTGGCACTATACTTTTCCAGAGGGAGGGAGGGGGTGGGTGATGTGCCATTTCAAACTTAAAAGTGTTCTTTATTATTCAGGTATGTAATTAATGTGCAACATTAGGTGATCGAAATATTCTATTTTTATATACTTATACTGACATAACCAAAACAAAATCAGTTTTGCCTGTCACGCCGGAAGTATGTACCTATAATATTTTTATTAATGTTGCAGTCAAGGTGATAAAGATTATTTCAAGTATGAAATTTATTCAATTAAACAGTAATCAGTTGTTTTTTTTTCAAAAAAGGTTTTTGTGATGTACAATGAGGGAAATTTAGCATTAACTGTTCATTTTTGTAAAAATGTGAACTCTCTGTTAATCTCACCTTGACATTTTTTGAAAAATCATACATTCTTTGCGTGTAAATGACCAGCATTCATCGGACTTTTGGCGTATCATAAGAAAAGTCAGAAAATGGTCGGACGTACCACAACGTTGGTTTTTGTTTAGATCCTATTCAACCTATGATGTGGCTTGCTCACTGATGAAGCACGTGCTAACGTATACTAATGACTAATTGCCAATTGGCGATGATTAATCTATATTATGTATCATAGTAACGTATTTATATGTAAAAAGGTATATCATGTAGTAATTAAATATGGTGGTTGAATACGTAGCTTAGTTCAGGCACTAAATGCAGTTTTTGCAACGTTGTTAATTTTAAATAAAACCATTTCTGCACATATGGGTCATGTACTAGAACTAGGGTATATAAAGCGTTTTGTTGAGTAAAAAGAAGCTAAAAATAAAGAAAAAATGGAATTGGATTACGTCACTAAGAATCCAGGTTTCTTCTGCGTAAAGCAGAAGTTTGGCGTAAACCCTAGAATCATAGAATAGAGATTTATGTGGAAAATAACGCCATCGTTGAAAGATCATTCAGCCTTTTTCTGAAGTAAATCAGTATATTGAGCTAAGGTTTGTCTAACATTTTTAGAATTGGACAAGCAGAAACCAAGTATCATAGTCTGGAATCACACATTGTTCTTCTGGATTGTTCCTCTGTTATTTCGCGTTAACTGTGACATTATTAAAGTGATTAGCGACTTCTACTGGTTTTCTGTAAGATGATCCTAACAAAAATAAGTCAATGAAGCAATTGGAATTCTCATAAATTGTTTAACCTGTATTTAAGCAGTGATAATAAATTGTTAACATTAATTCCTGTTGTCCATGGATTAATAAGGGAGTGTTCACAGAACAAAAGCATAATTCAAGTAGGCACTTCATCATTTCGAAACATATTGACCATATGTCATAAATACGATTGAAAAATAATTTATTATCAAATTCCGTGCATATCTTATTAAATTAACATTATCTTATATCATGATTGAACTGTATACTTAACGTTAAAAATAGAATATGAAGTGTAGGTATTAATTTAATAGTACCTACCTATTATAGTGACTTTGGTATATTGGGCTAAAGAAGTGCCGTATTCTAATTAATTTCAAACCTTTTTTTTGTGGATTCCATAGAATAAATAGCTTAAAACGTATTGCAATGATAGTGTTTGTTCACATAGAATTTTAAACTTTTAGCAATAGTGTTATTTGACGGCTTAATATAATCTCACTAGTTGAAGTTCATATTTCTGGTAGTAAGGATTAGCTATAACTGGGATCTTAACTGGAATGGAACTCGCATTCTATGCTGAGCTTTTAAACAATGGTCGTCTATAAATCCTTTCATAAATCTTAATATAATCTAGAAATTAGTTTTGGAGGAATGTGAGCCCGACCTCTATCCTTACATTTTTTAGTTTCCTCCATCACTCGCCTTTCCTCTGCGGATTATTTTTAAAAAACGATTTACGCGTCCCTTTGCGCCTCTTTTTCCATAAAACGGCTAAGTTTAGATTTTATTTCCACAGATTATTTAAAACCCCTTCCCCCCCTTTTCTATAACTGCTCTCACCCTCTAAAGAGTATCTAATCCTATGTCTCATTTTATGTCTCTCTTATATAGGTCTAATTTCAATTTTTAAGAAACTGCTTAAAAAATTTCACCTTATACTGTCTCATTGTCATTCACAAAGTCAATAACAATCCTTAATTAATACAAAATCCTCTCGATCCCACTGCCGATGCCGTTCCGGTGTTGTCCTGCCCACTACATAGGTCAAACAGGCCGTATACCCTTCCCTTCAGAGATCGACCTTTGCCAATCACATCTTGAATTAACGTCATTCTTTTAAAACTGAAAACGTTCACATTTTACATTTTTGCGACAATTATTGTATCATACTTGATCTGTTCGAAATTAAGGAAATTCATAGTCACTATAACCAAAATTCTCATGCTGTCCTTAACGAAATTCTTAACTGAAATAAAAACTTTTTTTACACTTTAACCCCCTTTTCCCATTTTTCAAAAAATTTCACTCTCACAGTTAGATTTTATTTAGTTTATTCTTTCCATATGTCGGCCTAAACACTACATTACACACACACTTTCTTCTTCTCTCCATTTTACTATATATTACGGTAAGGGTACACTCAAATTTGATGTTTTGGATCTGTTTTTTGGTTTGTTTTTTTTAATCGATACTACAATCCTTAATTCTTCGGACGTATTCTTCTTCCCGGGACCATAATATTCAGTTAGTATAGATAAGAAAAACTAGAATAAAATAATAAATTCTAGAAAACGGAAATCGGCTACAACATTGACAACTGCCTAGGCATTACTCCGCTTACTCCAAGTGGTGGTGTTTAATTACCAGTTATTTGATAAGTGTACAGTTGAGGTGTGCAGATCACTACGCATCATGTCATTTTGTGGGCATAAGAGAAGCCGTCGGATCTCGGCTATTTTATTTTCAGGGAAAGTTACATGTAGTTGTACCTGCAAATGTTGTTTATAGTAGGGGAGCCCAAGCGGGGATTTTGCGCGTTACTCGAGCGCGTCGGAAAATCGTATGGTGATTGGGGAATTGTCACAATATTCCTTCATATAATTGTCAGATTATCATTTAGGACGACTATGACATCACGCTGAAGCGTCTGTATAAAAATCTGACGCGCTCGAGTATGTCAAGGTCACGTTTTTTTTACATTTTCAAAAATCGGTCATGTCTTTTGGTCGCGTCCACAAATCGTGAGTCATTTGAATAGGACATTTTTTGAGTTCACTTAACATTCCCTCTGCATATCTGACACGCTCGAATAACTTTTCTTTTTCTATTTACCCCTTTTTACGGCCACCCCCACTAACTAATCGTCAGATTAATATCTCTCGGTTATCAGAAAAACATAGTACGTGTACACTATGAATGTCTGACGCGCTCGAGTATTTCCATGTGATTTTTTTACATTTTTGAAAATTTCTACACGCTCTCCCCTACACAAAAATGGCAAACGTAACAAACTTTTTTTCGTTTTAGGACCTAATCTTCACAATCCAATAGGTCTCCATCGCGCTTTAGTAACTACCGATTTAGCATCCCTGGCTTACCCTACCATTAAACATATTATTTCCTTGTCACATCATCCCAAATAATACTCATGTGAACGTCTACAGCCATCCCTTACGATACAATCTAACATAGGCAGAGGAACTACTTGGTGGTTGTGTCAGTAGTTCATTCAGGATTCTCCCAACATGGATCGTCTTAATTTGACAAGTACGGGACATTCACACAGTATGTGTTGCGCCGTCTCGTCGTCTGTGTACCATCCTCTACAGGTTTACAGTGTCCAGAAAGTATACCTACAAGTAACCGCAGGTTTCCTCTGGACAGCCCTGTACAGAAGATGTGGTAGTTTTTCTCTAATATAAATCGAGGGATGAGTGAGTCAGATCGTCCTTCTAGTATATATTTAGTCGCTTGATCGCCTCGCCCAGAATTCGAGAGTGGCCCACCTCAGTGCCTTTTCTGTTCAACAACCCTTTATTTCTCAGACGCAAGGCTACCAGTATGGTCTGCTCTCTCACGTGGAAATCCAGTGGAGGCAGACCAAGGATGGCTTCCACGACGGCTGTAGGGGTTGTTCGTATTGCGCCCGTGCACGTAAGGCACGCTAGTCTTTGCACATGGTTGAACAGTGCTTTGATGTGGATAGTCTGGTTCTAAGTCACCAGACAATTGCTCAATAACAGAACATGGGTCTTATTACGGCGGTGTACAACCACAGGATAGCCTTTAGAGATGGACCCCAAAGTCTTCAGATTGTGGGGCGACATTGCCAGAACGCCCTGTTTGGTTTCCCCCCTTTAAGATGGGTGCGCTTGCTCCAGTTCAGTTTATTGTCAAGTGTAATACATAGATACTTCACAGACTCTGAAAACTGGAGATGTTTTCGGCCGTTTTTCCTTTGTTTATTAAAAATCGATTTTCTCAAAATCTGCTCCAAGCTTTTTTTTATTTTTTGAAATCTTATACATATAGATATACTTCATGAAAAACTATTGACACTACATTTCTTTCTTTATTTCCCATAGGGGAAGGGAGGTGAATGTTTGAAGTTGAAAACTTTAAAAATTCATAACTTTTTTTGCTAACATAGATGAAGAAATAAAATTGTACAGTGAAGTGGAGGACATACAACTCATTTAATCGAGTATAATAAGTGTACCAATTTACTTCCGGCCTAGTTTACTGTATATTGTCACGAAAGCACATTTACTGATTGTCCTATCAAAGGCACAACTTCTGTGAATGTTTACAGTCAGAGCCCTTGAGTGCCGTTTAAATGAAACGTCCAGAGAAAGATAGAATCAGTAGCAACAAATCGGTGTCCTAGGGGAAGGCCCTCGCGCGTGATTGTGTATATGAACCACTGAAATATAAGATTTCAGTGATATGAACTGAAATCAGAGCGGTTTATGAGATTTTTCCCGCGAATATCTTGTATAAAGTGTTTTCATACTGCTTGTCTGTTTCAGAGTAGAAATTGAACAGTACTGAAACAAGGATACCTAAACCATTGACTAAAGAGTTTCTTCAATCAACGCCTAAACGTAGTCCTTTACACATTGCATCCTTGGATATATACCACAAGTGTACCGCATATTTACAAATATTTCTGGCACATTTTTTTCTATAAACAATGAAACTATTGATCTATACATTTATTCAGGTGTGAAAACGTCAAACGGTTACTGAACCTTGTCTATTAATAAGCCCATTGTGAAATATTAGACACATAAAGAGATTTCTACGACTATTTCTTGCACCCACGTTATATTAAGAACTTTTTTCGCAAATTAACCTATATTTTTAAAAGCAGACATCGTCAACTTTCTTTTTACTTTATTATTCTCATAGCTTTCGGGTCATCTAATATCACTTTCTACCTTAACTATTCATTGAATGGAGTCTTCAAAATCACGGTCAAATTTATATATAGTATATTATACCTACATAATTATAATAAAAATCCTTAATTTACATTAGAAATCGTGTACGTACCTTTAGTTTTTTTTGCAGTTTGACAGCAATTATAACTGAAGAATGTCGTTTAACATGGTAATAATTGTGCTATGGTTTAATTAATGTACATAATTTGATTGCAACCTTGTAGAAAATTTTAAAAGGGAAAAAATGCATGCAGTGAGTTCGAGATGAATTGGTTTAAAGTGGTCCAATATTTGTATGTGGGGACAATAATAGTAAACGAAAACAATTATTTACTTGTATTACTAAATTGATAGTGCTAAATCGCACGTCATAATAAGATAAATGGAAAATAATGGGAAGCATCAAATGATGAAAATTAGGTAGACTGTACTCTTGTAGAGTGTACGGCAATAAATAAAGCACCTCCATAACAAATTCTATTCTTAGATACCATGTCATGTGTCCCTACATAAGTATTTATTGTCATCAATATAACAATCAATTTAATACTATTAGCGAAATTATAATAGCCTGTTTAGAATGTTTGGTATAAGTAATTAAAAATTCACATTGTATGACTAGTTAGTTATAAATAGAAAAACGCAAATAACGTAATATTTATTAACCTTAGGCATTATTAAATAATGCCATCATTCATTTCTCAGTGTATTTTAATTATAATAACCATTAACTCGCATTGAAACCGCAAGCAATACGAATCTTCTTCTGGCTTCTGGGAAAACCAAAAAAGTTTTGTTTTCAAACATTTTCTAATGCTTAGTATTTGTTTGGATATTGCCTCACAATCAACATTTTATAAATCGTATTTATAATGGGAAAAACTGACCGCCTTGAATATTATAATACCGATAGGTTATTCTGTTGAATCGTAGGTATGCAAATTAGTTAACAATCAAAAATAAAAAAATAAGTTATTTGTTTGTGCAAGTTTTTTCCTTGCTATTATGTCCAACCTTGTAACACCAAATGTAAATATACCGTTTATATTTTTGCATGTGCGAATGGGAAAATGTGTTAGTTTCCTTTGTTGTTGTTTAAAGTGTTTTACCATCTATTCATGGTATATCCTTCAAATATGGAAAAGATCCTCCACAACATAATTTATTAAAAGATGAACGATGCTATAGATCAACGGCTATAGTAAGCTTCCAGTTTCGGCCTAGTTGGTGTAACATCATTATTTTTTAATATATTTTTATTACATTTAGAATTGCACCTTGCATCAAACTTTAAATCCATTCATAACCAATTATATATGACGCTAATAATTGGGACAAACCGTGGAGAACAAAGTAAAAGAATAACTACTGAAAGGAACTTAATAAAATAAAACTCCCAACCTGCCCCTTAATTATTAAGTTATCTACAACCCCCTTTGTAAGTCATGGACTACACTATGAACACTATTAAATAATTAAGGGGCAGGTTGGGAGTTTTATTTTATTAAGTTATCTACAACCCCCTTTGTAAGTCATGGACTACACTATGAATACTGAAAGGAAACCAGGCATACGGCAGAAATAAAACTCTGTTAAAAAGTAAACCAACAGAAAAAATAAAATCCGAGATCTATAAGACCTTGACACGACCCATTATAGTACCTATGCGATGAAAACAATTGCAATAAGCAAAAAAGAAGACCGAAAAATTATTGAACGGAAAATTATTAGAACAATATTAGGAGCAAACATAACAAGAGATGGCGAGATAAGATTGAAAAAGAACAAGGAAATGGAAGAACTTGGAGGAGAAAATATTGTCAGATGTATAAAAACGCAGAGATTAAGATGGGCTGAACATATATGGAGAAGAAAACCTAGGAAAGTAATAGGGAGGATTACCCTTTGTACCAAGGAAACAAGGAAGACCAAGGAAAAGATAGAGAGACGCACTGGTAGAGGACATAAGGACATTGGGAATAGAAGACTGGAGGTCAAAATGCTGGAATAGAAAAGAATGGAAGAGGATAGCAGAGATCTCCAGGACCAACAATAAACTGTGAAAGAACTCAAGAACTAGAGGATTGAATAGGGATTGATCCACCTCAATAAATGGATTGAAAACTCCCTCGCGTTAGCCATAATTTTAAGAATTGCACGGCTCAATGATGATGACACGTTCGATTATGTATGGAAAAGTTTAGCAAAGGGTAAATTTTTTATCCATATTATGAGAAGAGTAAGTCTTTTTATCGGACACGCCTGTTTTGGGACACTTAGACAAGTTTCTTAAAAAAACGCTCGGACACGTCGATTTTTTATTTTTGGGGGACAACTTTTGATGTCAAATTTGACTTTGTCAGGTCAACCCCCTAGCCGCAGCAACCCCAAACTCAAGAATTTAAATAGGGAAAAGGAGTCGAGCGACCCCTCATTTGAAGCGTATTTTAATTCTCTATTCGACAGTACAAATAAAAATTAGTTTTGTTCAATTTTTTTTTCGCCCCGATGGAAAGCACCCCCCAGATTAACTAAGGTGGGGGTGTTGTTTAGGAAAAATCCTGAAACACACCACCTTTGACCTTTTGAACGGCACATTTCAGGATTTTTACTAAACAACACCCTCACCTTAGTTAATCTAGAGGGTGCTCTTCATGGGGTTGGAAGAAAATTGAATAAAACTAATTTCGGTCATACTGTCGAATAGAGAATTAAAAGACGCTTCAAATGAGGGGTCGCTCGACACCCTTTCCCTATTTAAATTCTTGAGTTAGGGGTTGCTGGGGTTAGGGGGTTGACCTGACAAAGTCAAATTTGACATCAAAAGTTGTCCCCCAAAAATAAAAAATCGACGTGTCCGAGCGTTTTTTTAAGAAACTTGTCTAAGTGTCCCAACACAGGCTTTAATCTCGTGTCTACTTTAATGCATGAGATTAAAGTATATCTACTTTAATGCGAATTTATTACGGGCCGACAGGACACCCGTTCATTCGTAATTATTATCATTATGATGATTATAAAATAAGGCATTTTTATGTATAGACTCATCATGTCATCATTCGCAATCGTTTGTATAAAGGCTGTTGATTAGAATCATTTTTGGTAGGTATTTCTGTAAATTTCCCTAAACTGTGATTATATCCCATTAAAAGTTTATAATTTTGCACGAAGAGCATGTTCAGAGCCAATGTGTGTTTCATTACAAAAAACGTGCCAAAAAATTCTTGAATTGGAAATAGTTGCGTTTGTAGCAACGTAACTGGATCTTGTGACATAACACTATATTTTAATTCCTATCAATATTTTGTGTTAACACTATTTGGACATTTTCTCCACAGACTTACCAGGATTAGATGAATAGTGAACTGATTCGTTGACAAGACTAACCAGTCTAGCGACAAATTCCACACTGATACAGGGAAAATGGAAGAGTGTATTAATCAGGCTAAGGATGATACTACAATAAACAGATACCCTGCTGCATCGTTTCGGTATGCCCGCAAAATTGTTCGGAGAAAATGTACTAGAAAACAAGATAATAATGAAACAGCTGAGATTTAATATTCTTTTGGGGTTTCAAAGACGTTAAAAAGGGAAAACTGTCCTTTCGACGTTTCATTTTGAATGCATCAACCCACTCATGGTCCACCCTTTTTTCCGAGTAAAACAGGAAACCCTTTACAGGCTTCCCCGCTCGGCTCTATAGCCATCTAGGTGAGGTTTACCCAAGGTTTACCCACTAAAACCCTTTCCTCTCTCTATGCAAGTGATACGGTCGGGCATCACCCGCGGTCATTTTTCGCAACCGTGAAAGCCCGATGGCAGGTGTTCGCCACCCGGATGTTAGCCTAGTTCCTGTCCCCTCACATTTATCTACTCTCAGCTTCTCTTGTTCGATAAATCGTCTCTATAACGTGCGTCCACTCATCTTCCCCGCTGCACATCAGCCCAGAGATGTTCTTGGGGACTATGTCGCACCCCACCCTGGTGCCGGCTTTTCTGCGCTCCGCCCTCCACCTTCCGCACACAAAGACGACATGCCTTTTATCGTCCTCCAGCCCGCAGACGATACACCTATGGTCGTCTCTTCTCCCTATTCTGTGGAGGTATCCGCCGTTCTCGCCACGAAGAATCATAAACTGAGTAATGTGATAGTTCACCTCTCCATATCTTCTGCAGTTCCACTTTGTAATACCGAATCAGTACCTTATTAGTCCATGAATCTCGTTCATGCTATTTTGTGCCACTTCAGGGCCCTGGGCAGGGGGAATCCCTGCAATCACCAACACATCCTTGAGGGCCACCGCACGGTAGGCGGATGCGATCTGATTGCGATGAGCCTTTGTACCCTGTCTAGTAGACTCCGCACCGTTCCCTATCTAAGAACAGAATCCCATATCTCTGCCCCATAGGTCCAGATGGATATTACCGAAGCTGCTGTTGCTCACCTTTATTTGGCATCAGCCGAATGCCTTTTATAGCCCGTTCTGATGCATACCTGACATGTTGGATGTAGGTGGCGTTTTCGTCAACCACTACCCCAAGCACTTTGATGCTCTTGTTAACCTCTATCCTTTGTCCAAGTATTTGCAAGTTGATTAACTCGATCACCCTCCTTCTCGTTAGCATCGTCTGCGATGCCGATTACGGTAACTCTCTCCGGGTTCGGCAAGGAGAGTACTCAATCGCACATGATATTCCACACCCCGGCACTAGTTTTAAATACAAAACTCTGCCCATCCGCCCATCTCTCAGATAGTTACTCAGGTACTCCCAGCTGTTCAATTGAACTAATAATTTCCCTTCTGCTCGCTTCATTAAACGCGTTCTTCACATTTACTGCCACCAGAGAGCAGTACTCGCGTGTCCAAGTCCCTACGTTCATATCTTGTCTCTCTTTGTCTTTAGCGGCAAGCTCGTTCAATGTGGATCTCCCTTTACGGAACCCGAATTGTCTAGATGACAGCTTGCCGTCGGTCATCTCGACAAGCCTCGCCTTCAACACCTTCTCCATGATTTTACGCGCAAAATTAATTAGACGTATTGGTCTGTAACCCGTCTTCCTCTTGGGTATCAGTACCAGCCTGCTTTCCGTCCACTCACGAGGAAGGGGTCCTTCCACTGCTGATGCTTTGATTAATAATTTGAACCCACATCTCGAATCTTTCCCTCACTAACCTTTTAACTAGTGTCGCCGGGACATTATCAGGCCCCGGGGCCTTGTTCACTGGCAGTTCATCCGCTGCGCTTCGTTACCCTCCTAAGCACCACCTCACTACGGTCCCGCGGTAAAATATCCGCATGCACTGGGAAGAGTTTATTCACTGTCTCGCCCACTTTATCTATGTATGGTCATCGCCGTGGCATTTCTTCTTTTGCCTATCCTTTTGGTGACAATTTGGTATGCCTGTCCCCAGGTATCCGTTTCAACAAGTTCACATAGCTCTCTCCACTTTCTCTCCTTGCTGTATTTGATCAAAGACAGCCTAAGTTTTTATACAATCACCTTTAGTTAGGCTTACCTTAAGATTTACTGTTGTGAACTACGATACCATACCTAAAAGAGCAAGCAAACGTACCTTTAGTAAAATAATTAATACAAATTAATGAGTTATTCCTTATAATGAAAGTCAATTATGTTTCTTTCAACTATCAAAGTGTAACATTCTCAGTCGTACTGTAGTAAACAAGACAAGAATAACGTAGAATAATGGTTCCCAAAGATTCGATATCTGGGAGAACTTTTAAATAATTCTAAATACAATTTTAAAAGGTAAGGATTGCAACAGGAATTTTAAGACATTATTATATTCAAACTTGTCTTTAATACATATTTCACCTTCAAACTATTTGTAGCGCTTATAAATTCCTGTCCAAAATTCTTGGAAAGTTAATCAGAAAGGTTGGCACTTTCTTAAGGTTAAAAACACGCCAAGTATTTAAGTAATTCACTTATCTTATTTTGGAACAAACTTGTTATTTTTATCAGTATAATTAAATATTTATTCATTTTAATGCTTAATGAGACCAATTTCAACTTAAACATATACCACCCCTGATAGAATCGAAAAAGAAAACTTGGACGCGTTGTGCAGGGTTATACACGGCTTTTTGTGTACTTACCTTGAGTTAGGAGAGGAGCACACACATACGCTCTGAACGAATATATAAAGACTTCATCTTCGCAACTATGTATATAAATTATACTATCAAGGTCAAGACAGAACTAGTTTGGCTGTCAATGGGTCACGCGATACCCTTCGGATCTATCATTTTCAATCAGGCTGGCCACGCTTCTCTCCTACGCTCGACGATCCTGACATACGTTCACCCTGGTTCTAGTAAACAAAAGCAAATCTTGGTTTTTTAATTATTACTATTCAGACCAGTGCAACCCAATTCAAAGGGTGGTTAATCAAATTGATCTAGATACGCTTGAGAAATGGGGCAGTAACTACCACTGGTGTAATAAAATCGGAGAGATTGTTGATCATACTTGATGCATATCACGACCCTGGTGTAACACATTCAGACGGATTGTTTAGCCTACGTTGAGTTGTTGCAATAATGTTGTAGAGATTGACAGTATTTACTCAACCCCCATTTTTTATTACTGTACATATTCGAAATACTTTATGTTTTTTAGACCCTCACAAGGAACTCTAATCCTTGTGGTATGGATCTCTTCTTTCATTCGATAACTACTTCTATTGCTCAAAACGGTTCTCTAAACTCAAGACTAAATCACCCCCTTCAAAAAATCCCACTACACACATTTTCTGATTGAAGTCATTGTCTTCCCTTGTTGTAAGTTATGTAACTGTTTTACTGTTCCAATTATTTTTGATAGAATCAATAGTTGATAGTGCGCCTAATTTGTTTGCTCCACCGGCTATTGAAAACATCGGTTGCCCCAAAACAAAATGAAGGCTCTTGTGTAACAATTGGCACTCACTTCTTCAGCAATGGCCGATTGTAAAATTAACACAGTAAAGCTAAAGATAACGTGATATAATGCACTTTGATCGAGGCAATGAAGGTAGGTAAGTAACGAAATTTAGCAAAACTGACGTTCACCTTAAGAAGGACATCAGTTAACTTTTACATTGAAATATGATCTCATCTCACATACACGTATAGGAAACTTTATGTGAGACTAATTGAGAATTAAATTCGTCGAAAAATGTAGAACTCGGCGCAAAAATTAATAACAAACTTAGCCATTGACATAATTGCCCTCATTCTAAAATTAAGCATGAACCACAAACATAACCTGTACTCCTTCAATTGTAACATCTTCCCGTTATATTCGTTTTAGAGAATGTCTACGAAACGTGTAAATGTTTAAAAAGATGTTAATTGTCAAGAAAAAGTTCTCAATAATTTGTTTATCTTCTAAATAAACAAGGTCACTGTCATTTCTTTAAAAAAATCGCTTACATAACTCACAACAAATACAAATGGATTCATATTTAACATAGATAATTGGTAGTTAATTTCAATAAATGTACACGCGAGGACGCTAAATTAATAATAGTTTTAGCGAGTTGTAGTAGGAGCAATCATTAACCTTTTGATCAAACTTGATCTATTCGAACGTATTTCGGTCTAAGACGCAAATTTGAGAATTTCCTACTAACTGGTTCCTATTAAAATGAAAAAAAAAATCGATCTTTGTTTTGTTCCTTTGAACACTACTAGTATATTTTTTTGTGAACATTATTTTTCCGTGATATATGATGAGCACTATTGATGTAATACGCACTACTGATAGAAAGGTTTTCAGTGCTAGTGGTGGAAGAGGTAGAAATAATGAGAGATGGGGGGGGGGAGAAAGTGATCGTAAGCAGGGATATCGACGTAGAGAAGCCGGAGAGGAGAACGAAGATATGAGAGACGATATACAATGAGGAGTATGATAGAATAAAGACAGAGATAGTTAGAGGGCCGAAAGAACAAAGCAATAAAAAAGATGATCGCAAGGTTCAGGTGTGGAAACGAGGAGTGGGGAAACAGGTATTGCATGGGAGATGAAGAAAGGAAATGTAGGCTATGTGGCGAGGGATGAGGAGACCTTAGACCACATGCTGGGGGTAATGCAGAGAACTGAGAGAAGAAGACAAAGAGGGATATCAAGTGCTGGCGAAGCACTGAGAAGGCTAGAATGGATGGAAGAAGTACGGAGAAGAAGAGAAAAGGTAATGTGGACGGAGACAAAATTAATGGTGCCTTATTCCCCCTTTCACTTGGTTTCTATTATTTTTCTTACACAGCTCTTGAAAGTCTTCTTCCACATTTTTTACATGATATGTGTAATTATTCTGTCAACTCTGCTTTTTTTTTTGTTGCTGTAGAAGTTTTGTTCTAATTTTGAAAAGAACTTGTTCTAATTTCCTGCTAAGTATATTATATTTCTTCCTTTCAAATTTGTGTTATTCTTCTACTGTCTATATCGCAGTTATGTTCGCGTTTCGTTTGTCTAGCTAATTTTTTATTTCTGATGTAAACTAATATGATTTTTTAATTTCCCTGCTGTCTTTCTCACGTTCTTTCTTATTTTTCTCCAATTTTCACCGATTGTATTGCATCAATGTCCAGGTGTTTTATTTTCTTCTATTATGTTTTCCAGACGTTTGTTTTACAATCATTTAGTTGTTCGCGCCCACTATTATTAGCTATTTCTATTTTTTATAAGATTGATCGTTGTTTATGTTTGTTTAGGTTACTACTTCCAATTTTAAATTTTATGGCAACTATCCTTTCTATCCCCTTTTTTATCATGCAAAGAGTTTTACAAGGGCACGGTGCTGGTTTCACCCTTAACCCCCTTCCTTTGTCTTGGTAATCCACTCAGCGGATTGTGCATGAGAAATTTCTATAATTTATGAAGTACCTACCTTCCTTTTGTACTACTGTCCGTTCATTTATCCCTGTGCACGATCACTCTTTTTAGAAACGGCCAATAATTTCCAAATTTGGTATGCGGGTTCGTTAAATACTTTATCCACATATGTACCTGTATACTCGTTCAGGCCCATAACTCTATAGCTTATGGTCCTTAGATGTACAATTATTCAGTGGCACAGGTCAAAATTTATAGAGCAAAATTTACCAAAATGTTGTTATTGTATGTATGACTCAGCACGTCAGGTCTGTAGGCCCATAGCTTGAATCCTCTTCGTCCACTCTTTTCTATCTTTGGCAGTGGTTTCCCAATAGGTTAAGCCCATTTCTAGCAGGCCCTGTTTTATTTTCTGGTTCCAACTACGCTTGGGTCTCCCTCCCTTTCTTCTTCCTTCTGGTTCTGTATTTAGAATCGTTCTTATTAATCCCTCCTCTTCTGCTCTCATTACGTGTCCAAGCCATCCCAGTCTGTTTTGTTTAACCGTTGCTACTATATTTGGGGCTTGGTAGATATTCATTAGTTCATTGTTTGTGCGTCTCTTCCATGTGCCATCTGCCTCCTTAATTCCTTCGTAGATCTTCCTCAAAATTTTTCGTTCCCAGACCAACAGCTTATTGATGCTTTCTTTCGTTAAAGTTCACGTCTCACTCCCGAAAGTCACTACAGGTTTCACTACCGTTCTATATACTTTCACTTTCAGGGATCTTAAGACCTTTTTATTGCATAGTACTTTTTGTAACGCTCCTACCCTTCTTGAACAAGCTGCTATCCTTCTTTCAATTTCACTACTCACGTTTCCGTCGCAGGAAATCTCCGCACTATTCGCCGCCACAAACTCATATGTTTTGTCTAGCCTCACATTTTCAACCAACTTCAAAAAGTTGGTTACTAAGTTCGTCCGGATATCTTTATGTCTGTGCGTTGCACGATGTTACAGGGTTTAGAAAGCTGGAAGTGGTGTCATCTTATAGGAAATTCTTTTCTGATTCCAAATCTCTGGAGGTTTAGTTAAAATCAAAATTTCGATGTTAAGAAATGAGTAATTTTTTTTGTTTTTTTTTTAGGTAATTTAAGATATAATTATAATTATATAATACAAGGTGCCCAAAAAGTATCCAAACACTTGAAATATAATCCTCGCCCCTCTGGGGGTGGGGGTGAGTTTTGATAAAGTCTTGAAGTTGGTTGAAATTATAATTCTATAAGAGTTGGTACCTTTTGAACTTGTTTATTTTTAAGGGTTCCTTTTTTTCCCTCGTTTTTCCTAATAGGTATTGTATAATTATACTGACTTTTTTTCGTTAATAACTCTATTCCAACTTTACTTCCTTGTGCCTCTAGTTTTTTCATTAAACATTTCAGTTCTTCGTTAGTTCTGGCAATCAGGACAGTTATATCATCGGCGTAAGCCATTATACCATGTGTCCCAATTTCGATGCTCACCATTGGTATCTCGGGTTATTATTATGTACTTCGATTGTTATCGATACTCAGGCCAAGCCTGGTTAACTAATCGCACGGATCGAAATCAAGTAACGATTAGTCCTACTAATACATATATCTATACAATATAAATTTGAAGTTGCTGTTAAAAAGTGAACATACTAAATACTATACACATATTATGTTCATTAAATTAAATGACGTTGATAAAACCAACGCTGATCACATTTTAGATAATGTATTTGTTTGAGAAGCCTCGGTGTATTTGATCCCAATTTGTAAAAGCCACGTCCCGTCGACCCTCTTTCCGCGAAGGCATTAACATGAACGCAGCGTCGCGCATCAATAACAAAAAGAGACCCTATATTCCTAGGCTTCTCCGTTGGCGTCACTTATTCGTGACTTAGTGACTTTTTATAGAAAAGAAAAAAAAATGAACATAATATGTATGTTTTGAAAAAGTGTTATGATTATTGTGTAAGCGTTTTTTGTTGTTTAGCTCGACGCATAGGTTGCACTCGAGTGGGTAATGTGTTGTTTGTGTTTTGTGTTAATTGCGAATTCTGATACTGTGAGTATATTGTGTGTTTACGTTTGAGTGCATGAGAACGAGTCAGAGGTGTTACATGAGTGATTGTTGAAGTGTTGTGTGTTGGTAATGGACTTTCTATAATGTTATGTTGTGTATGCAACAGAGCTTCAATTTGTGAAGGGAGGATTGAGTGTTGTGTTTCATTTTATGTTTGAATGGTATTAGTTGAAAGTGTGTGATGTGGTTCTGAGTGATGTGCGGTATCTTCCGTTATGTTTAGAAATTTTCTAACTATGTGACAAGTGTTGATAATGACTGCCTTTTGTAATTGTATGTATATGTTCTTATCTAACCCTAAAATGTGCAAACTGTGATGTATTGTTTTTGGTATAACTCCGGTTGCACTAAGAACAATGGGTACTGTAAGAGCAGTTCCCATTCTCCATTGCGCTTTAAGTTCCTGAGCTATATCAGTGTATTTCCGATGTTTCTCTGCGTGTGTATTGGCTAAATTGTTTGTGTTGGGAACGGCAATATCTATTATGTATATGATTTTTTGTGTTTTATCTATAAGTGTTATATCTGGCCTATTGTTATATACAGCTTTATCTGTGAGTAGTGTCCTATCCCAATATAGTTTGTGTGTGGTGTTTTCAAGTACAACTTGCGGTGTATATTTGTAATAGGGTGTGTTATCAGTAGAAAGGTTATGTTTTGTGGCGAGTTTTTGGTGTATTATCTTAGCTACCTGATCGTGTCTGTGTTTGTATTCTGTTTGTGCTAGACGTGTACATGCTGATATAATGTGTTGTATTGTTTCTGGTCTTTGCGAACATTGTCTACAAAGATCATGTGTAATAGGGTGGAGCGAAAGTATAGGTGTAAATATTTTTTTCAAAATTTATTTGGTCCTATATGCGGAAAAGTGGTCTCATATACAGTGGATTGTTTTAGTAAAATTTCAGTTTTTTCTGATAATAGTTAGCGGTGCCCCAGAGACCATGAATAATTTTTAATTTCGGAAAATGTATATCAAATTATAAATAAATAAATTTATTTGGTCCTATATGCGGAAAAGTGGTCTCATATACAGTGGATTGTTTTAGTAAAATTTCAGTTTTTTCTGATAATAGTTAGCGGTGCCCCAGAGACCATGAATAATTTTTAATTTCGGAAAATGTATATCAAGGATAATAATAATATTGCATTGATATAAAAATAATGAAAAAATTGAAAGAGAATGCATTTATTAAAAGAAAACTTACAAAACATACATTTTGTTCTATGAAATAAATCAAAAAACTTACAAAGTTTTGAAAAACTCGGATTTCGTATTGAATTTAGGCATTGCGGTGCGAGATGAGATTCGTGCTCTAATAAAACCATCTCTTGCTTCGGCACCACACACTAAGGATGATGCTTCCGTTACCAATTTAATACAACGTTCCACAGCTTGGGTATGGCAAGGGAATTTTAAAATCTCTATTTCTTCTGGAACCTTTGCAATCATGCTTTTCAACAGCTGATCAGAAAAGTGTTTGGTAATTGGCGGCTCAGTTATACTGAAACTGATAGTGTGTTTGTTATGCCATTCTATCAGTTCTGTGTAATTAGTAGCATTAAAATTAATGTCAGGTATTTTAAACTGTCGGAGAGTGACAGATGTTTGAGACCGACATTTCAAAATGCGCCTTAAAGCGAGTTCTCGAATATGTAACCTGGTATCGCCAAGCATTGCCAGCAGCAAGTTTTCATGATGCGCAAAATATCCATTAGTTTGAATTGTTCTATCAACAATTGTTCTCAAATTATGTGGCAAAAATCTTGAGCGTCTGATTGTGTTATACAAATGAAGAGGCCCATATTTACACGATGACTGTACTTTAATGTCAAACCAAGTGGGAATATAAACTTTTTGAGTATATTCAGCTAAATGCACGAAGTTTTCTGATGGATTACTTGTGGCCACATATAAACGCAAAATTCGATTAGCCGTAGTTAACCACCGCGAATGAGCTATTTTACCAGGTTGTCGGTTAGCTAAACCGCTTAGAACTTTTCCAGATGAAACAGCAATACTAATTTCAAGCATATATTTCTGATCGCTACTCAAAATACTAGGGTCAATATTTGGCAATTCATTAGTAATCTTCTGAAAATTTACTACAGGCAGTTGTTCACAAAACTGCAATTTTTTTCCAATGTCTCCCGAAAATGCGGAAGGTCCTGTTGTTTTGCCAATTAAATGTTGTATTAAATGCCTTAGCGGAAGCTCATTGGCATGTAATAAGCAAATGAACCATTGCAGTGGTCTGTTCAAGTGGACTTCTAAACGACGAATTACTCCGTTATGGATACCAGTATTAACTGCCGTACCATCGCAGCCTACAGCAACCAAATCTAATAAATTTGTGTTTGTTTGCAAAAAAGATAGAAGACTTTGTTCAATAGTTTCGGCAGTTCCGGATGGTACCGCCAAGTGCCCAAAATATTTTGATCCTGGTTCAGATAGCAGTACAATGTGTTCTTCTACTACTGTTTTCTTGTAGTATTTGTTGCCTCTCTTTTCTTGGAAAAGTGTGCTGTCTTTGCGACCGTCAAAATAGATTGCTTTTAGAGGTTTACTTATGGTCTCTGGTTTTTTACACTCGTTGTCTCTGTTTTTCTTTCTTTCTCTTCTTACTTTGCTTCTGTCTATTATTTTTTCAGTTCTATCTTCGTTGATTAAGCCCAAATCTTTCAGCACTGCACTGACAATAGTAGCAGCCGATCTGTCAGAAACGCCCGTACGATCGCAAGCTTGAGCTAAGCTAGGCAGTTTTACACGCATTTGATTTGTATTTTGGAGCGAATCACAACGATTCGCTTCAATGCGACTGTTGTTCATTTCCACTTCACCTGAACTGTTTTTGTCTGAACTTTCATTACCTGAACCTTCGTCAATAAAGCCTTTTGATGTTGAAGGCTTTGGGAACAGGTGACATTCATTCAGGTCAGACGATCTTGCTGCAGTAGTGGTCTCAGTCGCTTTTCTGTATGCAGCACGTTCAATTCTTTTTGTTGTTGCCCGATCAACAGACCCAATTACCATTTTTCGCTCACTTCTTTGGTCACTTAAAAAAGTTCGTTCTCTCACTGGAACTTTTATTTTGCAGCTACATAAAGAAATATTCTTACATTTGCACAAGGAAATGTCAAAAAGTTTGTTTTCATAAACATTTTTAAAGTTGTTCAGTTTTGAATTCAGGTGATCTGTTTTGCGATTTTTGATAGGTTTTTTGACATTTCTATATTTTTTGTGGAACTCCTTTATCAAATGCAAAATTTGTTGATCTGACACGATAGGAATAGAGGACTTCGACCAAATCACTTTAATTTCGGTTAGTAAAATTGAGGAAATGTTTGTTATTGTTGGCTCTGCTTTGTTTGCTGACGAATCTAGCAACATTTGCCTAATAAATAAATAATTTCGCATAATGTCGGCATAAGTAGGAAGCAAATTGTCCATAAATGTACGAGGAGCTCCAAATATAGGACACTTGACCACATTTCTAGTTTTTGGCATTTTTATTTAATTATTAGCACAAAACACCAACAATAAATAATAACTGTACACCACTGTTCAGAAAAATTTTCAAGATAGTCGATCCCGAAACGTCAATTTTAAAGTTAACAGCGATATAAACACGTACGAACTCTATTGAATACTAAACGGATACCAAAACAAACGGCCGGCGCATATAGTACTAATGAACGCGTGGCGTGATTTTCAAAGTGGTGGGGGCACCGCTAAATCATGTCCGATCGAGTTCATTTTTTTTTTGGTGCAATATCTTATAGCTAGACCACTTTTCCGCGTATAGGCTTAATCAAATTTAAATGTAAGGTTTTTCGCTCCACCCTAATGTGTAATTGTCCTATCTTTAATTATGTGTTTTCTGTAATTTCGTGTGTAAATGACCTGATCTTGTATGGCAAACATGAAACCCTCTGACTCTGGGAAAATATCACATTTGGTTAACCAAGCATGCGTTGCTATAATATCAACACAGTCTTCGTTAATCTCCTGTGGATATCGTCCATGTAAATTCTTTTGTGTCCAAGTTTGTATGTTATGTGTGATGTACGTATCTCTACTCATTGGTGGTGTGATGTTTCTATTACTCATATTTAAGGGTGTGTAATATTTGTCTGCAAGTGTGACTGTTTTGTGTAGCGCTGAAATGTGTGATTTGTTATAAAAGTATTCTCGTAGTTTGTGTATTTGTGTTTGGTGTAACAGGGCTATGTCTGTTAAGCCTCTACCTCCTCGTGAACGAGGAAGGTATAGTCTTACTGTTGAGGCGTGTGGATGATGTATTCGGTATTTAGTGAGTAATGTACGTGTGTTTCGCTGTACCTGTTCTAAATCTGTATTGGTCCACTTTATTATTCCAAAGGAATAAGTAAGGGCCGGTGTAACGTATGTGTTAATAGCTTTGACAGTGTTTCTACCGTGTAGTTGTGTTTTAAGTATACTGCGTAATCTGTGTAAATATTGTGTGATTAGATTTCGTTTTATTTGTGTATGTTTTATGTGTGTGTTTTGCTGAAAACCAAGATACTTGTAAGTTTCATTCTCGTCCATGGATCTTATATGGTCACCATGTTCGAGCTCAAAATCCACAAATTCTCTCTTACCAGCAGTGATGTGTTGTGTTTTGCATTTGTCAATACCAAACTCCATGTGTATATCATGTGAAAATGTTTCAGTGATATGTAATAAATGGTTGAGTTTTGTGCTTGTAGAGGCGTCTAATTTAAGATCATCCATGTAAAATAGATGTGTAACGTTGTGATGTATTTCGTGATTGTGTTTTAAGTTATAACCAAAATTTGTGTTATTCAGCATGTGTGAAAGGGGATTAAGAGAAAGACAAAACCAAAGTGGGCTCAAGGAGTCACCCTGAAAGATGCCCCTCTTAATTTTTATTGTGTTTGTGATGAGTTGGGTATCATTTAGTGTAAGTGTTAGGGTGGTGTTCCAACATGACATTATGTGAGTGAGAAATTGTGTGATGTTGTTGCTAATTTTGTACAGCGATAGTATTTTTTGTAACCAAGAGTGAGGTACTGAATCAAATGCTTTTTTGTAGTCAATGTAAGCTGTGTGTATGTTTCTTTTATTGAGTCTAGATTGTTCAAGTATTACAGAGTCTATAATGAGCTGTTCTTTACAGCCTCTGGAATACTTGGTACAACCCTTTTGTTCCTCAAATAAAATGTTGTTGTTAGTGCAGTGTGTGTATATTTTATGTGTAATGCATGATGTTAGAATTTTATATATAGTGGGAAGGCATGTAATGGGTCTATATTTAGAGGCATCGTGTGTATTGTTATCTTTTGGAAGCATATAAGTGATTCCCTGTGTGAAGAATGGTGGTGTAGTGTGTGGTGCATCTAATATTGTTGTGAAGTGTTGTGCGAGGTGTATATGTGTACAGGTGAAATATTTCCACCAAAAATTATGAATGTTATCTATGCCTGGACTTTTCCAGTTGTGTAGGTGTTTGATGGAGTTGGTGATATCTTCTAAAGTGATTTGTGTATCATGCATTGGTATTATGTGCTGTGTACGTGTACTTTCCGAAATGATCCAGGGTGCATGTATATTATGTTCAATGTTTTTGGACCACAAATCGGACCAGTAGTGCTCTAGAGATTCTAATGTGGGTAATGAATATTTTTGTTGAGTGTTTTGTTGTGTTAATGATCTATAAAATAATTTTTCGTTGTATTTAAATTGTGTGTTATGACGTTTTCTATTTGCCGCTTCCCTATACCGTCTCAATCTGTTTGTGTATACTGAAAGTTTTTGTGTGAGTGTATCTTTGTGTTCATTGTAATTCGTATTTGGTTCTCGTGAACTGTGAGTGTTTAGTTTTCTAATGATGTTGTGTACCTGGCGTGTTAGTTTGGAAGAGGTTGTGCCTTGTGTGTATTGTGTAATTCGACCTAAGTCACGTCTAATTTCATCTACACGATTCATTAGACGCTTCTCCCAGGCCGGAAGTGTTGTTTTCTTTGTGATGTGGTGTTGTGTTGATATTATGACCTTGGAGCCGTTACACCTTGAAGCTGCAACAGCACCGCAGTACACAATTAGGTGTAATTGATGTAGTGATATGTTGTTTGTAATATAATTGGGTAAAATATCGGTGTTTAATATTTGAGTGATTTTGTGTAACTTGTTAGTGTCTTTTTGTTTCGGTATTCTATATCTTTGTGATGGATCTATGTTTGTGAATTCTGTAAGTGCAGTATCAAATTCTGTTTGAATTTTTAATTTAAGTGTTTCCTGTGAGTGTTGGGAGTTATTATCTACATCGTTATCTTGTGTATCTAATGTACTTTGCTGTGTCATAAGTGGATGATGATTGTTATTAGGTGTACCTAATGTGTTTTGTTGGGTGTTGATAGTGTTATTTATGTTTAAAACCTTTCTACTTCGTGTTTAATTTGTTCTTGTGTTTCTACTGAAAGAAGCGTGTTTTTTATAATTACCCTGCGTTGGTCTGCTATGCGTTGTTGTGTTAAATGTGAAAGATGTGGGTATTGTGTTGTGAATGCTGTGTGAATCTTGTCCCTATACATAGTTTTGTCCGTTTCTATCTTCGTTACTTCCAGGTACGTACGCAAAATGAATCGATTCATCTCCTCGGTCCATTTCATACGCCGTCTGGTAGACTCCTTTGAACTGGTCCCATCCGTTAGCGGTTGAGAAGCAGGTACAAAGGTCTCTTCTTCAACTTGAGTCTGTTCTTCAGTTGTCGTACTTCTTCTTCTTCTTAATCTTCTATCGGCTGTACTTGTTATTATTATTATTATTATTATTTATTATTTATTGACCATTTTCGTTACCGTCGTACCTCGCATATGCAGTTCCTGAGTTCAAAAATTTACAAAATCTTTTGAGTTTTCCGAAGAGTTTATCGAATTCGGATAGGTTTCAATGCCAAACGCCACCGCAATGTTGCAAATAAAAATTTTGGAAACCTTTTTATTCGTTTGGATAGTGCTGCTATCAATGAAACAAAACAAATAATAATAATGGAAAGAATAATAGTTGTTTATACATTATTAACTTTTCAACTAACCTACTTTAAATTTGTAACGCTCGAGATTAACTTTATACGTGAAATTTTCCTGTCGTGAGATGTTGAATTAAGAGGTAATATGAAATAAATGATGCATGCACGATTTCTGTTCCAGTTTTTGGTGAAAACTGCTACCTATATAATATAATGTTGTCAACTACGTAAATGCAGATAAATTAAAACATACAAACATTGGACATGCACTTGTAATTAATGTAGTACAACTTTCAAAACCGCTTCCAATTGATAAATCGATAAATTGAGAACATAACAAAAAGTAGAAGAGGTGAATAAACGTTATGTTTTATTGATAAACTCCTAATGAGTTGACATTCAACTTGAATTCATTTACATATTATAATTAAGTGAAGTACGTGTAAAATACTTTCTGTTTGTTATCTTGATACTTCCTCAATTTGGCATTCATTTTATCGTGGTTCGTAAAGTACTACAATAACAATTAGTTTGCTTCTTTACTTCCTTACTTACTATTATTAACCCTACAGGTGTGTGCGTGGGGGAGGGTGATCCCTGTAAATAATGATCCTCTTAAAAATTACGACCTGTAGGTAGCTCGTACATTATTAACTTAACGTAGGTGAGGTCGCATTATAAATGCCAGCGAATTACATAATTGTAAGGATTTGTTATAATGAATTTCCTTGTTTTACACAACTTTCTTGCGCAAAAGGTTTTAGAAGAATGTACCTATAATTTTTTCATCTACGTACGAATATTGCGCAAAGATTGAAATGTACGTAAATCATGATCTTGCTTGTAGAATGTCAAAGCACAGTTTTTAAAACTCAAATTGCACCTGTTGATGTCCTTCGGCAGAACGTTTATTAGACACGTCATGTGTAATTTGTGATACTGTAAATTGTGTATTTCCTCCTACAGAGTGTTGTTTTTTCCCAATTAGTTGGTGTCCCTTATCGTGTAGTTAGGATATACGTATGGGTAAAATCAGGAGTTTTGGGTACCAGTTTCTGGAAACAATGTGAATGTTAGTAGGTACTTGTAACGTTAAGCAATTAACAATAAACCTAACAAAACTGTTCTTCTAATTATCGTTTATGCGCTTGAGATTCCCAATTAACAAGTTTTCTATTGAGCATCAGTCAGAATTGACTGCAGTTTACTCCAACTGAAAAAACTCTTTCCTCCCCCAATGGGGCCAGTTCGTATGGTTTGAATATTTCATGAGGTTATTTGAGATTTTCCTTGGCTCAATGGTTCACTATTCGTTTATAGGTGTTAGTTTGTTCACAGTCTACTCATTTCGATACACTTTTATAGTACCAACAAATCATTGATGATAAGGAGTTGTGTATTTGATTTTTCAGCCTCTCTATACAATTAAAATTTCACAAGACTCGTTGTGCATTTAAAATCGAAACTAAACAACGTGTTACTTACTTCTCACAATCTGTACAAATGGAGGTGAACCAGAAAATCCCGTTGTGGTATGTTGTTCGAAGCAATACAAATTTGTTTAAATTTAAATCTGTAACCTTCTGGACTCTTTATAATGCCATCTTTTTCAAGTCATTATCAGAAGCTGATAACACTGGTTGAAATGGAGAAAACTATCACTACCATTCACAGGACAGATGAATCAAAATTTCTGGGAGATTTATAAGAATAACGGAATAACTATTTTGAACAAAAGTCTTCAGCTTTTGAGAAACGTAACTAATTATCATTCATTCACAGTTTCGAGCGCAAAAAGACATTGTATTCGCCTTTATAGAATAGTAATAATTTCCAAAGCGAGTGGTTCGTATTTGATGATTCCTATACCTACCACAAGCCGTTGCGAAGAAGCTTTTAAAAGCGAATTGAGTTTCATTAAACCTTCATAAGCCCTTTTTTACAAAATCTTAAAAAACTTCAGTAGTATGTTAGATTGGTTTGTATAGGATCTAGAACACAAGGGCGCGAGCAAAGAGACGTATAAAGATAAGCGCGGAGATACCTCTTTCTGACTACCACCTTGGTAAATCAACGTTACTTTGACAAAAACACGACAGTAATGGAAAGTAAAACCTTTACTTGAATACATAAACAGGTGGTATCCAAGGAGTGAAAAAACGAGTTACCGCGAGGGGACACTTACGTACTAGGTGGTCCAAATTGGACACTTCCTTTTGGAAACACCATTTATTTTAAAAAATAGAAAAAATGGATCAAGGTGTCTTGAGCTCAATTTTAATGAGAAAATCCCTGGCGCAAACAGAATTTAGCTATCTTTAATCGTTTGGCCGCTAGGGGGCGTTTCTCGAATTCGGTCGATTTATTTAATGCTCCATAACTTTCTTATTATTAAAGATAATTGATTGTAGCAAAATCTTTCTTAGAGCACTTTTTTATTACTTTTTAGAATCGATCGCGATGGACAGTTTTTATACAAGGTGTTTGGTTTTTTGTGTACCATCCTAAACTACATTTTTTCATACCGACCACCCTATATATTTTGGGGTTTTTGAAAGAGAGTAAAATTTCCGAAATTTTGATGTATCACTTGTTATATTTATGTTAAATATTATTTTTGTACCTAAATTAAAATATTTTGTTGCAGACATCTAGGTTTGCATGCATGGTTAACACAAGGCGGCAGTATGATTTAAAACGACATTTTCTTAGTTATCTGGAAATTTTTATTACCTCCAAATATTTTTTATTTGAAATAAGAATGTATTAATAATGCAATACTGCAATATTGCAATATTCTCAACTCACTCAATGAAAATTACGAAGAAGCGATGATTGGGGGAGATTTTGACTTTATTACATTTTTAATCATGGCTTCTTCGTATAAAATAATTTTTTACTCTAGAATTTATTCATCTGTCCAACGGCTGAGTACAGGTTAACGGTTACCAATTTGGTCTGTATTACGTAATATATTGCAAACGTACTTGACAATAGTGGTCAAGTAAGGTTTTGACTCTATTCTAGATGACCTTGTCCTAGAAAAATTACTTACATGTCATTTTTACAGATGCTATTCCTGTGAGGCTTACAAAACCGGCACAATATGTAACTTATAATAACTAGTACACTTCTTCAGCAATAAGTGGTACTTCAGGAGTACCTCAAGGATCTAATCTTGGCCCTCTTCTGTTTTTATTATTTATTAATAACTTACCAGTTAGAGTCGTTGTTAATCATTTACTTTTTACAGACTACTTTCAAATCTATTCTTCCAATGCGATTTGTAATTGCACTCATATTCAACGTCAACTTGATACTCTTCATTAATTAGGGGGTGAACCTAAAAGCAAAACGATGAATCATGTCGACAGTTTCTTCACTGACAAATTTTCTTCAGATAGACGGGGAATAGCTTGGGAAAAAATTTCCTCAAGAGAAACTTGTCTATCATACAATAACATATTCGTAAGTTTCGGTGAGGCAGAGCTTTCTATAGCTTATGGGGGGGGGGGGGGGGGGGGGATTGAAGTGAACCTTAAAGCAAAACAATGAATCTTGTCGACAGTCTACAAATCGTTCAACTATCCCGTTTGTAGCAGGGTAATAAGTTGGAGTGAATGTCTGTTTGGCTCCCATTAGTTCACAAAAACGTTTAAATTTCTCATTGGTCCATGTTGGTTGTAACCTATGCCAAACTGTTGGAGGTTGTGGGCATACTGTTAACTTAGTGTTTTCGGGATTTTTACGATTTTGTAAACAGTTAATACAATTTTTTGCTATATTCTCAATTTCTTTATCAATGCCTGGCCACCAAAAATATGATCGTGATATTTCTTTCATCCTCGTTGTGCCCAGATGACTAGTGTTTTTTTTTGGTATAACTGTACCCCCATAATTAATAGACACTCTTTCTCAATACTGATTTCATTTTTTCGTTTAAGATAAGATTCGCAATCTATGTCCCAATCATTTTTCCCTCGCCAGCCATTTCTACAGTACCTTATAATATCACATAAAGTTTTCTCTTTTTTAGTTTCTTTTTGTACCGTTTGCCAATTTATTGTGTTTAATTTTGATTTATTTATATAGGTCACTGTATTAGAATCAAAACACTTTTCAATTATTTTACTATTTTTAACACTGTTGTTTTGGCATTGGTAACTACACGAGATAAATAGTCTGCTGGATTGTTTGTTGATTTTATATGTTGAATTTCATAATTAAAATCATTTCAGAAAATTGACCAATATTGTAAACGTCTCCCTGCCATTTTTGGTATCCCATCCTCACGGCAATGTTGTATCGTGATTAATTGACGGTTCCAAAATAATTAATTGGCTTAATACGTTTTATTATTATCTTCCACAAATTAATATTATAATGTTTTTTTATGTATGAGTGTTGCCCTCTAGCCGTGACGTATATAACAGTTAGGTATGAAATAGCTATTTATGATATGAGTGTTAAAAGTACTATTTTATTGTCTGTGTGAAAAGTTTGCGAAACGAGCGAAGCGAGTGGAGCAATTTCACGAACAAAATAAAAGTTACTTTTAATACAAATATTATACAATGTTTTTTGTACAACTGTTTTATTTTGATAATAAAATAGAAAAATTAATACATATTTCCATAAACTGTCATTTTGACGTCTCTTGTCAGTTAATTATTTTTTGATGTTTCAACAACAATTATTACCGCATTTTGAGGTTAAGTGGGCGTGTTATGTGACGCCTTATTACCTTAGTTACAAAGAAAACAAATATTGGTTACAGCTCTACTATTGGCTGGTATCCGGTCATTTCCCCGCCGAAAAAATCCCGCCGGTCAATTGCCCACCGGTAAATTGTTCGCCTGGTAAAAACCCCGCCCGGTGAAATGTTCGCCGGTAAAATGCCCGCCATGACAAAATCCCGTCGGTCATTTGCCCGCCGCTGTAGGCAAAATGATTCCCCTGATATTCTCCTATTTTTGTGATAAAGATCCACTTACATATGTATCTACGTTATGTGCAGCCAGTGGCGGATTATGCGCTCAGGAGGCGTAAGATGAATTTGAGGCCGCTGTTTACTGTAAATTAAAATATGCTAAATTCAAAAAAGAAGACTATTAATAAACCAGACATTGCCATGTTTAACAAAAGAACCGTTATATATAAATTTATAAAATATTTTCGACGGCCATTTTAAGCACTTCCCGATGGCATTTTGACATCCTTTACAGACCTACGGCACTATACATGAATACTCGCCTGCTACTATCTCTTGTTTCAACCTCGTTCTTAACACGTAAATGTTGTACCATTTTCTACGCTTATTCCCCCACTAAAGCGCCTAGGTTATTTGCAGGTTTAGTATATTTTTTTTTCAATTGATACTAAAATAGTGGCATGACACACAGGTTTACAAAACTGAAGTTATTTAAAAAAGAACTTTCTTAATTGCTTATTTTTTCAAAAATTACGGCGGGACATTGACCGACGGGATTTTGTCATGGCGGGCATTTTACCGGCGAACATTTCACCGCGCGGGATTTTTACCAGGCGAACAATTTACCGGCGGGCAATTGACCGGCGGGATTTTTTCGGCGGGGAAATGACCGTGAACCCTATTGGCTAGTTTTACAAATATTTTTAACACTAGTGTTAAAAGTATTTTTAACACGCTACTCTGTAAACGTCATCTTTTAACATTCTCGACAGCCGTTAAAACTGTCACTTTTAATGACAGTTGTACAAAAAGTTATTTTTCACACTTTGCTGCTGCATCTGGTTCAGTTGAGTCATGGTATACTTATATGAGAGTGATACTACATTCTCAATTATGTGAATAAACAATGTGGATGCGATTTAGTTTTTTGAAAATACTTTAAAAATTGTCTCTTGATTGTCCAGTAGCCGTTAAATTTAGATAAACTTATTAAATATTATAGAATTATGGCATTCGACAATCCAGAGTGTGTAGCTTACGAAATCAACCCCACCCCGTTTTTCCCCAAAAAATTGCGTTGTCTATGACCACCAAGAAGACTGGACAAGCGACAACACATAGGAATATCAAGCACGAATTAATTGCCTGAATTTGACAGGAATTCGCACACTTGGAATGGAATGGAATAACTGCACAACGTCGCTAACAAATTTACGTTCTAAAGAAATAGAATTTTATTTGTTAAAGCGTGTCAGGAGCCAGACGTGTCTAAAGACTAAGGACACTTAGAGCTTTTGCGCTTAATCAGCAGTGTGCTGTTGCCTAATATCGTGATAGTGCTGCTGATCTTCCTAACTATTAACATTAGTATTACTACTTGTGAGAGGCATTTTTTCTTCATTAAACGAGAAATGGTTAATCAAAGGATTTTGAATGTGTGATAGACTTATTTGCTAATCGAAAAGCTCGTAAAACCCCCTTTTGTTCACTAGGTTTTTTATGTACCTATTCATTCCATTCAATTACATACATGTAAAACTTCTTAGTGAGATCGCCTCAAAATCTACCGAATAAGCTGGGACATGTTAATTACGTTTGACATAATTAATCATAATAAATTACAATTAGAAAAGTAGGGTATAATTAGAACAAATTCCGTATACTGCCGTTAATAAGCTACACATTTTAAAGGGGCCACGACATCCACTGAAAAGCGTAGAAAACGTGTTTGAGAGTTCGTATAATAGCGAAGATGTAAAAATCTTAGTTTATTGCATTACTTTGACCTGTTTGCGGTCGGGTCATGTTTATGATTTGTTTGAGCGTGAGATTTTTTGCACGCTTTACCTACTTTTTATTTATTTAGACCATAATAAGTACCCCTGTTATTAATTTGTTGGCGGCATTACACCGGAAATTTAATTATTTTGGCGCCTCAAGACATTCCATATCTTAAATTAACGGAGATGTTTACGCAGAAGTGATTTAAAAAGCGGGTAGGTTCTCTTTTAAAGCTTGAAAAATGGGTTGATAATGTAAGTACGCAATAGGGTTGAAAGTTGGAAGTACATCGTTAGCGCGACAAGCAGAATGTTAAGCATTTCCCCTTGTACTAAATTGTTTTCTTTTTGGGCCGAGGAATTGGAAATTGTATTAATGAAGTTCTTTTGTGTAATTTACTGCTACCAGTTTTCACTTTATAAATGTGAAATTTTCGCATCACTGAACTTCAACGATACAAAATGCGTTAATTAGTAATCAAATTACAAATACGATACTTCACACTTGATATATCATTCCAGAATCTGCTCCTAATTACCTACATCAGATCGTTAGTGCCATTAACGACTTTAATTAAACATCACGCCCTCACACAAACAACCGTTCAATAGTAGATAATCCCAATTACCCTTTGTTAGTGTAATTTGTGAATAATCGAACAAATTGATCCGACATTAAATTATAAGGTAGAATGGACGATTCAAAGAAATGTCATTATGTTTGATTTGTGTACGTAGGACGTAGGTGTTTTTTATATCGATCAAGTACATATTTCGATGTAGTAATTTGAATTAAATCTAAATGGCATTTATTTTCATGTGTGAGGGAGTTTTGTTTGGTTAACGAGGTAGTAAGGTCGGCAACCTTTATCGATAATACATTTAGCGTTTGTTTGGGGTAGACCTAACGAATGCCCATGATGATAAGTTAATATTCCCTAATCGTTCTTGTTCCGTAAACAAGCTTTATTTAAAACATTTTAATTTATCTCAGCGGGATTATAATTAAGGGTAGGTACCGCCAAAAGCATATTCCATTGAAGATATTACATCCACTGAAATATCAAAATATCTGCGAATCCTCTTTACTTTTAATGATCACTTTGAAAAATATCAATAATAAATAAAATATGAAACGTCTCAGCGACACTATGAATAAACCTTTTGAATTTTTTGTGTTCATTGCCGTTACATAATTATTAATGGATGAATCCTGTTAATATTGCCATTGATGTAACTACAGAATTTAATAAGTGAAACGTGCTCCGAATGCTATCTTGTTTCCTTTTCAGCTCGTTTTCAGCGCATCTCAAGTGCAACTTCTCGTTTGACAAGCTGTAAAAACCTCTATTATGTTCTTTATTAGAGGATGGGAATTATCATTATCATTATCAGAAAATATTTACGTATAAAGGGTCTCTTGCGTTAAGGCGCATTTACATGGTACACTTTGGATGATCATCCTGGATGAATCAATCAAAGTGAACAAAAGTAGAGCCAAGTTCAACTTCCTTCATCTCTCATCTTCGATGATCACTTTCGATGATTAAATGTTTACATGCTTCATTTTTGTTTCACTTTGGATGATTCATCCAGGATGATCATCCAAAGTGTACCATGTAAATGCTCCTTTACTCTGCGTCAAGAATTTTGAAGAATTCCTGATTTTCTGCACGATTTCTAACAATATACTACTTTAAAAGTCACTAAAAATAGATGATAGTGCTCAGCTACATTCGACTAAAAAGGGTGCACATATGAAAAGCGGAAAATTCTGAACGTGCTTTCAGCTTGAACGAATTTCCCAGTAATGACCTACTAGTGCAGTGGTTAGTATGGCGGTCAATCGTTTCTCTGATGATGCTTCTTGTCGTTCGAAAACTTCGGCTGACAGAAAACACACACATACACACAGCTCTCTGTTATTTCGAGGCGATGATGTTTAGTCTGTAGGTAAGTTAATAGCAATCAAGCATAACCCGAATAACTATATGTAACATACAACCAATCCTAGGAGATGTTAGGCGTGTGTGGACTTTTCTTAAAACTTTTAGCACATTTTTTAAATAAAATTTAAAAAAAGGGCTATGGTTTGTGCTTTATCCGTCCGTTCATCCATCGTTTGGAACCACTTCTGCGGTTTTGAACTTTGAGGTGGAAATTATCCTAAAGGAGCTGAATCTTTTTGTGGTAGAGCCTGTCTACCTTGAATATGTGCCAGACCATCTTTAAATGTTTGTATCTAAAGAGGAGACTTCCCCACGAATTATGTCACGAAACGTTGTTTTAACATCTGAAACGTTAATAATATCTACACGTGTTCATCATCCATTGGAGTTACAGTCAAATGTGCTACGTATTTCTTTAGTTGTACTTAGTAGTTCCTTATCATATTTTGGCTTGAGATTTTCCAAATGTTTTGTATTACGATGGGAAGGTGGTCAGAAGTTCACGCGCACGTAGGCCACCTATTCGGGCTCTTTGTGCTGGCTCTGTGATTAGAGTCGTTCGCCCCCGCAACGTCACTCAAGCGATCTCACACGTGAGATAAACTTGAAGATGCTGGACGGGGAAGCGGCTCTGATCTTAGTCTTTTGTACATCATACTAACCATTTTTTAATCATAGGCCGGTGTCTTCGGAAAAAGGTTTTACTACGTTAGTCATGGATTACTTTCCGTGATTCTCAGAATCTTGAAGACAGTAATGAATGTCCAAAATCTGGGTTACTAAATTCAAAATTTTTGTTTCAAAAACTTCACTATTATTTTAAAAACCATTCTTTGTGATTAACTTTAACGAAATTGTTTAAAGTCAAAACAGAATGTACTATTGTTTGCGTATATCCGTCTGTCCGTCAAGACCCATTTCTGAGGTTTCATATTCATTTTAAGTGCCTTTTTTCGTCTTTCGCAGTAATGACAATGTCGTCTGTACAGTACTGTCTTAATTACTTTGCCGTGCATACACGTGTACATCCACATAGGGAAAGTAATGTAATCGAAAAAAAAATCGAACTCGAGGTTTTAATGAATCTCGAGTCTCGACGGTTTGAGCCCCCCTGGCTCCAAAACCACCATCTTTGAAAAATGTTTGTCTGCGGGTGTGTAGCCTAAACTATTAGGTCGATTTTGATGAAATTTAAAACTAAGGCCTATAAAAAACAAGCTTCTCTTCAAAATCGACCCATAGGGGCCCAAACTAAGGGCGTTATTTTTGGAGCAAACATTCAAATTTTAACCCAAATTAATTTCCCTTGGTGAAAAGTTAGTAGACATGGTTACAAGTAAAACGGCGTTTTTCGTTTGTTTCTAAATACAAAATGGCGGCCAATATAGCAATTTTCCAAGTTTTTACTTTTTAGAGTGTAGCTCAAGAGCCGTTTAACTTAATTAAAATTTGAAAATTGGAAATTGTAGCCAGAGGATGGCCAGAACTTTTACTTATAATTGATCAAGATCAAAAATTTAACGTGGCCAATTTATTGGTTCCCAAAATTGGTTATGCATGTTATACATATAGTTCATGAAAAACTATTGGCACTACATTTATTTTTTTATTTCCCATAGGGGAAGGGGGGGGGGTGAATGTTTGAAGTTGAAAATGTCTTTATAACTTTTTTGCTAACAAAGATAAGGAAGTAAAATTGTACAGTGAAGTAGAGGACATACGACTCTTTTAATCGAGTATAATAATTATACCAATTTACTTCCGGCCTATACGGAAATTAAAAAAATATGAAAAATATTTATGATATACCCTGTATATTATTTCAGGGGAAAATTAGAAATCGTTTTCTGATTACAACTATTCTACACACTATAATATTTCTTTTTTTTTCTATCTGGAAATTAGCAAAATATTAAAAATATTTATGACATACGTACCCTGTATATTATTGCAGGAGTAAATCATAAATCGTTTTCTGATTACAACTATACTACACACTATATATTTATTTTTTTGAGTTATTACCCAAAAACTACTTTATTTTCGGTTATTATAAAAAAAACTATTTTTTCTTCAAACGTCAATAAAAGATGACATTTTAAACTTCAACTGACAACGTTAAAGTTTTACTTTATCGCCGGGGAGGCAAAAGACTTTTGCATCCGTTGCGAGCGGATGGAAAAGTCTTTTGCCTCCGCCGGATGTAATTGTTTATTGACGTTTGACGTTTGAAGAAAAATTGACGTTTGACGTTTGAAGAAAAAATAGTGTATTTTATGCGAAGCAAAGTGACTTTTTGTGGTTCATCTGTATTTGCCGGACTCGTTACGTTCGTCCTTCAAACCTACAGATTCGGCACAAAAAGTGTCACTTTAGCTCTTTATAAAATAATATACTATTTCCGTCGACTTCCCCATAAAATGAATTTTTAAGGACTCATTTGCAGACAAAAAAGGTCATGTTTTTGGACGCTATTATTTTTTTGTCCGCAAACCTTTTTCGTCCGTGCTGCAACAAGTGGTTCCAAGTACTAACATTGGCTTTGATCGGTCGCCTACAAATGTTTGACACGTTTTATTTGACATTTTAATAAGCTGTGAAAATGAAAAATATCCCTAAAAATTCATTTTATTTGGAAGTCTACTGAAAAATTTAATGTGCATCTCGTACAAAAAGTGATTTTTATGACCTTGCCTGTCTGCTTGCCTCGGAATTCGCCTCGGCTAGCAATAAAATTGCAGACTCGTCCATAAAAAGGCAATTTTTTGTCCTTGACACTTAAATAACTATTATTTCATACGTCATTGTAGTAAACACGGGAAAGTTGTGTGCCAGTTGACTGGTCATTTAATTTTTTAATTAGGTCATCTTTTCGCTTTTTTATTGTCTCATCAAAACCTAACGAGAACAACAGAAGGTTCAGGTTGAAGTTATTTAAAATAATCTCATCTTTTTCTTTTTTGTTCATAAATAACTGATGTCTCTTCTATGTAGATTTTATATGCGGCTTCAGCTCTTTTCAATCATCAATTTACCTTCTATTTTTCTTTTTTTTCTACTTTTTTTTTGCCTCATAAGTAATGTGATGCTTTTGAAATTCAGGAAATTCCTATTAGTTGCATAGGCGCAGTTCATATAAAACATAAAACCTGATGATGGTGTATAAAAAACGACTCCATTCATTAACCATTATATTTTTAAGATCATTTGTCATTATTGCTTCATTTATACTTTCTTATTTATTTTCTTTGTTTGTGTTATTTCCTCTTCTCATATACTTAATATTTACTATTCCCTACTCTGCGTAATTCTTCGTTTGTACATATTTCTATTATCCCCACTTTATGTTTGTTGCCGATATTTTTACTCCATCAGTTTGTTTTCCTGGCATCCACCTTTCCTATCTTGTTATACCATCACAAGTACTTTCCAGTGTCGTTAGTGCGAGATCTTCGATTTCTTCTTTTCATTTGCACTACGTCACTGTTTGTCTCCAACCTTTCTTGACATATTCTTTACTTTTCTGCAAGTCTTCTTATCAAAATAATCTGTGATGGTGTTTACTTTTTTTACTATTTCAAGAATTTGCTATTCGTCTCGTTGCACATCAATAGAATGTATTTCTGGTCTTCTCCACTTTCTTTTGTTAATATTGATAGTATTCCTTCCTTTATAAAATTTTTTGTAATATTTTTTCTCCTTTGGGAAGCGTGATCGCTTCTCCTGCAACCACCTTTTATTCCTGTTCTCAATCAATTCCTCTCATGTTTCTTATTCCCAATCCCATTTAGCCTTTATTTACTTTCATCTCTTTATTATCTGTTTTTTTTTATTATTTTCTTGTCCAGATCCTTTTCATACACTTTTCTATCTTAAACTCTTCATTTGCCTGGGTCTTCATTTTTGTTTCTTCAGGGATCAAGGCCCTCCTTTTGAGCAGTTCATTGTCCCTTTCTTCTTCGTTTTTCTGCCGTTCTTTTGGATTGCCGCTCTTAATTCCATACTTATAATTTCCTTATCTTTCTCTTTAATTGCTTTATTTTCTCTTCGTGCTTTCTTAGATGTAGAAATACAACAGGAAACACCATCAATAACGACACAAAATGTTTTATTAAACAGAGCGTGTTGTAATGCCATCATTAGCGTACGGTACACCTACTGGGTCGAAGCCACTCTCCGCTTCCCTAATTTTTGACATTACTGTGTATGTTCGACTTGCGCTTAGTACACTGTATAGTGAAGATCTCTATTCGCTGTTCGTGGAACAAGAAATAAGTCCTGCTTCAGATTGAGTAGTAAATTCATTAATTTTTTATAGCGTGTAATGAGACAGTACCTAGTAATTAAGGGCCACGTTTTGGCTTTAACTTGACTTTACCATATTGGAAATTTTCATCTATAGCTTAATTTCGTTGGGAAATAGTTATTTACATATGAGTACGGTAAATCAAGGTTTACGTTAACGAGTGAGATGTTTATTGCCGAAGCGTAGCTGAGGCAGGAATTTCGAAACGAGTAACGTAATCTGATTTAACGTACAAATAATGTAAAACATTTTATTTCATACTGGCCATAGATTCATTTCTTAAGAGTTTTTCTATTAACTTTATATAAAATTTGACGTTTCCAAAGTCATGTCACTTTATGTTGCTATGGCAACCTTTGTATTCGGGTACAAAATTTCTAGTACGGTAAAGTTTCATTTACCAGACTCGTATGAGTCTGGTAAAACACAGATTACTAGTCAGTATGAAATAAAAGTTTTTCGTATCATTTCCTCTGCAAACTGCTTATATTAAAGTATACTGAAATTCTGATTGAGACGTTCACCAACACTTATACCCGTCTCATTATGATTGCGTTTGTTAAAATGCGATTTATATGCTTGTAAAAGTAAGATCGTGAATGTTAATGGAGAGAACGCTAGTGCATGGCGCTTTCAGTAGGTATTCCTTGGTCATACTCATAATTAAACATTATTCTTCCCCTTTCATGGTGTTCAACTTCATAATGTTAAGGTGTGCTTCATAGACTGCTTCTCTTTTGTAGGCAAGGCTCAGTTTTCTACAGTAAAAGTATATTTTTTGAACTGTGGATGTACCATGAGTATTCAGCTTTTCTCTTCAGGCCTGCGCAATTTTTAGATTTTTACAGCTTTCATGACAGGAACGTTTCGTGAAGTCAAGATTAAAGGTACCTTCAAACAAAACAATACAGGTTCAATTCTGTTTTTATCACAGCCAGAATTTTAGTTTAATTCGAAAGGTTTTACAAAGCAACTCTTTGATGAATAACGAATTCTTGAATTACTTTTCGTTTACATTGAGGGACCTCGAAAACATTCTCTTCTCCATATTATGCACCCACATTTTAACATAAATATTCAAATCCACAAGTTTCCTTGGTAAAAAACTCACGAATCGTTTCACTTAAATATGCGGATTTGTAACATTTTGCAAAAATCGTAACCGGCATTGAAACCGAATTTGAATTGAATGTCTCTTTAAGTTTCAAGGTTTATTTTCGTCTTATTAGGTTAGTATTAACATACTGAGAGTACCTAGGTAATAATTTCTAACGACCTGCATTTTACTTTTACATAATCGTGACAGTTTGCTTCCATAACTTTTTTAGATGCTCTTAAGCATCACGGATTATAACATACTTATTAGATTAGAGAAATAAATAAATAACGTTACATATTAAACTGGTTCCATAATTTTAGAAAGTACTGGTAACTCTCACGAGATAAATAATATTGCTGAATCACTAAATTCTAAACGTTAGCAAGGGTTCTCGTCACGATTTATAAATCTAAAAAAATGTTGGTGTAGAAAGGAAAATTGGCGTTGTAAACGAGTGGGTTAAAACTAAATAGCCGTGTGAAAGTGCTTGTAATTGTAGTACGTAGTAGGATGTTTTAACTTATTTTATACAAAGATTGAAAGGATATACAAGGCGTTGTAAGGTGTAGTTTTGATGAGTCTGATATAGAATAAAGGGATCTAAATCTACAATTACCTTGGCCTTCTCATATTTGCTTTTCTCAAATCAACAATCCATGACAATAATATTAAAAAATATCGTTAATGAACAAATAAACCCAGCGATGTTCGCCGCTACCTACTTTCATTTACATTTTTATTCCCAAACTCAAACGAATCTCAGCGTAAGATATTGATGGAACAAACAGAAAGTTAGCAATGAAGCGTTAAGGCCTAAAAAGGTAAGACGACTTCAAAGTTCAACGACTCTTCCATTTCCTGCGGCTCTTTTACTACAAGCTACAAAAACTTCGGTTGCGCTGCTAAACTTCGGCCGGGATTAAAATTTATGTCAAGAATGTGGAAGGAACCTAAGCGAATTGGGGAATGATGAGTTTTTCTACCTTATTTTGAAATTCGTGATTACTTAAAACCTTCAAATCACGTGCGGTGTCGTTGTTTGCTACATACCTACACAGAAGATAAACGCATTAACCTTGCGTTTCTTTACATACGGTTCATGTAATTAGGTTTCAACCGTGTTAAATAACAATTTTTTTTTACACGAAAAATTGTTAATCAATTTAGAAGGTAACCGTTATCAAGTGTTAGAGAATGAAATTAATTTTATTTGAGCCTTCATGCTTTTAACAGACAAACTGGAATTTTTGATGGGGTCATAACGGTATGACATGGAACCTTGATCTTTTATAACAAATTCAAATAATCGTATGGTTGTCGTCAATATTTTCGTTTATTATCAACCTGTTCTGTGTAATTTAACTGGTTACGAAACATTGTTAGGTTGGCTATTATAGTGATGATTATGTAGACATTCAACCATTTAAAATTAGGAGCGTTATTAATCAAATAACATACATAAAGCTGGTCTTAAATATTTAACCTGGTTCTGATTGTTATGAACGATAAGATTCGTGTACCCTTTTAATCATATTTGTTGAATGTGAAGTGGTAAGTGACCCAAAAGAATGGCTTTACTCTACGTCACTATACAGTGTGTTTGATATAGCGTTTATTTAAACCATATCAATTTACCAATGTAGTGGAATGGGTGGTAACGCTGCTTGTTACATGATATTGTATTGATCACGGTAAATAATCACTAAACATAAAATAATATGTGTTGTTTGTATGCCCAAAAGAAAAGTATTATGTCTATAGTACTTTTCACACCGAGAGTTCAGTATGGCTAGCATCGGCAATGTAATTTAAATGAGAGAAACCCGGGCAGCGTTGCCGTCACTGGCATATTAGGGGCAGGGTGGACTTGCTTCAAAGAGCACACGGATACCCCGCAGATATTATTTATAATTATTGTAACTATGTACATATTAGGTACACAACTTTATCAATTGCTTCCAGTTTAACACGTACATTAGAGTGGTCAATTACTGACCGGCCCAACCATGCTACATAAGGCAATGTAAGGCTCGATACTGAATTTTCGGTGTGAAAAGTACAATAGTAGAAAACGATCAAGAAAGGTGTGACTATTTTCTTGTTACAATTCTCTCTGATAATTACCATGAACGTCCACAGTATTATAGTTCAATCTAGCAAAGCAATATGATTATTATAAATCATAAAATGTACAGGGTGTTTGTGTTTCAGACCACCCGTACCCCCTAAATATCTCGCGAAATGCAAAACAACTCAATTTTTACGATTATCAGTGACTGAATTGAGTAAATTACAATTAAAACTTCATCACTTCTAAAAATTGAGTTGTACAACTGTTCAATTATTCCACGATTGAAACTCCCCCCTTTTCCCAAGTCTCTTCACAGGAGAAGGAATACATAAAGGCAGAAAATCAATGCTCTATGTTGCATTCCTTCCTATCGTGGGTGAAGACGTGGACCTGCAATGTCATTGATGGTGGGTTTATATTGCATTCAACAAGGCAAATGGAGCCACATTTTAGGATTACGCCCAAAGCCACTTTGGCAGCAAGGCTATAGTGGTTTTTGATCGTTGTCCTGTTGGGATAAGCTACCAAGGCACCAAAGCAGGTAAACGTTATCAGCGTTCTTTGCTGTACTTCTCAACAAAGTGTGTCTTTTTCAAGCCAACTTCGATTAGCACGATTTTGAAGGCGAAATTTAGGGCAATTCCATCTCAAATCGCTGACGTTGGACAGAAATTTCTTGTGAAACTGTATGGAGGGGCCATCGAACTTGAGAACCTCGAAGACCTGAGGTACCACACTTTTGCCGAAATGTTAACTTGCCAGACTGCCACCAAGTACAGATGCCGCAAAATACAACTCATTCAGGGCGTACTTACAAGTCCAGTTCCAGGCGTCAGGCGTGGATGGGAAGCCAAGGGAGCCATCAGAAGTTGCCTTCTGCATGGGGGTAGAAGCTTACCAAACGCACTGATATCAAACAGCATATGGTGTAACCACGAGCTAGATATTTCGTTAGTTTTGGAAGAAGAACTTCACTGTAATGAAAGTTAAAAATCGAAAGATTTAAAACACTTAAAACACTAAAAACCATTAGACAGACGGATAAATAGGCAAACAATAGCACCATCTCTCTTACTTCTTAAAAATTCCGTTAATTGTTAAAGACTACGATTCGAGACATAGGGATAGAGCAGGTGAAAATTTCCCATAGCAATATCATACCATAGTTCATATCAACTGGTACATAAATGAAAATTTTGGACATACTGTCCTCAAGGTTTTGAGTAGCTCTCTCGACAAACAATTACCTACCAACGTAGGAAAATTTTAAAATTTTGAAGTGCCCATTCAATAGGTTTGGGACTTTTCCAGATGTAATTGGTGTATAGACAGGCCCGTAGCCAGGATGAAGTTTTTTTAATCAAAATAATTGTAATTTTCGATTTTTCAAGTTATTAAATTTACGAACTACCCTCTTTGTTCTTTCTTTTTCAACAGACAACCTTTGATATGTCATTAAATGTCTATTTATCCTTGTCCTCGTCCTGCCCGTGTCTATGTGCAATTTTGTTTGGATAGATAGGCCAGACCAGTGCTCAGCCCCATCGGGCCACCCCTTGGCTACGGCCTTGTCTATAGATACAAATTTCCGTTTGGTCGGCGCAGGTTGATGTTACTAACGTTACAGTTGTCAAACACCTCTTCATTAAATAAATTATGGAAGAGCAATACCATGACTTCCATACCTCTCAGTGTTTGGAATGGTGTCAAAACGTTTTTTTTGTTTTAGCATAGTTTTTATTTTGGAAAGAGTCAGAAGTCGTATGGTGCCAAATGCGGAAAGTAAGAGGGATGTTGACAGACTAGAACCTTTTTTTGCCACGAATTCGCGTATTAAAAGGTTGGTGTGGCAGGGCGCGTTTTTGTGCTGGAAGAAACCATTTTCTTGTTTTCTCCGCAATGTTGCTTGTAATACTCGCAACTTACTGCCGTTGTCCTCTGGTCGCACTGTAAAACAACAATAGGCATGACTTGAATCGTTCGACGTTTAAGGATGTGCCTTCTTAGGTCGAGGAGAACTACTCGTTTTCAGTTTCAGGGAGACCTGAATTTTCGTCTCAAGGTCATATTCATATACACTCACCTTTCATTATAATATTACCCATATATGACATCTGAATCTACTTCAAGGCAACAGAATTTTAATTCCTTGCACACCGACAACCGATTTTGCTTTTGTTCCATCAGTCAAAAGTCTGGAAAGAAATTTCGTACTCACTCGTCTCATTTTCAAAATTGTCAGTTGAAATAATCCTGTACGAGATGCTGTACCGTAAGCTCTGTTTGAGCTTCCCACTTTTTTGAAAGTTTTCTTCCTTTTCCGGAGTCGACTTTTAAATCCCTCATATTATAACTTATAAACAATCTTCAGAATCACCACATACTTACACAGATTTTAGTATTTGATGAGCTTTTTTGTCCCTTTTTTGCAAACTTACAGCGGACATGCTAGACATGACCCCACTCTACGTACTCCTGGACGTTCATCTGGATAAATTGTTCAAACTTGACGCTAAATTATCTTAAAAGATTAAACAATTATTATTATTATTTTTTTATTACACATTTTATAGTACTTAGAGTATTTTATGAAACTATTCTATATTCATAATTTATCCTAAGTCTTGTTTCGTTTCTTTTTTAAACGAAATTTTACTCATCCAATTCAGCTTTAAATTTTTAAGAAAAATTAAGCACTTTTAATAGTGCCGCTGGTTGCTTCGCGTATATTGCACCACAGGAGGGGGCGGCGTTGGGCACCAACATTTCAGTATTATGCAATTTAGAACTTACACAACTTATCCATCGGCTCATCATTTACCAAATCAGGGGCCACTACAAGACCAGCCAAGCGAATCACAATGCAAGGACACTACCTACCTTTTTCGAAGCGCTTCGCCGTTTCTTTGAACCCTCATAACTTTGGTTTGGATTATACCAGGTAAACAAAATTCTCGCGATATGATGTCAATAGTGGAGACTTTAAACATATGAAGTTTCAATAATACCTCTTATACATTAGATTTTATTGATATCTAAAAAACCCCTATTTCGTCACTGACTCACTCACTGATGATCATCAAAATTCTTAGGGTACTTCCTGAAGTCCTAGAAAGCTGAAATTGTGTATGTGTTAGTACAGAAACAAGCAAAAAATTCTAAAACTTGGAACTTTTACCCTCCAACCCCTTAAACTAGGGGATGGAAATTTGTATGAGGCTTTCGCAAATTTTGATGCTAGGGGTCTGAAAATTGATATTAAAAAGCTTGGTTAGGGTTATTTCGCTGTAGTAGCACAAAGAACAAATTCGCTGAGATTTAATATTTATTGGATACTGCTCGCATCGTAACTATAAAAATAATACGTCTGCTTCGTATCACGGTCAACATTCGTGTGTTCACATTAAAAATGCCCCTTCGCGCATGCTTCTTTAAATCAAATTGCTTTCCCTTAAGTAAAACAAAATATTATCTTAACTTAACCGCTACATGCCGCCCCCCTTGAAATGAGACAGGGCGCAATTTCAACATAATATAACTGCAAATACAGTTGAATAATAAAAAAAAACATAAAAAAAGGTAAGTATGAATCCCTTAATTTCTAAACATTGCTTTGGTTTTTAAAGTCGTTGTTACAGTTAACTTCCACTGGCAAAACACAGATTTTCGACACTGCTCTTTTGTAGAGGCCACTCTGACACTTTATGGTCACTACACGCACCACACCGTCTTCGCCAGGGTGGATTTCTTCTATTCGCCCCAACTTCCACTGGTAAGGAGGCAGGGTTTCTGCTTTTATTATAACCATAGCACCGGGTTTCAGGTTTTGGGTAGATACCTTCCATTTTTGGCGTCGCTGCAAGGTGGTGATATACTCGGTTGACCACCGCTTCCAAAATTGCTGACTTATGCGTTGAAGCTGCTGATAGCGGTCCAATCGGTTAAGGGGTATATCCAGTACATCAGACTCCATCAGTGATGTGAGCGGTTGCCCAATTAAAAAATGTGCAGGGGTGAGAACGGTTAATTCATTGGGATCTGAACTAAGGGGAAACAAAGGCCTGGAATTGACAATTGATTCGATCATGACCAGCACCGAATAGAGTTCTTCGAAGGTTAAAAGCGTCTCACCTAGCATTCTTTTTAAGTGGTGTTTTACAATTTTGACCCCCGACTCCCAGAGTCCGCCCATATGTGGTGAGTTTGCGGGTATGAAATGCCAATTAATGCCTAAATTATTGATTTGTTCACAGATCTCTTTGGATTTACCATTAATAAAATCGTACAACGCCTTGATTTGGTTGTTTGCGCCCCGAAACTGTGTGCCATTGTCACTATAAACATGAAGGGGTTTACCGCGTCGACCGATAAATCGTTTGAACGCTGTTAAGAATGCATCAGTGCACAAGGATGACACAAGCTCCAAATGAACGCACTTTGTTGAAAAGCAAATAAATAAAGCTATGTAGCATTTTGCGCTTTTTGCACCCCGACCTTTTCTTTCCTTTATATTCAAAGGGCCGGCATAATCCACTCCGGTGGAGTGAAATGGAGGCATTATGGCCGTTCTAGACCCCGGTAGGTGGCCCATTAATGGATTAATTGTAATTGGGTTAAACTTAAAACATCTAAGACATGATCTAACAATTCCCTTTGCGGTGTTTAGACCGGAAATCGGCCAAAAGGTTTGCCTGACATGGGATAATAGAGCGTTGGGGCCTATGTGCGCTAACTTCTCATGGTAATCTTTAAAAATTAATTTCGTCAAATGTGCACTCTTGGGTAATAGAATTGGGTGTCGCGTATCAAATGGAAAATCAGATTGAGACAACCTTCCTCCAACCCGTAAGATTCCATTTTCGTCAACAAACGGGCACAAGCTCACAATACAACTGCTGCGTCTTATTGTTTTACCTTGTACTAGACGGTTATACTCCTCGTGAAAACATACAACTTGAACGGCTCGAACACAAATCATGAGTCCCTTATTAATTTCGTGAGGAGTTAAGGCTCCATATGTCCGGTTTTTTTTGGGTAATTGGGCGTTGCAGATGAATCGCCAACAATAACCGAATACCCTTTTGATTCGATTTAGACTAGAGTATTTTTCATAACACTCGATCACTCGTGTTACTTCAGATTGCATGACCACAAAATTGAAATGTATTCTACGCTCCTCCGGAGGGTCGTTTAAGAGAAGGGGAAAAATTGAGGCAGATTTGTAAGAATTTATGGTCCCTTCTTTCAACCACCTAGGACCAGACCACCACAACGCACTGGATATCAGGTTGACTACCGTACATCCACGAGATACGATATCCGCTGGGTTATTTTCAGAAGAAATATGCCGCCAATTGGATACTTCAGAGGTTTGCTGTATCATAGACACGCGATTGGCCACAAATGTGGTCCAACGCGACGGAGTTGCATTAATCCAACTTAAAACAATTGTCGAATCACACCATAGACATTCTGGGATATTACCTTTGAAGAGAGTTCTGACCTGACTAATTAAATTGGACAGCAAAACTGCCCCTAACAGTTCCAACCGTGGCAAAGAAAGTTTTCTAATGGGAGCTACTCTAGACCTCGAGGTAAGTAAGCAAACATGGGTTTTACCATTCTTGTCCACCGATTTTAGGTAAACACAAGCGCCGTAGGCTTGTTCAGAAGAGTCACTGAACCCGTGCAGCTCAAAATATGTGGCATTTGGAATCACCGTGCATCTAGCAATGGTAAAGTCATCGAGATGTTTTAAGTCGGCCTTGAATTTGTTAAATTGAGTAGATAATTCCATGGGAATAGACTCGTCCCATTCCAAACCCAGATTCCAAATTTCTTGCAAAATCAGTTTAGGTATAACAAAAATTGGAGCTAACAGACCTATTGGATCAAATAGCTGGGCTACCAATGATAAAATAGTGCGTTTGGTAACTCTTTGAGAGAGTTTCAAGCTGGTGGCTGAAAAGGAGAACGAATCTTTCTTTGGATTCCAGAAGACCCCTAATACCTTAGAAAGACTGAGTGAGAATGGAGTCACATTGGAATCATCCGACAACTCCGAAACATTACTCTTAAATTTAGTGAGTATGAAATGAGCTTGACTCAAGATTGATGTGAGATTGGCCTTAATCTTGGTTAATTGAGAAATAGACTGATGACCGGTAATGACGTCATCCACGTACATATCGTTCCTTATAATGTTCGCTTCTGCAGGAAATTCGCTTTCATTAAGGACTGCTAACTCGAAAAGGCATCTAATCGCGAGATAGGGTGCCGAAGACATACCAAACGTCACCGTATTCAACTCGAAACATTGCAATTCATCCGAAGGATTATCGCGCCATAGTATTTTTTGATATTTCCTTTCCTCGTTGTGTAACCAAACCTGACGATACATCTGTTTGATATCGCCTATCAAAACAAATTGGTGGATGCGGAAACGCAACAAGATGAAAAATAAATCTGACTGTAGAGTCGGACCAACACATTGAATTTCGTTTAAGGATAAACCCTGTGGCAAATCGCAACTTGCATCAAAAACGATGCGCAATTTGGTTGACGCACTTGAAGGTTTCACCACTGCGTGGTGTGGTAGGAAGAATTCGGAATGTCCCGTAATTTGACTAGGAGACATGTGACCCTGTGCCTTGAGATCGTTAATAGTTTCCACGTAAGCCGCCTTAAATTCAGGATCATGGAGAAATCTTTTCTCAAGATTCAAAAAACGCGATTTTGCACACAGCAACGACTCGCCAAGAAAATGCCGCTTATCGTATTTTAGCGGCAACCGCACGATAAATCTACCGTCGGTGGCTCGCGACGTGGTTTTTTGAAAATAGCACTCACAATACTCTTCTTCAGGGGATAAAAATGTTTTTGGGGGAATGTATTCCACATTCCAGAACTTTTGGAGACTCTCATTTAGGCTACTCAAGGTCACAAAGGTAGAGGATTTAGGCACGTTGCCCATAGTGCGTGAACATGAACCCGAGACTACCCAGCCAAATCTGGTTTTTTGAAAAATCAGACCTTGGTTTGACTGGGTTTGCCCCACTGCGATCAATTTCCAAAACCACTCGGCTCCAATTAACATATCGATTTTCCTTGCTTGCCCGAAAGTTTCGTCTGCCAACTTAATACCTGGTGGAATCTCAATGGCTGCAGCATTCATGGACGAAACGGGAAGGTTTGCCGCTATGGTGGGCACAACAAAACACTGGACTTCCGTTTGAAAATTGTTTAATCGAGATGACAACTGTACGGTGGTGCGACTATTGATTAGAGAGGTATGTTCATTAAGACCAGTGACCGTCAGTTCCGTCGGGTATTCCTTTAATCTTAACATTTTGCAGCACTTTTCCGTTATAAAATTGGATTGCGACGCTGAGTCTAACAGTACTCTGATGGTACAAGTTTTGTTCAGATTGGTAGCTAATACTTGGGCCGTTGGTAACAACGTTTGATAATTGGTAAGGGAAGTAAATATCTGTGTAGACATCGATCTACTAGGTTTATCGGTTTCGATAGTGTCGCTGGATTGATCAGTCGATATTTCGCTAGTGTTTGATGAACTAGCCAACGCTTGGGATTTACTTTCGAAATGCAGAGTTGTGTGATGTCGTTTATGGCAGATCCTACAACAACTAGATTGACAATTAGAAACCATATGCCCCTTACGCATACAATTTAAACAAAGTTTGAGATCCTTGACCCGTTTGAGTCTCTCGGTTATGATAAGGGTTAGGAATTTCTCACAATTGGAAATGAAGTGATTGTCACCACAATTAGAGCATTTGGCAGTAGTTGTAGTAGAAAATGTTTTCGCTGATTTGAATTTAGTTTCAACTTTGGGTTTGACTATGTTCTCATCGACACTATTGACGGTTTTGCGGTATGAGATCGCTTCCAAAACGGATTGTTTATTATTTAGAAATGCAATAAGATCACCGTAAGTGGGAAGATCGTTATTAGTCAGGGTTGAATTTAATTTCTTTTCCCATTCACCAACAATCGTTTGATCAAGTTTGCTTAAAATTATTGGGATAATCAGCGTGTCCCACTGGTGGTGAGTTGGTTGATCCAAGCACGCAAGACACTGCATGTGAGTTTCCAACGTGTTAATGAAATTACGCAAATCTGACTCTGAAAATTTCCTTAAAGAGGGTAATTTTATAATTTCTGTAACATGGTTATCTACGATACGACGTTTATTATCGTAACGTTGGCACAAAGTTTTCCAAGCGATTGAGTAATTTTCGTCGGTTGTATCATACGATTGTATGCAAACAAGCGGTTCACCCAGTAAACAAGATTTTAAATAACACAATTTTTGACTATTGCTGATGTCATTATTTCTATGCACGATAGACGAAAAAGTGTCAAAAAATGCGCGCCATTCTGTGAACTTACCTGAAAATTTAGGCAATTCGATACGAGGGAGTTTAATATTACAAGGTACGGACGGATCCTGGGCTGCGGTAGGAATTCTGTCTTTTGATTCCGAATTCGTTATCAATAAAGCTCTACTCATTAAATTAAAGTATGTTGTTTCAAACTGTTCCCTTTCAACTGACGCCGCTGCGTCCCCTTCGCTTAGCACTTCTATTTGGGTCTGTATGTCATGAAATTGTTCCAAAACATCGCTGCATTTATCTAAACGTTTTTGTATATTAATGCACAATTCAGGTGTTACCTGTACATTGTCATTTAAAAATTTTTCAAAAGTGGTTAAACGCGCTTTAAGAGCTCCTCTTTTACAATTAAGGGTTTTTAAATCACTTTCGGCCATTGTTTAGGTTGTAGGTACAATATACGAATTGTTAAAATGTGTGAAAGGAATGTGTACATGGAATTCTCACCTTGAATAATTTTCCCTTGCACATGTGGGCTGACGCCGCTGTTTCTTATCTATCGGTGTTGTTCTGCAATGCCGCGATTGATGTCGGCTGGGAAACGAAGATACCTTATGTAGGCTCTTGCGAGTGTGAGAGCGCTGCCAATATACACTGCACACGTTTCTTTCAATTAATGACCTTTGAGAGTTTTTAATTTCTTGCGAAATTAACACAATTTTCTATTTTCCACTTTCTTATCCGGCTCGAAGGACCAATGGTTAGGGTTATTTCGCTGTAGTAGCACAAAGAACAAATTCGCTGAGATTTAATATTTATTGGATACTGCTCGCATCGTAACTATAAAAATAATACGTCTGCTTCGTATCACGGTCAACATTCGTGTGTTCACATTAAAAATGCCCCTTCGCGCATGCTTCTTTAAATCAAATTGCTTTCCCTTAAGTAAAACAAAATATTATCTTAACTTAACCGCTACAAAGCTGAAATTGTGTATGTAGGCTAGTATTAGTACACAAATAACAAAAAAATTCTAAAACTCGGAACTTTTACCCCCCAACCCCATAAACTAGGGGATGGAAGTTTGTATGAGACTTTCGCAAATTTTTATGCTAGACGTCTGGTCGTCAAAAGTCTTAGGGTACTTCCTGAAGTCCTCTACACGCTGAAATTGTGTATGTATTAGTACAGAAACAAGCAAAAAATTCTAAAACTTGGAACTTTTACCCTCCAACCCCTTAAACTAGGGGATTGAAATTTGTATGAGGCTTTCGCAAAATTTGATGCTAGGGGTTTGAAAATTGATATTAAAAAGCTGAAATTGTGTATGTAGGCTAGTATTAGTACACAAACAACAACAAAATTCTAAAACTCGGAACTTTTACCCCCCAACCCCATAAACTAGGGGATGGCGGTTTGTATGAGACTTTCGCAAATTTTTATGCTAGACGTCTGGTCGTCAAAAGTCTTAGGGTACTTCCTGAAGTCCTCTACACGCTGAAATTGTGTATGTACAGAAACAAGCAAAAAATTCTAAAACTTGGAACTTTTACCCCCTAACCCATTAAACTAGGGGATGGAAATTTGCATGAGACTTTCGCAAAATTTGATGCTAGAGGTCTGAAAATTGATATTAAAAAGCTGAAATTGTGTATGTAGGCTAGTATTAGTATACAAACAACAACAAAATTCTAAAACTCTGAACTTTTACCCCCCAACCCCTTCAACTAGGGCATGGAAGTTTGTATGAGACTTTTGCAAATTTTGATGCTAGAGGTCTGATCGTCAAAATTCTTAGGGCCCTAGAAAGCTAAAATTGTGTATGTAAGCTAGTATTAGTACACAAACAACAACAAAAATCTAAAACTTGGAGCTTTACCCCCCAACCCCTTAAACTAGGGGATGGCGGTTTGTATGAGACTTTCGCAAATGTTGATGCTAGAGGTATGAAAATTGATATTAAAAAGCTGAAATTGTGTATGTATAGACTAGTATTAGTACACAAACAGAGCAAAATTCTAAAACTCGGAACATTTACCCCCAACCCCTTAAACTAGGGGATGGAAGTTTGTATGAAACTTTCGAAAATTTTGATGCTAGAGGTCTGAAATTGATATGATAAGGTAAATTCACCCATTCACCCAAGTTTGACTTTCTAGTTCAAAATTAAGCCCAGTTTGAAGTTTTTGGTGTATTGGATGTTTTTTTTCTGTAAATGAAGATTTTCTTATGCAATAAATGTTTAGTTTTTGCTTGTACGACAAAACCTTTAATCAAATTTTATTTTATTTAGTAAAGATTACGTTTTTTCCTATTACCGCTCTACCTTAAAAACCGCTTTCCTGTTTTCGCCCTAGAGACATCCTATTACCGCCCTATTTTTTTAAATGACATGAACAAAATATGTTAATATATATTTTAACCTTTTTTGTCTGAATTCCACAGGTGTCACGTTCATATCTTTTATTAATTTTATCATATATTGTAGTTTTTGGAATGCCTTAGCTCTGAGATGCTCGGTAAAAAGACATTCCGTTTTTCTGAACAGCTTCTACGGCTTTTTGAAGAGCTTCAGAAGCATGATTTTTTTCCTTTTGGCATATTAGGTTTTGGTGGTGCCATTTTACTGAAAAACGTTAAATTTCAGAAATAAACAGACAAATGGGAACAAAAACCAACCGAAAAAAGAAAGTATGCATAGTCATTTATATGAAATAGAGCGGTAATAGGAATAAACGCATATTTTTTCGCCTATTTCCGCCTACATTAAAAATAAACATTTATTAGTTTTTCTTACCTAAAATAAAAGGAAAGACATAAAAAGTGTCCTAAATATAAATTTTTCATGTACATTGGGTATAAATATTAAAAATTGATTTTTTAAAATATTCCTTATTTTAATAATTGAATATTGGGCCCTCATTTAATCCGTAAAATAAGGTATTTCTGAAAGCAAAATCATAGGGCGGAAATTGATTTTAGTCTATATCAAGGATTATTTAAAAAATGTGCTATAAGAAAAAAAATGTTTTTCTCGAGGGGTGAATATCTGACCAAAATTGTGTACACCATAAATCCATTTATGTAAATAAATCCTCATAAATCCTGGTAAATCACAGAAAATCTTGATAAATCACTCTAAATCCCGTTAAATCACGATAAATCCTTCTAAATCATGATTAATTCCTCTAAATCACCATAAATCTTTATAAATCCTTCTAAATCCTCGGAACTAATAAACAGTTTTTTTGTGTAATGTGTATCTAGATATCCGTGAAGACCTAAAATTGGCTAAAACTTGTTAAGCGGGCCGCACACGGTCAATGTATTGATCAATCGAGGGTAATATTGATCAATATATTGACCGTGTGCGGAGTGGATTGATGATGGTATTGAAGTACATCTTCGATATTGATGAATATCTAGATTTTTTGATTTTTATTGATCAATATCCGTATATTGATCAATATAATTCTTGACAGTGTGCTGTCTAATTCAATATATTGATCAATATTCAGTTAGAGTTGACTTCTTGTGTTCACAGCATTGACTTATGTCGTTTGTCATAGACACATGTCCAAAAAATAACCTCACTTTTACGTTTATTTATTCCTTCCGAAATGGATGAAGATTATTTGGACGACAGCGGCGAGAAGAGTATGAGAGATTTTATAACAGCATACGAAACATTGCCTGTGTTATGGCATACTAATCTAACATCTTATAACAATAAAAATAAACGAAAAGGAGCAATGGAAAAACTCCTCAAATATTTTGAAAAAGTGCAACCGGGAGCAACAGTAAAAGATTTATCCAAAAAAATTAATAGTATTAGAGTAAACTTTCGAAAAGAAATGAAAAAAGTTGTTGCTTCCAAAAAATCAGGCAGTGATCCAGATTCGGTTTATGTCCCATCGTCATGGATGTATTGCTCTTAAATTTTTGGAGGAATCGTCAGGCCCAGTTGGATATAATCAGATTACAAATAAAAACAACATTAAATAATGATCGTTTATATTCAATGTATTGGTCCAAAATTAAATTAACATTACATTGTAGTTAGTCGATATATTACCTAATTTTTAATCAGTTATAATTATTTAAGTAATCACGAAACTTATCTCTCGCCTTCTTTGCATCCATGTTGCTGTTTCTAGCCCTCGTCTGTTGCAAATTGGTTAGGAGATTAGGTTGCATAACTTCTTGATCATTCAGCTTACCATATCCTGAGACTTCGTCATACAGAAAATTATGCAAATAACAACACGTTTGAGTTACAAGTCTAGCTTTTTGTGGACTAAGATGAATGGGTTTCTGAAATACACCAAACCTGGTCGCTAATATTCCAAACGCGTTTTCAACATTTACTCTAGTGGAGGAGAGAATTCTATTGAAATTCTGAGTAGCTGAGTCAGTTGCTAGTGGATATGGATTCAGCAAATTAGGTTTTAGAGCAAAAGCACCATCGGCCAAAAATACAAATGGAAATTTTTCTGAAGTATTTGGGAGCGAAGCAGGTGGTGGTAAGTTTAATTGACTGTTGTAAAACATTCGTCCAAATTCAGAATAAAAAGCACCGCTCCATCTGATAGTCTTCCATTTGTACATATGTCCACCATAATAACCCATAGTAGGATGCATAATCTTTTGGGTCAATAACCAAGAAAGCTGTTTCTCGCATGAAGAGCTCCATATCAAGAACATCTTGATCGCAAAGTTTTCCAAGTTCAAGTGGATTATTAAAACGGTTAATTAACAGAATTTTTTTATCATGGGCGAAATCACAATTTTCAATGCAATTTCTGCCTCTGCAAAAATGTCTTCCGCTAAGTGTTCCATTGTAAATGAAAGTGTCATACGTTGTCATATATTTGGCGAATATCCTGCAAGAAAATAAAATAAAATATTTCAAATTTCCACTTTCAATCCTCGTTTCAACCTAAAATTGTTGTTCTAATAGCGAGTTGCATGAAACTTTAATACCAGTTCAAAATCGGGGTAAAACGGCATGTTAAGCTCAAAATATTTCACTACAAATTGAGGTTATGTCGCTCCAAAATCACTTTTACTTTTATGTGAAATGATTAACAATAAGAACAAATAATTGAAATCTTATCTTCTAACTTGCATGACACACACAAAAACAACTAATTTAATCACCAATACCGCCAGTATCTACGTGAGTCTCGACGTGAGTTCAAACGTATAAACAAAATTAGTGTTATGCGCATGCGCAGTTTTGAAAAGAACTCATGTAAATCCTGGTAAATCCTAATAAATCCTCAAGAAATCACTTACATCCTCGTAAATCCTCAATAAATCCTCAACAAATCACCGAAATCCTCTTAAATCCTCAATAAATCACTTAAATCACTCTAAATCCTTGAGGCTGTACACCATAAATCATCAGATATCTACCCCTCGGTTTTTCTTTAATTAAATTAAATAACTGGGATTTAAAAAAACATTAGATTTCCCTTATTCCGCCCTAATAGAGCGGTAATAGGAAAATAACTAAAATATTTTCCTATTACCGCTCTATTTTTATTTAGATATTATTTTTCTACTTTAGCGTAGTATTTATTTTAAAGAAAACTTATATACCTATTGCTGAATACCTATTCTGTTTACTTCTGTAAAAGACTAATAAATATAAAAATAATTTAAATCTTTTTTTGTGAAAATACCTTAACAAAGCACAAATGATTGCTTACCAAAATAGTTAGATTATTCACTTCCTTCACCACGGGCACCGACCTTTGACTAAATAATTTAGGCCTACTCTCAAGACGCTAATATATTCCTCTCGCCATAATGTTTTTTGGGTCGCCTAATAACTCTTGCCTCACATAAAACAATGGGAGATACAATTTTGTAAAGAATTTTAAGAAAATACTCTACAAGAAAAGGCAAACTCTTACAGGGCGGTAATAGGTAAAGATTTTGCATAGGGCGGTAGTGGGTGAATTTACCTTATGCAAGAAATACACCACAAAAAAATTAAAAAAAATATTGTGACAAGCAACTTACAAAAAGAAATGAAATCCCACCAAAACCATTTTCATGTAAAATGTTGCGAAGACGAGACTATGTGGCTCGCACTGTTAAAATGTTATCAGATCTGATGTAGAGCCAAGCTTCTAACTACACGCCCTAACTCTACAAGCTCGATCTTCACAAGCTCTACACCTTAGTCAAAATATGTGACTTGGCCATTTTGTCAATACAAAAACTATTGTATAACAGATAACGAGTGAGATAAGTAATGAACAGTGAATAAATTTTTCACTTTACGCCCATGTGAATGTAGCGAAATGACCAAGCCACATATTTTGACTAAGGTGTAGAGCTTGTAGAGTTAGGACGTGTAGAGTTAGAAGCTTGACTCTACATGAGATCTGATAACTTTTTGACAGTGCGAGCCACATAGTCTCGTCTTGGCAACATTTTACATGAAAATGTTTTTGGAGGGTTTAATTAATTCCGTTAATGTGTATTTCTTCCGCAAATGCTAAATATATTTCCGCTTAAGCACTGCTCCAATTTTCCATTGTCTTTTATCGGTTTACTTTTCTAATAAACCGAACTGAAACATTTTTATTACTAGATACAACTGCCGTTTTGAATTAATTTCGAACAATAGTCGTCTCAGCAGATGCTCTTCGAGCACTTAAGAAACGTTTTATCTTGTTATATTTGCGAGCGACATATTACAGTAATTGAAATTTTAGAAAAACTTATAATTTTACTGTTATGAAACCAATAACCACAAACATTATAATATAGTGTAGTGAATAATAGTTACGATACGGGCTTACATCATAATAATAAACAATGTAACTTCTTCTCCATTACATAGTTGTTTAGTAATTACCATAATGACGTAACACGACTACAAACACTAACATTTTTTGTTAGTTAAGATTTCCGCTTATCTTATTAATCTTATATGATTACGGTTATTTTTAGGCGGACTATTTAAACTGTAATTTACCATTTTTTATAACGCTCATCGTTGTTTCCGAAGTCTAGTGAGAAAAAAATTACACAATTTAACCTTATGAAAATTGAGTTATTCAACATTTACGATCATTAGCTTTGGAGAGACCAATTTTCCGTATAAATCCTTTAAGGCTTAAGTATTTGTGAGTAAATTGGAACACATTCGTTATTAGTTTTCGATCGCCTGAATCGACTTCATAAGCTTTTAATTTAGATACAAGCTTGTTTAACAAACAAACTTCGAACATTCCATTCAATTTTAGTGTTACAAATGTATTTTATTTCATTAAAACTTTTTGACGTATCTATTCTATTAGTCTTCCTACATTGTTTATTATAATCCTTTTTATGCCAAAACAAATGGTTAAATTAATTAAACTAAGCAAAAAGATTGGAAAGGCTACGACGAGAACAAAAGAAATTGAAGGATTTAGGGTATATTGATGATAAAATCCGCAAACACTACTCAAATCGGTCAAGTGTATGCGGAAACGTCAAAAGTGACATAAAAATCTCGACATAGTATGATTATTAGCACAAAAAATATTTTTCATATTTACCTACCTTACAATGCAAATTTACTGATGTAGGTAATCCATTTTTGTTACAGACATCGACATTATGAAGAACAGGAAGAATGGGGTTGCGCTAATTGGATGGAATACACATTCGTTGTAATAGTAGCATGTATATTATTGCTTGGAAGCGTAGGATTAACAATATTCTGGGTTATGAGCTATCGTGGAGGATTTGGATGGAGAGATGCTAATAATCCCGAAAAACAATTCAATTTACACCCCGTTTTAATGGTTGCGGGATTTATAACATTCAGCGGATTCTGTAAGTATAATTTTTTTTTCGTTTTTTTTTCATTAACGAAATTCGCATGGTTTACATTACATTCTACGGAAGAGAATCTTGTCTAATTAGAATGTTAAACTTTATTGTATACCGGTCTACAGAAAAACTTTCACCGCAATATGATTTTCTGATTGTTGAGGATTGGAATGGTTTGGTATTTTAGATGGTTCCATATAAAAAAAAAAGTCATTACAAGTGGCACGAAATCTGATTTCTCTATTTACAGTTTCTAAAGGTTCATTATTCATGAAGAGTAGGCATTTATTATGCAGAATGCGTCTACTTTTCTTATCATTAATTCTATTTTTTCATTGTGAATATTTCGTATTATCATAGTAAATGTACATACCGATGGAAGTTTATAATTTCATTGTTATTTTCTTTCTATTGTGTTTCTGCAACTTACGTGGGGTGCCCTTCATGTGCCTAATTATATCAATTGAATGTCATATTAATCATTAGATAATTAGTCAAGTTTTTTTATATTTCCGTGAGTATTTTACGTGGCGTAGTTCCCGTGTAATAAGTATTATCGCGTTTTTTTAAAGATTTCTGAACTTGTCATTGGTTTTTTTTTTCTATTTATGTCGTCCCCATAAATAGAGGGGATTTAACATTTTTACACATTGCAAGATACCAGAAAATCTTACGTTTCAAATTCAGCAGCGAGACCTTCTTCAGTTGGTTGATAACACGGTCATGGATAACATTTTTAATTATAAACGTCCACTTTATATTGTATTGGAAACCATTTTTAAAATGCTAGTGTGCTTATTTGCATATGTCTAGCATGTGAATTTATGCTCTTCACATATTCATCAAGAATATTTATATGCATTTCTTCATTTCAATGTCGAGAAATTGAGGTATACCTACAGTAGCGCTCTTTTTTTCTATGATAGAACGTTTAAATTTAATTTTTTCCTTGTTGAAGTAAAGGGATGGATGGAGGGTCAATGTATGTCAGGGTGTTTTTTTGGGAGCTTTAGTTAACGTTTCTGAGAAAGTTTTATAGGTAAGTAGGTTTATCAAAATTTGTACATAGGGGTTACTCTGAAAGCCGAATCGATGTAAAATATTTCCAAAATGACAGCACTTCCGGAAATGCCGGAAGTAGCTAGTAACTTCGTTATTTTAAATGGCAACCCCTATTTTTTATTGCATTTTTGGATTCTACGCGAAATTTCAATTCTTTTGATTCCCACATGTCAATATCTAAAATGTATGGTTTGTAATTTTGAATTTTTAGAAAAAATTGGCGGATACAGACGGTACTTTGAGAATTTTTATTACTTGAAAATAGTTATAATAGTTATTAGGCCAGTCAAATTAGACAAAAAAAGGGGATTTATGAAAAAGTGATGCTAACTTTACGGGATTTTTTCAGGGTTGTTTGGGAAGTTAAGGAGAGCTTAAATCCAAGTTTGCGTATACCCAGACCCCGTGGGATTTTTTTGAGGGGGGGAAAAGGTAAAAATTTTGATTTCGCTATAACTCGGCAGCAATTGATCGTACAGAAAAAATAAAAAAAGGGTTTTGTAGGTTTGTTGAAGCTCTACAAGTTTCCTTTGGACGACTTTTCCCGAAAATTAATATTTAACGATTTATCGTAAAAAACAGTAAAAAAAAGTAAACTTTTTTTGGTCAACAATTAGAATTTGTTCATGTATGAGAAAGTTGTAGAACAAAATCACCGTGTCAGATTTTTCGATTAATAAAATAACTGGCATCAAGCGGCATCTTCGTTACCAAAAGCACATCACGGAAGAAATCTTACAATTATGAATTTCTTGGACAGAGTGTCAGTAAAATAAAATGAATTCAATACCTTCTCTTCTTCAACACATGTTCAAAATGGGCGCCTTCATGTTCCAAACACGATTCAACTCTTTTTCTTAAATTTTTTCTTGTGGAATTTCGTATTACTTGTGATTCAATGGCTTGTAGCGCATTTCTTACTCTCAAGATCATATCTTCCCTTGTTGTGGGGGGGCCTGGCATAAACTGTGTCTTTTACATATCCCCACAAAAAGAAATCTAATGGGGAAAGTTTCGGGGAACGAGCAAGCCAAAGTTATGGGCCGCAGTTTCCGATCCAATTCCCTGGAAAAAGAGGCATCTAAAAACCCAGAAATAATTCCTGCATTGTGTGCCGGAGCACAATCTTGTTGGTAATACATAGCACCATATTCCTGCAGAGGTAGATCTTCTGTTGCAGGAACAACAATATTGTGTAAAATTTCCAAATAAGGTTCTGCATTTAAATTTTCTTGATAGATGTGGTACCACAAAAACTTGTTATTTTTCAATGCGCAAAATACATTAAAACTCTAGCACTCTTGAAAGTGTACATTTTGATTCAAATAAGGATTGGGATCGCACCAGTAACGCGAGTTATGGTGGATTAAACATGCCATTTTTACTAAATTTGGCTTCGTCTAACCAAATCTTCCTAGTCCCTTAACATTAGCCATTCGCAAGACTCAATTCGTCTTGGGAGGTCCCCTAGTTGCATCGAATATCATTGTAGAAAGAAAATGATCGATAATGGTAGTTTTTTAGGATTTTTTGGATGCAACTAATATTTAAACCCAAAGCAATTTCCGCGTCTCTTAACGAATTAGTGGTGTACGCCGTGAAATATCCTAGTACATTAACAATATTAGCCTCATCTTCAATAATGAGTCTTGCTCTTGGTAAAAATGTTGTGGTGGAACAAAAAGCTTCCAAAATTCAAACAATTTGGTTCCAGTTTCGGATGGTGTATTCACTAGGATGCGGTTATTCTGGATATCGCTCAATGAACGTACGACAAGAATATTACATATTACATATTACATAGGAACATGTAATATCAAAATATTCTCATTTTGATTCTCTATAAAATGCAACAGTAAGAAAATGGCAATTTTCATTTAAAAAAACTGAGTTTTTAGTCTTTGAATTTTCCTAAATTTGGAGCCCTATAGGTGAGGTCGCACGCAACTGAAATTTTTTTAAGTACACCAAAAGAAAGCCGTATTGCTTCTCTATGCGCTGGTAAAAACTCGGTTGCCATAACTGCAACTATTTTCAAGCAATCAATTCTCGAAGTACCGTCTGTATCCCCCATTTTTTTCTAAAAATTAAAGATAAAAACCAAACATTTTAGTCTTTTAGATATTGACGTATGGGTATCAAAAGAATTGAAATTTCACGTAGAATCCAAAAATGCAATAAAAAATAGGGGCTGCCATTTAAAATAACGAAGTTACTAGCTACTTCTGCCATTTTGAAAATATGATGCATTTCGGCTTTCAGAGTTAACGCTATGTACAAATTTTCATAAACCTACTTATAAAACTTTCCCAGAAACGTTTAACTAAAGCTCCCAAAAAAACACCCTGTATATGCCTTACAGGCCTAGTGGCCCCATGGCTTTATATGTCACCGACTTCCATTCCTTCTTGTCGCGAGCACAATTTCTCCAATTTTCCCTACCAATTCCGATCAGGTCTTCTTTGTACCTCCAAACACCACATTCCAAATGACACATGGGACTCTTTCCTCGTTCATTCTTGCTGTGTGCCCTAACCATCGCAGCCTCTGCGTCTTCACACTGCCATCGTTGCTTGTTCAGGCCTTCTCAGCGTCCACACTTCTGCTCCGTACATAACTGCGGGTCCTTATAACCGTTCCATATATTTTAACTGACCTAGACAACACTTTACTATTGAGGATTGATTTTAGTGCGAATGAGCTTCTTGTACTCGCAGCCATTCTCGCTTTAGTAGGTATCTTCTTCGTGTCCTGGCTCTCCTGTTATTATCGTTCCCAAGTATTTAAAAACGCACACTTCTTCAAAATTTACAGTTTTGTTCTCCAACGTTTGCTTATAGATTTCCCTTCCATAAATCACTGTCACTCCAGTCCAGACCATGTATTTTGTCATGCTCTCGTTTACCTCCAATCCACTTTTTCTAGCCGCTTCTAATAGTTTTCGCGTGACTTCTTGTAACTCCTTCTTTGTTCGAGTCGTAAACGTGAAATCATCCGCGAAGGCCAAACATTGGTGCCGTCTTCCAAAAATTGTACCGCTTCTGTTTAATCCTGCATTTCTTATTGCATTTTCCGATAAGACATTAAACAAAATCGACAACAGTGGGTCTCCCTGTCTCAGACCTACCTCTACTGGAAAACTATGGGACAGCACACCTTCAATTCTTACTGTATTTTCAGAGCCGTTCTCACCAATCTTATCAGTTTTCAGGGGATTCACATTTCCGCCATAATATTATAAAGCTCCTCTCTCCTGATATTGTCATATATGCCTGTTTAAAATCTATAAACATCAGATGCGTTTCCAACCCAAACTCATCACTAATCCCCCCTACACCTCTCTCAAAACAGATAATTGGTCTGTCACCCATCAACCCCGTCTGATATCGCATTGACGCTCTCCTATCATTTTCTCCGTATGACACAGCAGTCTATTTTTAATACATGTTAGCTGACTATCCCCGTATAGTTCCCACACTCACTTTTATCGCCTTTCTTGTGGATCGGACATATCAGTCAGTTCCAAGATGTCGGAATTTTTTCTTCTCTGCAGACTTTTTGTATCATGGCAATGGTCAACTCTTCTAATTTTTCTTCTCCATATTTTAGTATTTCCGCCCTGATGCCATCTTTTCCTGTCACTCTATTGTTTTTCAGCCGTTGGTATGTCGACTCCATTCTCACTTTCGTCCGCGGCCTCCATCGTTATGTGTTCTCCCACTTTGTCCTGACTTCCTGCACTATTCAACATCTTGTGAAAATATTCCGCCCACCTTTTTGTTACTCCTTGCTTTGATCCCACCAGTGTGCCGTGTTTATTTTTGCAAAACGCTGTATTTGCTTGGAATCCCTGTTTTATTCTTTTAACTCTTCTTCCCAAACCTTCAATTTCTTTATTTGGTGTTGTATTTTCTTCTCACTTATTTAGCCTTTTGCACTCTTTTCTCGTCTTTGGTATTTCTTTTTGGATTCTTCGTTTCGATTGTTCAACATTAGCTGTCTTGCCTTCTCTCTCTTCTTTACCTCCATTTCATGGTGGTGGTCGTAGCACTCCTTTTTTTCCCTTCGTTGTACTCGCATACTGTGTTTTTGTTGCTCTTAGTTATTACTTCTTTTTATTGTTGTTCGCATTCAGTCTGTACTTTGAAGTTCTAGTATCATTGCGCTTCTCTATAGTTTTTCGTCTGGTCTTCTGTCTTAAGCTGTATTTGCATTCTGCTTTGCTACTTGCTTCCCCTTACTCATTCGATTTACCAAGACTCTTGCGAATTCACACGTACCATGAAATAGTCCGAATCCAAGTCCGCACCTCTATGGGCTTTGATGTCTTTAACAATATTTTCGCTTTTACTCTCGATCAGGACATGGTCGATCTGGTTCGCTGTATTTCCGTCTGGACTCACCCATGTAGCCTTCTGGATATACTTATGCTCGTAGCCAGCACTCTTTATCTTCATGTCATTCGTCAGTATAATTCAACATTTTTGTGCAAATTACGAAAATTGTTTATGTTGAATATCATCACACGTCGAGGATCATTATAATATTGCCGGAATATCAAAAAAGATATTATTTATTTGAAACATGTAATAAATTATACCTAATAATAAAATCAATACCAAAATTTCCGTTTTATCATGGTTTCAGTACGCCAGTACTGCCAAATTACTTTAAAAGAATCGAATTTGGTCAAAAGAAAGCAATACCAGCGGCTGCTGAAAGTGTTTTAACTTTCTCGCGTTATTTTTATGAACAAAATTTCTGTTCGATAGATCACAAAGTGCAGAAACGTTACGCTCCAAATTTGCTTGCGCCAGAACGAATTAAATGTCTGGCAATAGTAGTAATGTCTTGTGTCCCTTTATACTGTAACAGCTCCAACGAGATTTAACAGTTTTCACCAATGCAAACTTTGGCGGTGTTCGAAAAAAAGGAAGAAAATCCATTCATGGTGACCCAAAGTGTAGAAGACCACTGGAAGCACAAGCTGAAAAAATTATTATCAAGGTTGAAGGGTTGTTGCTGGCTGACCGTCCTGGCAACACTTTCAGTTACTACTAGGGAAATGCAAGAAAGGAGTATTTTTCAAATCCGATGCGAGTAACCAAACTATTGACACGATAGATTCCCAAGCGACTCCATTCCGAACAAAGAAACTTTGTAAACGAGAAATTTACCTGCTTCATTACAAACTTTTCGAAACAAGAGTCCACTCAAGGAGTCATGAGGGCTCCCCCTCTTCTAGAGAATAATTTTATGGGAAAGTGATGGCTTATAAAACACAACTTAGAACCTCAAAGCGGTTTTATGCGAAAAACGACCCGCAATCATGCTCATAAAGCTCTGCTTCTGCGTAACAACTGCAGGGTGCATAAAGCCCAACAGTAATTTCAACACAATAACAGTTCAAACAGTAATCAAAGAAGGAATTACAACATCCACATCCCATGGGAACTAAAACAACTAAATAGTTGAATATGGTTGCATGAGAATTTTGACACTATTGATTTTTTCTTAAGAAGCTTCCAAGGCCGTAGCCAGGGGGGGGGATCAAGGGGGGGGTCAGAACCCCCCCCCCCCCCCCCCCCCCCCCCGAAACTCAATGGAAAATAACAATTTCTTAAACGAAATGTAAATTACATTACGTAGATTGTAGTTACATCGGGTGGCGTGTAATTGTTAAAATTTGGTCCCCCCCCGAATATTTTTTCTGGCTACGGCCTTGGAAGCTTCTGACGATTTTGTAGAATTTTAAAGTACCTTTCAACGTTCACAATTCGACTATATGGACCAACCTCAATTAAACTGAGATTGTGTAAGTTGTACCGTACGTGAACTATAAAAGTCGTATCTCCGTAAGAAAATTGACATCGTGTGCAGTCAAGATTTTTTTAATTTTCTAAACGTAACAGAGATAATGGCATTTATCTAGTAAAGGAAGGTTCTTGATTCTTATCATTGCACGAACATTCTTGGTAAAAGCTCCGGAAAGTGGATTTTCGATTAACCATAAAGGAAGCGGAGGAAGTTCCCAGATTTTATTTATTGTCAGCCATAACTACTTTGGCAGCTGTTCATAGCAGTTTTGCTCGAAGAAATTTTCCTGCCTACAGATTTACGTTTACTTTCGTGAAGGTGTTCAAACCACATAAACGTCATAGTAAAAATGTTTCCATTTTCTTGGATGCTAAACGTTATTTACGTAGTTAAGGGAAACTGTCGATCGATTCCACTAGGTATATGTACAATAGTTGAATACTACAATACGTTTATTGTGTACCAACCCTAAGAAAGGCAAGGGTAGAAAAATCGAATAATGTAAAATATTTAGAATACACGACGTTGATGTGCTGTTATTGTAAAACATAATTTTGGCACGGAAGTGAAGCGTTAAAGCTACCTAAAGTTAATGAACTTTGTGTTATTTACTATATTCTTGTGACACTTGTTGCCTCCTTACTATACTAAAAATTTAATTCACTTAGGGTGCTGTTTTATTATTAATTTATTACATCAGCAGACAACGGGGTTGTTTATTGCTAATAAAGCACTCGTCCTTTATTCCCTTCAAGGAAAGGTTGAGTGACCTGATTTGTCATGCCAAACTTTTGGTAGATACTCCATTCTCATTCATAACTTTCCCAATTTTTTGCTTATATTTTTTACTACGTACCTATGTGTTGTATTTTAATAGATGAACCACTGTTTTTATTTATTTTTATTTATTTATTACTACTATTGTTTTTTGAGTGAATAAGATCATAAGTTATTTCCATTTTAACTGACATTAAATATATTTATGGCCTTCTTCTGTGTGAAATGGAATGGACCAGTTACTGTCAAGATTGAAAAATTGAGCGGAAAGCAAAATAAAATATCTACGTCTTAGAATTGAGCTTCCGTAAAATGAAGGCCCAGTGCTTATTTATGAGATACAATAAAGCGTTTGCTAGTCAGTCTGGCCAAATATAGCCTCGTTAACTTTAGAACAGAATGGTAGATATATTTATCAGTTGATATTATAATAGTATATTAAAGTATAAGTGGATAAACAGGTCTTTAAAACACGCGCGAGTTTTCAAGCACGACGGCGCAGCCGAGTGGTTGAAATAGAGCAAGTGTTTTAAAGACCAGTTATCCACGAATACTTTACGCTATTTTTTTATTGGTTCACTTTGAAATCTGGTATTAAAATGGAAATAAGAACTAATAATGTGAAATGGTTGAATACGTATGTGAAATCAGTATACCTTTCGTTGTCATGGAAATGAGAAAAATGGAAATTAATTGGCAATCTGTCATTTTATTTGACGTAACAAAGTATTCCTGTCAGATCAATAACCAATAGAATTCACGTTTTTCAAATTGGTGATGCAATCTGTCATTTTATTTGACGTAACAAAGTACTCCTGTCAGATCAATAACCAATAGAATTCCCGTTTTTCAAATTTGTTGATGTTGGCATGGCAACTTTAAAACACGCGCGTTTTAAAAAGTGCGAATTAAACACGCTGGGGCGTGGTTTTAAAGGCTAAACTAGGACACCGATAAAAAAAATAATGAAATTCCATGCCTCCAAAGATTCTACGAATAAATCCTGAATTAACCAAAAGGAACTACTGACTATCCTCGTCACTGCCATAAAACATCCAGACAAGTATTACTAAACGCAAGTTTCATGTGTTGCTTCAACTGATTTTAAATTATAACATACATTAACAAATTTCTAGTTTAGTAGAGTTAGGGTAAAAGCGCCTGTGGTGATAGCCGCAGTAAGCACCGTCTAAGCAACCAAAGTGAATTAGCAGATCAGCTTTTATGAAATGCGGATGAAACGATGTCGAGTAACGAGATCTCCACACTGCCAGGGCGAACAATACCGACAGTACTTGTACAAGCACTGGTGAGGATTTCAACAACAAGGACCGACGAACCCCGTATAACGACGGTTGCTCGAGTGTTAACCTGTGAAACAGCTTCGCTAGCACATCTAATACTAATAAATATTTAAAAGAGTGATCTACATTGAGATATCAAAAATCCTTCTTTATGTCTATGAACAATTTCGGTATCTTTTCACATTTCCAAAAATAATTTTAAGCTTGACACACTGTATCATTTTCGATACACTTAAATATTTGGATTCATTACCATGAACCCAACTTAACAAGCAGCTGAATAATTATTGCGAGTAAAGCATAAAAATCACTTACCTTGCGCCACTGTTTCGTCTGCAATAGTGTTTTTACGGTCCAGCACATTAATTAAGCAACGTTTACGATTTAATTATTAAAGATTTTCAACTTGAAATCACGAACGCAACACCGAAAAACAATTTCGAAATTAATTTCACTACAGTTTCGACCGTCATGAAAGTCTTTCACTTACTGACCGGTAACAACTTCGAAAATTTACACAACGTCGTTTATAGTTATCAATTTTATTTATAAAAACTGGTTACTTTAACATTTTAACAAGAATATCGATTTAAAGTGACCTGACGGCAATGATTCACCTAAAATTAATCAATTTTGAATCAGGTGATCACTTACGATACTTACACGAAATAAAAAATGTTACCAACGTATTGGTATTATTCTAAAATTTGGAGTTAAACTGAAAACGTACTGAAAATAAATATTTCGAAATTGATCTAGTATTTCGTATTTTCGAGATTAAAAATCTGTGCAATTAGTACCTAATATAATCGTAGATACAATCGTTTTCCTAAATTTTCGAATCGGACTGTGGCGCTGAATAAGTCATTTTGTTCTCAGCTCGCTAGATATTTCTTGAACTGCTTTCTAAATATGGGCTTATTAAAAAGATGTATGAAAAAGTATAAAAGTTATATTTGAAATGATACTATTCATTTGGTCAGTCCGACAAATTTCTAAAAAAGAGCCGATGCTCAAGGCTTACAAACGCCAAATATTGCATATCCTCACGCACCATAACTAGAGCGTACGATTTCAAAGATTTCACCGAAAATAATCAGACATGGCAATTCATTTCACGGATGAGAAATTATTCACCTTATAAGAAGCGCACAATCGTCAAAATCTGATCCTAAATGTCCTGGTACCGCAGAAAAACATCGAACACCGCCTAAAATCTCCGCTACATTTTTGAATCGCTGGTTTTTGCATGGGTCCTGCAGCACTTCAGTGACGCGGAATTGACTTTCTAACAGGACTCCTGTCTTGGTTCACAGGACTAAAGTAACTCAGGAGTGGGGCGAGGCACATTTTCCAGATTTTGTTACATCTTCCGCCCTACTCGTCGGATCTCAATCCTATGGATTACAGTGTGTGGTGGATTTTGGAGGTCAGGGCTTATAAGAGGTTGGAATCGCTGAAGCAATCTTTGCTGTATTTTGCTGAAAAATAATTGAGTTATTATTCGATGTTGTTTTATTAAATTTCTTTTGTTCAATAAATTTATATTGCAAAATATTCAATTATTCCGTTATTTCCTCACACCCTGCAATAATATAAAAATATACAATCATTTTTTAAATCACCCCTACTACTATGGGAGTAAAAATGCAAGGTCCCTGACTTTAGAAGCTTGTATCTCAGTAATTAGAAATCATAATTCAATGAAATAAAGTGCATTAAAGATCATGTATTCCTAAAAAAAGGTGTACAGTTTTGCAATACATCGTTAATTTTCTGTAGATGTATGTGGAAAAAAGTGCTAATTTATTATGACTCAAATCGTACAAGCGCTCGACTATAAAAATTAATTACGGCTATATTATTGAAACTGAATGGTAGATACTTATATATTTGAAAAATGTAGACCTATTTGTCAGTGTGAGATGCTTTTGAGGCCAACTGGTTAATTAGTCTTAAAGCTATAATAAAAAAAACGGCATCTTATGTAACTTGAGTAGGTACCTGATAGTTCGATATTAATATAAATAAACAGTAACATAAAAAATTAAACAAATAATGTTGTGGTCTAACACGATTAAAAAAATATATCATTATATATGGTTTTTTTAAAAGAAATTTCGAAAAAAGGATGTATGCTTTGGTTGGCGCGGTGAAGTGCGGTACGCGGGGAAGCTGTTGTCGTACACTATTGCTATGAAGCGCATGGTTTTGTACAATGCAAAAGAATGATCATTTTGTTGTGGTTTGCCGCCCGGTATTTACGATGTGGTAGATTACCTCTCCGGGAATATGTGCGTTTTTCTTTCGCAATAATCATAACATTTACTTTCAATTACAAGAAAACAAATTTTGTTTTCAATAAAGGAATAATGCAGCTTAATTTCAGTAATACAAATTTAGCATTTAAAACAAGAATTTTTTCTTTAGTTTCCGTATATCGGAAAATAGTAGATTTTTGGTTATAGCTCATGAAACCAGTTAATCATATCAACAATCAACATTTATGGGCTTTCGACTTTTACTATAACATTTTGAAATTTGGTGACAATTTATGGAACAATAACAATTTTATGATAAGTTAAAACTAACCGTCAGCGCAAAAATGAAAAAAATTCACCCCCCAGTTTTTTCAGTATGACGACTCAGGGTCAGGGGCCTTGCATTTTTACTCCGATAGTAGTTTTCCAAACAAGATCCGTCCCTCTAGAAATATTTGGCATGTGAGAAAGATGCAGTTACACATACACAAAGTGGGTAGGATACTAAAATAATAAGAGCATTGGCAGCCCTGGCACGTAATCCAAAGAAGAAATAAAAATTGAAATAATGAGGTTATTATTTCTGGGCAGAGGCGCAATTGTACACATCTGTCATGAGCACTATTAAGTCTTTAATTTAAAGAAATTCTAACTAGCGGCGCCCTGTTTTGTGATTGCTTTACATCTTTGAATGTCAAAATCAAAGGTCTACATATGCATAAATTATAAACATTCACAAGTAAATGTTTTCCATCGTTACTGCATTAGGCTGCAAAAATTGGGTTATAAAAGTTGACATAAACGTAAAAATGTTTTGAAACGACCAATTTTGCTTTAAAAAAACATTCAGAGAACCAGAAAATGTACAATATGATTTTAAAATAAACGACCCAGAATACACAAACTTGTAGTCCCTTAATTACACTTTAATAACTGCGGTATATCTACTTGTATAAAGGGTACATAAAGCAAGTAGGTACAACAAATGCAACCTTATTCATGAATATTTGAGCGTAAATGGGACCTTTTCAAAATAACGCAAGTCGATTTGTGCTTTAAACTATGAATATGATGAATATTGAATGGGAATGAAATTTTCAGGAAGAATTTTATTTTTCTCACAGTTGTTTACTTTCTGAAAACATTTTAGTTATTTATAATTCCCTTAATTTATTTCCTTTCGTGTGCAAATTCGAAAATTCGGTTAAATAATCATCATATTTTTCTTTTTAGCGATTTTGCTCTACAGAATATGCAGATGCTGTCGACGAATATACATCAAGCTATTACATACAGTATTTCATGCTTTGGCTATACCATGTGTAGCTATTGGATTTATAGCCGTACTGGAATACCATAAATACAGAAACATACCGAACTTCTACTCTCTTCATAGTTGGTTAGGATTTGTAACGATGGGCCTATTTGCTATTCAGGTAAGATTCATATATTATGCATGTCACGTATCATTATAGTGACTAAGTAATTTATAATTCGACTGACTTTTTTAGTTATAATACTTATTTCCTAATAAACATGTGCGGTTTAGAATTATATACACCCACTTTAAGTTAAATTGAAAGTAATTGCTAAACTACACAGTTAATTTAACTAACGCACTCTCACGCCAAGGGAATATTAATTCAAGTAACCCATATAAAATATTTGAAAAATTTTACATTTGTATACATATAATTGTTGTTAGGTAGGTACGTACTTAATTCTTTGGTGCGGGTTATTAAGGTACGGAGCCGAGATAAGCATCCCCTAACTTGCGACTTCCATATCTTTCTTCATCTATTTCTATCGTACACACTCTCTTTTATTCCGGCTTTGATCGCTTCTTCAAACCCAACATTTGTCTTTGATATTTGTTGGGGTTGTTATCGTTTTTTTGGTCCCTCCCATGGTACTTAGGGTGCCAGAAACGTTTGTTGGTTTTCGGTATACGAGTCTTTCATTCTTTCATCAAACGTTTTATCGAATTTTTATTTCTTTTTTCACTTCATGCATGATCCGCTGCCATTTCTCTTCCTTGTCTAATTCAGAATCAGGTTTCATTAGCATTTCTACTAAAGTTAACTGAAATTTATAATTTATAGGTTACAGCATTTATTTTTATTGTGTACTACTTGTCTTTTATGCTTAGATTTCTGGTCCCCTTCAGATTTTAATGCCTTTACCTTTCCCCATGAATTTTGGTTGATGAAAATGTCATCAATTGCTTCTAAGCATCCGTCTGGTAATTTTTTCAAATGATGAGTTTCCTATACTTCTATTGTCTACTCTACGGGCAAAATTCTATCATTCTCATTTCTTGACAATTCCTGGATACCACAAAGTTCTTTAAGTTTCATTGCCAACCTTGCCCTTCAGCACTGTCATGTTCTGTCCACCATTGTCTTGTACCTAGGTTCCTACAAACTTTTCTTCGCCTTCCTTCTTTCACATATTTAATTGGTCCCCTTGTTTTATGTTTATGGATAACATAATTTTAATCGTGTCCAAGCCAACAATTTTTGGAATAATAAATAATATTGGGCGAAGAGGTTCTGGCGCAATTCCCTGTAAGATCTCCGCATCTAACTATTTTGAAGCTTCTCTGTAAAGGCATCGCAAATGGGTCGTTTAGAAATCACCTGAAGATGTTCGACAGCGGATCACCACATTGCACAGAATTTACACTATTAGTTCTACATTTTGAACAATTGGTTCAGTAGATCTGTACCATATCGATTTTATACTTAAGCGATTGGATAACAATCAACCATATGCGCTATAATACGGCAAAGAGCTTTCCAATGGCGTGTATCGATCATATAACAAACCCGAAACTCGCCACGGTTTTGGAGCCTATACTGTTCCTTGCTGATATGGAAGAAGCTCAACTAGTTGCTCCATGTCACGAAAAGGAACAGGAGCAAATTGAGTTCCATAATGATCTTACAGCAAGTCGTTATGAAGGCAAACCAACATTGCAAACACCTTACTATTATACTTTAAGGGAATGCGAAAGGACTTACGTCAAAGGCAGCTCTATAAGTCATAGAAGGCAACGTGTCGAAAATGAACAAGGACAACAGTGGATCAGTAGGTATACTCTACTACAAACAGTGGCGACAATCGATTTATCGGTTTTTATTGGCCTGATATACGGCCGCCATTAAGAGGCAAATTATCTTTTTGTACAAACGTCAAAAAATGACAAGGTTTGCGCATCGATAACAATACGCGAAGTAACCCTTTTTTTCACTTACCTACGTTACCACGACAGCGTGCCCGAAATGACGACGCCATGCGCGAAGTACGCATTGCACGCAAACTAGATGAGAGTTTTGTATTTTAACGTTAAAATAATTGTCAATTTCTTCACGTTTGTAGAAAAAATTTTGTTTGCAACTCGTGCGCGAAATACTTTTGGTGATCTCCACTATTTTTTTAACTCGGCTGCGCCTCGTTAAAAAAATCAGTTCTCGATCACCAAAGTGGCATTTCGCGCACTAGATACAAAAATAACTATTGTTTACCTTTAATCAACGTGTGATTTTTATTTGGATTTAGCAAGTTGCAAGGATATCACCGTTGACTTCATTTGTTTAGGACGTTTTACAACGGAAAAGATTTTCGCGAATAATACAAACCCGCCCAAAATTTTGCCTCTTAATGGCGGATGGGCAGAGCTAATCATTGCTTGTCGTCACTGTTAGTATTAGAGTCGCTGTAGATCCGTATATTATGCAGCTCCACCAAGCCTCGAGTGTCCCTGGAAAATATGTGAACCAAATTTGAAATAATTTTATTTGACCACTAAAAAGTCTTGAAAAGGTCGTGGTACATTCAACTATAGAATTTGTTTACACTTTGCACCCCTGTATTTATACCACAAATGTTATTTGTATTTGAATGTACTCACTCGACCATGTCTTATCAGGGACTCACCTCAATACACGACACGACAGGAGATCAATTACTAGTGACCTTTCATTGCAAGAGTACCTAGTTGAAAGGCTACTGCAGTTTCAGCTCAAAACAATACTGACAAGACTATCGGTTTAATAGGTTGCTCACCTCTCCGATACTTCTGTGCCAATTTACCATTGCTTGCAATTGGCTATTTTCTAAGGATTAGATAACTAGAAATCGGATCGCCAGGGAAAGAGAGGAACTCCAATTAACGCTACTGTATCACTTGATAGATACTTGTCTCAAGGCGAGTAGGAGAGGAGGAGTAGGGTGCTATTTACTATTTTTATGACTTGAAAATTGTGGTGTCTGAAGGTTTGTTGGTTGAGACGTTAGACACGTTCATTATCATCAGCAAAGAAGGGTTTCGCCTCGATACACGTCAGGAGACCAAGGTACTAGCAACCCCTCATCCCACTAATACGTTCAATACACAAAACGAATCGGACCCTATCTTAAACAAGGAAAGTATCCTCCTCACGTCTCCAATACTTCCGTGCAAATGGGCTCCTATCACTGTTTCCATACATAAAATACCTAACGAGATACCGATCCATTAACACGTTGACTGCCAAGCCAATTTTGAGGGGAAGGATATAACGCAGTGGAGCCGCGTGGTTAGGTGTGGTGGCGTCGTTCGTTTGCTTTAGTGTCAAAGCTGGTAAAGAAACGAGTTAAATACAATCCGTACGATCTTTAAAATCCCATTGTAAAAAGTGTTGTATCTTTATGATGTAGAAATTGTCACTCTTGCCGGTATATTATTCAACAGTAAGATCATAAGTGCTCAACTATTGTCGGAAAGATTTTTTTGTATGAGCACTGGTTGCTTGGCAATTAAACGAGATCAAATTGACGAAAAGACCCGAGCGCGAAGCGCGAGGGTTCTTTTCCCAAGAATTTGATCGAGTTTAATTACCTTTTAGCAATCAATGCTCATACAAAAAAATCTTGCCTGACAAGAGTTGAGAACGAATGATCTTCGGTTGGAGAATTAACTGAATGAAGCGTTAAATACGTCAAATTTTTTACTTTTGTCAAAATGACATTTGATTTTTTTAAATATAGGTTGCTAAAACAATGAGGTAGCGGCAAGAAAAGTAGCATACATTCTTTTCAGTTAAAAAAACTTGTGATTGGTGCATGTGACACTGTTCTTAATGTCTGATTGGTCTACAACACTATGAGGTTAATTATCTACATAAGTGGCCAAGATAAACACATAGGATTACTTTGTGTTACACAAGGGCGGATCCAGAAATTGTCTATGGGGGGGGGGGGGGGGGGGAGCCAATAACTTTTTTTTTGGTCCAACAAGACTTGAAAAATTTACCTCACGTACCGACGGTTTCTTTTAATTCAGTATCATTTGGTTTTTGAAAAATATTGAAAAATGTTCAAATTATGAAATTATGAAAAAAATGAAATATCTAAGTAATTTGAAAAATATGTAACGTACTTACCTATGTAATTATATTCCTTTTCAGTTTGTTATTGGATTCTTCAGTTTCCTGATCCTTCTGTGTTGTCAAAGTGCTACATCGGCATTTAGGGCAGCTCTTGTTCCGGTTCACGCGTCATTTGGATTAACAACGTTCATGCTTGCTATCGCTACTTGTTTGACGGGTCTTACAGAAAAAGTGTTCACTATTCCTGGGTACGTACAACATTTTTAAATTTTATTAAATTGCACTTTTATCATGAAATTATTTATTTTTTTGTTTTGGTTTTACACAGTGGATACGCTGGTTCAAAATTGCCAAACGAATTTCTTGTAATTAATATACTAGGCATGGCACTAGTTGGTCTTGCAGTTGTTTTCAATTACACCCTTCGTAAAGAAGAGTTACGTTATCGTGCACACCTTCCAGTCATTGAAGAACCAATGTAGAATGTAATTGCTTATTGCATTAGTTGTAATGTTTTTTTTTGTGTTTTTTTTTACTTTGCTTCGAGTGTATGTCATTTCGTTCATTAATTCAATGTGAGATTTTTATCAAGTAGAGTCGGTATAATGTGATAAGTTAGATGCTTTTTTTTATTTAAACACTAATTTTATGACAGAAAATAACACTGGCAGTTCAGCGTAATGTTATGTTGTTATGTTAGTTAAGTTAAGGGAATGAATTAATAATTCTTTGTATTTTTGTACTTTCAGAACGTTTAATTAGTTAAATAAAAAATTACAAATAATTGATTGCAAATATACCTATAGGTATCGATCGAATGCATGAGCTCCAATTTGCACCTGTAAATAAATTTGCATATTTTAATTTATCTTGTCACCGAAATGGCCACTTAATCAAAGTTTGCTGGAAGCAATTGCCATTTTCATCATTTTTATGTTTCAAGTCATCGCCTGCACGTTTTTTTTTTGCTTGCAATTATTAATAATGTTTAGGTAGGTACCTGTTGCTAATTAATGAGTGAATGAAGAAAATTTATGAAACTGCATGAACCTAATCTCAATGTGTATTTCAACTGGTTAATGTGTTTGGATATGTGGGCATTGCCATGTCATTAATTTAACTACCACTTGCTCATTTGCACATTTGCACCATAATCACAATCTGGGACATCCATGCACCTAATATGTGAACTAATGCTCAAATTGCTGTGCAATTCTCAGATTCTACACGTCACAACACAGCAAACACATTTATATATAAAATACATATAAATTATATAAGAGCTTTTTAGATTTATATAAAACTGGAAGAAAAATAAGAGATATTTAATGTCACGATGTCAGCAATTTTCAAAATAATGTCTATTGGATGTAAATTCTTTATATCTGTAGTACATGAATTTATATACGTTTTATGTATATTTTATGTAATATTCACATAAAAAATATTTGTTGTAAAAGCGTTGCGATGACCAAATGGCAGCTACTCGAGCATAATGTAATTATTACCAATGTAAAAAATTATTTAAGCAGTTTCATACAAAATAATGGAAAAACTACATTTTTACGTGCAACTGTACTTTTAATTAACTTAATTCTTCCACGAACCCGTTTTTACCTGAACTGAAAGCCGACAGTTTATTATGATATTATATACTTGCTTGAAAAGTTTCCCTTAACCGGATTCGAACCGTTGCGGATGGGTGTGCCAAATTCCGAAATGTGTTTTCTTTGTATCCGACATTGTACCACTGCGCTAATCTGAAATATTCCTTTTTTTATTTCGTTCTTCCTAACTTTGCGCTGTTTCGCGAGTTTAAATTATGTTTGATTATATCGTTGAGCGAAGTCTTATTCAATGATTATACCTACCTTTATGTTAAAAATGACCATGACCAATTTATTTTATATTATTTATTTTCTATATAAATTAGAAGCATTTTAGTCGATACGGATCTAATATTAAAGGTACGTGAACTACAATTTTGGGCGTTATAGGAAACACGCGCGTGCGATTACTTATGCGGCGCAAATAGAAACGGACTTTTATTTTCGACAATATAATATATGTAATGATAATTTATAATTATATTTACAGAAGGCATACATAAAAAATATGTAATACTTCTTACATATAAGATTTTACATATAACATACATAAATCTAATCATATAAATATGACAGCACAAATTTCATGGGTAATATGTAATTATCTATAGGTATGTATATATTATATGAATTTCTGTATACAGAATATCCGTAAGTTTATATACTATTATGTAAAATATACGTAATCTGTTACATACGGTTTATATAACTTTATTAAAGAACACTTACATACTTGATATATAAAAAAGCATATGTAGGGGTATTTACTTCATTCTTATATATGTTGTATGTATATTTTATATATGTGTTTGCTGGGAAGTACCTACTTAACAAAACATTCAATACCAAGAATTTATTTTTTTTCCCATAAAAAGTATGCGACACTGAAGCGTAAAGTATGAGAATTGTACAGAACTCTAATTATATTTTCATTCTTATTAATAAATGTTTAATTACTAACATTTGCAGATTTGAATACTCAAACCTGCCGCACGAAGCTATAGTAGTGAATACATTTGCAATGGTGTTGGTTGCCCTTGGTATATTGGTATCTTATGCAGTACGCAGTCCAGTCTTACGTGTTGACACCAAGGTTTATGTAACAGAACGGTTATAGGATTCGGCCAATACGCAAAATGGCGTCGATCAAAACTCGAAGGACACTAACATAACTGACAATGCACGATACTGAACACCAATTTAACTCAATAATGTTAATTATTTTATTAGTTAGATTTAAACCATTTTTTTTTTCTCCAAATGTGTGTTTTGGTGCTTAGTGTCTTAAATGTGTTTTAAGTATACTAATTATATCTACTGATATCGCTATTAAAATATAAAAAATCGACTGCATTAGATTGTGATCTAATACTGATATTAATCGGCCAAAATAAGTGTCACAGAATTTTTATTACTGTTTTCTAAGCGATTATATAGGTATACGATTTAGTAAGCATCATTTTCCATAATATAATATCACACCTAACACTAAAAAAGCTCAATCTAGATCATATGTAAAGAAAAACAATCAAAATTTAATCACATTAGTAATAAATGAATGTCTCTTGGTGTCTTTTACGCGGTGTAAATTATTGTGGGACTGTTTTTCTTTTTAGTAATTTATGTAAGGACCTATATGATAATGATGTGTAAAGATTTTGAGTGTCAAAAGGTAGTACAAACTCTAACAAATCACTCAATATCTTTACTGGGATTTTTTTAATATTCGGCAACTTTTTTACTGCCAGATTATAAGTATAGAAAAATTTAGATTCTATTTGATACCAGATACCACTGATGTAATGTTAGTAAGTAAAATGTTGCAATTATGTAAAGCACTGAAGTAGAGAAAGCATGTTAATTACATAAATACAAAGAAATTAGAAAATTAGTAAATGGAAAACCATAGCAATCAATCTATATCAAATTTGTGTTGTTCACACATAGTGTATAAGACTATTATTAGGTTTAATTAATTTTATAAAGCAATATTATAGAGGTAGGTAATGAATACCTCATTGTTTTAATATTGAAAGATTCTTATAGAATATTTTAAAATTCCATTATAACTTTTTATATATTTTATGAAGGACCAAGTATTATTAATACTCTACAACTTTGTTACTTTCCTGCTACATATAATTGTTATAATTTATATCTTTTATCATACATAACAATGTAGAACAGATTTTAATAATGTGTAGCTTGTAATGTGTAATTATATTACATTTATATGAGATGTTATTGTATAAGGTGATAAACGTAAAATTATTTAAAATTTTAATAAATGTATGTAACTAGTTTTAAAATTAATTGTATAGGTATAATATTCCTTTAAGTTAAATAATGATGCACTACAGAAAACATTAAGGCACGAAATTACTACAAATTTTAGTTGGTGTCCCCATTTGGTTTCAGGAGGTTAGTGTTCTAACTAATGTCAAGGTGCAGTGACCTTGTGGCAGTTGCTGGATTTGGTTTATGCCATGTGATACTACTGATACTAGCGCAAATGTCACGCGGAATTTTAACATCAAATCAAGCGTTGGTTCTAGTTTAAACAGTATTTTGTCTTATTCAATGGGATTGAGGTCACAGGGTCTATTGGCAACTCTACCTATATAGTCCGGCCGCTTAGAGCCAAATATGAAACCAATTGTGAACGTCGAGGTAAAAGCGATTTTATTGCTGAATTTTGTTCAGGGGTCCATGAGGAACGTTTTCAGCTATGGAGGCACTCGGTGCGACCCCTGGTTATTTTTTTACAGAGCCCCAAAATACCCCCTACGGATAACACCCTTTTTTACATGGAAAAAAATACATTTATTTTTTGATGGCCGAAATTAAAGAAATGGGTGTCATTTCCGATGTTCTTAAACATGTAGAAACTATTTTTGAGGTTATTTTTGATGTAGGGGGAGGGGGGGGGCAATAAAATCAAGGTTAAAGTACTAATATTTTGAAAACCAAAATTAATGAAATAACTATCATCACCCAGGCTATTTATTATGTAGAATTCATTTTTGAGATTATTTTTGATGTAGGGACCTGGGGCGGGGGTGGGGGGGATGAGGGGGAAAAATTGAAGTTGAGGTGTTGCATGTCATTTCCATGGTTTTTAGCGACGCAGAATTCATATTTAGGGTGAATTTTGAAGTAGAAGGTAACCTTGAGTGCCGAGGGTCATATCCGTGGGACGCGGGTACAATGAGAGCGCATTGTTGCTTACAACGGTACGTATTTTGTAATTCTTTTTTACGGCATTGAATAAATTTTCTGGGGAGGTTTTGGCTTATATAATTAAGGATTAATAAAATGAGCTACATCTTCTGGAGGCGATTTATGCAACTATTGCAAGTAAGGAGTGCCAGTCTTTGATGCACAATACCTACCTACTTACAAATTGTTCACCATTCACAATGATTTACAGCACTACCATTGTTCACCACGAACTAGTTCCAAAAACGAGCAATAGAGGAAACCATGAAGCATTTTCGGATAGTTGAACAGCAGATGATCTGGCAATTTTAATAGTCCTAATCTAAGTTAATAGTAGTAGGTACCTGACCATTTATCAATAGTGTGCAAGCGTTAACACTATTACTAAGTGTCCCAAAACATGTAATCTCTGACAAATAAAGGGGCTAATGTCAACGCCGTTGGTCAAATTCCTGCAGTGTGTTAGGTACGCATAAACAACTGTTTCGCGCTGATGTAGGAATGAATATGCATCAGTGATGATGGTCCATTAATTGTTATACAACCATCATCGATCACTCAACTTTTAATGTCCGTTACGTAAATTTCAAATGTCAATGCAGTGTTAATATTTAATTTTAAAATATTAAATTATTTATACATACCTAGGTATTTTGTTTCCTTAAAAATTCAACCAATTTTTTTACACCCGTGTTATTGTGCAACGTATCTCTTCCTCTTGCACTTTATTTATTGCCTAAGATATAACAAAATAACTCGACCTTGAAGTGTGCATACAATAGTATTATTACTATTATTATTGTTACTAGGGGTGGTCCCAATAGGTTCTCGCACTGCGACGTTTTGGTCTATTGCACCCCTGGTGTATCTTCCACAAAGTCCAGGATTTTAGTAGGGCGAATTTTCGCTACTTCCTCTTGTGTAATCTTTTCATTTCCAAGTAGGTGTTCCCTTGCCTTCATGAATCTCTCACATTGCCAAATAACGTGATAGGGCGTTTCATTTGTCTCACCACAACTCCTGCATGTCGGCCTCATGTTGTGCAGGTGTTTGTTCAGGCGATATAGTGGCTCGTGACCATTTCTGTCGCAAGTTTTATCTTCGTCCTGCTTAACTTTAAGATGGACGTAGCTAGATCCCTCATTTGAGATTCCCAGGAAGATCTTGGAATGACTATTCTGGGATTTTCGACCAATATGTCTGCAATGCTCTTTCGTAAGTATTGCCCTGAATCTCCTTTTTGGTCGTGTTATAGGTAATCCCACAAGCCGCGGTTCGGGTCCTATGAATGGTTTTGCGCTTGCCATTCTCGCAAGCTTGTCATCAACCTGATTACCTGCGATTCCCTCGTGCCCAGGTGCCCACACTAGTGTGACTGAGTTGCGCTTACCTAGTGCGTTAAGCATTTGTGTGCTTTCAAGGACTAGCCTTGAATTTACCATATTATATTGCTGCTTTGCTGTATGTCACTACAAAGATTATTCTTTTTATAAGGTTCTCTTTTAATAGCTGAACAGCCGCTGTCAGGATTGCATAATTATACCTCGGCTTGGAACACGGTCGCTTGTTGTCCTAGGCTTACAGAAATTCTGCAGCCTCGTCCATTGCTCACGTATACTCCAAAGGTAGTGGTTTTTGAGCCGTCTGTGTAATACACTATTCCATAGAGCTTCGCTTTACTGGAATTATTCTCCCAGTCGTGCCGAGTGTGGGGATTGTTGTCTTAAACAGTTTTGTGGAACAAACTGTTTTGGTATCATACTAAGGGTTTTATCTTTGGAGATTTCGTCAAAAATGAGCGAGTTCCCCGCCCTCCTCGCCGTTAACTCTCAGCCAGTATGACCCTCTGAGCGCCTCTGCCCTAATTGCTAGGTTTAGTGGCGGTAGGTTCAAGAGGGTTTCCATAGCTGCAGTAGGGGTCGTTATCATTGCCCCTGTAATTCCAAAGCAAACCCTACGCTGCACCTTGGTAAGTTTCTGTATGTTCATCTGGGTGGAGGTTTTATGCCTCCACACCAGTGAGCCATACCCATACGTAATGATCGGTCTGATCATTCTGGTGTATATCCAGTGGGTCATCATTGGAAATAAGCCCCACTTGTTTCCGAACGCTTCTTTACTCAAATGCTTTGCTAAACGGAAATACTTTTCGTGCATTTGCCATCCAAAATGTCGATACGAATCTGACAAGTTCACTCAAAACATTTCCTATATAGCAAAAAATGTGTGTAGAAACGTCAAAATTTTATCGACTATTTTACGTGCACTAGGGATATTACTGTTGATTAAATTATATTAACTCAACCAACTGTTACAAAAATTAGGATTCATCATTTGCATCTTCTGCATTTAAAATATTAAAAATATGTATGGAAACATATATTTTTAAATCAAATATTTTTGGGGTAGTCCGGGTAGTGCTGCAAAAATTCATTATTCCAAAAGATGTCACCTTGAACTTCAAACATTTTTCCCTGCGACGTATTTTTTTTCTGCAGCACTAAGGGCGGGCGTGATTTTTGTCTATATTAGGGTCTCACATGGCTCTTGGCGGCTATGCATTGAGCCTTTGGTTATTTATTTTAAATACGTAGGTACCTACTGTGTAAAAGGAACGAACGCATGGGATATAGAAAATTGCGCCCAACTTATCTAAGCAAACTCTTGTGCACCGACGATTTGGAAGGGATAAGAATAGGACGCAGGTGTGAATTAAAAAATTGACTTCATATCTCTACATCGGGACATCCTGTAAGTATAAATTATTATTGCATGTAAAAAAATCGCGATTTGAAATACATGTTTCTAAAAAAAAATAATTAGTATTTGAACTATTGAATTTATTCCAAGTTACAGACTCTCTCTGTACAGTGGCGTATCCAAAAGCGGCGATAAGGGGAATATATCACCCTTCCCCCCTCCCAAGCGCCCAACCCTTCCATTCAATTTTCCACCTATTCTTTATTATTCCTTAAAAAAGATCTATCTTAGAAATTCGACCTCACAGAACAGATTTAATGTCAATTCATGGGGAACTACCAGACGAAATAATAGAGGAACTTGCACGACAGCCAAGGCGATTGGATTTTGTATTATAATAATATTTATTTTATAATTTTCTGTAAAACAAATGTTTATTAAAATAGGTAGATCACACCGTACTTTTTATATCCCCTCCCAAGGCTATATGTAGTCTGCGTACGCCACTGCCTCTGTATGTAGGTATTATAGGTATGTTTGTATAGTGTATGTGTGTATCGTGAATGGAAGATAGAGGAAAGCTAGCGGCGTGTAAAATTCTCGCTTAGTAGTGGGGATAAAAGAGGGCAGAACGGTTAAAATAACATGGGAAACTTAAACAGTAGGTACCTAATAATGAAGATGATGTAGTAGCCGCACAAAAACATGGAAAGTAAATCTCAAGATAGCCGGTAACTTGACGAGAAAAGGACGAGTCTATAGTGTGACGCAAAGATTAAAGCGAAAGACGGAACTGAAAAATATGAAGAGAATCTTAGCTACCTGTAGTAGAGGAGGAAGAAGACAACTGGATAAGTAAGTTAGGTATGTGCAGAGATACAATAAGGAGAATATACAAGGTAAACTAACAATAAGCATTTAAAATGTTCACAAGCCCTACTTGAAATGCTTACCGTGGCTTCCACTAATAAAAAATGTCACTTTCAAAGTTTTTCACTAATCATGACAACTTTGACAATATCAGTGATATAGAATTGTCAAAAGCTTAGAACATATTTCAGATGCATTAGTCATGGAGAAACTGGTTGCCATTAGAGTTCCGTAAGATTCATATCTAAAAGCTAAAACAACAAAAAACACATTTGTGAATTTCTTTTTTAGAGCGGCGAAAGACATTCCTGAAAGTTATTGGAATTGCACAACCGGTTTGAAATACATAACTCTTTTCTTTTTGGCAGTTGCACTTCTTGTAGCAGCTTCTGGTCTAATGTTTTATTGGGCTTATATAATTTATCACGGCGATTATTACGGGGCGGACAGAATACGGCTTCACAGTGTGCTAATGACGATAGGTTCGATCTCAGTGAATGGATTCTGTAAGTGCCCCGTTGCTTTTCTTGATATGTAATAAGGTACTGAGTTTAACGTTGTAAAATATACACCATATCCACAATTAGTGATGCCGTCGACACCGAGACTAGTTTCGTTGTTAGATCATAATATACACTCTAGCAACAGCATTTCTTGGCTATATGATCTAAGGTTTCGTTTAGTTTTTGTTTCGAGAATGTAAATTGAAATAACTTTAATAACCATTGCTGAAACTAATAATTTATTGAGACACTTCACATTTGTGCATTACTTCCTATATTTATGTACTATAGTAAGCTAGAGACCGAACGAAACTCTTTAGAGGAGACAAGGTTGGAGACCAATACCTACTGTCTCGTAGTAACTAGTCTAGCGTCATCACTAGCCACAATTGTGTACAAGCAGACTTAAAGCTCAAAATCGTATTTTATGCTACATTTCGAGTTTTGCAGTAGGTTCAGCTTTTCTAATTTAATAAAGTATGAAAAGCGTGTTATAAGTACCTAACAACTAAGTATAACGTTTTCAATCTGAATTTTCTTTGCAGCTATTATAACCTATCGCATTTGTAGATGTCTTTTCCGATGGAATATTAAATTGGCACATGCGATCCTCGAAACGGCTGCTTTAGTTGTGATAGGTTTTGGTGTATATGAAGCGTATATGTACCATGATCATTATGGCTTTGATCACCTCAATTCCCCGCACGGTCTTACTGCAGCGGTAACACTAATTTTATATATTGCTCAGGTAATAGCTGTATTATTGTTGAAATTTACATAAGTACTTAATTTCAATTTCAGTTTCTAATGGGGATGTTTGCGTTTATATGCCTCTTGATTTGCGATAATGCTACTGCTACGGCAAGAGCTGAATTAATTCCATATCACGCGACATTTGGACTTATAACATTTTTATTTTCTGTTATTACTTGGCTGATAGGAGTTTCAGAAATAACATTTTCTCTAAATAATTTGGGTCCAATGTCCATAGGAGATGCGGTGACGTGTACGTGCTGTTGGGTAGTAATTCTATTTGTAGTTATTTGTATGTATATGCTTACAACTGAAGGTCTACGTTATACATCCCATATCCCGCAAAATACTGGAGAATAAATAATTGTGCGTTATTATTTTATTAATTATATTTTATAATACCGTAAAGCCGGCTATACTTTGCCCAATTAGCAGATGAAATCACAAAAGGTTTGGTAGTGAAGACAACTTCGTAGGATGAAACCCCACGTGTGTGGGGATGATCCTACCACCACGAGCAAAAGAGACGCCCTACTACCCACCTACACAATCTCGCCAAGGTTTTAAAGGTGTCATCGTTTTCAATCAACGGTGTTATCTTGGACAGGCGACTGACATGGGGACCGCAAGTCACCGTGGTTGACAGGAAGACCCAAGCCGCCAGAGCGCTCCTCCCACCATTAATGAGGTGCGGAAGTATTCTGTCCAGTTGTCCAAGAGCTGGTTGCAAAAAGCTACCCTATCGAGTAACGGCTGTATAAAATGATTTTTAAAAACTAGTACTTATACAGACCATCAATAAAATCTTTTGCTGCCTGGGCGGAACTTGTGGAAAAATTCGTCATGTCCTCTCCTGAATATTTTTGGGATACGAACTGTACCCATCGAGTAACTGCTTCAAATTACTCTTAAAATATAGCTTTTATATAGTTAAAAAAGAAAAAAAAATGTCTGCCTCGTTAAATCCTGTGCTAATGCCTTGGCAGAAAACATTCTCTTTCTCAAAGTGTTATGATACCACTAATACAACTATCGTAGAAGTACTTAGGGATAAATAAAGAATTGTCCAATTGTAGTATCCACAGTTGGGTTACCTATATTTTAGAGATCCGACAACATGTACAAAAAGCTGAAAAGTAGTGGCAACGTCGATACTTTTGTTTGTACTGGTAGATCCATCTGGCGGGGGATTTTTATGGAAGGCGGCTGACTCTTAACCTTAATTTTCAGCATCATCTGAATTCAAGCCGCGAAGTAGTAAAGATCGTTTTCATTTGTTTTTATTTTTTGTGACTCCATTTTTGTGTACTTTCTGCAGGTGATATCTTTTTGATTAATATGATTATATCTGTCTAATTGAATTGCATTGTGTGTTATTAAGTTATTATAAATTGGTCTTACCCTGACTTTTGCATTGCCTCGCTTTTCAACGGGAGTATTCAATTAATTTGGATCTCACATTGTAAGCGTTCGTTTATTATGTTACCGCGTGTGTGTAATAGAACTATCTATGTAATATCTATTTGTTTTCATTTTAAATATGTGTTTGAACTCATGGCATTTCCGACATTTAATCTAATATGTGTGTAGTTAGCAAAAATATGAAAACAAAACAAATGACAAAAAAATATGAATACCTAAAAACAGACAGTCGAAAATGGGGAATGCCCACGGCCGTTCTGACTTCGATATTATTATGATTATGTGTGTAGTTAGCAATTTTTATGATGATTTCTCCTATTTATTTATGTGTTTTATGATTAATTGAGGGACATTACAAATGAGTTCAAATTGAACATAAATGTATTAAATATTTGTGGATGAACAGAAAAGGTGGCTCTATTGTACTCGAAACCGTGAATATAGTTTGTCCCACGAGAGCTCGAGTGTGACTCATACCTAAAAACTATATGAACGATATAAATTAAAACGTTTGTCTTAGCTATCTTCTATAGGGCATTTTAATCTTCTAACCTCAAATGTACCAAAATATAAATTTAGTGTATTCTTATTTACCTGAACTATTCATGTTAACGGTAAATTTGATCCACCGCGATCGCGTTCGTTCTCAAAATATTTGAGAACGTTGATTAGCATAATCTGCGATTGACTTTTTAACGATTTATTGGTAAGCGACATTATAAAGCAAATATAGGTTAACAATAACAATCAATTTGACAGCTAACAGCTGACACTACGATACGAACTCAACGTACGTTTACGTAATTTGCAATGCCAATGTTAGAAGATATATTTTTTATATTCGCTCTCTTTTCCATTAGGTACTTTTTGTAAGTATGATAAAGACAACCTAATAATTTGCGTTAATTCACACACCAATAACTAATGAGTCACACTCGAGCTCTCGTGGGACAAACTATAACTGTACCCTTTGTGTATTTTTACCTGAAGTTGAACCCTTTTGTAACTTGTGTACATTTCTATCTATTTAAACTCTTTTGACCCTTTTATTTTAATATGCAACGTATTTGATTTGATTTGATTTGTTTAATTTGATTATTTATTGTGCTATTTATAACTGCTGCATAAGGTATTTAAATCTGATTGAAAAGTATCCACAATTAAATTGTAAATGTTTTGTCTTGATATTATTTAACAGTCTTGCTGCTATAATTTTGTATTTGATTTGTGTCATGTATGTAATTATGTCAAAGGAGGAGTTTTTTTAGTGTTCGCACTTTTTCTCCTCCGAATCGTCGAGTAACTGTCAATAAATGAATGATTTTGGTACAGTTAATGGTAGTTTTGTTTCTCCTTCCCGATCATAGTTCACGACCAGTGTATTCGAACCTATTACACGATAGAGGGCCTGTTAGACGATCACGAGCTTCTGTCATTTTGGGGTTGGCTTGTTTCAGAGGGAAAGTTTAAATTTTGTAGGCCATGTTTAGGGTTTCCCGCTCCTTTTGAATTTATTAACGTAATGGGTGAAGTTAGCTTTTCGACTTTTAATTTAAGTTAGTAAAGAGAACTAGGGGGGTACATTACACAATGAACAATATTATAGTGATTTCGACAAAAGGCATGGAGTTATGTAGAAAATAAGAGTAATTTTGGTAGGTACGAGAAAGTGCTAAAAAGGGAAAGCGAAATTAGGTGACGCAATTAGAAAAATAGAGAAAACATATCTGCAGATAATTATCCCAGCGTTTAGCAAGCTAAGTACACTCTTTTTCCTGTGTTAGAGCCGTAAGAATACGATTTTAGTAGATATTCAGGAAAATCAGAAATTCCACAATATCACTAATTTGGTCGATAAAACACTTAAAGACGAAAATATCGATTTTAAGTAACAGCGTTTTACTCGGATTTACCTTTTACAGAAGAAGTTAAGTAACTCGTACAAAAGCAGGTATGAAACTGAAGGCAAAAGGTACATTAACATTTTGTATCTAAGAAAACTATTGAGAAGGGGAAGGCCAGTCCCGGATGTTCACTGAAGCGAGGTAACAACCCCCGGTGGAAGATGAACCTTTCCGGGGAAGTAAGGGCAGTAACGATCGTCAACGTTCTCGACGCTTGATGCGTGACGGGAACGTCCCAGAAACTTTACAATGCTCAGAGAGCCAATTGCAGTCACCAAGGCATCAGAAGACAAGGGACATTTCCTGGAATTGGCACGGAATAATAATAATAACTTTATTGCTGTTCAACAGATAAAAATCCAAAAACAAGATAACATAACATAAGAAATAATTGAGTATACGTGTATCTAGACACATAAAAGAAAACTATAAGTAGGTACCTATAATAGCTAAGCCTAAATTTAACATTTAGGCCTGTTTTCCTGTTGCTGCGGCCAGAATAGTGGGGAGTGAACTGAAGTTCATATCAACATTTCAACATGATTATGATTACAGTCATTGCAGATCAGGTTGCAGTTGGCAGGCAATTGCACTGTGAGGCATTTGAACAACATCTTTGTTCGAGGTGTTGAATATTGGAAAGTCTGCGGATGCCTACAAGTACGCGACGGAATTGAAAAATTAAGGCGGGATAAATTATAAGGGCAGTCGATAGAATAGTGCAACAATCCATAAATAAATATAGAAGTTTGAGGCTATTTAGCATACCTACGACGCTTTTCCATTGACAAAACGTTAAACCGTGAGAGAATTCGTGTGGGTACCCTCTTTCTGGGTATCTATACCATCAGTTTTGAAAGCTACATTGCTGTTGTAAATTTTATGTAAAAAAGTTTTGAACAAACATTATAGATATTAAAAGGTTTATTTCAAAGACCTTTGATTTTTTGAAATCCGGCGACTACAAATAGAGATGTGTAAAAAAACAAAAAAAGGTCCATAATTCGAAAACAAAAGCTAAAATGAAAAAAAATATTTTAAAAAACGTGTTAGTTTTGACGAGATCTATAACCTCTATTACGTTGTCCACTTTGAGTAGAAACACCCTGTATAAAGATTACCTACAGACTCTCTGTATGTAGGTATCTGAATCGTGGATCGTGAATGGAAGATAAGAGAAAAGCTAGCGGCGTGTAAAATGAGAGCGCAATTAAAATGGTTCTGGCTTAGTATTGAGGATAAAAGAGAGCAGAACGGTTAAAATAACATGGAAAACTCAAACAGTACCTAATAATAGGTGTTTTCTTTTTGCATGTTGTGGTAGACTTAAGTCAGCTCTGTCAATAACACACCATTCGTTTTATAAAAATAATTTGACTCAGTTCTCAATAACCCTATTCGTTTTATAAGCTTTATTTCAGTTTTATATTAACCTGAGGCAGAAATGTCTACATGACGCAAGGCACTTTAATCACGTGATGATTGTAACTTAACCTAACCCTGTGGCGATGCAAAAAGAAAACACCTTATAATGATGAACTGGTAGCCTCACAAAAACATGGAATGCCAAGTCAAGATAGCCGGTAACTTGAGGAGAAAAGGACGAATCTAGTGTGACGCAAAGATTAAAGATATTTAAAACGTTCACAAGTCCTACTTGAAATGCTTACGGTGGCTTTACTTCCACTAATAAAAAATGTCACTTTTAAAGTTTTTCTCTAATCATTACAACTTTGACAATGTCAGTGATATAGAATTGTCAAATCTTAGAAAACATTTCAGATGCATTAGTAATGCCGAAATTGGTTATCGTCAGAGATTCGTAAGATTCATATCTAAAACAACAAAAAACACATTTGTGAATTTCTTTTTTAGTGCGGAAGACAGTCGTAAAAGTTACTGGAATTACACAACCAGTTTGAAATTCATAATTTTTTTCTCTTTGGCACTTGTACTTCTTGCAGCAGCTTCTGGTGGATGGTATTATTGGGCCTTTAAAATGTTTGATACCAAGAGCGGAAAATTGGCAAACATACAGCTTCACTCTATGCTAATGACGATAGGTTCGATTACAGTTAATGGATTCTGTAAGTGCCCCACGTCGTTCTTTTGGCTTTTCTTGTTAATAAGTTACTGAGTACAACGTTGTAAATGTACACCACATCCACAAGTAGTGATGCCGTCGAGACGGAAACTATACTCTATTCCCCCAACAGATATAGTAAAGCTCCTCCCCAAAAATTACCGCCACATTTAAATGCTACTTTGTTATTGGTCGAATTTTCGAAACCCGTAACGTAAGCAATCACTTGATTTCAAGTTGGTGTAAATGAATTTGAGATCTGTAACGTATGTATAACTTGGCTGGTGTAAAACTGGTCGCTGCCTCCATTGGTCAAAATGTATTGGGAGGAGCTTTACTATATCTGTCGGGGGAACAGAGTATAGTTTCGTTTCGTTTTTGTTTCGAGACTGTAAATTGAAATAACTAACCATTGTTGAAACTAATAATTTATTGAGACACTTCACATTTTTGCATTCCTTCCCGATATAGTAAGCTCGAGACCGAACGAAACTTTTGAGAGGAGACAAAGGTTTGGAGACCAATATTGTCTCGTAGTATGGTAGTAACTAGCCTAGCCGTCATCACTAGCGTGTTATAACTATAAGCAAAGAGATACTCTTTGCTATTATAAGTAACAACTATAACGTTTTCAATCTGAATTTTCTTTGCAGCTATTATAACCTATCGACTTTGTAAATGTTTTTACCGATGGAATATTAAATTGGCACATGCGTTCATCGAAACGGCTGTTTTAGTTGTGATAGGTTTTGGTGTATATGAAGCGTTTCTGTACCACGTCATTAATAAATTTGACCACCTCAATTCCCTGCACGGCCATATTGCAGCGGTAACAGTAATTTTATATATTGGTCAGGTAATAGCTGTATTATTGTTGAAATTTACATAAGTACCTAATTTCAATTTCAGTTTATAATGGGGATGTTTTCGTTTGGATGTCTCTTGATTTGCGAAAATGTTACTGATGCGGCAAGAGCTCAATTTATTCCATTTCACGCGACATTGGGACTTACAACATTTCTACTTTCTGTCGTGAGTTGGCTGACAGGAGTTTCACAAATAACATTTTGGCGGGATAATTTGGGTCCAATGTCCGAAGGAGATGTGGTGGCTGTTGCGTGCTGTTGGGTAGTAATTTTACTTGCAGTTGTTTGTATGTATATCCTTACAACTGAAGATCTACGTTATACATCCCATATCCGGCAAAATACTAGATAATATTAAATAATTGTGTGTTATTATTTCATTAATTATATTTTATAATACCGTAAATCCGGCTATACCTTTCCCAGTTAGCGGATGAAATCACAAAAGGCCTGACAGTGAGGACAATAGAACAACGTAGGATGAAACAAGTACAAAAGGGTAGGTATTACCTACGTGTGTTGGGATGATCCTACCGCTACCACCACGAGCAAAAGACACTCCCTACTACCCACCTACACAGTCTCACAAAGGTTTATAAGGGTGTCATCGTTTTCAATCAACGGTGTCATCTTGGACAGGCGATTGACATGGGGACCGCAAGTCACCGCGGTTGTCAGGAAGACCCAAGCCGTCAGAGCGATCCTCTCACCACTAATGAGGTGTTGAAGTTTTCTGTCCAGGGAAAACAAACTCCTACTGTTCAAAACGACGATCAGACCGGTGGTGTCGTACGGGGTGCCAGTATGGGGATACGCGGCACACACCCACTTGCGAAGACTACAAGTCGTCTAAAACTGGGCATCTCGACAGATCGTTGTGCTCTACGCAACTCTCGCCGACCATTCCAATCGGGAGGTGCAGAGACTAGGGCAGTATGGTGAGTACAGGCGAAATAGACTTTATCATTGGTATGGTCCGCCGCGTCTGACCTGGGCCACGCGCCGTGTTGGGGTAACCGAACCTTGCGGAGGTGATGGTTCGGACGGTAGAGGGGGAACGGACTCCATAGGTAGCATCTGACGACACAACCGCATGGTTCAGATGGGCCAGCCCCGGATGTTCACTGAGGTGGGGTAACCACCCCCGGTGGAAGATGAACCTTTCTGGGGAAGTAAGGGCAGCAACGATCGTCATCGTTTTCGACGCTTTATGCGTGATTGGAACGTCCCAAAAACTTTGCACAGCTCAGAGAGCCAATTGCAGTCACCAAGACATCAGAAGACCGCCAAGCAAAGGGACATTCCCTGGAATTGGCACGGAATAATAATAATGACTTTATTGGTAAATTCAAATAATAAGACCCAACGCCTCCCCTTAATGAACAATTTTGTTCCGTTGGGAATTTTTATGACGAAGAGATGAAGTGATTTTTGTTCTATGTTTTTTAGATAAGGTGGAAAGTACCTGACACATGAGCCAATGCAAAGCTCACAAAGTAAAATTTGACGGTAAATAAAGGACTCCCAAGGTTTTTATCAATCGAAAAAAAACCAACTGGTAACATTATATCCTTGGGATTGTGGCGATTATCAAACAATTAACAAAATATGAAGTAAAAAATATGAGGTAAAATTAATTATATGCGCTACATGTTTCGAAGCCATACTGGCTTCATTATCAAGCAGGAAAGAGAATGATTTTAAGGCTTACGGGGACATCTTAAAAATATAACAAAAATTTATAGTGGTTGAAAGTCTTAGACCAGCTAGCAGCTTTCTCCAAACATTGAGAATACAATGGGGGGCCTGATGGGCCGCTGATTAACACAGATTAAATGGAATTAAACAATAAGCATAATTACAACCACCATCACATTAAATGACAAACATGATTTTGCTTTTATTCGTTTTAATTGTTTTATCCGTTTTTATTCTAATTCGAAGAGTGGTATTATTAAGTATTCGAATAATTCTCGATTACATATTGGAATATTCGAAAAAAATTGCCACCACTCAGTCAGACGGAATACACGAAATAATAAAAGGCGCAAGTTATCTCGAGGTAACAATGGACGAATGTTCTAAAATGCCAATGAGACAAGGTTAAAGTTACAGCGATCTTCAAAGTATTATATAGCTTATTCTTTAATAAGAAATAGGTCCCCAAACGTACAAAAGTGAAAATGTATGAAATCAATACTCACATATTAGGTGAATGTGAATCGTGGATCGTGATTGAAAGATAGAGGAAAGCTATACTTAGCGGCGTGTAAAATGAGAGCGTAATTAAAATGGTTCTGCCACTGAGTGAGGATAAAAGAGGGCAGAACGGCAAAAATAACATGGGAAACTCAAACAGTAATAAAGATGATGTGGTAGCTTCACAAGACATGGAATAGCCGGAAACTTGAGGAAAAAAGGACGAATCTGGTGTGAAGCAAAGATTAAAACGAAAGACAAAAAAGTATGGAGAGAAATTACATCTGGGCTACCTGAAGTAGAGGGGGGAAGAGGTATAGATATGCAGAGATACAATAAGGAGAATACAACGTAAACTAAGAAATAAGTATTTAAAAACGTTCACATTTTACATTAAAACCCTACTTGAAAATTGAAATGCATTACCGTGGCTTCACTATTAAAAAATGTCACTTTTAAAGTTTTTCTCTAATCATCACAACTTTGACAATGTCAGTGATAAAGAACTGTCAAAGCTTAGCTTAGAACATATTTCAGATGCATTAGTCATGAAGAAATGGGCCGTCGTTAGAGTTCCGTAAGATTCATATCTAAAACAACAAAAAACACATTTGTGAATTTCTTTTTAGAGAGGAAGACACTCATAAAAGTATTTGGAATTGCACAAACTGTTTGAAATCCCTAATTGCTTTCTCTTTGGCACTTGTACTTCTTCCAGCAGCTTCTGGTGGATGGTATTATTGGGTATTTAATATGTATGATACCAGTAGCGAAAAGTTGGTAAAATTACAGCTTCACTCTTTGCTAATGACGATAGGTTTTATCACAGTTAATGGATTCTGTAAGTGCCCCACGTCTTTCTTTTGGCTTTTCTTGATAACTAAGTACTGGTAGGCAGTGATCGAATTGGGGGGGGGGGGGGCATACCCTCACCTTTTTTAAATTACACAAGCGTACCCCTACTTTTTGGTGACGCGGGACACCGCGGAACGCTGTTCGAATTGGGGGGGGGGGGGGGGATCGCATAACACCACTTTTTAAATTTACAAACGTGTACCTACCTCGTCTTTTTCCCCCTCGTGAAAAATTTTAATTGATTGGCACGTGTATAAGAAACGAAAATGCAAATGGAATTTCTAATTTTTCAGTTTAGTTAAAGGCCGTAAATAATAATAATAATCTTAATCATAATAATAATAATAATAATAATAATAAGCAAAGTACATTAGATACACAAGATAACGATATAGATAATAACTCCCAACACTCACACGAAACACTTAAATTAAAAATTCAAACAGAATTTGATACTGCACTTACAGAATTCACAAACATAGATCCATCACAAATATATAGAATACCGAAACGAAAAGACACTAACAAGTTACACAAAATCACTCAAATATTATAAACACCGATATTTTACCCAATTATATTACAAACAACATATCACTACATCAATTACACCTAATTGTGTACTGCGGTGCTGTTGCAGCTTCAAGGTGTAATGGCTCCAAGGTCATAATATCAACACAACACCACATCACAAAGAAAACAACACTTCCGGCCTGGGAGAAGCGTCTAATGAATCGTGTAGATGAAATTAGACGTGACTTAGGTCGAATTACACAATACATACAAGGCACAACCTCTTCCAAACTAACACGCCAGGTACACAACATCATTAGAAAACTAAACACACACAGTTCACGAGAACCAAACACGAATTACAATGAACACAAAGATACACTCACACAAAAACTTTCAGTATACACAAACAGATTGAGACGGTATAGGGAAGCGGCAAATAGAAAACGTCATAACACACAATTTAAATACAACGAAAAACTATTTTATAGATCACTAACACAACAAAACACTCAACAAAAATACTCATTACCCACATTAGAATCTCTAGAGCACTACTGGTCCGATTTGTGGTCCAAAAACATTGAACATAATATACATGCACCCTGGATCATTTCGGAAAGTACACGTACACAGCCATAGCCTTCTAAAGAAGGCTATGACACAGCACATAATACCAATGCATGATACACAAATCACTTTAGAAGATATCATCAACTCCATCAAACACCTACACAACTGGAAAAGTCCAGGCATAGATAACATTCATAATTTTTGGTGGAAATATTTCACCTGTACACATATACACCTCGCACAACACTTCACAACAATATTAGATGCACCACACACTACACCACCATTCTTCACACAGGGAATCACTTATATGCTTCCAAAAGATAACAATACACACGATGCCTCTAAATATAGACCCATTACATGCCTTCCCACTATATATAAAATTCTAACATCATGCATTACACATAAAATATACACACACTGCACTAACAACAACATTTTATTTGAGGAACAAAAGGGTTGTACCAAGTATTCCAGAGGCTGTAAAGAACAGCTCATTATAAACTCTGTAATACTTGAACAATCTAGACTCAATAAAAGAAACATACACACAGCTTACATTGACTACAAAAAAGCATTTGATTCAGTACCTCACTCTTGGTTACAAAAAATACTATCGCTGTACAAAATTAGCAACAACATCACACAATTTCTCACTCACATAATGTCATGTTGGAACACCACCCTAACACTTACACTAAATGATACCCAACTCATCACAAACACAATACAAATTAAGAGGGGCATCTTTCAGGGTGACTCCTTGAGCCCACTTTGGTTTTGTCTTTCTCTTAATCCCCTTTCACACATGCTGAATAACACAAATTTTGGTTATAACTTAAAACACAATCACGAAATACATCACAACGTTATACATCTATTTTACATGGATGATCTTAAATTATACGCCTCTACAAGCACAAAACTCAACCATTTATTACATAATCACTGAAACATTTTCACATGATATACACATGGAGTTTGGTATTGACAAATGCAAAACACAACACATCACTGCTGGTAAGAGAGAATTTGTGGATTTTGAGCTCGAACATGGTGACCATATAAGATCCATGGACGAGAATGAAACTTACAAGTATCTTGGTTTTCAGCAAAACACACACATAAAACATACACAAATAAAACGAAATCTAATCACACAATATTTACACAGATTACGCAGTATACTTAAAACACAACTACACGGTAGAAACACTGTCAAAGCTATTAACACATACGCTACACCGGCCCTTACTTATTCCTTTGGAATAATAAAGTGGACCAATACAGATTTAGAACAGGTACAGCGAAACACACGTACATCCACACGCTTCAACAGTAAGACTATACCTTCCTCGTTCACGAGGGGGTAGAGGCTTAACAGACATAGCCCTGTTACACCAAACACAAATACACAAACTACGAGAATACTTTTATAACAAATCACACATTTCAGCGCTACACAAAACAGTCACACTTGCAGACAAATCTTACACACCTTTAAATATGAGTAATAGAAACATCACACCACCAATGAGTAGAGATACGTACATCACACATAACATACAAACTTGGACACAAAAGACTTTACACGGACGATATCCACAGGAGATTAACGAAGACTGTGTTGATATTATAGCAACGCATGCTTGGTTAACCAAATGTGATATTTTCCCAGAGTCAGAGGGTTTCATGTTTGCCATACAAGATCAGGTCATTTACACACGAAATTACAGAAAACATATAATTAAAGATAGGACAATTACACATGATCTTTGTAGACAATGTTCGCAAAGACCAGAAACCATACAACACATTATATCAGCATGTACACGTCTAGCACAAACAGAATACAAACACAGACACGATCAGGTAGCTAAGATAATACACCAAAAACTCGCCACAAAACATAACCTTTCTACTGATAACACACCCTATTACAAATATACACCGCAAGTTGTACTTGAAAACACCACACACAAACTATATTGGGATAGGACACTACTCACAGATAAAACTGTATATAACAATAGGCCAGATATACCTAACACTTATAGATAAAACACAAAAAATCATATACATAATAGATATTGCCGTTCCCAACACAAACAATTTAGCCAATACACACGTAGAGAAACATCGCAAATACACTGATATAGCTCAGGAACTTAAAGCGCAATGGAGAATGGGAACTGCTCTTACAGTACCCATTGTTCTTAGTGCAACCGGAGTTATACCAAAAACAATACATCACAGTTTGCACATTTTAGGGTTAGATAAGAACATATACATACAATTACAAAAGGCAGTCATTATCAATACTTGCCACATAGTTAGAAAATTTCTAAACATAACGGAAGATACCGCACATCACTCAGAACCACATCACACAATTTTAACTAATACCATTCAAACACAAAATGAAACACAACACTCAATCCTCCCTTCACAAATTGAAACTCTGTTGCATACACAACATAACATTATAGAAAGTCCATTACCAACACACAACACTTCAATAATCACTCATGTAACACCTCTGACTCGTTCTCATGCACTCAAACGAAAACACACAATATACTCACAGTATCAGAATTCGCAATTAACACAAAACACAAACAACACATTACCCACTCGAATGCAACCTATGCGTCGAGCTAAACAAGAAAAAACGCTTACACAATAACCATAACACTTTTTCAAAACATACATATTATGTTCATTTTTCTTTTCTATAAAAAGTCACTAAGTCACGAATAAGTGACGCCAACGGAGAAGCCTAGGAATATAGGGTCTCTTTTTGTTATTGATGCGCGACGCTGCGTTCATGTTAATGCCTTCGCGGAAAGAGGGTCGACGGGACGTGGCTTTTACAAATTGGGATCAAATACACCGAGGCTTCTCAAACAAATACATTCTCTAAAATGTGATCAGCGTTGGTTTTATCAACGTCATTTAATTTAATGAACATAATATGTGTATAGTATTTAGTATGTTCACTTTTTAACAGCAACTTCAAATTTATATTGTATAGATATATGTATTAGTAGGACTAATCGTTACTTGATTTCGATCCGTGCGATTAGTTAACCAGGCTTGGCCTGAGTATCGATAACAATCGAAGTAGGTACATAATAATAATAATAATAATAATAATAATAATAATAAATAGGCTTTATTTGGGTAAAGATATAGTATTTTTCAACTAGGATTCCCGTTTTCGGATTAGTGCGCTTCATTGAATCGCCATATGAACTAAGATTTACTTGTTAGTCAGAGGTTCTACAACAATTTTAAATAATCGATTCTTTAATGAATGATAATTTTAAGTACCTACTTACATATTTATAAGTAATGAAATAAATTTATTGGTATCTATATAAGAATTTTGATGTGAATCTGTTGTTAGTAAACGCCATGCACAATTCATTATGCATTACCTACACTAATGTAAAATTTTGAGAATCTCTGGCATTCGAAAATAGTTGTAGTTTTGCGTCCAACATAAACTACTGTCATCTCTTTCTGCCACATTGCGGTTATTTGTACAATATTTTAATGCTTATTGTGTGCTTAAAGCAATTTATCTATGGCCGTAAATCCTACGTTTCTGTTGCTTAGAAGTACAACCACAATTTAAACAGAGATAAAAGACAAAAAGTTTCCGTTTACTAATATAAAGCGCCAATTCGAAAACGGGAATCCTAGTTGAAAAATACTTTACATACAAAGAAAAAAAAAGAAAAAAAAGTAATATTACCTACATTCCTACTAAACCCAAAGGGCGAAGTTCAGATAGGTTTAAAAACCATCTGATGGGCAACGGGCAACACCAAATTATCTTTAGCTCTTCGCAACAAAGAACGTACCATCGCATCGCACACAGTATTGCCAGAATGCCATATCGTGAGAATGAATTATAGTCATATCTAATATCAAGTATTGCTTATTAATTTTAATTGCCAAAAAACTTACCAACCCTGGCTGAGGTGAATATGTATCAAAATTGATCAAAATTAGCAAAAATAACCATCTAACCGAACCCTGGCGATAAATCGTCTGGTCTAGGGTTGATCTGACGATTTTATCAACCCATATGGGTTGGTAAATGGGTGGTAAAACCGTCAATTCAACCCTAGCCCGAACGTCAACTCTAGTTTGTACGATTTAATTTTACACTAACCGCGGTTGAACTCAACTAGGCTTTATACAACTGGCCCCTACTATTTATTTAGTGATGCCGTCGAGACCGAAACTGGTTTCGTTTCGTTTTCGTTTCGAGAATGTAAATTGAAATAACTTTAACCAGTGTTGAAACTAATAAGTAATTTATTGAGGCACTTCACATTTTTGAATTCCTTCCTGTATAGTAAGGTCTAGAGACCGAACGAGATTCTTGAGAGGAGACAAGGTTGGAGACCAATACTAACTCTTGATCTCGTCTCGAAGTAACTAGACGAGACGAAACTCTCATCTAGCGTCGTCGCTAGCCACAATATTGTGTATAAGCAGACTTAAAAGCTCAACAACTATAATTTGAATTTTCTTTGTAGCTATTATATCTTTTCGAATTTGTAAATGTCTTTTGCGATGGAATATTACATTGGCACATTGGCTCATGCAAACGATTGTTTTAATTGTGATGTGTTTTGGTGGATATGAAGCGTTTATGTATCACGACGTTTCGCAACTGGGTCACTTCATTTCCCTGCACGGTCAGGTTGGAACGCTAACAGTAATTTTATTTAGTGCTCAGGTAATAGCTGTAGGTACTATTGTTGAAATTCACATAATTTCAATTGCAGTATCTAATGGGGATATTTACGTTTATCTGTCTCTTGATTTGCGAAAAAGATTCTGATACGGTAAGAGCTGATTTTATTCCATTTCATGCGGCATTGGGACGTACAATATTTTTATTGTCTGTTACGAGTTGGATGACAGGACTTGCACAAACAGCGTTTGGATAACGGATAACATGAGTCCAATAACTGAAGAAAGAATAGCGACTGTTGCGTGCTGTTGGCTTATAATTTTACTAGCAGTTGTTTGTATGTATATCCTTACAACTGAACGTCTACGTTATACATCCCATATAGGGCAAAATACAGGAGATTAAATCATTGGGTGTTCTTATTATTTCATTACCTAATTATAGTATTTTTTCTATACTTTGTATACCATCATACTTTATCAAAAAATAAAATACTCGATTGGTTTAATTCGAATCTACTGAGTATTAATGCAAATAAAACTCAACACATTTGGCATAGATAATCTAAATAATTTAAAAAATTTAAGCAAACCAATAACGTGCACTACTGTGAAGAATTTATGCAACTTTGAACTCTAACGAAAAAACAGATCAAGGAATCCTACAAAACATATACAGGGTGAATCGGAAGGATCGCACCGAACTCCAGGACTGCATTCTACACATCAAAATAATAAAAAAACTCAAATGTTCTTATTCGATTCTCATTTGTTTTCAAGTTATAACGAAATTTAAAAAATAAATTAATATCTAACGTTCTTTGAAAAAATATGAATACAAAGTCTGTTTGTAACAATTTTGCAACAGGCGCTGTTTGCAGACGAAGCAGAGCATGTTTAGAACTCAATGGAGGTATTTTTGAACACCTTACAAAAAGTCATAACTATTAAACAAATGTTACCGTTACATTGTATTTTTTTTAAATTTCGCTATAACTTGAAAACAAATGAGAATCGAATAAGAACATTTGAGTTTTTTCTTATTATTTTGATGTATAGAATGCAGTCCTGGAGTTCGGTGCGATCCTTCCGATTCACCCTGTATATTACTCCAACGGAAAATTGATTTACTCATTTCTTTTTGGACCAATGTACAATCAAAACAGGGATGTTGTCGCATTCTAGGGAAAATGTTTTTAGATACAAAAAATTTTGATACATCACATACCATTGTTAATGCGTTTGCCGACTATTTTGCAAGAGTGTGTACAAAAACTACGATATTTTCCCAAATCAACATCAACCCTATCGGACGAATGCAAATATTACGGTAGATACTATTACCCAGATAGCATGCAAGCTTACGACAAGCTGTATTTTGATTCGATTTTGGCTTGTTTATTCAGCTTAACGCGACTAGTTTATACCAAGCTTACTCTACGCTTGGCATTTTAGCATACCGCATACCTTTACGCGACAAGGGTGGATCAAGCATAGTACAAGCTTAAATGATCAACATACCTCCTTCTTGAGACGGTAATGCGCGAGGCATTCGACGCACTGCATAGCGTAAGGGGTTTTTTCCATAAAGTCGTGTCCATTAAAGTGACTGGTTTACTGAGTTTGTCTTCATTTTGATTTTGCTGATATTGTTACTACTAATTCTTGTTATTTTTTTAATATATTTTATTGTTATCATCACATTCTTTGATTTTCTGGACTCATTTCAGTCCGGAAAATGAAACTTTACCGTGCTAGAAATTTTGTACCCGAATACAAAGGTTGCCATAGCAACATAAAGTGACATGACTTTGAAAACGTCAAATTTTATATAAAGTTAATAGAAAAACTCTTAAGAAATGAATCTATGGCCAGTATGAAATAAAATGTTTTACATTATTTGTACGTTAAATCAGATTACGTTACTCGTTTCGAAATTCTTGCCTCAGCTACGCTTCGGCAATAAACATCTCACTCGTTAACGTAAACCTTGATTTACGTAATAAGTCCTGAAAGTGATCTTTTACTGGACAAGTAGGCAAATTACAGGACGAGCCGCAGGCGAGTCCTGCATTCTGCAAGCCTGCGAGTCCAGTAAAAGCACTTTTGGGACGTATTACGTACAATATTTTTTTTAAAACGGGTAGAACAATTGACCGTTCTAGGCGGAAAGTAAAAATGACTCCGGTAAAACCTTTTACCGGACTATCACAATAACTTTCTGGCTCGGTCCGACAAAATGAGATTTTCTGACCTAAAAATAAACCGGAAAGTACTACTTTCTGCCCGATTTTAAAAAAAATGTTTTACATTATTTGTACGTTAAATAAGATTACGTTACTCGTTTCGAAATTCCTGCCTCAGCTACGCTTCGGCAGTAAACACCTCACTCGTTAACGTAAACCTTGATTTACCATACTCATATGTGAATAACTATTTATGCTATATTTCGAGTTTTGCGGCAAGCAGTAGGTTCAGCTTTTCTAATTTAATAAAGTATGAAAAGCGTGTTATAAGTAACAACTATAACGTTTTCAATCTGAATTTTCTTTGCAGCTATTATAACCTATCGACTTTGTAAATGTTTTTACCGATGGAATATTAAATTGGCACATGCGTTCATCGAAACGGCTGTTTTAGTTGTGATAGGTTTTGGTGTATATGAAGCTTTTCTGTACCACGACGTTAATAAATTTGACTACCTAAATTCCCTGCACGGTCATATTGCAGCGGTAACACTAATTTTATGTATTGGTCAGGTAATAGCTGTATTATTGTTGAAATTTGCATAAGTACCTAATTTCAATTTCAGTTTATTATGGGGATGTTTTTGTTTGGATGTCTCTTGATTTGCGAAAATGTTACTGATGTGGCAAGAGCTCAATTTATTCCATTTCACGCGACATTGGGACTTACAACATTTCTATTTTCTGTCATAAGTTGGCTGACAGGAGTTTCACAAATAACATTTTGGCTGGATCATCTGGGTCCAATGTCCGAAGGAGATGTGGTGGCTGTTGCGTGCTGTTGGGTAGTAATTTTACTTGCAGTTGTTTGTATGTATATCCTTACAACTGAAGGTCTACGTTATATATCCCATATCCGGCAAAATATTGGAGATTAAATAATTTTGTGTTATTATTTAATTATATTTTATAATACCGTAAAGCCGGATGAAACCCCACGTGTGTGGGGATGATCCTACCACCACGAGCAAAAGAGACGCCCTACTACCCACCTACACAGTCTCGCCAAGGTTTATAAGGGTGTCATCGTTTTCAATCAACGGTGTCATCTTGGACAGGCGATTGACATGGGGACCGCAAGTCACCGCGGTTGTCAGGAAGACACAAGCCGTCAGAGCGCTCCTCTCACCACTAATGAGGTGTTGAAGTTTTCTGTCCAGGGAAAACAAACTCCTACTGTTCAAAACGACGATCAGACCGGTGGTGTCGTACGGGGTGCCAGTATGGGGATACGCGGCACACACCCACTTGCGAAGACTACAAGTCGTCTAAAACTGGGCACCTCGACAGATCGTTGAGTTCTACGCAACTCTCGGCGACCATCCGAATCGGGAGGCGCAGAGACTAGGGCAGTATGACGAGCACAGGCGAGATAGATTTTATCATGGTCCGCACCATCTGACCTGGGCCACGCGCCGTGTTGGGGTAACCGAACCTTGCGTAGGTGATGGTTCGGACGGTAGAGGGGGGAACGGCATCCATAGGTAGCATCTGACGACACAACCGCATGGTCCAGATGGGCCAACCCCGGATGTTCACTGAAGTGTGTTAACCACCCCCGGTGGAAGATGAACCTTTCTACGATCGTCAGCGTTTTCGACGCTTTATCCCAAAAACTACACAGTTCAGAAAGCCAATTGCAGTCACCAAGACATCACAAGACCGCCAAGCAAAGGGACATTCTCTGGAATTGGCACGGAATAATAATAATGACTTTATATTGGTAAATTCAAATAATAAGACCCAAAGCCTCCCCTTAATGAACAATTTTGTTTCCTTTTATGACGAAGAGATAAAGTGATTTTTGTTCTATGTTTTTTAGATAAGGTGGAAAGTACCTGACACATGAGCCAATGCAAAGCTCACAAAATAAAATTTGAGGGTAAATAAAGGAATACCAGGGTTTTTATCAATCGAAAAAACACCAACTGGTAACTTTACATCCTTGGGATTGTGGCGATCATCAAACAATTAACAAAATATGAAGTGAAAAATATGAGGTAAAATTAATTATATGCGCTACATGTTTCGAAGCCATACCGGATTCATTATTAAGCAGGAACGAAAATGATTTTAAGGCATCTTAAAAATATAACAAAAATTTATACCTAGTGGTTGAAAGGTCTTAGACCAGCTAGGAGCTTTCCCCAAACATCGAGAATACAATGGGGGCCTGATAAGCCGCTGATTAACACAGATTAAATAGAATTAAACAATAAGCATAATTACAACCACCATCACATTAAATGACAAACATGATTTTGCTTTTATTCGTTTTTATTCTAATTCGAAGAGTGGTATTATTAAGTATTCGAATAATTCTCGATTACATATTCGAATATTCGAAAAAAATTGCCACCACTCAGTCAGACGGAATACACGAAATAATAAAAGGCGCAAGTTATCTCGAGGTAACAATGGACGAATGTTGTAAAATGCCAATGAGACAAGGTTAAAGTTACAGCGATCTTCAAAGTATTATATAGGTATAGCATATTCTTTAATCAAAAATAGGTCCCCAAACGTACAAAAGTGAAAATGTATGAAATCAATACTCACATATTAGGTGAATGTGAATCGTGGATCGTGATTGAAAGATAGAGGAAAGCTATACTTAGCGGCGTGTAAAATGAGAGCGTAATTAAAATGGTTCTGCCACTGAGTGAGGATAAAAGAGGGCAGAACGGCAAAAATAACATGGGAAACTCAAACAGTAATAAAGATGATGTGGTAGCTTCACAAGACATGGAATAGCCGGAAACTTGAGGAAAAAAGGACGAATCTGGTGTGAAGCAAAGATTAAAACGAAAGACAAAAAAGTATGGAGAGAAATTACATCTGGGCTACCTGAAGTAGAGGGGGGAAGAGGTATAGATATGCAGAGATACAATAAGGAGAATACAACGTAAACTAACAAATAAGTATTTAAAAACGTTCACATTTTACATTAAAACCCTACTTAAAAATTGAAATGCATTACCGTGGCTTCACTATTAAAAAATGACACTTTTAAAGTTTTTCTCTAATCATCACAACTTTGACAATGTCAGTGATAAAGAAGTGTCAAAGCTTAGAACATATTTCAGATGCATTAGTCATGCAGAAATGGGCTGTCGTTAGAATTCCGTAAGATTCATATCTAAAACAACAAAAAACACATTTGTGAATTTCTTTTTTAGAGAGGAAGACACTCATAAAAGTATTTGGAATTGCAGAAAACTGTTTGAAATCCGTAATTGCTTTCTCTTTGGCACTTGTATTTCTTGCAGCAGCTTCTGGTGGATGGTATTATTGGGTATTTAATATGTTTGATACCAGTAGCGAAAAGTTGGTAAAATTACAGCTTCACTCTTTTCTAATGACGATAGGTTTTATCACAGTTAATGGATTCTGTAAGTGCCCCACGTCTTTCTTTTGGCTTTTCTTGATAACTTAGTATTGGTAGGCAGTGCTCGAAATGGGGGCGGGGGGCATACCCTCACCTTTTTTAAATTGTACAAGCGTACCCGTACTTTTTGTTGACGCGGGACACCGGGGAGCGCTGTTCAAATTGGGGGGGGGGGGGGGGGGGGGGGGGCGCATAACACCACTTTTAAAATTTACAGACGTGTACCTACCTCGTATTTTTCCCCCTCGTGAAAAATTTTAATTGATTGGCACGTGTATAGAAACGAAAATATAAATTGAATTTTTATTTTTCAGTTTAGTTTAAGGCCGTAAACTAATTGGCAACACCAAATTATCTTTAGCTCTTCGCAACAAAGAACGCACCATCGCACACAGTATTGCCAGAATGCCATATCGTGTGAATGAATTATAGTCATATCTAATATCAAGTATTACTTATTAATTTTAACTGGAAAAAAACTTGCCAACCCTGGCTGAGGTGAATATGTATCAGGATTGATCAAAATTAGCAAAAATAACCATCTATCCGAACCCTGGCGATAAATCGTCTGGTCTAGGGTTGATCTGACGATTTTATCAACCCATATGGGTTGGTAAATGGGTGGTAAAACCGTCAATTCAACCCTAGCCCGAACGTCAACTCTAGTTTGTGCGATTTAATTTTACACTAACTCAACTAGGCTTTATACACCTGGCCCTGACCCATACCCCCACTATTTATTAAGTGATGCCGTCGAGACCCAGACTGGTTTCGTTTCGTTTTCGTTTCGAGAATGTAAATTGAAATAACTTTAACCAGTGTTGAAACTAATAAGTAATTTATTGAGACACTTCACATTTTTGAATTCCTTCCAGTATAGTAAGGTATAGTAGAATTGCCGAACAGATGGAAACAGGCTCCTCCCACAAATGCGTTTGTAATAGGTTAATTCAAAATACGCGGGAAAATTACATTGAAAGTCTGATGCACTTCCCCAAATTTAATTTCTGTCACAAAACAAGTTTTGTGGTTTCTGTTAAAATACCTAACAATACTAACAAAATAAAATTATAGGTTAAGTACCTAATAGGTATATTATGATGGATCTTTCGCCACCAAAAAAACGTATATCGAAACATTTATCAGTGTCTGATAAAGTGTATGTAAATCTGACTTAACATAATTCAGTCCCTTTTTGTAGTAGGAGGAGCCTGTTTCCATCTGTTCGGCAATTCTACTATAGAGACCAAACGAGATTCTTGAGAGGAGACAATGTTGGAGACCAATACTAATATTACGTAACAATCTCCATAGAATTTTCATTGGGAGTTACCAAGCGTGTAAAAGTTTGACCCCCCCTCCAGGATTGTTATCAATGACCCATTGAACAATATTAGAGGGGGAGGGGGGAAGTTGAACGGGCGCCATCTTGTCCGCCATCTTGAAAATGCCCGCGAACCTATTTTTGGCTATATCTTAGCAACCGTATGTCCAAATCGAACGTACGTAGGCTCTAATTGCACAGTTTTGTATTCCTAAGATAAAGTGTTATATAACCGAATTTGATAATCCTAGCGGATTTAATGTTTTTGGGCTTAAAATCTTAAATTATGGAATATGTAAAAAAACGCTAAAAAACATATCACTTTTTATTTTATTATTATTAATCTTTTAGATCTCGCTTTTATGAATAAAATGCAAAAACAATCAACGAAATCCGACCACTGGTTACGAAAATATACAAGATTTAGGAATAGGTACCTCACCTTTGCTGAGCACAATAATTGGTAGTTACAGGTCAAATTGAAAATATCATAAGTTTGTTCTCTACAAAATATGCGAATTACTATTAAATACATACATTAATTAAGTGTAATCAATTTTTGAAGGCTTATGCCCCCCATTCGCAATTCCTTCGCCTTCATAAGAGTAATGATCGCCATGACATGAATCAGATCGGAAAAACCGTACCGGTGAATAAATCGAAAATACCCGAATGAATACAAATTTTATAAATTAATAATTTTTTATATCTTTTTAAAAAGTTTTATGCGTTTCGCACCTTCTCGTTTTTTTAATTAATTAATTTAATTTAGGCTTTTAGGAAGAAGAGGTGACCATCAAATGACAATTATTATTATACGGACCACTTTACGCAGACATTTGCAAAGAGCAGTTCAATTTAATGATTTTTTCCTGCAACTGCGTCGGTTTCCACAATTCTGCTTGCAACCACATTTAAGAATCTCAATGCAAGCGGGGCTGACTTCCGGAATTGTTATCCACACGGGAAGGAATCTGTGATCGAGTTTCTTCCACCCATGTTGAATTGGATGTGGGGCTTTAAGCTCAGCCTTATGTGCTCTGCTCCAAATGGTAGCTTGGTAAGCTGCTCTCTTGTAGTGTAATAGGAGAGCGTCTTGTGTCGGGTGCATCATTTCTAAACTTTTGTTTCGGTGACAGCATATTAACTTTCGTTGTTGATTAATGGATTCTGCACCGCCTCCATAAACTTGAATAAAGAAAGGCTTCAAAGCTTTGAACTTTGTAGACTCCAAATTTCATCACTGCGAATGGATTTTCCATCATTTAGACGTTGACCAGAATTACAGTGTCTGAGTTCCTTTTCCAGGCACTGAATTCCGTCCTTTTAGACTTTTAGAGCGTCCTCTCAATGAGGAAGTGGAGTCACAACCCGTAAGTGTGACAAACAATGGACGTGCAAACTACACTGCTCTTTGCAAATGTCCTTGTGTAAATTAATCCGTATAATAATAATTGTAGTAACCGATAGTTACTAACGCAATTCAATAACATAGAATACTATGTATTTTTATTTTAAAATTAAATGGATACACTCTGTTATACACAAAATAAACGTAAACAATAATCGTATATAATTTAACTTATTCTGTACAATGGACGAATGTAAGCGTACCAACGTCCATCTTATTATCATATCCGGAAAAAATGAAGCCGGTTAGTTGTCAGAACCACCGCTAGTTCCGGTGGCGCATATTGCCAACCTAAATAAACACATACTACCGCGAAATTTAAATTACATTGCTACAGCTCGACCATCCTGACTATTGTCGTCCTCGACAACATCAGAATCATCGTCACCAATGGTATTGACACTCCATAATCTAATCCTACTGGAGTCAAAGACTCCTTCAAAAGGTACTTGGGTAATTTGAAATCCCTCAATATCTGACAATACATATCTATCATTATCCAAGACCCTTTTGATTACATATGGTCCCTTAAATTTCGGTATAAATTTTTTTCCAATATGTGGAGTATTATCAACATTTCTAATAACTACATAATCACCTACGTTATACACTTTGGCACATTTATGTTTTTTATCATACAACAATTTATTATAATCTTGTAACTCTTTATTGGCAACTTGAGCTCTGGCTCGGATCACGCTTAAATCTACACAACTAGTGGATAAATATTCATTTTCATTTAAAAACAACTTTATTTTGTCATGAACCTTCCCTTTTTGGTTTATGCCAAAAAGTAACATCGATGGGCTCACTCCAACAGATCTACAAATTGTGTTATTAATGGAAAACTCTACGTCAGTTAGAACATCGTCCCATTCAATGTTGCTTTCAATATCTATTAATTTGGCTATCATTGGACCCATAAACCTATTAACCCTTTCAACTTGGCCATTAGACCTTGGGCATGCTGTTGCAACCAATACTAACTCAACATTTTCTACATTTAAAAAGTCTTTAAAAGACACAGCCCTAAAACAGCTTCCTCTGTCAGAAATAATCCTACGCGGTTTACTATACATTGCAAAATAAATGCGCAGATGGTTAATAGCTGTTCTGGTGTCAGTCAAACGACACGGAAACAATTTTACAAATTTACTAAATGCATCTATTATAAGGAATATGTGCCGATTACGTTTACGAGTAACATCAAGTGGTCCAAAATGATCAATATGAATTGTATCAAATGGGTTAATACCCTTATCTATGCTATGTAATAATCCTTCTCGTTTCCCTTCAACAGGGGAAAAAGTAATACACTTTAAACAATTTTCAATATGTTTTTTGACTAATTCGCGCAAATTTGGAAACCAATATGTTTGTTTAATTAAATCTACAGTTTTATCTATTCCTACATGGCCTACATTATCATGGCAAGTTCTAATTACATTTCCTTGCATATCTTTTGGTACAAAAAATAAAACTCTATCTTTTGTTTTTCTATACACTATGCCATCACGAAGCTCATACATTGGGCTCTCCTGGCTTTCTAACTGTTCCCTAATCCTGACAATGTTAGGATCTTTTGTTTGTTTGACAATTAATGTGCTTTCAAATGTATTCTCAGCAATAACGAATACATTCTGAGCGCGACTTAAAGCGTCTACATGCTGCATAGTTGTGCTACTTCGGTGTTCCAATACATAGTCAAAATTTTGAAAGTACATAGCCCAACGATTTATCCTTGGGTTTATCTCTTTCTTTTGCAAGGCTAACTTAACAGAATTGCAGTCTGTCACAATTTTAAATCTTATTCCTAGCAAATAAATTCGGAAACGTTCGAGCGAATATTTTATTGCAAGGGTTTCCAGCTCATAACTATGATAACGTGATTCAGTATCGCTTGTGCGCCTACTATAATAGAAGACTGGATGAAAGTGATTATCAAATTTTTGTCTTTGCAACAAGACGGAGCCAAATCCAATAGAACTAGCGTCACAATGCAATTCTGTGTCCAACAATGGTGAGTAAATACTCAATAATGGAAACTGGGACAATTTGTTTTTTAATAACTCAAAAGAATTCAATTCGATAGTTCCCCAATTAAATTCAATCCCCTTACGAATTAAGGCATACAAAGGCTTTCCTATAGTAGCAAAATCCTTTATGAATCTCCTAAAATATGAAGCTAGCCCAATAAATCTATGTACCTCATGTGAATTTCTAGGTGTTGGGAAATTGACAATGGCTGTGACATTTTTTGGGTTAGGTCTAATGCCACTACCATCTATCAAATATCCCAAATACACAACACTGGATTTCAAAAAGCTACATTTATCTAACCTAAGCTCCAACAGATTGTCTACCATGCGTGTAAATACAGCTGTTAAAATCTCAAAGTGCCGCTCTATATTTTCTGTAGCAATCAATATATCATCAAAGTAAATGAATATTTCACCGCTACGTAAAATGTCATTAAAAATCAAACTAATGTACCTAGCAAAATTTTGAGGAGCCGTACAAATCCCAAATGGCATTCTCAAATACTCGTATTGCCCTAATGGTGTAACAAAGGATGTAAAACGGATACTGTCTTTAGCAACTGGTATGTGATGGAAACCATTCCTTAAATCCAATGATGTAAATAAAGTTTTCCCCTTTAATGCATCCAATTGATCATCGATTAATGGTAAAGGAAACCTATCTTTAACAACCAATTTATTCAGTTCCCTATAGTCGACACACATGCGTGTTTCGCCTGTTTTCTTTTTGACCAAAACAATAGGACTACAATACTCGGATGAACTAGGCCTAATTATTTTCTCTTCTAACAACCTGTCAATGATCTTTTGTACTTCAATCTTGTCAACATGAGACAACCTACGAGGATTAAAATAAAATGGTAAGTCACGGGTAAGTGCTATTTTCATATCATATTTAATTGAAGGGGTTATTGGTCTTTGGGCGTCACGATAATAACAATTGAAGGTATCTACGAGCTTACTACGTGATTCATAGTCAATTTCTTCCCCAATTACCAACTCATTTTGATTACAATTACTGCCAATACAATCAATGTGCATAATTTCCAAAACTGGTGGTTCACAATCAACCAATTTGTTAGAAATTTCTCTAATCGTAACCTTTGTGCCAAAACTAAATTCCAAATTCGAGTTACATATGACATCTCTTCCTAATACACAATTGAAACGCATTGTATCATCTGAGACAACATATAACTTTACCAAAACAATCAATTCATTAATACTAATATTAGTTGTAAACGTACCTAACACCTTAAGTCTGGAATTATTAATACCAGTGAAATGTCCATTGTCCTGCACCAAATTAATTCCTTGCATAAATTTGGATCTTATTAAACTTATGGGACTCCCTGTATCAAGCAATGCAATAAGATCATGATTACTTACAGTTCCTTCCTGTTCATCAATAACCTCAAACGACACTGGAAGCGTGTATGTCGGAGCAACAACTGCACTCGTCACAATTGGGTGTGTCTGCAGTACCATCGTGGTGCTGTCTGGTATATTTTCACTCGTACCTCCCTCTGCAACCTGCTTCCTGCAATTCTCCACTCGGTGGCCAGCTTCACCACATTGAAAACAATTCCCCTTGACTCTCTTTGGCTTAGGACAAGCAATCGATAGGTGTCCATATTCACTGCAATTAAAGCATCGAATGGGTTTTCGGGTAGCTCCACTATCACCAGATGTAGCCGTAGGTGGTGTTGAACTCGAGCCTCGTCGCAATGGTGTTGGTTTTGGTGCCGGATGGGTGGATGTTTTATCTACAGTGTTGGTGCCTCTATCAGACGCCGTTACTCTATTCATAATCCTTGAAAATTGAGCCAACGATTGAAAATCTTGCATTCTGGCCTGAGTTTGTAACATTGGGTTGTCCATAGCATCGATAATATAATTAATCAAGTCTTCTTCGTCCAAATTCAATTTGTTTCCAAGTAGTACTTTCTCATGGTAATACATCGAAAACTTTTCGGTTTTCCGCCAACGTCTTGCTTCAAATCTTCTCATTAGAGCAATTTTATCTTCTCGTGTCTTAAACATGCCTTCCAATTCAACTTTCAATTCGGCAAGAGGCAGACATGCATGGCTTGCCTTTGAATGATACCACTTTTGTGCAATGCCTACTAACTTGCCCACAACAATCACAATTAAAATGTCATCAGGTACACTATACGTATGTTGCACGATTTCTATTCTATGGAACCAGTTGTCGATATCCTCTGCTTCACTTCCTCCAAACGAGGGTATCAACGCACTAATCTCGGAGTTTTTGAACTTCAATGTCGGGGTTTCCTGCGGAATGGTACCTCGTGAACCATCGCTAGGGATTACTGTGCGTTGGACTGCTCGTATGGTAGCTTCAATCAGTTCTTGCAGGGACACCTGCTGGTTTCCGTCTACCGAAGACGTGGAAGTATTCATTATGCAAAATGGCGTCGCACGTGTTAAAGTTCCAATTTCCAATCTTATCACACAACACTCTTCTATCGTATATGCTTCTATCCAATCCCACTTCTGACGTTGTAGTAACCGATAGTTACTAACGCAATTCAATAACATAGAATACTATGTATTTTTATTTTAAAATTAAATGGATACACTCTGTTATACACAAAATAAACGTAAACAATAATCGTATATAATTTAACTTATTCTGTACAATGGACGAATGTAAGCGTACCAACGTCCATCTTATTATCATATCCGGAAAAAATGAAGCCGGTTAGTTGTCAGAACCACCGCTAGTTCCGGTGGCGCATATTGCCAACCTAAATAAACACATACTACCGCGAAATTTAAATTACATTGCTACATAATTGTCATTTGATGTTCACCTCTTCTTCCTAAAAGCCTAAATTAAATTAATTAATTAAATGAACGAGAAGGTGCGACACAAAATATTATTAATTTATAAAATTTGTATTAATTCGGGTATTTTCGATTTATTCACCGGTACGGTTTTTCCGATCTGATGCATGTCATGGCGATCATTACTCTTATGAGGGCGAGGGAATTGCGAATGGGGGGCATAAGCCTTCAAAAATTGATTACACTTAATTAATGTATGTATTTAATAGTAATTTGCATATTTTGTAGAGAACAATCTTATGAAATTTTCAATTTGACCTGTAACTACCAGTTAAAGGTGAAACAGAAACTCTAAACCTTCCCCATAAAATTATTATTTATTCATACACAAAAAAAAAAAAAAATAAAAAAAAAACAAAAAAAAAAAAAAAAATAAAAAAAAAAAAATAATAATAATTTTATGGGGAAGGTTTAGAGTTTCTGTTTCACCTTTAACTTGTAAGATCCCCCATTTCGAGTTAATCAACACCCAACGATGGACCCAATCACCTGTAACTACCAATTATTATTGTGCTCAGCAAAGGTGAGGTACCTATTCCTAAATCTTGTATATTTTCGTAACCAGTGGTCGGATTTCGTTGATTGTTTTTGCATTTTATTCATAAAAGCGAGATCTAAAAGATTAATAATAATAAAATAAAAAGTGATATGTTTTTTAGCGTTTTTTTTACATATTCCATAATTTAAGATTATAAGCCCAAAAACATTAAATCCGCTAGGATTATCACTTTATCTTAGGAATACAAAACTGTGCAATTAGAGCATACGTACGTTCGATTTGGACATACGGTTGCTAAGATATAGCCAAAAATAGGTTCGCGGGCATTTTCAAGATGGCGGACAAGATGGCGGTCGTTCAACTCCCCCCCCCCCCCCTAATATTGTTCAATGGGTCATTGATAACAATCCTGGGGGGGGGGGGTCAAACTTTTACACGCTTGGTAACTCCCAACATTACATATTGTTACGTACTATAACTCTTGATCTCGTCTCGAAGTAACTAGACGAGACGAAACTCTCATCTAGCGTCATCGTTAGCCACAATATTGTGTACAAGCAGACTTAAAAGCTCAACAACTATAATTTGAATTTTCTTTGTAGCTATTATATCTTTTCGAATTTGTAAATGTCTTTTGCGATGGAATATTAAATTGGCACATTGGCTCATGCAAACGATTGTTTTAATTGTGATATGTTTTGGTGGATATGAAGCGTTTATGTATCACCACGTTTCGCAACTGGGTCACTTCATTTCCCTGCACGGTCAGGTTGGAACGCTAACAGTAATTTTATTTAGTGCTCAGGTAATAGCTGTAGGTACTATTGTTGAAATTCACATAATTTCAATTTCAGTATCTAATGGGGATATTTACGTTTATCTGTCTCTTGATTTGCGAAAAAGATACTGATACGGTAAGAGCTGATTTTATTCCATTTCATGCGACATTGGGACGTACAATATTTTTATTGTCTATTACGAGTTGGGTGACAGGACTTGCACAAACAGAGTTTTGGATAGGAGACATGACTCCAATAACTAAAGAAAGAAGAGCGGCTATTGCGTGCTGTTGGGTTATAATTTTACTTGCAGTTGTTTGTATGTATATCCTTAAAACTGAACGTCTACGTTATACATCCCATATAGAGGAAAATACAGGAGATTAAATCATTGAGTCATACTTTATCAAAAAATAAAATACTCGGCGATTGGTTCATTTCGAATCTACTGAGTATTAATGCAAATAAAACTCAACAAATTTGGCATAGATAGTCTAAATAATTTAAAAAATTTAAGCAAACCAATAACGTGCACTACTGTGAAGAATTTATGGAACTTTGAACTCTAACCAAAAAACAGATCAAGGAATCCTACAAAACATATATTACTCGAACGGAAAATTGATTTACTCCAACCCCAATTCTTTTTGGACCAATGTACCTACGATCAAAAAAGGGATGTTCTCACATTCTAGGGAAAATGTTTTTAGATACAAAAAATTTTGATACATCACATACCATTGTTAATGCAAGTGTTTCCAAAGCTCCGATATTTCCCAAAATCAACATCAACCTTATCGGACGAATGCAAATATTACGGTAGATACTATTACTGATAAAGTTGAGGGTTGAGAAAGGGTGTGGGTTTATCTGATCCTGCGTTTTGAAGCAGCAATAGGTGTTTTGATATTTTTGTAAATTTCTATTTTTGTGTGTGTTAATTTTCCATCGAAAAAGTACTTTTAATATATGAATTTTATCTGTTTCACTAATGTTAATTATTTAAATGAACCATTTATATTTGCTAATAACTAATGACTTTATAGATTTTATTCTACATTGAACTGTTTACCCAAATTACCGTTGGCGTCCATCTTGATTTGTTGTTATACCTACCTATAATGTGTTTTTATTTGTCACTCTTGTATGTATGGGATAATAAACTTCTGTTACCTAATTGAATTAGGGGCGGGAGTTTTCTTTGTGTAAAAATGTTGTATTCAGTTATTAGTTTAATTTTAATTTTCTTGGCTTCATCATGCAGTGTACATTCGTTTCTCAATAAGAGCCGCACAGGCGCACTTGCTTGAAGCTTAAACTTAGAGTTGCTAACGTACTCCCTCATTTATGTAAGAGCCTTGGTGGATGTAACTGTGATGTAACAGACATCAGGTTTCGCGCGCTTACCTAAAAGGTACACCAGCCACATGCGAATGTCGTATTCACTGCCATCTTACCCTACGTTGTGTAACTACTACTGATGATGTCGCTTTTCGAGACCTGTGAAATGGTAGGAAGTAGGGAAACAAACCAACAAAGAAAGTGAACGTTTATATTTAGTGCTCCAAATAAATAAAAGAAAAAAAAACAAGAAAAATAAACCAAGAACACATTCTAACAATTTGCAGGAGCTCGTTTAAAAATCAAAAGGGAGAGTGCCGAGTTCACCTAGGGCTACCGAGGGAAGAACTCGCAAAGAAACCCTCGGTTACGTCCTCATGCAATTAAAACACAAAATAAAACATAAAATGCACCAAATAATCCGATGACGCTAGAGAGACACAGTAACGTTAGCAAGAGCAAACACTGAAACCAAATAACAGCAACAATTGAATTCAGTTATCTAAGTTAACCCCTTCACAACCAGAACGCCAACGGTGGCGTCAGAGCTACACTGCTGCTATAGTCCAGAGACGCCACATATGGCGTTTATTATATTTTAAGTTTATCATCGTGGAATAGTTTTCTATACTCGTTTAAAGCCTGGATTATAACATATGTCTATTGTGCTGAAATTTTTTTTGTACTGTTTTTCATTTCATATCAATAAAAAATATATCCCAAAAAATTTTTTCCTATTCTAGACGCCGCCACTGGATCTACACATATATTTTTTTCTTCGAAAATGAACGTCCAATACATTTTAGAATAAAAATATATAGAAAAAAAATGATTTAAAAAATTTTTATTTTTGGCAAAATCTGGTATTATTTAGAGAACTGCGAAATTAAGCTTGGTCGTGAAGGGGTTAAAGCATAAAATACAAAACAGACAATCGGTAATCAAGGTCACGGGTCACTATGTACAGTCTCTAACACTTCCTCCCTTGCTCTCGACTACTACTACTACATTCGGAAGACAGGCATTAAGCACATATAAATGGTTAGTTATTCAACCCCCCCCCCCCCCCCCCCCCCCGAAATGTACCGACTGACCTGGTTGCGACCCGTTAGTGTTACATACACAAAAGGCCCTTGTATCCTTGAGGAAGCAAAGTAAGATTCTGATAGGTATGCTAAAAGCAATTGGTACTTACTGGAAACCGAAAGTCCATGATAAAAATAACAAAACTGATAAATTAAAATTAAATACAACTGAATTCAATATATTCACATAGATATACAGCAATTCCCTCGCCCCTAAATAACAGGTGGTTGAAAATATGCATGATACAAACACGTGCACACAAAACCTAAAATGGATCCCTAACGGTACAATTTACAGTTACATTCCCCAACAATGAACAAATATAATTACATAAAATAAAATAAAAGGGTTGTTTAAGACATAGTAGGTAGGTACATAATCATCAAATAATACAATTTAAATTCAAGTTATTACCTTTTACAAAAAGTGAACACATCACACAAAATAATTACAAAATTGACAAAGACTAAATACACCTGTTACTCGTTTGAAATACCGGATAAACGGAAAAAAACCCCAAAACTACCCTCACAATCGTCTTGCTCTCTATCACTGTTTTTCTATCTTTTGTATCGCTCAAAGTACCGTTAAGGTGTCTCACATCCCCTCATCGGCCTTACTTCAGTATAAATTCAAATCTGGCCTCTTCATAACTAATGATGTTTTCTTTTCTCCCGTGTCAGAGTCGACTGCTGGACGTTTAATAGCAATTTATCACTCGTGCTCAAAATACAACTTTAGCCGTAAGAGCCGAATCCAGGTCTGCGTGTACCTTTCGAATTGGAGGAGGTTCGAATAACCAACTATTTATATGTGCTTGTATATGTCTAGTGAATGTGGTAGTTGTCGAACAAGGGGAGGGAGTATAAATAGTGGGTATTTTAGTTTGTGCGCTAGAGTACCGGGTGTACACAGTTATTTTCTTGCATTACTTATATAACTGAATTTGATTACCATTTTTCATTGCAGGTATTTCTATGTTACTGTTAGTTTCCTCACTCCATCATATTTCTTTGTGTGTTTTGCTTAATATGTATTTAATTAGTTGTCTTGGGAACATAACCGAAGGTTTCTTTGCTCATGTTCTTCCTTCGGATAGTTTCAGGTGAACATGGCATTCTCTCTTTTTGGCGGTAAATATGATTTATCAAAATTTTAGGGTTTTTATTTTCTCACCAAATATAAATTTACTTTCATTTTAACTGCTTGTTTGTTTTCCTTCATCCTACAACTTCACAAGCCTTGATAAGCGCCATCTAGGGAACCGCCATCTTGGTAGGCGCCCTCTTCAGTTACACAACGTAGGTATACAGATGGAGTTGCATTCGTTTTTATGTAGGTAAGCGCGCGAAACCTGGTGTCTGTTACGTCACAACATATGTAGTCATTCTGAATTGTTAAATTAGTTTACCTTATGTCTTACCTATATACATTCAATAATTCACTCAACGATATGTACCTATCTTTATTTAAAAAAAAAGGAAGAGGTAACACCACCATATACATATAAATAATATACTGCTAGCATTGTACTAATACAGGGTGTGTATAAATTGACGGAAAAGCTACACGCTGCGACATTCTTCGTTCAATTCTGAATCGAAAATCTTAATGGTAAAATGTTGTATCATGCTTCATATGTCTTCACGAGGTTCTCGAAGTTCGGACTTTTGGTCTATAAATAAGTGTTAATTTCGATATCTGTTTGTAGAGATAGCTGCACTTAAGAATAATGAAGGAATTTTGATAATTTTGTTTCGTTAACGATTTCTCTTTTGGCTTCAAAGTTTGTTTTTAACATTTCCTTTATTAACGTATTTTTACCGAAAACACATTTGGCAATGTTGTAGAACAAACTTTCCATTCTAATGCGATTTCAAAAGATTTCAATCATAAAGTATCATAGCAACGGTAGGTTTTACAGTCGTATGCTGGTTTAGAGTGTTGCCAAATGTATGTTTCTTTTAAGTGGCTCCTGAAGACATACGAAGCATAATAGAACAATTTAACATTATAATTTTCAATTCAGAATTGAACGAAGAATGTCGCAACGTGTAGCTTTTCCGTCAATTTATACACACCCTGTATTTATCTGGCAAACATTAGAAGACAGAAGATATTATACTCTCTCTGTAGATGGTAGAAGGTTTGCGCATTACAATGTCCTTGCTATAATGTCAATATGGAGCACTTTTCCATCTATAGAGCGAAAATATACAGGGTGTCCGGGAAAAAGTGGGAAATCTCTCAGATTCAGAAAGAGCATGGAAAAGTAAGATGACAAGTTCCTATAAAAATTTTCCCTACAGGGGCGGGCTAAGCTTTACACAATAGGTGTTTTCTTTTTGCATTGCCACAGGGTTGGGCACATGCACAATTATCACGTGATTAAAGTGCCTTGCGTCATAAGACATTTCTGCCTCAGGTTAATATAAAACTTAAAATAAAGCTTTTAAAACGAATAGGGTTATTGATAACTGAGTCAATTTATTTTTATAAAACGAATGGTGTGTATTGACAGAGCTGACTTAAAGCTACCACAAAATGCAAAAAGAAAACACCTATTGATGCTCAAATTTTTAACACCCTGTATGATAAAGACTTTAAAGAAATGAATCTGGGTGGCTTGAACCTTACACTCAAAAAATGTACTCTTGATTATTGTCTATAAAATGAACCGCTGCCGAAATAAAAAATAATAAACGAATTCATGTTTTCTGCAATAAAGGATAACATTCATTCATAAGTAATTCATAAGAATCATAAGTAACATGAATTTGGCACAAGGGCCCGAATATAGGTGGCCTATGTGCAAGTGGACTTTTGACCACCCTCCCATCGTAATCCAGAATCCAGAATCCAGAACATGAATTTGTTTATTATTCTTTATCTCGAAAACGGTTCATTTTATCGAAAATAAACAAGAGTAAGTACATTTTTTTGAGTCTAAGGTCCAAGCTATTCAAATTCATTTCTTTAAAGTCTTTATCATACAGGGTGTTAAAAATTTGAGCACCGATGTGTAAAACTTAGCCCGCCCCTGATAAACTAGAAAAGCTAAATATGTTTCATAGACGCCATTTTAAGTGGTTCCTTACTAGTGTCCATCATATAAAATTTTTATGAAATTATATTGAGTTCTCTGAAAGTTAAGGATTAGCAGGGGCGTCCTCCATGGGCTGATAACTCCGCAGAGAAGGCCTGTAGGGAAAATTTTTATAGGAATTTGTCATCTTAATTTCCATGCTCTGCCTTGAATCCGAGAGATTTCCAACTTTTTCCCGGACACCCTGTATATGTCTGCACCGTAATGTTGACCAGATTTTTTGCACATGTATTGGATAGCATGTTAGCAGTACCAATTATTCTTTATATGTATATGAACACCACTGTATAAGAAGTGTCATGTGTTGCATACCAAAATGAAAATACCCACTGACCTGTATGGTCAGTGGAAAATACCACAGCAATAATTCAGTCAGAATAGGTGTGGCAACACAGGATACAACAAGCTATGTTAGTATTAAAAATTACTAAATGATCGGGTATCCTTTATTCGCTATTTAAGCCCTACTGAACCCTCCTAAATATACAAATACGTTACAATTGACACGTACTGTATATAATTCCATGAACAGAAATCGTTTACAATGTTAGTGACATCTATGAATCGTTGTTCGTAACACTTCAAATTTTATAGGTATTTACATTATCTGCGAAGTTCAATAAATAAAGTGACTCATTTCCATTTGTCATCCATTTTTGTATTTTCACTATTTTCCTCTCTTTGTTGAAATTTTGTTTTTTTTTATATAAGTGATTGATTAAAAGTCCGTAAAAATGGGTAAAGGCTTTAACAATTATATGTGCAAAAAATTCTTTCATCCAGCATCACGAGATAACCTTAAAAGAGTAAGTTACCCTTTACCACATAAGGCCCAATACATTCATTGTACCTATTCATAATTTTAGGTATGGATGGCAGAGCAGAAATCAGAAGCGTACAAGAAAAAGCAAGAGGAATTACGACAACAATATGAGAAGGAACAAGATTTACACGATAACAAGGCGATGTTAAGCAAGGAAAGTAAGGATAAACTAAGTATAAACTTTATGTACGAACCACCACCCGGTGCAAAAAAAGAACGTGATCGTGACGAAGTAGAACCCGAATACAAATTTGAATGGCAACGTAAATATAATGCACCACGTGAAAGCTATTGTAAAGGTGATCAAGAAATTAGAGATCAACCGTTCGGTATTCAAGTTCGTAACGTTAGATGTATAAAATGTCATAAATGGGGCCACATCAATACAGGTACCTAACGTTTTATATATAACCGAATCTTCATTTTAAACGTGTTGTTGTTTCAGATAAAGAATGTCCAATGTACAGTTTATCAATGAGCGCCGCTCGTTCATTGGAAGCTGCACCTATTATGGATCAGAAATCGTTGGTTCAACAAATGTTAGACGATGGGTTGGCTCTAAAAAAACGTCATTTTAACATATCGGAATCGGCCAGACAAAATTTAATTATTGACGATGATGATCAAAATGATGAGGTTACGTTCATTCAGTCACTAACCAAGAAGCAAAAGAAAGCATTGCTAAAGTAAGTATTGTACAGGGTGGGCCAAATTGGACACTTTCTTATCACACATCAAAATTAAAGAAATTTTACCCTTTTCAAAAACCCCAAAATATATAGGGTGGTCCGTATGAAAAAATGTAGTTTAGGTTCGTGTACAAAAAACCAAACACCCTGTATAAAAATTGTCCATCGCAATGGATTCTACATAGAAAAGTGCTCTAAGAAATATTTGGCAAAATCACTTGCCTTTAATATTAAGAAAGTTATGGAGGATTAAAGGAATCGACTAAATTCGTGAAACTCCCCCTAGTGGCCAAACGATTAGAGATGGCCGAATTCTGTTTTCACCAGTGATTTTCTCATTAAAATCGAACTCAAAACACCTAGGTCCATTTTTTTCTATCTCTTAAGATAAAAGATGTTTCCATAAGAAAGTGTGCAATTTGGCCTACTTACCTTTAGGATATTTTTGCTAAAATTCTCCTTTTTATTTTAGGAAGTTAGAAAAAATCGAGAAGAAAGCTAAAAAAGAAAAAAAGAGAAAGTTAAGGGGAAGCTCGCAGAGTAGTAATGAATCGGGTAACGAGATAAAGAAAAATCGCCGCACTCATAATATGAAACATAGAGAAACAGTTCGTGGAAAACATGCCAAACATTCTTATAAACGATAGTTAAGTTAATTTGTCTTTCCCAGCCAATTTATTTGGTTTAAATTTGTAAATTAAGCAAACTTACTGTTGTAAAAATATGTTAATTAGCAAATGGTAATTGTAGAATATTGATTTGTTTATAATGACAATTTGTATTTTGTAAAATATAAAATTTGTCCCTGTTTCTCGAACATTTTCTTAATTTGAATATTCAACAATCATAATCTATATTTTGTCATAGTAAATAATATGTAAATAAGTAGCCATAACTGCTTGCCGTTAATTAGCTGGATATACAGGGTGAATGAGACCACCCGTATCAGTCTTTTATTTAAAGAACGGTGAGTCGTAGAGAGGTGGGGTAATAAAATGGATTATAAAAGCCATAATAAAGAATCGAATGGTGATATCATTATTTCTCGGACAAGTCAGCATTCCTCCAGAAGGCCCCCAACTCCAAAATTTTAAATGGCACCATAAGTCCAAAAAGGTATTTTTTGAAAGATTGTTAAAAAAGAAGAAAGTTTTATAGGAAAAATTATTTTATTACTGCCACCCCTTTTAAGTTATATTCGACTAAAGTTGTTAAATTTGAAATTCATTGTTAACAAGAAACATTGAAAAGTCGACTTTTAAAATCTAGTTACCAATGTTACATGTGTTCAAAATATCTTCCATTTACTGCTAAGCACTGTTGAGCTCTTCTAGGTACACTATCAGTGGCTCTAATAAGTACTTCTTGAAAGGGAAGAACACATGTACCTAACATTGGTAACTAGATTTTAAAAGTCGACTTTTCAATGTTTCTTGTTAACAATGAATTTCAAATTTAACAACTTTAGTCGAATATATAACTTAAAAGGGGTGGCAGTAATAAAATAATTTTTCCTATAAAACTTTCTTCTTTTTTAACAATCTTTCAAAAAATACCTTTTTGGACTTATGGTGCCATTTAAAATTTTGGAGTTGGGGGCCTTCTGGAGGAATGCTGACTTGTCCGAGAAATAATGATATCACCATTCGATTCTTTATTATCGCTTTTATAATCCATTTTTTTACCCCACCTCTCTACGACTCACCGTTCTTTAAATAAAAGACTGATACGGGTGGTCTCATTCACCCTGTATATAAATAATAAACCTATTAAGTGAAAATTAATAGTACTGCATTGATGCGATAGATAGAAGCAAAGAGTATCTAAGTAGAAGCATGCAACTTGGTGCACACTGAAAATACATCTTTAGGAATGTTTTCAACTGATGTATAGCTATCACAGATTAGACCTGTGACAAAAATGGTAGTCATTTTTCCACATACCTACTATTTTTACGCCCATAATAATATTTTTATGGAGTTGAAAACAGTAGTATTTTATATTTATCAGTACTAATTGGTAAGTATATGGTAAAATATGTTATACAGAAAGTCTTATTATGGTAAAACTTTCATAGAGCCATAACCATAACAAAATTGACAGGGTATATAATGAATATTGAAACGACCAGAACTTGTCATATCAGTCAGAGCAGAGTCCTCTACACAGACACAGACACAGAGCAGTACATCGCAGACACCTTTTGGTACTTGCACTGTCCTCTGCAACAACACCTAATGATGAGGTCTCTACATGCTTCTGTTCTGGTCCAGCATACTTGCCAGCCACCCTCAGCGTTCTTGTTCCAACACCATTCACTTGGAGATGACAGCTCTAGAGTCGTGATCATCATCTGGGACCAGCAATGACCAGTCTGATAAGAAGCTCGCCTGATGTGCTCTAGAGTGCAGCCTGTGTAGGGGGCAAACCTTAAATAGCTGCCTTTTTGAGAGATCAACTATAGACATGTCTGGTTGACATGTTCCTGGGTATTTGTTCTCTCATATAGTAAGACCATTGATTGAAAAATTAGTATTGCCACACTTTTCAGGACCCATTATTATATTGTTAGGGGTGGTCCCAATTGGCTCCTGCATTGCAACCCACTAAGCAAGAGATGTTACATTAACGTTAGCCAACGTTAATTTAGTGTGTAAAAAAACAACGTTGTAACCAAACATAGCATTAACGTCTTTATTGATGTCAACACACTGTAGGTAAGCGACGTTATTTTGACCAAGTCACAAAGATGTCTCAAAGACGTTACAAGTGAAATGTTTGTGAACATCAACGTTAGCCAACGTTAATTTTATGTATAAGAAAACAACGTTGTAATCAAACAAAGCATTTAACGTTTCATCGATGTTAACATATACTTTCGACACTTTCGTTCAAGCGAATAGCGATGTTACTTTGACGAAGTCACAAAGATATCTCAATCACGTTATAAGTGAAATGTTTGTGAACATTAACGTTAGCTAACGTTAATTATATGTATGTATAAGAAAACAACGTTGTAATCAAAAAAAGCATTTAACGTTTCATCGATGTCAACATATTTTCGTTCAAGGTACGTTACTTTGACGAAGTCACAAAAGGTGTCTCAAAGACGTTATAAGTGAAATGTTTGTGACCATTAACGTTAGCCAACGTTAATGTATAGGAAAATAACGTTGTACTCTAACAAAGCATATAACGTTTCATCGATGTCAACATACTTTCGCTCAAGCGACGTTATTTTGAACAAATCACAGAGATGTCTCAAGTACGCTGTAGGTGAAATGTTTTTTGATTGATATTTATATAAAGTCTATTTGATAACGTTCTGGGAAGTTTAAGTTATCAACTTCCAAGAAAAATTAAAAAAATTTAAACTGTTAACACGAATACCTACAAAGTAAAGCACGAAAAGCCAACCAGGTATGTTTCAGATAGCTCAGCGGTAATGTCGTATTTAGGAATGTTGAAGACCCTACTTACACTACACAGGTTCGAATCTGGTTAAGGGACATTTTCCAACAAGACAAGAGTAGGTAAGGTAACATAATAAAGTGGTCGCCTTTTCAAGTTTAGGTAAAAATCCGATAATTAAGTACAGTTGAACGTAAAAATGTAGTTTTTTACCCTTTTTTTGGTGTTCAATGAATATTTGACAGAATATGGTCAGGACGTTCACAATTAAACAACATTGAATAAACAAGCAATAGGTATACATCGTATTAACGTCGACGATTCGACATTGAATGAACAAGAAATGTAGACGTTTACGTAACATCGCGTTATTGTAGCGTTTTCGATGTTACAGTGCGACGTTATTGGCGCGAACTTGTAATGACTCTGCGACGTTAACACGATGTTAATAGTACATCAATGCTAACGTCGCAGTGTAACTGGGTGACGTTACTGAGCTGTTACTGCGATGAATTTTTGCATAGTGGGAACGTTTTCGTCTATTGTGCTTCCGCTGTTGTCTACACTTCCAGAATACCTGTACTTATCTTTAACAAAAGTCCGGGATTTTAGTAGGGCCAATCTTCGTTACTTCCTCTTGTGTAATCTTTTCATTTCCAAGTAGGTGTTCCCTTGCCTTTGTAAATGCTTCACATTGGCAAATAACGTGATAGTGTGTTTCTTCGACCTCACCACAACCCCTGCATATCGGGCTATCGTCCAGTCCCATGTTATGCAGGTGTTTGTTCAGGCGACAGTGGCCTGTGACCATCTCTGTCACAAGTTTCATCTTCGTCCTGCTTAGCTTTAAGACGGACGCAGCTATGCCTTCGTGTGGGGTTTCCAGGAAGATCTTGGAATGACTCTGTGCTGGTATTTTCGACCAGTGTCTGCAATGTTCCTTCGTGAGTATTACCTGAATCTCCTTTTTGGCTGTGTTATATGTAATCCCACAGGCCGGTTCGGGTCCTATGAATGGTTTTGCGCTTGCCATTCTCGCAAAGCTCGTCAGCAACCTGGTTACCTGCGATTCCCGCGTGCCCAGGTGCCCACACTAGTGTTCCAATTAGCGAGTGCGTCTAGCATTTGTGTGCATTCAAAGACTAGTCCTGAATGTACCACATATGAGTCTAGCTACTGCTGCAATCGCTGCTTTGCTGTCTGTACCTAACTATAAAGATTTTCCTTTTGATATAAAGTGTTGTGTTCTCGTTATCACCCGATGAAGTACACCAGTTTCAAATACACGGTTTTTGATTGATATCTTCATTTGACGATGCTTATATTATACCAAAGAGAATATACTCTTTGCTTATTATAGGATAGTGTTGATCGTGCATAGTTGTGCGAGGTGAGGGCGCGCTTGGCAATGTGCACGTGGGTGATCATACATTATCCATTATTTTAGATGTCCTGACGAACTTTGAGGTCCAATTGTATTGAGTACCTACCAATATTTTAAATAGGTATGTACTTCTTCGCCTGCTGATGGCTTTAAATCAGTTAAAAAAGCCGAAATATTTATAATTAATGTAGCTTATAAGTTACGATTAAATTACAATTGCAAGTATGAAGTAGTTGACTTGTGTTTCAATTCCTATTTAAATCATTTTGTATAATGAAAACATAACGGTGCGTAATTGATCTTAAGTAGTTCAAATTTTGTAAAATTCCGAGATGTTTTTATTACGAGGACTTTGTTTCCGTGATATTTTTTTTCTGGGGACGGTTTTTTGGAGTTGTTTTTTCCTCAGGGCTTTTTTTCTGGGAATTTCTGTCTAAGTATTTTTTTACGGGGACTTTTTGCATAGATTTGTTTTTGTTTTTCTCTGGACCGGCTACAGGGAACTTGGTGCAATTTTCGAGACAAGTATTATATTCAAGACCAGGCGTCTTACACAGTGACTCTTATTTATATATGGCACTGCAGTGGCGTAGAAACCGAGTACGGGGTGTCCCCTTGATAATGTTTTATAACTGGTAATGTAAGTACCACATTCCACGTAAACACTATTAAGTTCAAAAAATGGAAGCAAATATTTTCGAGAAGCGTTTATTTAAAATGTAGCAATATCTTTTAGATGTAGATCACTTTATAACAATCCAATACAGAAAAATATAATCATGCGTAGACGCCTCCATTCATAAGAGCAGAAAGTTGCCGTCCACCTAGAGGTGTGGCCGTTACGTCCAAAGTGGCCGTTGTGTCCACATATCATGTTTGGCCGATGTGTCCAGTGTGGCCGATATGGGCTTACCAAAATTCTGTGTGGTCATAGTGGCCGTTGTATCCAAGGTGGCCGTTGTATCCGCATATCATATTTGGCCGATGTGTTCAGTGTGGCGGTTGTGTCCAACGGGAGCTGGGCCGCCGTTATGTCCAAGGTGGCCGTTGTGTCCACACATCACATTTGGCCGATGTGTCCCACGTGTGGCCGATATGAGCATAGGTACTCTGTGTGACCTTTGTCTTTAGTTGTCGTTGTATCATCAGTGTGCCAGTGGCGAAGAGTTATAGGGGAGTGAGCATTATGAGTGCGTGTGCGTGGTATAAAATAAACCCGGATGTGCTGAGAGTGTGATTGGAGAAGGAAGTGTGGAAAAGAGACCTTGGTACAGGACTGGCAGGCGGGTTTAGGGAAGGAAGGAGGGCGGTGGATAATATTTATATCCTGAAGCAGAGTGTGAATAAGGAGATGGAAGGAAAAGGGGGGAAGATGTTTGGGTTGTTTATGGATATACAGGCAACCTTCGACAATGTAATGTAGTATCCACAGTTGGGTTACCTATATTTTAGAGATCCGACAACATGTACAAATATCTGAAAAGTAGTGGCAACGTCGATATTTTTGTTTTACTGTAGGTCCCTCTGGTGGACGAGTTGGTGTAAGGCGGCTTAATCTGAATTTTCAGCATCATCTGATTTGAAACCACGAAATAGTAAAGATCGTTTTTATTTTGTTTTTATTTTTGGTGACTCCATTTTAGTGCTATCTGTAGCCAGGTGATATGCTTTCGATTATTATGTTATCGTGTGTAGAATTACAGTACATCCGTCTTATGTAATATCTATTTGTTTTCATTTTAAATATGTGTTTGAACTCATGGCATTTCCGACATTTAATCTAATGTGTGTAGTTAGTAAAAATATAGGTACGTCTGATCTGCCTTCGATCGTTATTATTAATTTTATTATGATATCTCTTATGACATTTATTTATGTTTTATGTAATTAATTGGAGGACATTCCAAATGAGTTCAAATTGAATATTATGTATTAAATTAAATATTTGTGGATAAACAGAAAAGATGGCTCTATTGTACTCGAAACCGTACTTAACGGTACCCGTTGTGTATCTTTACCTGAATTTGAACCCTTTTTGTAACTTGTAAACTTCTATCTATTTAAACTCTCATGACCCTTTTATGTTGATATGCAATGATTGCAATGTATTTTATTTGGTTTTGATTGTTTAATTTAATGTAATGTAATTTTCTTTGTCGCACCATGTGTACATGTCGTTTCTCAATAAGAGCCACACACTTGTTGGAGCTTTAATTTAGTTGCAAACTTACTCCCTCATGTATGTAAGCGCCTTGATGGATGTAACACTAACGATGTCTTTTTTTTCGCCCGTGTAGAGTTGGATGTTGGGCTGTATTAACAAAAGCTAGCAACATTCTTCTCGAAATTCAACTCTAGCCGATTAAGTTCGCAACCAGGACAGTCGGTACCTTTCGGGGGGGGGCCCCGAATAACTAACTTCTTACATGTGTTTATATATGTTTTGTGTACGTGGTAGTTGACGAACCAGGGGGGAGTATAAGTAGTGGGTAGTTCCGTTTGTGGCCTTGAGTACCAAGTGTACATTGGTTTTGTTTTGTATTACTTATATAACTGAATTTGATATTTATTATGCCATATAAACCATTGCCGCATAAAGTATTTAAATCTGATCGAAGCATATCAACAATGAAATTGTAAATGTTTTGTCTTGATATTATTTAACAGTCTTGGTGCTATAATTTTGTATTTGAATTGATGTCATGTATGTAATTATGTCAAAGGAGGAGTTTTTTTAGTGTTTGCACTTTTTCTCCTCCGAATCGTCGAGTAACTGTCAATAAATGAATTTTTTTGGTACAGTTAATGTTGGTTTTGTTTCTCCTTCCCGATCATAGTTCACGACCAGTATAGCCGTACCTATTACACGATAGAGGGCCTGCCAGACGATCACGAGCTTAGGTCATTTTGGGGTTGGTTTGTGTTAGAGGGAAAGTTTAAATTTTGTAGGCCATGTTTAAGGGTTTCCCGCTCACATTTGAATTATTAACGTAAAGGGGGTGAAGTTAGCTTCTTCGTAATGTAAAGTTAGTTAAGTAGGGTTAGGGGGGTACATTACAGTAAATAGGGAGAAAATGTGGGGAGTGTTGAGGAAATATGAGATAGGAGAAGAGCTGTGTTTGAGGAAACAAGATGAATAACTGGAGGGAGGGGAGAGGAAGGGAGAAGTTTTTGCACGACGAAAGATAATTGAGGCAGGGATGCTCGTTGAGTCCAAGCCTATTCGCGTTATACTTTGGGGAGCTGGGGGAGTTTGCGGAGACCTCAAAGGGTAGGGGTGGTGATAGGGAGGGTAAAAGTGTAAGCACTTGCGTACGCTGATGATGTGGTGGTAGTGGCGGACAATGAGAAAGAAATGAGGGGGGCAATGGGAGTGGTAAAGGGCGTATTTGGAGAAAAAGGACCTAAGGGTGAATGTGGCAAAGACGAAAGTAATTTCATTCCAGAAGAGAAGAGGAAGGAGAGGGAAGGAAGAATGGTGGCGGGAGGAGGACGAGTTGGAAAGTGTAAATGAGTGGAAGTATTTGGGATATATAATGAGGTATGACAATAAGGACGATGGGCACATAAGGGCACTGGCTAACAAAGGAAATAGGATAGTGGGGAGTGTGTGGGGGATGGAGGAAAGAGTGTTCGGGAAGGATATGGAAAAGAGGAGATGGATTTTTGAAAAGTTAGTGAGGAAATATAGGGGTGGAGGGAGTGGGAGAGTTTGGAGAAGGTTCAGGAGAAGTATTGGAGATGGACGCTGGGGCTGAACAGTGAGACGCCGGGGTACATAGTGGGGGAAGAGGTGAAAGTGGAAAAAGTAAGGGTGCAGGCGGGAATGAGAGCGGTGAAGTACGAGGAGGAGATCAGGAAGAAGACATAAATAATAGTGGTGAACGAATGTATGAAGGAAATGAGGGAGAAACGGTTAAAGTAAGGACACGAGGACAAGAGAGGGTGGGGTATGCGAGGGGGCAGGTGGAAAGAAGGGAGGAAGGAAGAGAGATGGTAGAGGAGGTGGCTAGGAGAGATAAAGATGTGCAAGGTCAGGAAAGGCGAGAGATGATAGCTGGGGGGAGGTATAATGAGGGATACGGGGAGAATGTGGTAGATGGCAAGGTCAAGTACCTGTTGGGGGAGATGGGATTGAAGGAGAAAAGAATTGTGGCGAGATTTAGGTGCGGAAATGAGAGAATGAAAATAGGTATTGGTGGGAGGATCAGAAAAGGGTTTGTAGAATGTGCATGGAAGGGAGGGAAAGCATGGGGCATATGTTGCGGGAATGCAAGGAGTTGAGGCAAGCGCAAGAGAGAAGGGAAAGAAGGGTGATACTAGGAGAGAAGGGGGAAGGATTCTGATGGATGAAGGAGGGAAAGGTGGAAAGAAGGGGGAAAGACAGGTGGTTGGGGGAAGAAGGTTTGGGGTGTTAGAAATAAGATATGTTTTGTTAATTAGATAAGAATCTTGTATTTATTTTTAAGAAGAATACAATAAACTTTATTACCACTACAAGTGCCAGTGTAATCTAATTTACGTTCTCTGATTAAAATGTAATTAAAAATCGACACTTCAAAGAAAAATGTGTGACAATGACTTTAAGAACAATTTCGTGACGAGACAATATTTACACAATGCTTGAATATAAAAATTTGCATAGTTTTGTGTTAGAATTTCAATGGCTTGTTACCTACTCCAAGTTTAATTGAAGCCTTTCTTCTATGTTCTTTGCTATTTTATAAAAGTACAGAATTCATTAGTGGTATGTAGAACAACTTGAGTGCACTTTGACTATATAAAGTAGGGAAAGCTTTTTTTTTGTAGTATAGGTACAGTATGATGAGACGATTTACTATAATTGTACAGTTGGGAATCACAATTAGTTTGGAGTAATTGGAAATAGTAATTTTTCGTTCGGAAATTAAAGATCTCGTCACGTAATGATCGCAAAGATTGAAAATATAATTGCAAACGAAAAGAATTTAAGCAACAGCAAATGTGACATTAATTTTTCATGAAGAACTTAAACGCGCTCCGCCGTAAACCCTAATAAACTCTAAACGTAAAACGATATTATAAGTCAAGAAATGTTCTTCACATTACACCCAAAATTATTACAATGGGCTTTAAAATAAACAAAAAAGGGTTAACCTTTAAATTGAGATGATAATTTAAATGCAAGCATATTCTTTTGCAGAATTACTTAATGGTCATTACTGAGTGTTAGCGCTGTTTGAAATAGATTTTCCTGTTACAAGTTACTAGCAGTCAATCACTACTGCACTTAGGATTGTAACGATCAAAATAAATCTAAAGCTACGTTGCTCGTATACTAAATAACGAAGGAAAGGGATTGTTTTCTTGATTTTACGTATTACAGAAATAACTTTTCGCGAATAACCGAAGTAACTTTTTCAGATCTCCGCATAGCTGTCTTAAAATTAGGTACGCCATTTGAGAAAAAAAAATGAACTGCTATTTAATATAATTAATTACAATGTCTTTCAGTTAAATGTTCATTGTGATTTAAATGAAATTACATTTTAGGAACGCCGTAACATTTATTTTGTATAATTAGAGTTGAGTTCAAGTAAGGCAATTTCCTTAAAACTTTCGTTAAGTTCCATTAAAGACGGTGGTGTTCCAATCGCTTACTATGAATAATTTTAAATGATATTCCAAATTTTCCAATAATGTTCATTTAGGTAATGTAGGTAACAAGACCAAGAAAGTCAATAAAAAGGAGGACACAGGTAGAGGCAGAAAAGGTACCCCACATCCACAACGTGAGGCCTTCATGACAACATCTAACGTGCCAGAGTCAGACTCGGGAGCCAGCGTTCATCTCTGTAATAGAAGAGATTGGGTTGGTGAGGTATGAAGAGTTTGTTTACCCAAAGGAGATTCAAGTTGGAAATGAACAAATTTATTTTGTCGTACCGTGTGGTTAATGCTGAAACCAAGTGGGAGAAAAACCATTTAGAAAATGTTTGGTTTACACCTGACATTTCCAGAAATCTTTTTTTAGTTGGAAGTGCCATAGAAAAAGGTTTTAATTTTATAGCTGATATGAAGGGTTGTTCACATCAGAAAGAAGCTATTGCGCCACTTACAGGGGTAAGGACTAGTAATGGACGTAGTAAATATGCGTGTCTGTGTATGAGAGCAGGTGTTGTCAAGTATAACACGAACGCTTATGTTATCCGAATAAGCAACATGTGAAAGGTGTCTTGAAAGAACAATATTGAAGTCTTCTTCGTCTTCTCAAGATGAAGAGGTCTGTGAAAGAAGTATAATGGGAAAACAGACAAGAGCTTCATTTCATGATAGAACTGAGCGACCTGTTGTTCCAGGAGGACTCATAAGAAGAGATCTATGTGGAACGATGCAAGATGTGTCTTAAAATATTTATTAAACAGACAGAAACTGTCGGAATACGAATAAAGTGCTCACTCACTGATGGAGGTGGTGAGTTTGTTAATAAAAACGTAAAGCATGTACTAGAAGAACACGGTATTGCTCTCCGTGTGACCATGCCAATAGAACCTTAGTTGAGAGTTGAAGATTCATGCCAAGAAATTACCTATTCGACTATGGGCAGAAGCAGTGAACACTACTACTTTTGTTTTGAATAGGACAGGTCCAACACTAATAAAAAATACATCTCCTATTGAGCTTTGGAAGGAAAAGAAAGTTCAAAGCATTGATCATTTCAGAGTTTTTGTAATTGAATGTTATGTTCATGTTCCAAAAGCAAATAGGAGAAAGTGGGACAAGAAAAGTACCAAAGGTTGGTTACTGTAATGAAAAGGATGGATTTCGGCATAAACAACAAGTTCCCCTTCTAAACTTGAGGTTTCCATGGGTGGCGAGCCATTTCTTGTTGAGACGGTCGAGCATCCTGAGACTGTCGATGTCACTGTTGAAGGAGCTACTCCTGAGATGGTTGTTGCTGGAGGAGGTCAGTCTTCTCCTGAGTCTGAAGAGGTTCAAATTCATGATGAAAGAAGGTATTCTTTGAGGGAAAGGAAAAAGGTACCTTTTATAGACTATGAGGTAAATTTTTATGATTCTTGTAATACGGTAACTGTAGAATCCTGTAATATAAGTGAAGCTAGAAAATCAACCGATGCTGATAAGTAGGAAAGGCTATAAATCGTCAACTTGGTAGTCTAAAATTAAATAATACGTGGGTATCAGTAGATCGTCCGAAGAGCAAGAATATTGTCAAAAATAAATGGGTGTTTAAAATTAAACGCGATGCATATTTTGAAATTAAGTACAAAGCAAGATTATGCGTGGAAGGCTTTACCCAGAGAGATGGGATGGATTATGAGGAGACATTCGCGCCCGTAATTGGGTTCAGTACGTTTAGGTTGCTATTCCCGACTGCAGTCAAGCTAGGTATGTCTGGTTAGACAGGTTACATGTTAAAATTCAGTGATAGTATCATTTCCTGGGAAGCAAGGAAACAGAGATCCGTCACGCTTTCAAGCACGGATCTGAATTTGTAGCCCTGTCGGAGAATCCGAAAGAGGCAATGCTTGTAAAAAAATCCGATATTTTGATAGATATTTCCATTTTAAACCGGAAGACGTAAATTTCACCACGGTATTTACTTAAGGGTAACCTTAGATTCTTTAGAGGACTATACCAATAAAAAAGAAAGGCGATCCAGAAGAATGTAAAAATTACAGGGGAATAACGCCGTTGAGCTCTACATACAAGATACTATTATCTTTGATACTGTCAAGGCTGAAAGAATACACAGATAGAATAATAGGTGACAACCAGTTTGGTTTTACAGAAGGTAGATCAACGACTGGAGCGATACATGTGGTGAAGAGAATAATGGAGAAAACATACGAATACGATGAACAGCTGCATGTTGTTCGTTGATTTCCAACAGGCTTTCGACAGGGACAAAAGGTGAGAGTTATACAAAGCAATGGAAGCATTGGGTATATCTGCCAAGTTGATCAGATTAAATAAGAATGACGCTCGAAGGTTCTAAAACGTACGTTGCAATTAAGGAAGGGGTGACAGAATGTTTTGAGATAGACAGTGGTGTGAGACAGGATGATGCTTTCTCAGCATGCTATTTATTATATGCTGGAAAAGTATTCAGAGAAACAGGAGAGAAAGGAACACTAATAACGAGTAAAGGGCAAATACATACATCGCGCAAGAAAATGATGGAAATGTTTAAAAAATTGGAAGAAGCAGCTAAAGGCTTTGGGTAAATGAAAAGAAAACGAAATATATGAGAAGTAACAGAAACAAATCGCGTATGAGACAAAACCTGATCATTGAAGGTAAAACTTTCGAAGAGGTGGACAACATTGTTTACCTAGGCGTATAGCTAGACAATAACGGTAACAAAGGAAAAGAAATAAAAAGAAGAGCACAGATAGGCAACAAGGCATATTAACCAACAAACCTACGTTAAGGGACAAGAAGCTGTCAAAGATATACAGGAACTTGATAAGGCCTGCTTTGACTTACACTGCGAAGATACTGTGCTTATCACAGTGTGAGGCCGACAAAATGAGAGTTTTCGAGGGAAAAGTATTGCGAACCATTTTTGGCTCAAGGTCTGAAAACGGAGAAACAAGGACAAGATCGAATCACGAAATATCCAACAGGTGACCGAGGTAGAGGGCACCCAAGGATCAGATGGTGGGATCAAGTTACTGGGGATCTGGAAAAGCTAGGAGTGATTGGAGATCCAAAGTTCACGACAGACAACATTGGAAGGAGATTGTGAGAAAGGCGGCGAAACAGATAGGGTGGTGAGAAAACAGGATAAGAAAGAAGAGGAGAAATGAGTAGGAAGGATGAATCGCTGCATCACAGTGACATGTGAAATGTATTATGTGGGGACTAATCCACACCGGGAAATGGATTTGTAAATCCCGGAAAGAGATAGCTATATTCTTAACGAATGTTAAGCTGTAAAAAAATAAAAAAAACATCTCATTTTTAACTTAAAAAAAAATTTTAAATTTCCATGGATTCCAAAAATTTCGTGATTCGATGCCGATAAGGCAAGGTTTTTTCAAAAAATCAATTTTAAAAACTAAAAATCGATTCGGTGGTGATCAAAAAATTAACGCATTGCGATGACCCAGCAATCACACATATAAAATATACATACAACATATATAAGATTGAAGTAAATAGCCCTACATATGCTTTTTATATATCAAGTATGTAAGTGTTCTTTAATAAAGTTATATAAACCGTATGTAACAGATTACGTATATTTTACATAATAGTATATAAACTTACGGATATTCTGTATACAGAAATTCATAAAAACAATTAAAATTAAAAACCAATTCAGAGTAGTATATAAGCCCATTAATTCTCTTCGACAATTTCTCCGAAACGCTAAAGACCAAATACCTGGTGAAAGCCAGGGAATATACGAAGTTCCCTGTGACGGATGCATAAGGTCTTATATCGGACAGACAAATAGACGGTTAAATGTCAGGGCACAAGAGCATCAACTAGCTATAAAACAACATAATACCTCCTCCTCCTTGGCAACTCATCGTTTGGAAACTGGCCATCATATAGACACTGGAAAAATAAAATTACTAGCTCCGGCATATACTTTGCAAGAAAGGATTATACGAGAAGCCATTGAAATAGAAAAAAGACCTTTGGCGCTTAATAAAAGAGACGATACATCTAGAATTCCTCCTGTTTGGAAGCTTGTCATAAGAAAACATGAAACACCTTTACGAGAAATTAACACTAATGAAGATTCAGATCAACAAATTACAAGTAATGTTTTAAAAGTCGTCATAAAGAAACAAAATGTTCAAAATGTTCAAGCATCTACCTCCAACGGACCCATGACACGCAGTAGATCACGTATGAATGCGTTACAAAATTGAAAATAGATGGCATGTTTCATCAGTGACAATTTGTCTTGAAAAAGAAAACAGAGGTGTTTTTCGAAACGTAGAATTTAATAATTTACTACACGAGATAATCCCTAAAATGAATATTATTACAAATAATACCACTCGTGGAAACTTAAATAACAATAAAATTCATATATATATATATATATATATACAGTGTGTCCCCAGATAGGTGAAACGACTCTTGTGAAAGATAAAAAATTTTCGATATAAAATTTCACTGTTTGAGGTTCAGCCCTGCTTAGTTAAAGACTAATTTCTGGCATAATTTTAGTTTTCTAAAATCATGTATGCCTTGGATATTTTCAAAAATCTGATTTTTGGTTCCAGTAAACTACCTTTGTTAGTGAAGATATAACAAAATTTGATTAACAAAAGTTGTTTAGAATCATGAAAGAGTCCTACTTCTAGAATTTCAAGCGTTGATGTTTTGGCAATTTACAATAATTTAGGTGATATGACTCTTGTAAAAGCGATAAAATTCTAAATAAACAAAATAAATAAAAGAATTTCTTTAACAACAGTCATATCACCTTTCTGGGGATAAACAATATTAAACTATCAGATAAAAATTATTGTAAATTGCCAAAACATCAACGTTGGCCTAGGTGCTTGAAATTCTAGAAGTAGGACTCTTTCATGATTCTAAACAACTTTTGTTAATCAAATTTTGTTATATCTTCACTAACAAAGGTAGTTTACTGGAACCAAAAATCAGATTTTTGAAAATATAAAATTATGCCAGAAATTAGTCTTTAACTAAGCAGGGCTGAACCCCAAACAATGAAATTTTATATCGAAAATTTTTTATCTTTCACAAGAGTCGTTTCACCTATCCGGGGACACACTGTATATATACATTTATAAGGTTATAACGTTGGTTGTCATTCTCGACAGACTAATGACTGAATTGTCAATGTCACATGTTTTATAATCATAATTTAATATATATATATATAATTTTACATATTACCCATGAAATTTATGTGCTGTCATATTTATATGATTAGATTTATGTACGTTATACCTATGTAAAATCTTATATGTAAGAAGTACTACATATTTTTTATGTATGCCTTCTGTAAATTAAATATAATTATAAATTATCATTACATACATATATTATATTGTCGAAAATAAAAGTCCGTTTCTATTTGTGCCGCATAATTAATCGCAAATAAATAATATAAAATAAATTAAATCCTGGTCATTTTTAACATAAAGGTAGGTATAATCATTGAATAAGACTTCACTCAACGATATAATCAAACATAATTCAAACTCGCGAAACAGCGCAAAGTTAGGAAGAACGAACTAAAAAAAATGGAATGTTTCAGATTAGCGCAGTGGTACAATGTCGGATACAAAGAAAACACATGTCCGATTTCGGGATTTGCAACGCCCCCCCCCCCCCCCCCCCCGCAACGGTTTGAATCCGGTTAAGGGAAACTTTTCAAGCAAGTATATAATATCATAATAAACTCTCGGCTTTCCAGTTCAGGTAAAAACGGGTTCGTGCAAGAATTAAGTTAATTAAAAGTGCAGTTGCACGTAAAAATGTAGTTTTTCCATTTTTTTGTATGAAACTGCTTAAATAATTTTTTACATTGGTAATAATTACATTATGCTCGAGTAACCGCCATTTGGTCATCGCAACGCTTTTACAACTACTTAATATTTTTTATGTGAATATTACATAAAAGATACATAAAACGTATATAAATTGATGTACTACAGATATAAAGAATTTACATCTAATAGACATATATATTATTTTGAAAATTGCTGACATCCTGACATTAAATATCTCTTATTTTTCTTCCAGTTTTAAATAAATCTAAAAAGCTCTTATATAATTTATATGTATTTTATATATAAATGTGTTTGCTGGGGAATTTATAAACACATTTTTCGAATAAACTATGTGGGTTGTGTTTATTTTTTTTATTTTATTTATTCATGTTATGGGCCGAGATCTAGGAACAGCGAATTTCCAAGCATAACAAGTACGAATGAAACGTCATTAACAAGTTGATGGCCTTATCATATGCAATGACGTTCCATACTGAGAAAATCGATAAGTTTTACATTCCAGTGTGGATAATAAGTTGCCTATTCAACGCAAAAATTCACTAAATAAGTAGTTGTGCTTTAATATGCCGGAAGACATGCTCACTAAGGCGTTGCCAGGGGCCAAACATGAGGGTTGTTTGGAAGCATGCTACTTGTCAGATTATTATAATATAAGATTGTTTGTTCCATGTATTTCTTGTTAAGTAAGTGAATAAAAAGAAAAACCTTAATACAAGTGACCACAAATTACATTTTTAATCACGCGAAACTCTTCAACTTAATTTCTTAAAGAAAAACAAAATTATCAATCACTGCCTTTTTTCACATTCCACTAATTTGTAACTTAAATTTCCTAACGATAACGGCCAAAGCACACAGCTCGGAAAGGGTGAAATTTATTTTAGAGACCTGTCAGATTCTATTGAGCTGTTATGTACTGATAGTAATGGTAAAGTTAACATTATAAACTAGATCAAATGGCTCTGTGTCAACGTAAACATTTCACGAGTTGATGACATTTTGTTCTGATAACTAAAAGCAATTGTCTGATAATAGCTTCGGCTTCAGACTATTATAAATTTTCACACAGCGTATTTAATGGGATCATTGTTATTAAACCCGTATTTAATTATAAATTAACGTTATAGACATCAATCCATTAAAAAATCTATCTACTTTTTCAAATCAAACCAATTTGGATACAAATGGAGACGTACAATCGTTTCGGTTTTAGTGTCTGTATTTGAGGATTTGGGAAAAGTTTGCTTTTTTACGTTGAACTTCTAGATAAATCTGAGAGTATCGCAAATGTCAACATGTCTTATAAATTTAGTCCTATGCATACATCCACATGGTGAAACGTCTAACAACATTTCAAACGACATGTAAATTAATGCAAATTGCAAATTTGCAAATGGAAAACCGAGGGAATTATAACTAACTTTCGAAAATTGCGTTCAGTTTATAGCGGAAATAGACTTGTTCAAGCTTCTTATCGTTTTCAATCCATAGAAATTGATCCCGAGTGTTATTGAATTATCCCAGTGATCGGTGACCAGATTTGGAAATTGAAATGAAAGAAAACTTATTGCGCTAGACTAGACTGTTGGTGGTTTAACTATTCGCCACGTTTTTTAATCTCTTTTAAATTTGCATGTCAATTTTGAATCTAAGTTGCGGCAAGAAAAATACTTTAGTTTCATATTACGACGATGCTCTTAAACCAATTGTTATGCAAAGTGCGAGTTTATTGAGTTCGCTTCAAAATTAACTTGCTTAAATTGCAATCTATAGTGATGGCACGCTATATCGTATGCGAAGCCTTTGTATTAAGAAAAATTTATTTTAAATTGGGGTGCATTTGAAATTATAGAGCTTCAGATCGTTTGTCTTAGGATAGGGACGCGTCCAAAAATTACTCTTTGAGTTACAGAAGTGCAATAAGTACTTCTTACTCTAACAGCGTTCAGAAATCGAAAACAAGTACTCTTAATTAGGTACTCGTTACGATTGGTTAAAAAAATAAAATTACGGTCCAACAACTCCCCAAGAAAGTATAAGGTGCAAGAGCACAATTCTGTAAATACAGATACACTTGTAGTCCAGTCGATAAAATGAAAAATATGGGGCAGCTGGAAAATATTCCGAAGTAAATAGAATGTTGACTGGTTGTTTAGGGGTACTTTAGCTCTCTAGCATGTCTACCCTACTTAAGGTATATCTCGTAAGTAAATTAAGCACAATTATTGTGTGCCGGATTAAATAAGATGGAGGCCCTTAGGCAGTCGAAATATCGGGGCCCTGTCACCTACCTAATAAATTTTACGAATATGATTTTATTACACAACAGCTTTAGGAATGTAATTTCATTACACCAAAAAAACAAATTACCAACAAATTAATATAAAATATAAATAAGCGATAATTATTATTATAACCAAGGCCTAATGTAGCCTTTCGAAATATATTTTTTGAGCTTTTACCCCTACGCGACTCGCTAAAGTGTCAAAAGTCGATTTAAGCAAATTTAAATTCATAGTAAAATTTCTTAACACTGCAATCAAACATTTCTTTTGTGTAATCAAAATTTCTTCATTTAAGTTTGTATATTATACAGGGTGAGTTTTTTCCGATGTTTAGTCTTTAGTATCGGGATCTTGGAAGGTATAGCTGAGATAGGGACTAAATGAGGGAAGAATTGCAATTTTACCAGCCCAATTTATGAGATTTTCTAAAAAAACACATTTTTTTGGTTTTTTTGTTTCGTGCCTATATATCTGTAATTGTTGATTTTAAAAAAATGTGTAGGAAGGAAAATTTTGTAGGTAATTAAGTGTTCAATAATACAGTTTAATCAAATTTTTTATTTAAGGTCTAATTTTTGAGGTATGACACAAAATTGTGCCTTTTCTAATAGAAACCATAGTTGGCCATGACTATAAAAAAGGCCCTTTTTCAACGATTCTAACAAAAAATGGCCTATATTTATGAAAATAAGTATGTCAAGTGATATCGGTATTGTTAGAATCGTTGAAAAAGGGCCTTTTTTATAAAGTTATGGCCAACTATGTTTTCCATTAGAAAAAACACACGTTTGTGTCATAATTCAAAAATTAGAACTTAAATAAAAGATTTGATTGAACGGAACTGTATTATTGAGCCCATAATATCTACAACTTTTCCCTTTATACATTTTTTCTAAACTCAATAATAACAACTATAGGCACAGGCACTAAACAAAAAACGAAGAAATCATTTTTTCAAAAAACGAAAAGCTTACTAAATGGAGCTGGTAAAACTGCAATTCTTTCTCCCTTTAATCGTCTCTCTATCGCTGCTAGTTTCCAAGATGCCTACACCAAAGATGGGAAAACACTCACTCTGTAACCCACTGAACACAGTACATCCATGAAACGTTTCTAAACGTTGCATAAGGGTTACAAATGAAACATTCCTAAGAAACATCTAAGACACATTACTGGTACATTCCTGTCGAAAGCGAATAAATGGTAATGTCTAATAAACGTTTCAATTGATATGTTACATAAAATACAAAACATACACATTACAACACGAACGTTTTAGATATGTATCCAAAAATACATCTTTGTGATGTATTTTTTGGAATGTGATAACGTATAACATTTTAGAAACGTTACAAATGTGATGTTTCGTTTGAAACAAAATAGTCATATCTCAAAGTTAACGTTACGGAGTTGTGTTTAGTGGTGTTGTACCAGAAACATTATCAGTTGAAACATATCGTAAGAAACACATCATACACGTTTCGGTGTGAACGTTTTAGATATGTATCCAAAAATATATCGCTGTGATATATTTTTTGGAATGTGATAACTAAAGCTAGGATGCCTTTTTTATAAATGGACAAACATAAGGCAGACCCTATTTAAAATCCGTTTTAGATGCAACTTTATTCTGCCTTTTTTGGTTTCTGTTAGTTTTATTGCGTTTTTTACCTTTTTTTTTGATATTTTCGCGTAAGTATTTAGTACCTTTTCTGTAATTTTTTTTAAGTTTTTTGAAATGTAAGTAAGTATTTTTTAATTTTTAGATTTTATATAGGTATATTTTTCTGGGTAATTTCTAAGAAAGCAAATTGTTTGAAAGGGAAAGGAATTTGGTATACAAACTGAATACAAACTTTGTCTATAATATTTAAGCCTCTTACAATAATAACTCGGATGAGTCATTTTCCTTACTTTGAAATATTTCCCATTGTATTATTTCTACCTGCAAGCTGCACCTACATACAGTCTTTGTTGAAATTGCATCATTTAGTCATTATGCCGAGTTAAGCGTATTTTAATTAGCCCGAAAACTTTATTGAAAAAGAATACCAGCAGATAGCATTTATCAACTGTAATTACTTTTTCAAATAAATATTTGTTTGTCTATACTTAAATTGAATATGTATGTGTTGATTTTATCTCGACAGTTTTCGCTTTTCCTTTTTTGTCTTTTTAGATGCTGTTTTTAAATTACTTTTTATGCCTTTTTCCTGCCTTTTTGAAACTTTCGTTTTGTCTAACTATCCCAACTTTAGTGATAACGTATAACATTTTAGAAACTTCATTAAAAATGTGATGTTTCGTTTGAAGTCATCTTTCAAAGTTAATGTTAGGTACTTGTATTTAGTAGCGTTGTACTAGAAACCTAATCACTTGAAACATATCATAAGAAACTAAAAATACACGTTTCAATGTGAGTGTTTTATATATTTATCCAAAATTACAATTCAAATTACAATAGATTTAATCATCATAAGTAGATGGGTAATATTGCACATCTAAATGGCTTATTTGCCAGTGAGTCTGTAGCTCAGGTAGTTTGCGGAGCTGTTTTCTAAATTCCTAAACAAGCGACCGATGTTCGAATCCCACTTGAAGCAAAACGATTTTTCAGCATCACCGATCTCCTTCGAGTCTACACTAAGAGAATTTTGGGGGCCCTGGAGAACAAGCCACCGGAGTAAATTGGGCCCTGCAGGGCGTGCGCACTGGGAAAAGAGCCCCTCAGAGTAGTTGGGGCTCTCGGTACCATAGTTTCTACCACATCTCAATTTTTTTATACTCAGGTATGTTTCAAATGGAACATATATGAGACATTTCAAATATTCACGTATGAAACATTTATAAGGACACATTTCTCCTACATTTCAATAAATTACTCTTCGATATGTTTCTTGAAACATATATAAAATGTTTCGATGTAACGTTTCCGTGTTGTTTCAAATCTAGGTTTCTGAAGGCGGACATTAAACATCTATGTTATGTGTATGATACGTTTCTGTCGCTCTTTCGGAGATGTTTCATGTTTCAAAGATACGTTTCTAAAACATTTCAGAAACGTTTTTTTGCACTGTGGGAATATATTATACAGTGTGTCCCCGGATTGTTTGGACGACTCTTGTAAATGACAAAAAATGTTCTAGTTGAAATTTGAGCTTCTGGGGTCCAGCCCTGCTTGGTTTGAAACTCATTTGTGACATAATTTTAGTTTCGAAAAATCAACTATGCCTTGGAAATTTTGAAAAAAATGATTTTTCACACCAGTAAAGTGCTTTCTCTGTTAAAGTTACGACAAAATGTTATTAAGAAAAGTTGTTCAGAATCAAAAACTGAGTAACTATACATAATTTTAAAATCCTAAGCCTACTTTAATTTTTGGCCCTTTTTTTATTGGAAAAGTACAAAAGTGCTCTTTAAGAAAAAGGAATTACAAAATGTTATTAGAAAAAGTTGTTCAGAATCAGTACTCAGTTTTTGATTTTGAACAACTTTTCTTAATAACATTTTGTCGTAACTTTAACAGAAAAAGCACTTTACTGGTGCGAAAAATCATTTTTTTCAAAATTTCCAAGGCATAGTTGATTTGTCGAAACCAAAATTATGTCACAAATTAGTTTCAAACCAAGCAGGGCTGGACCCCAGAAGCTCAAATTTCAACTAGAAAATTTTTTGTCATTTACAAGAGTCGTCCAAACGATCCGGGGACACACTGTATATGTATGTACAGTTTAATCTAATGCTACGAAGCCCCTAAAAGCGTGGGGCCCATAGGCCATTGCCTACTCCGCCTAATGGGTAATCCGGCACTGTGTACCATAGTACAGTACAAATAAGTAGAGCTTTAAATTTGCTAAAATTTGATTGGTGACACGAATTTTTAGACCCAATTTTAATCGAGCTACAGCCGATTAAAGTTAGACAATGTTTATCAAAATGTAAAAATATAGCCAAAATTGAAGGTTTTGGACTTTTGGTGCAGTCAGTGGGATGCTGACCCCCGTCATCAGTGTCAGCTTCGTTGGTGTCAGGCTGAGGCGAGTTGTCGCATGCTGAGCCCACACAGTGCTTGCATACTGCAGAGCACAACAGACCAGCCTTTATACAGCTACGGCCTACATAACAGTGGAACAACCAGTCGTGAGTGATCACTTTTTTCGTAAAGCCAGGCGATATCAGGAGGACTGATGTCCGTGTCAATCATTTTGACAGTCTTCAGGCCGCCATTTGGTGGACGGTGAAACTCTTTACCTTCAAAAATGGCGCTAGCTTTGCAAATTGCACGGGATGATGATGTGATATTAATGTAAAGAACATCTTACTCACTGGTCACAGCATTTCGGGGAGTTATAACGATTATTCCTCCCAGTGCATGGAACGTGGCATGTCTATCGAGTGTACTTACGTTGAAGATTGCGTTGTCAAATATGAATAGGCTGAATGGATTGCCTCAAACATCAACTACAGCTTCTTTTGCTTGTATAACATACGATTCTTCAAGCCTAGAAGCTTCGTCATAGCTGGCTGAAAATCCCAAAGTAGGAAGGAGGTTCAGAAGAAGCTTGAATCCAAACGGTTTTGTAATAATATGTTGCAACCCCAATCATAATGGATGATATTGAAATTATTATCTCGCTCTTTGTTTGTCAAAATGATCGTGTGCAACAGGAAAAGTAGCGTCTCCGGGACGACATGTTAAGCACCAGCAAGAAAATTATCATTCGGGGGTGGGAAGCAGTGTTGAAAATTGTTTAGCGGATATCCTGTAAAATCATTTTCCCAGCAGTTTCCACAATTCGAGGACGTTCTTCTTACGGGTTCGACATCTTCTCAATATGACTACCAGTTGTACGACAATATTTTGTGGCCAATACTCTTGATACATACAACACTTCCTCTGTTCGCCGACTGAGAAATGATAAAGTCATCTCCATACTTCTCCAATGTTTTTATGCGAGGACTGGAATGCTCAGGTATCTCGTCTATCCACTGTCCAGGAGAAAACTGGCATTCCTACCGGTTTTCTCTGTAAAAATTTTGAATATATTTTTGGTGGTATTCTGCGCTTACCGCAATTAAATCGGTGTTCATACCCTCCAAAATGCCAATACGATCTCCGATTTTCCCCCACTCATCGTTACGCTGCCTTGCGTACGACAAAATCGTGCTTGCTCCGCCGGGTAACCATAGGATTACGTCTTTCGACTGGAAATTTGTTTTGCCTTTGCCTGTATTCTTTAGTAACAGACTCTTCGCAGAAGCTCTTGTTAAAATGAAATGATAATGAGGTTGGGTAGGTTGTCTTGGTGGAAGGTGCAGAGGAGTTTCACTTTCACGACCCAAAGAAACCACAATTCATTTCTCGTTATTGTATTCTTTTTAGCAAGCCGCGTGAATTGTAATTTTTTTAACTACCTCCAGCAAATATTGATATTCGCACTGTCTTCGTTTTCCAGCAGAAGCAAGAAGCGTAGCAGCTCCTCCTTTTTTCACTACAGACACTTCACCACCTTCCAAACTTCCCTCACAAATAAAACACTTTTATCTTTTATCATAAACAATCTTATTCTATTTTTATTCGGCTATTTGTTAAATTTCAAGAAACAGCTGTATCTCGGTTAATATTGGGTCAAAAAATTCGTTTCACCAATCAAATTTTAACTAAGTTAATGCCCTACAACTTTGTATTGCACTATGGTACACAATATGCTTAGTTAACGAGGTATAAGCGATAAACTGAAAAAAGCCCGAAAATTTTGAGGTTTTTGCCCTCCCCCCAAGTTAGCATAGTGTCCTCGAGGTCAAAAACTTAGGATAGACATGTTAGAGTCACCCAGATAACCTGTAAAAATTCCATTAACTTTGGAATACGTTCCAGGTAAAAAGTGGATATCAACTCTATGATACTTATTTAGAATAAAAGATTTCCAATTGACAGTACAAAATCACGGCAAAATATGGAATAGAAAAATTACTCTCAAGATCCCATTGGGGATCAAGACTAATAACCCCAAAAGGTAGAGAAGTACACAAAACTATGCAATCCAATAGATGCACCACCTGTCCACCGATGAACCAACCTACTGGGCAACTGATAGAAGAAAGATAGCCAATTTTATTGATTTCCGTACGGTCAGGATAATTGACACAAACTGGGCTAAGCCTGAATCACGTTTCGAGCTCTCATCCGATCATTCTCCGGTAATTACAACACTTAGTACAAAAATATGACTAAAAGACAAATTTCCTTCACTCACCTCAAAGTGTACTAAACTGGGCAAGTTTGCGGAACAACATTTAAAACAACTTATCACCGGATGTTCTTCTAAAAACAAATTTCGACATATAAATGTCCAAAGAGTATCTATCTAATACCCTGCAACAAGCAGCTTGGAACTTGACTCCCCACCCAAAAGATGACTTGACTGAGAGAAATTGCGCAAAAGCAATAAAACCAAAGACTCTCCCTTAGACAGCTAGATAATGTATACCAGTAAAAGTGTACTTTTTGATGTATCCTGTAGGGTTCAGTAGCATCGCTCGTTTTGTTGAAGGTATGTTTCAAATTCAAAAAGACGTCCTAACTAAATAGGCATTCCGAGTGAAATTCCGAGAAGGTTATACAAACCTTCGACCAATAGAGTCGAGCGTGCCTCAAAGAAGTATATTGGGGCCGGTACTATACTTATACTACCTCTATACGGCCGACCTACCTAATAATGAATACTGTATGACCGCAACATTTGCCGATGACACCGCAGTATTGGCCACACAGACAACATGAATGAGATCCAAAAATTGACGAAGAAATGGCGAGTTAAGTCCAATGAGACAAAGTCGGTTCAGGTGGCATTTACAATGCGCAGAGAAAATTGTCCTCCAATCAAATTGAACGACCAAGACATACCCCAGGCCGAAAAAGCAATGTACCTGGGCATACACCTTGATCGACTATGGGGATCAGCTTCAAATTTCAGTATAGAAATTATAGAAAGATGTCAATCAAAAATGCTACGGTTAATAGTAAATTAGTAAATGCCCCATGCGACGTGACTAATGAAGTAATTCATCGGGACCTAAAAGTGCTAAGTGTAAAATATGAAATTAAAAACTATAAGTAGTGTCAGATATAGAGAACGACTAAGTGTGCCTCCAAACCAACTGGTAAAAAATCTATTCGAGGTTCATCCCAGTCGTAGAGATTGAATAATGTAGACTTGACAACAAGGTCCTAGCTATAATAAGTACTAATCGATGCACCAACAATTTGTAATGGGAGATATGGCAATGGCCATATTCCACATGCCACTAAGCTTTGTCATAAGAAATACTGTATAATCTCGAGTAGATTGTATTGTAAAACAGTGTTCAGAGATCGAAAATAAGTGCTCTAATTACCTGTTACGAGATGTTAAAAAATAAAATTACGGTCCAACAACTACTGAAGAAAGTAGGCGCAAGAGGACAATAATGTCAATGCTGATACACTTGTATAAAACCTATTTAAAAGATTTCCAATGGACAGCACAAAATCATGATAGAATATAGAATAGAAAAATTACTCTAAAATCTCTATCACGTGACAGGTCTTTTCATCTTGCGATTACACTGGTAAACCTTTATCTTAATATGACACGGTCTAAGCTCTACTCTTTTCCTTGTACAACCTCTTTTTTCGCTCGCTGTAAAGACAGAATAAAGCAATAAAGATAAAACTTTCTACTATTCAACAGGCGTTCTCCACAGCAAATCAGAATGAGTAAGAAGAACTAAATTTTTAACTTAACTCCCAATGGTTAAAAAATAACCGAAATGTGCAAACTTAGCTTCCCACGAGTTTTATTGTCGCTTCCTGCGGTGCTTAACTGACTATTGACGTCATTAACCTTAATAAAAGTTCAATTACAATTTATGGCTGTAATAATAAATCCGGATTGACGCCACACCCCGTAGGAAATGCAACGTAATGAAAACTGTAATAATGAACCTACTGAACCCACTTATAAGAGGAGCATTCAAAAAATCTTCTCACATAACTGAAAATTTTAGCCTAAAACCAACCAGCTCTTCGTTCGCACCACATCTCTTACCTTTGCAGTGCGATTATAGTTACCCCGCACCTATAATTAACTTTAATATTGGTACCTATATTATATCTCAAAGATTCAAACATTTTCCTCTTTTATAGCGTGTCCCGATATACTAGCCGTTTTATACAGGGTGTTTAAAAAAGATGCGGCAATATTAAAGGGGGTGATTGCCCAGATCATTTTATACAAAAAAGTTCCTATAAACGCTTTCCGAAAACGCTTCGTTACCGATCTACAGCGTGTTGAACTTTAATTAAAAAAAAAAGAGTAAAAATTAGATTTTTCCAAAACGGCTTGAGATATCATAATGAAATTTTAGGCGTGTTAATAACTGTGGGAGACGCATACTTTGCAATACAACAACAGGCTATTTTTCAAGAAAAAAACTGGACTGTTTAAAAATATTTTTGTACGCATGATAAATGGATAGGTATGCACGAAAATGTTTTTTTTACTAAAAAACGGTACGTCGTACGATAAAAAGTTAAGAGAGATTTTTTCTTCACAATTGAACAAAGAATAAAACATATTTTTATTTTTACAGAAATCAGCGGCTTCCTATTTTTTCCTTCAAAAATAACCTGTGACGTGGCAATACGCGCGCAACTGGTACGACTGAAACATCGTGTTGTATTGCAAAGTATGTGTCTCCCACAGCTATTAACACGCCTAAAATTTTATTATATCTCAAGCCGTTTTGGAAAAATCTAATTTTCACTCTTTTTTTAAATTAAACTTCAACACGCTGTAGATCGGTAACGAAGTGTTTTCGGAAAGGAACTTTTTTGTATAAAATGACCTGGGCAATCACCCCCTTTAATATTGCCGCATCTTTTTTAAACATCCTGTATATTTAGTGCCTACTAACACTAAACGTTTAGCCAAACTGCAAGGTACAGTTTCTGCCATTTTTTTAATGCATTTTCATTAATTTTTTTGGTGAATTGGCAACTGTGGATTATGCTGCAGATGCCTACCATTTTCAAATTGTTAGTGTATATGGAACATCGTTTTATCTAATCTCTGTTCCTTTTCACCAATTTTAAAGAAATAATCTTAGAAAAATTATCCCCAGGCTGACTGTTCTGGTGATCAGTTACATGTTTCTTGTCTAGTGTGAACCAAAGTTGCCGTTAAGACATTTCTAGACTTATACAGGGTTGCCCACTTGCCCTTCGTTCTTCGATAGTACCTTTAATATTAATTTTAGAACAAAAGGTCAAGAGAAATTTCTTATTCAGATGTTCCTTGTTTACAACCTAAAAATATTTTCAGGCCCGCATTGCTCTCGGTTTCGTCTGTACAGGATCGTACTGAATTATTTTAAATGGAACACCCTATAGATTTTTATATTTTTGAAATCCATATTCGATTCTAGACCAAGTTTGTTTGACCTTTCACCTACTTAAGTCGACTCATTTAGGAAAAAATAAATGTTTTATAAAAATTGTCGCCAAAATCAACAATCAGTAAAAAACAATAACACTATTTGTATAGTACGATCCTGTACATACGAAACCGAGAGCAGTGCGGGCCTGAAAATATTTTTAGGTTGTAAGCAAAGGACATATGAATAAGAAATGTTTCTTGACCTTTTGTCCTAAAATTAATATTAAAGGTACCTACTATCGAAGAACGAAGGGCGAGTGGGCAACCCTGTGTATCTACAGGAACTTACAGCTTTGATGAATGTTCTATTCCGGAGTATAATTATTCTGCTTGGGGCTTGGGGCTTGTGTGTTTATGCCCCCGACGACGTTTCCTTTGGTAGTTTTTTGAGCGCAGATGAGATGACCCGCGCTTTCTCTGTGTTTGCAGATTACAACACTAGCGCTATAAAGATCCGCAAATTTTATGGATCCGGATATCGGATCCAAAAAAATCCGGATCCAATGGATCCGAATACCGGATTTTTGTGTATCCGGATCAGAAATCCGAAGGTTAAATCCGGATCTACGGAATTGGGGGTGAAATCCGGATCCACGGATCTACGGATTTGTGAGTTAAATCCGGACCTGCAATACTATTAATTTACATAAGATCCGGATCTAAAGTTTGTAGCTGTATCCGCACCTATTTGAATAAATTCGTGCAGGAGATTACTAGATTACAGTAAATTTCGTTTACTGATCCAGATACCTCCATTTTGAGATTCCGATGGATAAATTTTATAGGTATCACAAAGAATCACGAAGTTCATTCCATACGTCAACAGAATTCACGTGTGATCGAATTTCGGATCCGGATACGCGGATCCGGATCTTAAGGATCCGAATTGTGTATGAGATCCGGAGAAATCCGGATCCGGATATATCGTAGCTGGAGATCCGTAGAAGATCCGGATCTATACCGGATCTTGTTTTGGATCCGGAACCGTTTCGCACCCCTAATTACAACTGACCTAAGATTTACAATCTTCAGTAAGTTTTCTAAGAGCTGCTAATTAGAAACTTCAGCTACTTTTAGGGCTAACATTTACATCACTAGGTCATCCCTTCTGAATTGCAATCTACTTAAAATGGTAGCACAAAAACATTCATTAATATTTTAATAATATAGATTATCAACAACTGCTTGGATAAATTGTGCATTTTAAAAACAATGTTAATATAAATTTAAAGTAAAAGTTAACGTACTGCAAGTGAATGATAATCGTGTGTCTTATAGTCAGGATACGAATGAAATTGTTGTATCTGTCACTTCTCATTGTAACGTGAGCGTAAAGATAACGTACATTAGACTTTAGAAAATTAAGGCGTCAACCTGATTTTTAAATCCCTACAAGTAACGAAATAATCCTTACAATAACCAAATAATTAAAGTCGCCACTTTTAGGACTTAACATCTGTGTTAAATCTGAGGGTGACTGCTTTATCAAGATTTTGTTATGTGGAGCTTTTAAAATTTTGTTGAAAAATACAAAGAAATTTGTTCTTACACGGTGTTCGCATTTTGTGAAATATTCTCATAGCGGGCCCTGTATGCTAAATCAAAAAAAGGGTACCTGTTGTAAAGGTTACTTATAATTCACAGGCGAGATTTACCTAAAGGCACTCACTAATGTATAAAAGTTTGATGGTTTATCAATCGTTGGAGCTATTTGCTCCAACGCTTTAAAGTAATTCTTTTACCTAAGGGGAAAGAAACTGAAGTAGTTTTTCTAGTATTTTTAATGTTACTCGATATCAACTCTTTCACGTACTTTACAATTCCATTCTGTTCTCCTTGGTGCGTATCTGGAACGCGGCAATTTGATATGGAAGGGTTACAGTAGAGAGTAGAGTACGGAATATATTATCGGATTTGATTCATATAACACGTAAAAAATATTTCATTTGCCTTTTCAATCTTTATAAACAGAAATTTTAGTATCAACGATTAAGTAGGATTAATGCGGTGCGATAAATTGTGTAGCACGATTAAATCGGTCTCGGAAAATTTATTTGTAAAAGGCAAGCTGCAAAATGAAAACCGCAAAGCGTAAACCGTGTAAAATCGTAAAAATTAAATATTAAGTGGCAAATGTTTCACGTTATACGAGAAAATGGCAAACCGCAAACCATAACTCGTCAATTTCCAACTGTAAGCTGTGATCAGTAAACTGTCGATCCTAAATCTGAAACCACAAGCTTCGGAAGTTTGCAAAAAATGAGTGGTCAGCCACATATTCTCCAAAAATATCTACAACTTTCTGGTCTGGGTACGCCTAAATAAAAAAAAAATGTACTACAGTTAGAGAAATTAAATTATGAAATTCAGTGGCGGCTCGTCAGGTGACGCAGATGAAGTGTTGCTTCACTAGAGATTTACGGATTGCATAACGCCCTTAAATACTTATACATATTACCATCATCGTTAATATTAAATGTACATTATTGTGAGAGATGATTGTGTCTGTGTGTATAAATTCTGCATCACCTATTTCTAAAGTTACGAGCCGCCATTGGTATGAATAGTTGGATTAAGTTATCCATTCTAGCATTAATATAATGGATTCAGGGATGTTCATCTTCATCATATCACAAAATGAACAAGCAAGTGAATTTTATAATGATATATTCTGGATTCTGGATTTCGATGAGAAGGTGGGAAAGTCCACGCACACATAGACCACCTATTCGAGCCCTTTGTGCTACCTCCCTGATTGGAGTCGTTCGACCCAGCAACGTCAATCAAGCCATCCCACACATGAGATAAACCTGAGGATGCTGGACGGGGAAGCGGTTCTAATCTTAGCCATGTCCGACCAGGATTCTCCCAACATGGATCGTCTTAATTTCACAAGTACGGGACACTCACACAGTATGTGTTGCGCCGTCTCGTCGTCTGTGTAGCATCCTCTACAGGATGGTGAATCTACCAAGTGCATGCTGTGCATGGGAAGGACCCTAAGTCTTCCGATTGCGCGGCTACGTTGCCAGAACGCCCTGTTTGCTTTCTCCGCTTTAAGCTGGATGTGCTCGCTCCAGTTCAGTTTATTGTCAAGTGTAATACCTAGACTGACTCTGAAAACTGGAGGTGTTTTTGGAAGAGTAGAGGAACTCGAAGGCTTCCTTTTCCTTGTGAAGAGAACTACCACGGTTTTTGTCGGGTTTATGGACAAGGAGTGTTTCTTACAACATTCTTCGGTTACTCTGAGAGCTGATTGCATGAGACTGCACAGAGATAATCATATAGAAATTTCCGACTTCATACCTAGGCTGCCGTATTAGGAATGTTGGTTTTTATATTGTTACAAATGGTCATTAGACGACGCCTATGAAACGTGTCATCACTATTATATTCCTAACAGTGAGGGTATGAGGAAAGTAATTTTATGGAAAAATGGAAATTACTAGCTAAGGTTTTCGTTACTCGAACGATTCTTTACGATCTTCGTAAAAACCTAATGCATAGAATCACTTGGTTCAACGTTTGGTAATGAACAACCATAAGAAAAGACTGTTCATAATTGGTTTGCAGAATTTCGCTGTGGTCACGCGCCCCTCGACGTGAAGGTCGACCAAAATCGGTTGTCAATCCAGAAGACATCGACGCTGTGCGCAACATTATTGTAGAAGATAAGCATGTGGCGTATTGTGAGATAGAAGCATCCAAGGCCACCTAAAAGCATCCAATGGCATATCACAGACTAATGCGATTTGCACGAACAATTAGATGCCAGAACGAACTATTCCGTATATCTTGATTGAAACTCAAAAACAGGTCCGTGTTAATTGGTAATGCCTATAGAACTGAACTGCGGAACTAAAAAATACTCTTATGAACCGAAAAACCTACTGTTCGAAGACCGACCGATTTTCATAAAGGTAGTTCGTTCAATGAAGCAGTTTCAAGGAAATCGCTAGTTTCTTCGAATGTACTGAATATTTCGGAACCATTCGTTTAGAGGATCGAAGGACCGTTAACGCTGATTTGTGTACAACAGTTTCCCTGCCAGAAGTTGTCGATGAAATTAAGTCCAGTCGAATAATTGCCTAAAAAGGTTAAGAGCTTAGAATATAAATGAACTAGTTAAGAGAAATTATGATGTGTAATTACAATAGTGCTTTTTGTATTTAAATCGCTTTTTAGATTGTTCCCCTTAATAAAGGAGCCTTCTGGAGGAGTTTGTCGTTATACCGGTTAATAAGCCACTGTGTACTTCGTAAACGGCCGAACTGCCCCAGAAGGCTCCTTTATTAAGAAGAACAATCTAAAATAATTGAATCAAAGGAGATAACGTCAATTAAATCGTTTTGTATAGCTGGTTCACCGCTTGGGTTCTCTAAAAAGATTTTACAAATGGATCTGTCTTGGTATTTTCAACCAATATCTTTGACCTTGTAAATGCTCCACTAGCCAGTCGTCTGCTGGCTTCGTTTGAAGCAAAATCACGCGTGGCTTGGATGTGTGCCAAAAAGTGTGTGCAAGGTCAAAATGCAGCGAAGCACTGAACAGCGTTATGCAATTAAATTTTGTGTTTGTCTTGAGAAATCTGGTGCCTTAACGCTAGAAATGATTCCGCAAGCATACAGCAGTGAAAGCTTATCACCAGTTCAAGTTTTTAGGTGACACAAAATGTTTAAAGAAGGCCGTGAGAGCGTGGAGGACGAGCCCCGCGCAGGTCGTCCGTCAACCACAAGAACCGAAAGCAACGAACAACGGGTTCTACATTTTCTGAACTCGGACCGGAGTTTAAGTGATCGCGGGTAACCTTGGAATGGATAAAATGGTTGTGCACAAAATCATCAGTGAGGATCTTGGGATGAGGAAGATTTGCGTAATACTCGTTTGTCCAAGTACAGAATAAAAGCAATGCTGATTGTGTTCTTTGACAAAAGGTGTAGTCCACTCGGAATTCGTGCCCGAAGGGCAGATAGACACTGGAGCCTTCTGCGTGGAAGTGTTAAAAAGATTGCAATGAGTGCAACCAGGAATTGCCGCCAATTGGAAGCTCCATCATGACAACACGCCATCTCACACCTCCTTAGTGGATTCCGAGCCATGGTATCGTAACCATTTCCCGGCCTCTCTACAGCCCCAGCAGACTTTTCTCTTCCCCACAGTGAAAACCACCTCCCAAGGTACGCCAGTACGGGACCCCTGGACGCTGTTAAAACGGCTTGTACGCATGCCCTGAAGGATGTTTCGGTCACCGACTTCAAGGAAGCGTACGACGCGTGGAAAAATCGCCTGCTGGAGTGTGTTGATACTGAAGTGCCATACTTTGAAGACTACTAGAGTTTTGTAGCGATATCTCTAATAATTTGCTTTTTGTCTTAGACTTATAGAAATCCTTTCGCCACATCCATTGCTCGCTCACACTCCAGAGCCGGTGCTCTTATACTGGTTTTAGAGCCATCTGTGCAAACACGATTCCAGTGGAATTAAATGGGAAATTGTCAGTTTTGTAGACAAACTGTTTTGGTTATCCCCTTTGTTACTAGCCTGAGGTTTTTCATCTCTGGAGATTTCATCAAAGAAGAACGAATCTCTCACACTTGTGTGTCCATCTGAGGTGATAGGTTCCCGAAAATCTCCTTTGTTGCTGTAGGAGTGGTTGCCGTTGCCTCTGTAATATGAAGGCAAATCCGGGGTGTAGCTGAACCCCGTATGTTGCTTTGCGCGAATGTCTAGTAGTAGGTATTATTACATGGTACAGGCCCGACAGCCACGCCCCTTCTACAACTAGGCCCCGCCCCTTTGCTCATATTGGTTGCTGTTACCCGTTTGTCCTGTGTAAGCAGTTCTACGGAACGGCTATAGCCGTTTGTACAAAGCTGTTCCGAGGAGCCATTCCGTATAACTGCTTGTAACAGGACAAACCGGTAACACAGATAGAACAGCTGATGAACGGCTATACCCGTTTGTACAAAGCTGTTTGAAATTAAAGCTGTTTCGAGGAGCCATTCCGTAGAACTGCTATAACAGGACAAACAGGTAACAGCAGCCAATATGAGCAAAGGGGTTGGGCCTAGCTGTAGAAGGGGCGTGCCATGTTCCTCAATACCTACTTCTAGTTTAATTATCCAGTTTGTCTACAGGGCCACGCCGATATTTAGTGGCGCCTGTGTGCAAAAATTTTCATGGCGCTACTCATGACAATTATACGAGGGTAATCTACAACCTAACCTCCGTTTATGTCTAGCGCGGTAAGTAGTAGGACCAGCACCACCATTGCAACATCAGTGTGCGCAGTGATTCTTTACGCTTCGAGCTGTGCAATGAAGAGTATCGTACGGTCACGCGTTCTCAAATTCTAAGCTGAAAACATGAGTGCCATAATAGAAAATCCCGCCAAGTGTGAAGTGCGTAGCGTAATAAGATTTCTTTGTGCGAAAAATCACTCAGCAGCTGAAATTCATCGAGAATTGTGTGCGGTGTATGGTCCAAACATGATTAGTGAGAGTGTAGTCCGTCAATCGGTAAGTTTTTTTTTTAAATCCAAGAACTATCGTGCACGATGAAGCCAGGAGCGGTAGGTTATCTCTTGTTGGTGATGACTTACTGAACAGAGTGAATGAAACAAATCGTGTAAGCCGTCGCTTCACAATCTCGGAATTTTTCGATCACTTCCCTGAAATTTCTAGGAGTCTTCTCCACGAGTTAGTGACAGAAAAATTAGGCTATCGCAAGTTTTGTGCACGTTGGGTACCAAAACTTCTTACCGACGACCACAAAATCAAAAGAATGAGTTCTGCCATAGACTTTCTTTCTCGGTACGCCGGTGAAGGAGAAGAATTTTTGAAAAGAATCGTTACTGGAGATGAGACTTGGGTAGCCAATGTGAATGTGGAGACAAAACAATGCAATGGAGTCATACAGATTCTCCAAAGCCAAAGAAAGCCCGTCAAACTTACTCTGCGAGGAAAATTACGGTTACGGTGTTTTGGGATGCTAAGGGCATCTTGCTCGTTGATTTTGTGGAGCGTGATACGACAATCACTTCTGCAGTGTATTGTGAAACATTAAAAAGACTACGACGCGCAATCCAAAACAATAAGCGTCATGGTTTGCTGACATCTGGTGTTGTGTTTGTTCACGACAATGCTCGCTCCCTCACACAGCTCAAAAACAACTGAACTTTTGACCAAGTTCAAATGGGACGTTTTTGATCACCCCCCTTACAGCCCTTACGTTCGCAGGCGGCAGATTTTTATGCAGAGGGAATTTCAAAAACTGTTAAAAGATATGACAAATGCTTTAATTTCTTTGAAGAAATACAATGTTTGTATCTCAATTGGTTTAATTTTTACTTCAAAACGGAGGTTAGATTGTGTATTACCCTCGTAGTTAAAAAAATTGTTTGGTATAATATTGTTAAATAAAAAGTTAAGTAAAAACTGCCACTTTCCTTATACAGGACCGACAAGTTGTGTGTGACAGATCGCGAGTCGCAACGCGAATGAGATTGTTGACCAAATTGCAGCCAAGGAGGCGATGCGTGCCTTCAATTTGTGTTTTGCTTGTTTCTACAGGAAATGCAGTTTATAATTTATTAGCAAGACAAGCCTTGCAGACAGCATTCTAAATATCTCTAACATGGTTTAAATAAGCCTGCAATTTACAATTTATTAAATAGAGATTATTGAATTTCTAAATTATCATGGGAGATTCGAAATTTTGATGGTCGAATTCGTTCGGCGCCCCTTCAAACCTGGCGCCTATGTGCGCCGCACACATATTGCACACATAGACGGCGTCTACAAACTTATACAGACTTTTCAACTTTGTTCGCTACGCAGGATTTGTTTTATTGTGCTAAATGCGACATCGTCCGTCTTCAGAAAATAATGCACAGGTAGCCTTCCAAAAAGCGCCAGTCCTTATATTAAGAAGAAACGCCCCCTTATTATTTATTTTTAACACTGAATAACAATAATTAACAAATTATTCACAAGATGCGATAATTTACAGCTTTGAGAAGTATACAGAACAGAACTTTCTGCAATTAAAAATGTAGTTGATAGTGCATGTAGTGTTTAAGATATTATAATATGTTGGATGGCTGAGTCAATGTCAATTAGGACAAAAATTGCGATTGGTTAGACTGTTAATAAAGTGTTCCTTCCTGTAATGTAGTATGAATACAAAAGAGATAACAATCACAACCTTTCAGAGAGTAAAACAAAACAGAAATTTACATTTCAGATTATGGGTTTCACATTATGGCACTATATTAGCCTCATCTGCCTTTTAAGGAATGATAAAATCAGCGGCGCACACCAATATATAGTTGTTTCAACGATCCAAACATTAACCCTTGTAAATGCTTTCATATCCATCATCTGCTCAAAATCCGTTAGACAAACGTAGAAAAGTCAAAGGTCGCGTGCGAAAACCCATTTCCCTAAATTGAACCTAAGCGAAATTAAGCGTAGGTAAATGGTTCTCCTAAAAGTGAACTCCTTATGTTCACCTAACCGAGCTCTGTAGGTAATACATTTTAATGAAACAACTCAAAATCTACCGAGTAATTGTCGCTGGCCATTGAATTCTTTATGATATTTTTACAGCACAATATTAATCACACGTACACATTTGTACCACGAAAGATAAAAAAGAGGCAATAAATTTGTTGAGTTATTTCCCGAAAACACATGAAGTAGGAACGAAACTAACCCGCCGTAACACCCCGACAAATATAAATTTCATATATGAAACTAAATTGAGATATTTGGAACGAATGTACAATTTACCGAATCATTTTAATTCCATGCTTGACTAAAAACTCAATAAATTCCAAAAGAGACGCTAAAATAACTGCCTCCATAAATTTGAGGTTAAGTACAAACTGAATTGGTATAATCAGTTCTAGGTAATTAATTTATCTTAGTAGAACAAATACCGTTTCCCAATTTTCGGTAGTCGTCCGTTTCCTTTTATGAATTTAAACCCTTTTACGCCGCTTGGAATTATAATATAAAGTAGATTGGAAGTTTGTTGAAATGATATGAAAGAAAGAGGAAGCGCTACTACTATAAAAGCATATACCTTCAGTGCTTTAAATTCGATTTTGATGTTTCTTGAACCTTCCTGGATTGAGAGAGGGTTTGGGAGAAGACAATTTAAAGTGCTTTAAAATACACGTGTGCCCACGACCAGTAGCACCTTTGGTGAGTGGTCCGCTCGTAGCCAACCCTCCAGGAGCATGTAACTTTGGATGAGCTCTTACTCCCGATCGATTCAGCACTCCCAGGCCTAGCACAACTTGCTTGAAGCCGCGCGTTTGTTTTTTATTAGCTGTCATTAATTACTTTTCGAACGTCAAATTTTCACGTAATGGAGTAGATATTGCAATATGTTAATAGACTGAAAGCGTACACAGCATTCAATAAAACGATTACGCTGTTACAGTTAAGTTATAATGACGGATAGCGTGAAAATTTCAACAAGGTATTTTAAGTTTTCCCAGCTGCGAGAGCGAGCTAATTTTCTTTATAATTTATTTATGTCTTGAAAGTCTAAAGTAGTGTTCATTACTGGAAATAAATTGCAAGATGAGAGCAAACACGGGCGCACAATCTCTTTCAGCATTGTTATTATAGACACCTGAAAATTGTCTGTCAAGACCAAATTGTGATGAAACGCGTATTTCAAATATACAACTTTAAACACGATTAAGTTTATGCAATTTAGATCATTTAATTTCTGCCAAAATTTCGTCAAATTAAAATGTTCATTATAAACATGCGGTTTAAGGAAAGTGTAATCAAGTTTCTCATTATTTTTTTTTTTCAAATATAACTTAAAAACACGATAAATTTAAAATTCCCTTACACAATACGCCTATCTGACCATGACATAGAGATACTTAATATGTTTCCAGCGAACCTTTTTGGCTGACAGCCAATTTTGAGTACGTGGCTTAGATTAATTTTTAACTCATACTTATTGCTTACTGGGTTGTAATTGCTACTAGAAACATTAATTTTAATACCAAATAAAATGTCCATTTTTTTGTCATTCCATAGAAGGAAAAAGTGAAATGGAATGTCATTTTACATATTTATTACATATACAGGGTGTGTGCAGTGAACACGTATTGAACATAGAATTCCTTATACCTAATTTCAATTGAAAAACGATTTTTGAAATAATAGTTATATAGGTAATCAAGTTGTTACCGTATTGATAGAAAAGAAAGATGTTACGGTTTTAAGCCCAAATTTTTTAGAACACAACCCATTTCCTTACTATGCTGCTTAGAATGTGTTATAAGAAGATGTTAGCAACAATAGGTCTGTTTAAGCAGATTTTGCAACCATCGTCACATCAGTCATTTTTTGCGTTTTTGATTAGCTGCCAACTCGTATATAGATCGTGAAACAAATGATCATAAATTTGGCAGTTTAATATTATATTTTGTGCTACAACAAATGTAGCAAGCACGTGCGAGGAATTCATTCAATTGTAAAAATCAAATTGGGCAAGTCACAAACATAACATTATCTTTGGAACAGAATTGGAATGAAGGCGAATATTTATCTCCGTGTTGTTTTTCCATTTATCACATTTAATAATATGTAACAACCGCCACACATAGTGTCATCCGGCGTTCATCTACTTATTGACGTTTTGTAATGTTTGTCACCAAATTACATAGACTAACCTCATAATAAGAATGATAAATGATCTTTATTACGTCAGACTTTTCACAGTATGAAATGCGTCAACTACCTGGATACCCCAAAAACAAGGGTCTGTAAAATACAAGACATAGGTACTTGAAAATAAAAAAATCACATTATAACAGAAGAATCACAAATCACAATGACGAAGTACTCAGATCAGTACTAAAGTATTCGCTAAGCGAGTAATAGCATTTTAATAATAAAATATTTTTTAACATACATATACAGGGTGACCGAAAGCTGTGTGATTGGTCCATAACTTTTTTGTAATTCTAGATATCGACATGCGGTTTTCACCGCCAAGTAAGCACACTTATACTGCACATTATAAAAATATTTTGATTATATAAAGAATGTTCCCATACAGGGTGGTAAACCAAAGTTATGTTTTTTTGAATGGGACACCCTGTATATTTCTACGTTATTAGTTTTTACATGAAAAAATAGTGGTAATTTGTATAGGTTACTATGGGTCTAGCTCTCTCCGTTTCGGCGTTATTCAACGTTTTGTTCGAAAATATGTGATGGATCACTGCCCAGTAGGCTACGGATGTTTTTCGACAAACTTGCCACAGAAAATTAGAGAATAACTTGGAGTTTTAATAAACAGTCGACTTTGCTTAAGAAATTAAACCTTGCATTTGACTAAATTACGAATATTAATAAAATTTACATTAAACTGATAATAATAATTAATATTAAATGTGAACGTTAACTAAAGTTATGAAAGATAAGTTCCGTAAACTGATACAATAAGTAATTAAATTTGAAGTTTGACTGAGTTACAAGGGTTAATTTAGGTAAAACTACATGTTTCAACAAAGTATTGTGATCCTCAGGTTCAAATAAAGTTGCAAGTAGAAGGGTGAAAGAATGAGGGCGAATGATATGGTGAACGCTTAGAATATAAATGAACTACAGAAACGTTTGTTTACATTAGTTTGTGAAGCCAGGACAAGGATAGCCTAATTCAGTCTTATTTATTGTATTTTGCAATGCAATGTTGTCGAATTATCAACATCCGAACTAAAAGAGTAACTAAAATCTATAAATATCTATAATGTGTTATTGAAATTGATAAATTAAAACATTAAGCGACTGTTAAATGTGTACAACCTTTATTAATTTACGTTCTTAAATAAAATCTTCCATAGGTAATTGTGCGTGCTGTCAATTTTCAACGAACTTCGTTCGTTACTGGAATCAATATTTAGTCCGTGTGTCCGTGTGTTGCAAGAGATGCGTGTTGTCTATAACCGAGTTAAGATATGGATCTTATGCGAAATTTTATGCTGATTCAAGATCCGGTCCCAATTTTTCGATATCTCAAATACTTTTCGAAATATTCGACTTTAAAGTTGAAATTTCGAAATTATCAAATTTTGTCTTTTTGATAAGGCCAGATTTTTTTAATACTTTCGTTACTGCGGTATCCGGAGTTCGTTTTGTAATCCAGAGATTTCAACTAGTTATTAATTGATTGTTTAAATGCAAGAAGGATTGTTTTGTTCTACATTTAATTATTAAAATGGAAAAGACAATAATGCCGCGATGGTGCTTTGTATGCAAAAGAAGCCATTTACGGACGTTCAAGGGCAAATAGAAAATATAACCTTACATAGGTACCTAGTAACGTTCATAGACGTACAAAGAAATTTTAATGGGGGAAGTGATTATTTACTTAAAATTTGAAGGAGAAGCTTAGATTATTTTCTGTTTTAAGGAGAGAAGTGTGTATCTGAAGATACACATCTCTACCTTGCATGTCCCGTATTCATATTATACAGTGTTTGTACAATATTTATGGTGTACAATAATGTATTTAATATTGTTACAATTTATATGACCCTTAAATACAGTACGTCACTGAACATGTAGTCTTGTTGTTTTTTCTCCTCTCTTTTTTTCCTGCGCACTCTCTCGTCAGTGTTGGCTTCATGTTTTAATAACGTTCGTATATGGAAAGGCGTATCTGTACCTTTCTATAATCTAAGGGTGAACGAATTTGAAGTTAAAATTCCAACAATCAAAGTCGGCCTCTATAAGCCATAATTAAATTATAACAATTAATAATAAAGAATTTCATAAAGCAGACCAAAGGTCAAATCGAAATGCCAAAAACACGGAACCATGGGGAGAAAATATTGAATTAGATGAAAAACCGTACACTACGGAGAAAAAGAATCCGAGAATCCAAGAATGGCCACAATTTGGTCATTTCTTTCTTCACTATATTCGATTCACCCCATTTCGAGTAGAAATATCACAACCTTCATGGATTCCATTAACTTATTCGTCTTGTTCGTTTCATTAGTTTCATTCGCATTATTCGTTTCTTTCGTATCATTCGTTTCATTCATTTTTATTCTAAGTCGAATAGTGGTATTGTTAAGTATTCGTATAATTCTCGATTACACATTCGAATATTCGAAAAAAATGCCACCATACTCATTACTTAACCTGTTTTGAAAAGCATTTTCAGGAATCTTTGAAAATACTGACAAAAGTGAAATAGCTCTTTAGTTGGACACGTGAGATTTACTGTGACAGAAACAAAAAGATTTGCAGTTGTACAAACTTGAAATGTTTATTCGCGTTCGTGCAAGACCAAAAGTTGTATTTTATGATAATGGGACACACTTGGTGTGGTGGATTTTTTGGAGAGGGACCAGGCCGCGCATTGAGACTTTCCGCAATACTGTGTGAAAATGAACGATGTTCAGTAGCGGTTGGCGAGACTACCTGACTGTTGTGATCCTAATTACTCATTGTTATGCTGCTTAGGATAATTGACATTAACGTAAAAGTGCAAGTTGAGGAAATCCAATGGCGTCATAGTGATTACACCAAATTTTTAAATTAACAGATTTTTTACTTTTTATTAGATGCTATTATACAAACTACTACTTATATACATACATAGATGGCAACTAACGTAGGTACATTTACTGTTTTCACGTTAATCATTGTCATTATAAGCATCTAATAAAAGTAAAAAATCTGTTAATTTAAAAATTTGGTGTAATCACTATGACGCCACTGGATTTCCTCAACTTGCACTTTTACGTTAATGTCAATTATCCTAAGAAGCATAACAATGAGTAATTAGGATCATACAACCAGGTAGTCTCGCCAACCACTAGTGAACGGCCTCTAGGAGCTGCTAACTTTCACTTACAAAACCTTCAAGTTGCCTTCACGTAATTCCAAATCCTGAAATGTGCCGTTCAAAAGGTCAAAGGTGGTGTGTTTCAGGATTTTTTCTAAACAGCACCTCCACCTTAGTTAATCTAGAGGTTTTTTGTAGATGCAAAATTTTTTTAGCCGTTAGGAGTGTTTTATTTTGGACGTTGAAGAAGTAAGAACAGCTACTTTTATTTTTCATACAGCAATTATATAATTGCCATTATTATGTTGTTTATTACGTTTCGCTTAATTTTGTTAAGCTTATTCATATAATACATTTTTATCATTATTTATCTTCAATGGGAAAAGTGTTGCGTTAAAATAGGGGTTTTAAAGTTATGGAGGGAAATGAGCACCTCCTAAGGTAATTTACACTCATTTTATACCAAAATTTTGGAAAACGAAATATTAGTAATTAACGTTAAATTAACGTTAAATGGTTGACATAGTCAACCATTTTCTTAAAGCTTAACGTTAATTACTGCTCATTTCCCTCCATAACTTTAAAACCCCTATTTTAACTTAACTTAACTTTTCCCATTGAAGATAAATAATGATAAAAATGTATTATATGAATAAGCTTAACAAAATTAAGCGAAACGTAATAAACAACATAATAATGGCAATTATATAATTGCTGTATGAAAAATAAAAGTAGCTGTTCTTACTTCTTCAACATCCAAAAATAATCTAGAGGGTGCTTTTCATGAGGGTGGAAAAAAATTGAATAAAACTAATTTTCATTTCTACTGTCGAATAGAGAATTAAAAGACGCTTCAAATGAGGGGTCGCTCGAACCTTTTCCCTATTTAAATTCTTGAGTTAGGGGTTGCTGGGGCTAGGGGGTTGACCTGACAAAGTCAAATTTGACATCAAAATGTGCCGTTCAAAAAGTCAAAGGTGGCGTGTTTCAGGATTTTTCCTAAACAACACCCCCACCTTAGTTAATATTAGAGGGTGCTTTTCATGGGGGTGAAAAAAAATTGAATAAAACTAATTTTCATTCATATTGTTGAATAGACAATTAAAAGACGTTTCAAATGAGGGGTCGCTCGACTCCTTTTCCCTATTTAAATTCTTGAGTTAGGGGTTGCTGGGGCTAGGGGTTGACCTGACAAAGTCAAATTTGACATAAAAAATTGTCCCCCAAAAATAAAAAATCGACGTGTCCTAGCGTTTTTTTAAGAAACTTGTCTAAGTGTCGCAAAACAGGCGTGTTACCTTTTCAATGGCCCACCCTGAATGAAAATAAAGTGTGAAATGTTCAGTAACATTTTTATGATTTCGGTTTAGTATAGCCGTGATCAACCATTTTGTATTTTCTTGAAAATAATTACTATTTCAAAAACCTTTCAACATATTGTTATGAAATTTTGCATGTCTTCATTTCTCAGAAGTCTACAATTTCCAAAATTATTTTTTTTCAAAATTATCAATTTTCAAAATTGCGGACAATCAAACATTTTAAAGTAAAATTCCATGAAAACTACTAAATAAAATCAAATTGTGCAAGAAACAACATTTTTAGTACTTTTATTGTTAATACTTAATTTTATTTAGTAGATAGTTTTCATGGAATTTTACTTTAAAATGGTTGAACGTCTGCCATTTTGAAAATTGATCATTTTGCGACAAAAGTATTTTTGGAAATTTTAGACTTCTGAGAAAGGAAGACTTGTCAAATTTCATAAAAACATCTTGAAGCGTTTTTGAAATAATAATATGTACGCAATAAATATTATTATTATTATTATTATTAATTATTTTCAAGAAAATACAAAATGGATGATTACGGGTAAAGTAAGCCGAAATCAAACAAATGTTACTGAACGTTTTAGACTTATTTTCATATGTGGAACCTGAACATGCACAACCCACTACACCTTTTTGTAACACCTTGTATAGTATAGGAGGTAGGGGTAGCGGTAGATAGCACTCAAGATAAGGATAAGGATTTAAAAAAAAAAACGCGTGTAGCATCCTTTTTTTACACACTTCGTCTATTCTCTCTCTTTTTTTCTCTGCAAACCTAACATAACATTTCTAAAATTAACTAATAATTTAATTAATTCTGATATTTAAAATTCTAAAATATTGTGAAGTATAAACAACTTTAGGGCACAATTGTTCTTCAACGGGAAAGGAACAAGATCTTTCTTTACGAACCGGAACGGAACAAAAAAAAATTTACGAACCGGAACGGAATAAGATTTTTGTTCACGAACCGGAACGGCGTTCCGGTGCGTTCCGGTCCATTTCGAGCACTGGCCGCAGTTGGCAGTTAAGTTAGCAAGTAGAGCAATGAAGTCAGAGGTAGCAGCCCCAACAATTAGGTGTAGCAGTTCGTGGTGGTAAACACCCCACATCTGCAATCTTCGCCTTCATGATCATGAACCAATGCTACGAACGAACATCGTCACTATTTTACATACGCATTTGTATCTTTTGCTACACAAAATTTATTCTAATTCAACGCTTTCTTTTCAGACCGCAAATTGAATTTACATATTACACAAAATCTTAACCTTTACAATCAACTAATGTTGCGTGTGATTAATAATAAATTATTAAAAGGAAATCTGCGTGATCGTTAAAGTTATTTATACGTGACTGGTAACCTCAACGATGAATAAATTTGACCACCCTTATTTCATATCTACCTATTGCGAAACAAAGCACATCCTATACTTTTAAATTTCCTAGTTTCCATTCTGCACGTATTTAGGAAAACATAAATCTAGTTTTCAATACTAAATCACCCGATAAAGTACAACAGAAACAATTTCTACTTTCCAATTTCTATAGATAAACTGTAAATTCCCAAAGAAAGTTTATAACTAACATAAAACTTCCAGGGGAACTTTCCTTATTGGTTACTGAATGCAGTTGTTTTACAACCAAAAAAAGACTTTTCTCCAAGTTACACACACTAAAACTTCTATCTATATAACTGCTTTACATTTAGGTTTTGTTAATTTAACAGCTTAACGGCTTAGAATAAAAGTTGTATAATATAGGTAGATACGTCAGATAACGTAAATAAGAACTTAAATCCAAAAGCTTTCGCTCTTTTTATTTAAAGGAAAAACATCCGCTAGTGTCCCTTTAGAACTTAATCTTTTGGAAATAAACGATGGATAAAAGCGTACAAGTCACCAAACTGAAACGATGCGATGCTATCTAAAATGGAAACTTTAATACTTTCTCGCAAAATGTCTGCATACTAACCCCATATAATAATATTTACTCAAATCTGTGAACTTAATGCACCATGTTTATTTATCTACCAGTAGTTTCAGTAAGATATGGAAACATGGCTGTTTGGCTTCATTAATTCCTTAATTGAAAATGGAGTCTTGTTGATAATATGGTTTTAGTTATATCCGTGCAAGGAGGTAATTTGTTCGTGATGAACCACGAATAATAATGTAAGATACATTTGCAATTTATTAGCTATAAATTAATCAGTGACTGCGAGGAAACTTTTTATCACAAAAATAAGATCAAAGCTTCTAAGTTCAAAACGTCAACAAAAAAAGATTTACTTTTGTATCTCGTGAGTTTAATTTTAGTGTTTCTCGTTTCACAACGGAATTCTCAAAGGAAATCTAGCGGTGTACTCTACCGTGCTATGATATCACTGAATGTTATTTTTTTTTGCCAAAATTCTGACACTGTAAGTAATTGAATGATAAATGATTTGAATCTCAAGAAATAAACACAGTGAAACAGTTGCAGTTACAGTACAAAATACGTCGAACAATTCACAAAGGAATACATGAACGCGAGGAACATTCGTATCCTATTTACTGCACTACGCTGTTAATTAGGTAAAACATCATAGTGCAGTTTGATTTAATAATCCCTTCCGCTAGTCTAATTCTTTTAGGATCTGTATTCATGCATTTCTGTTCTCAATCTCTTACTCGCGACCCAATTCACCATGAATAGGGGTTACGGGGGTTGGTTGGCAACGGGGGTGGGTTGGCACATTACCCATAACTTCTAGAAATGTGAACAAAAATTAAAATGTCAATAACCACACAGTATTCACATCAACGGCAGCTCATGTGAGCCACACTGTAAAATGTTTACCGGCAGATAAACGTGTGTCAATTTGTTATCATTTTGTAATTTTTGTAATTTTTGGATATTCGCTTTATTTTTACATTTTAATTATAGGTTTACCCCAACTCTGAATTTTATGTTTCTAAATTGTTGTAGGTTGAAACAACGTTGAAACGCGTAAATATAAACGCAAAACAAAGAGGGGTTCTACCTCCCGCGAGCGTGGTGACCCTAGCAGTGGTCATAATATCTGCAATTGGGAACTCGACCGTCGTTTCTTTATTTTTCCAAAAACAAAGTTAGAGTTAGTGGGAGTTGCGGTCGTGGGACTTGCGGTCAATTTTATTTTCGCGGTGGGACTTGCGGTGACCTCATAGTTTCTCGTATAATTTACATATTATAATAATAATATATAACAATAGCCAGATGTAACACTTATAGATAAAACACATAAAATCGCATACATAATAGCTCAGCACACACAATTTGGCCAATAAGAACTGCTCTTTACAGTCTTCATTTCTTTACAGGATATAGACAAAAATTACAGACATCTGTCATAAAAACTCATTTTGATTTTCTTGAATATCTTTTTTTTTAATTTCATTTAAAACATTTATGCACAGATACATAACAATAAGGTTATTGTTACCTGACTCACCTGAAGATAAACGACCCTTTATGGCCCGCGGCCTCTTTATAGCCCGTCGGGTCATAAAGAAACCTCAATTAATTAATTAATTTGGGTATGTAAGCAGTACTTCTTGCTGTCTCAGCCAGATCATTCATTTCGGCCCCGCAAGTCATCACATTTTCTTCATCTGATGGAAAATCCATCTAAAATACCGGATCTCACAACGGAAGTAAACAGTCTTTGAACAAAGTTAAAACAGATACCCTTGTTTACTGCTTTTACTATAGCAACGTATTTTACTATAGCAACGTATTTCAACCGGCTTGATACATCTACTCAACTATATGCGATATTTAAGTTATTTGAGATAAATGCTTAATCTGTGCATAAAATAGTGTATGTATTTCTGGGGTAACTTGCTTTAATGGCCCTGCAACCTTTTCCTAGCCTTCGCTACCGGCTCGGGCTTGAAATAAGGCTTCGTGCCATAAAAGCTTCTTTACGCAGTTAATGCGTAAATAACTATAATACCCAAGGATAATTGACTTCGTTCTGACATACAGGGTGTACCAATCTTACGAAATTGTTCGGTATATGGCTTATTTCAAGAGATATCAAAAAATGTTGTTAAGGAAAATAATAGATGTCTTTAAGGACCATATTTCTAAATTATGTTGAACTATACAGGATGTTGCATAACTCCGTTACAAACCAAACACATGATTTTTTAAATGAGAGCCCCTGCATATTATTACAAATTCGGATTGCCCACATTTTTTCTAGTCTTTTCATATAAGGTTTTGTTACGTTATACAGAGTCCTTTAAAAGTTATGAGCACGTTTATGTTAAAATCGTAGCTAAATCAACGCCCTCTAGCTTACTGTACGTTACAGAAAAAGACAATTTCTTGGCTAATCGAGTTTCGTAATATGATGTAATATCTCCTCATTCGATTACATTTCAATTATTTTCTCTCTTTGTGTACAGGGTGGATCGAAACTCGGATCTTTCATTTTCTTTCTTCTTTTAAATGGAACACCCTGTATTTTATTGCATAAACAGAATCTTTGATTACGTAGCTTTAATTTTTTTAAGCATTCCCTATACCTAAAGTTAATAAAAACAGAGTTATTTTGTAATATTTAATTTAAAAAATGCTTAACAGTAAATTGGAATATGTACTTATTATACTCGATTAAAAGAGTCGTATGTCCCCTACTTTACTGTACAATTTTATTTCTTCATCTTTGTTAGCAAAAAAGTTATGAAGATATAAAGTTTTCAACTTCAAACATTCATCCCTCCTCCCCTATAGGAAATAAAGAAATAAATGTGGTGCCAATAGTTCAACATTTAAAAAAATAAAAATGCTTGGAGCAGATTTTGAGAAAATCGATTTTTATTTTTTAATCAACTTTGGGCAACAATAAATTGGCCATGTTAAATCTTTGTTATTTATCAATTAATTGTAAGTAAAAGTTCTGGTCATCCTATGGCTACAATTTCCAATTTTCAAATTTTAATTAAATCAAAGTAAAACTTGGAGAATTGCTATATTGGTCGCCATTTTCAATTTAGAAACAAACGAAAGACGGCGTTTTACTTGTTACCATGTCTACTAACTTTTCACCAAAGGAAATTAGTTTGGGTTAAAATTTTAATGTTTGCTCCCAAAATAACGCTCCTCATTTGGGCCCCTTTGGGCCGATTTTGACGATAAGCTTGTTTTACCGATGAAGTTTTTTTATAGGCCTTAGTTTTAAATTTCATCAAAATCGGCTTAGCAGTTTAGGCTCCACAGCCATAACATACGCACCCACCCACCCACCGACCCACCCAGCCACACAACCACACACAAACATTTTTCAAAGAAGGTGGTTGTCGACTCAGGGGGACTCAAAACATCGAGATTCATCAAAACCTCTAGTTCGATTTTTTTTCGATTACATTACTCTCCCTATGTGTATACTGTATATACACGTGTGTATATGCACGGGAAAGTAAAAATACTAAACCTGCAAATAACCTAGGTGATTTAGTGGCAATCTATGTTTAAGATTGGCATTTTTTTTTATTTCCAAACTTTGTTTAGTGTCTAAAACCAGACCTGGTAATTGTATACAATTACCGAATTATATACTTTTCCCATACACATATGTACAGTGTACACAGAATAACTATCGCAAAATAATCCTCCGTATTAATTATACCAATATATGTATATAATTATACTATGAAGCGACCGCAAATCCCATTGCGCAAATAAAATTTATCGCCAGTCCCACTGCATTTAATTAAAAATCTACTTGACCGCAAGTCCCACGACCGCAACTCCCACGACACGCAAAGTTACGCGACCACTTTTTGAATACTACTCCAGCGGAAAGTATTGGAGGTGCAAATCCATCTGGGTGGATGAAAGAAGAGCATTTTTGTAATTTAGTGCAGCATTTTGTTAAGCTCACTAAAGCCACTAAGGAAAGACCTGTACTTCTTCTAGTTGACATTCATGACTCACATTTGTCAATTAAGACGTTGAACTACTGCTAAGAAAATGGCGTAACCGTTCATTTTTTTCAACCCGTAAGCTGCAGTCACTAAACCGTGCAGTTTATGGTCCTCTGAAAAGATCGGTGAACACATCGCGCGGCTCTTGCATTACCTACCATCTAGGAATCACAATGACCATAAGTATGATATCCCAGGAATAATAAGTGCGACTTTATATCGTACTGCTTCGCCTGAAAATTTACAGTCAGGTTTCAGAGTTACGAGAATCATCTACCCCTTTAATAGAAACATTTTACCCGAACACGAATGTATGGTTGCATATGCTCCGACAGACCCAACCCTGAAAACGTTTCTACTCCGGAAGCTAATTCTGGGTCAACAGCAAAAAATGCGGTGAATGACATTTATCCGCGAGAGAACAATGCAACTGAATCAGTTTCTCATGGACCAGCCAAAACCAAAAGCCCACCTTATGGATTTGGAGAGCAACCTTCATCACGATGTATTTTCTCTCCTCCGCCACCTACAATAGCTATTTCCTAAAGCACAAGCCAGAAAACAGAAAGTAACAAACCGAAGAAGGACGAAAATCGAAATCCTCACAGATACCTCTGTAAAAAATGTTTTGGAGGCATACAAGAAGCAAGTCAAAAAGTCAAAAGTAGTACCAAAAAAAATGAAATTCGGAATGATGTTGCCTCAAGCAATTCGGAGGATGATGACGATGTTTTTTGCTTGATTTGTATTCCAACAGCACATCGGGTGAACGATAGGTGCAATGTACAATATCTAAAATGTGGGCACACGATCAAGGCTTAACTATGTTTGCCATAACTGCAACCTAACTCCCACAAATTTTATATATTTTCTGTTTTTAGTGTAATGCACGCAATTTCCCATCTGCCAACCTATCCCAATGCATGTCGTCAAAGAAATATTTATTGTAGCCAAAATATACAGTAAGCTTAGGCTGCTTTTGCCATATCTACAGAATTTATCGTTGAAGGTAACGTTCCATTGCCGTTGTACCTATGTAAAACATATGATTTTAAGGAACACATTTTCGCATATAATACTCAATTTGTACCCTCCTATCACAATCCAGAATCCAGATCCAGATCGTATCCGAAAATGGAAGATTTTGAAAATTAGCTGCAGCTCCAAAACGTGCAACTTGATAATATTGAAAGTACAATGTCACATATGACATAAATCAAAATTATGATGTTCCTTTAAACACTGAAATGATCAAAATTAACACTAAATCCAAATCATCGGTTACTTTCAACACATCAGATCTATACTTAAATTACGTTAGAGAAAAATTGGTTTTCTTCAATAAGAAAGATTGGAAATCGTCGATGGACAAAGGAGTTGCGTTTATAGGATTGGTAAAGTTATCGTGTAAAAGCAACACTGGTGAAATTGTTCCTTTATCATATCACAATGCACTTGAGAATAATTTTAATGAGAATGAAATCAATTTGAGACGTTGTGATCCAACATATTGTTTCAGTATGCGCAATTACCCAGTGGCTACCACTCAATGTGATGGAGTATATAATGCTCCTGGGGATTCATCGGAGAATTGTGAAATGAAGAGAAATAATTTATTGGGCGATGACGAATATCCAAGTAGAGATGTGGATGGAGACGCGAATTATAAAAATCGACTGCCAGACGATGCTTTCTCACGATCTACTCAAAGTAACTCAATTCATGAAAGTGGTAGCATAAGTACGGCTTTTGCACTTAATCTACAACAATAGATTCCTCATTCTTGTGCTTTTTTAGGGAGTACTACTGAACTCCAACGAAATCGGAAAGTAAAAAACGTAGAAAGCATTCAGTTCACTGACCATCAACATAGAAAAAAAGTTACTCATCACCATGAGGTTGAGGAACCTCTGGGTAATATATTTAGCATTGAATCATTGCTTGAAATTGAGAATAAACCCACAAAGAGTCAAAGCGAAGCTTTCCTAAGCAAAAAAAAATTATCAGTCACCTCTAGTTTAATTGACTGTATCGTTGCGTCTAAATCACTACTATATAATACAGGAGAAGGTTTTGTTTCTAAGCACCAAGTTAGTCGTCATGTGGAGGAGCAAAGAAATCCGCTTTGTGAAGGTAAATTAGCAGATCGTTTCGAAGATATAAGAGAAGGGGATAATCGCCCCCCTGCCAATACGCAGAAGTTAATAAAACATTCTAGAGGAAGATACATAGTGAAGAAAAGAATAGACAAAATCATAAAAGATTGTAAAGTACTGATTCTAGCAAACGAAACTGAGTTGCGCTCTACTGCCGGCAATTGCTGTAGATCAAAGAATAGACATAACTTGCCACAAGAAGGTTCAAGCACTGTGCTACATTATCTAGATAAAGATAACTCATCGAATGTAGACTTTTCCCCATTATGTGTTAAAAGCAGTGACTTACACGTCTGTAAATCGGTAAAACATCTTGTACAGGTAATGACGTACAATCAATGCTATCCGGTTTATAGTGATAAAAATGATCACAAAGCTAGTATCAAGAAGAAAAATGCGAAAATCTGTGCTTGTAATACAAATAAGGCAAAGGAGGCTGACGATGTAATTTTTCTATCAGTACCTGTGAATAAGCTACAATCAAGTAATATAACTTTGATCACTTCGGAAAGTGATATTAAGGTAAATTCAAAAAAACCATCCATCTTTAAACGTTTCTCTGATGGAAAAAAAGGGTCGAAAAAGAAATCAAGTAAAGAGGGAAAGGAAGATGGTGCGGAAAGGACGGGTGTTCGTAACGCTATCTCTACTAATACATCCCAATCACGCACTTTGCTGGACAATTCGTGTATACATTGCTATAATAGGTTTAATGTGCCTTTTAATTACCCAAATTCTATTATACCTCCGGGTTGCAATCAGTACGGACCGTGCGCCCACTACCGGGAATTGTATAAACCTTCCTGTGGATCATTACACGTTACTCACCATCCCAACCAATGCAACGACTCTTCAAATTTAAACCATTTTCATCCCGTTTTTGACAAGGGAAAGAGCGGTTGTATACCAAAAAACATGAAGTGTGCGAAGCAAACACCTAGTAGCTTATCTTTGAAAACTGGCCAAGGATCAAAGTGTTGGATGTTTAACAAATTCCAAAAACGAGGCGTTCATCGATCTTCTCAAGTCGATGTTGAATGTGGGTCTTCACGCATGACACTTAACTATATACGCAGCAACACCACAAATGTGACTCTGTGCGATTCGACAGTTAACACGGAAGAGCGTAGAGGTTCGTACCACAAGGACGTTCCAAAGAGAGACTTAAGTAGTGTTTCGGTATGTACTATGGAGAGTCAAACGAGTAAACGTAATGATGGCTTAAAAGTGATTCGTAATCGTTCTGTTGGAGGACCTGTGAGATATTCTAAAATAACCGACTTCTACCGAAATATGTTTAGAAAAAAAAAACCTCATATTAGTGAGAAGGTTTCGTGTTTACCTCATGAATCTAGTGGCTCTTCCATAATAAGTAATAATAGTAGGCGATATCCTTCAAGGTCTAACAAATATGTACAAGTATACCGACACCGTTCTGTTAAATCTAAATGTCGTGATGAGCTTTACACGGAAACTCCGAAGGGATCATCAAGCGAGTTTTCTCAAAATACTGACAATTACAGGAAGCGTTCAAAATTTATTAGGAACGTAAAACAAGAGGCTACCCAAGCTTCTCAGGGTGATATAAAGTTAATTCAATATAACAGTTCGCTGCATTTCCACCAACCAAACAGAGATTGTAATTGTGGAGGTAATCACGTTTGTAAAAGTATACAAATAGAAACTGCAAACCAATCGCAATGGCCAAAAAACGTCATACCAATTTGCATGTCCCACTCGAGCAGTTCAAAACTAAAACTTGTTAAGAGAAATAGTGTAGCTCTCAGCACACGCGATCTTGTAACACCCAGTAGAATACTTCGCCACGATACACCATTACGTATATTATATCCGTGCAAACACCAACCCGTTATACTCCCACAGTGTAACTATGCAAATAAAAAATACAATAATGAAGTAGAAGATAACAAGTCTTCCACCGCCCTAATTCTACGTGACGCTGAAACATTTGTCAAAACTGGAGAAAATTCACAGGCTCAAGTAACACCGCCGATATACACTGAAAATGTTAACGATTACGCATTTAGATTGTATCCCGATAGAGACGCCGAGTACACGCGTAGTGGAAATACCGTGAAACGTCTTTCAAGAAAAATTGACGAGTTGGAGGATGAGTATAACACTTCGCAAAGATTACAGGACAAACGTCCCCGTAAAACAGGCGGTTGTAAAGAAGAAATTAGAGGCCACAAGAATTACTTAGGTCTCAAAGAAACTTTTAGAGTAATGGGAGATGTACAAGACAAGACAACCGATGAACAGGTAAAAATTTTAAAAGATGTTGCTGGTGGAGTAGATCTTGTTTTACAAAAGCTTAAACAACTGAACAGTATTATGGCCTATAATTGATGTCAATACAGTTATGTAACAGAATTTAGTAAAGTGTATTTTCATGTTCGTGCTTTTTTCTTTCACTGGTAGATTGTTTTTTTCTTTTTAAGTAGAAATTTCCACATTTACACATGAGGAACTTTTCTATTCGCCTTTAGATTTCTGCATTAGCTTGTGGTCGTTTTGTAAAGAAAATCATTAAGTATGGAATAAAAAGGACCTAGATCCAAGACTGAATGTTGAAGAAAGTATTATACAGAATATAAGAACTTGAAAGTCAGCGAAAGAAATGTTAGACAGGTGGAGACATTGTATGGTTCGAAAGCACAAATATCGAAAGATGGTGTATGCACACTGTTCTTTAATAATTATAAATATGATGAAAGTAAGACAGTCATGAGCAATTGCATTAGAATTGATGGGTTGGCCCAGGAACTGAAAGCTGTTGTGATGAATGGATTATGACAAGAATATTGCAAAGATTACCTAAAAAGTTTCAACACTTTCATGCAGCTTGAGATTCTACGGCAGAAAATGAAAGAACAAAATCCAATCTTATGGAACGTCTGCAGAAAGAAGAAAAACTAAAACCGAGTTCAGAAGTAGAAAATGATTTATTTGCAAAAGGAAAGAAAGGTCAATCGAAGCAAAAGGTGTCCCCCAGGGCTCAATCCTGGGGCCCTTGCTATTCCTAATATTCGTGAATGATTTGCCTGCTTCGTTACCTGCTACACTTGAATGTATCATGTATGCTGACGATGTTACCATAGTTGCAACTAGTCCAAATTACGATACTGCCTTGTCGGGAGTTGTTGAAGGCGTCGAATCTATCTCGAACTGGTGCGTTACTAACAAATTAAAACTTAATAATTCGAAGACAGTAATCATGCCCCTATCATTAAGAAAAGAAAATGGTAACACTGTCCACAAGGAAATGAACTTTCTGGGTTGCCTCGTTGACACTCGATTAAACTTTGACCGCCAGTGTGATAACGTTGTCAAAAAAATTAACAAATACATATTCCTGTTTATAAAACTGCAGAACAACACCTCTCCACGTGTAATTAGGTCGGCGTATTTTGCCTTAATACAAGGTACACTTCTTTACGGTGTCTTAGTGTGGGGTAGCAGTCCGAATTGGAAGAGAGTGTTTAAGGTGCAGAGGAAAGCAATTAGGATAATAGCTGGCGTTCAATATAACGCTGACTGTCGCCTAGAATTTGTAAAATTGAACATACTGACGTTTCCCTGCCTATACATACTGGAAGCACTATGTTATGCAAGAAAGCATGTGTCCAAGATGTCAAAGCAATCGGATATACATGAGTATGAAACGCGACTCAAAAATAATATCAGAAGAAATTTCTGTAGGTTAGCCAAAACCCAGCACGGTATAATGTACCAATCACAAACATTGTATAACTGTCTACCTGAAGACATTAAACGTCAACCGATGTCGGTCTTCAAAAGTAGCGTCAAAAACCTTTTAGTTAAACACGCATTTTATTCGGTGGAGGAATTTATTAAGCAGGCTAAACTGAGTAATCTGCTTGATACCGATTTGGCTTGTAAAATTACTGTTAGTCTTATTAGTTATTATAATTGTTTTTGTTGAATGTGATGTCAGTTTTACTTGAATGTTCATTGTGAATTGTTCGTATAATTACAGTTATTCGTAGTTTATTATAGATCTGTTTAGACTAAATATTTATCGACGAGTGTAGTGTGCCCAAACACGTTCAACACAATAAAGATTATTATTATTATTATTATTATTATTAAAGATTTCCAGGGGAATCAAATGTTTCAAATGTGGAAGAATTGGTCATGTTAAGAAAGATTGTCATGGAAAGCCCTGTAACGAATACATAGAATACTGTGAAGCTAATTTATTATAGTGTTGTAGTAACTGTAAAGAAAAAGGTCATTTTGCAAATGAATGTCCAACGAAAGAAACGAAGGAAGTGAAAGCTTATTTTAGCATTATTAGCGTTAAAAGATAGCTAAACAATTTTAAGGAAAATTGGTACATGGACAGTGGAGCAAAAATACATATGACTGGAAATTTGAGTTTATTGTCAAACTTAACTCCTTTGAATGAAACTCAAAGAATCAAGTTAGGTAATTGAACCATTCTTTATTCAGATAGGGTTGGAGAAGCCTATCTGACAGCATACGAAGGATCAAAATAGCAAAAGATAGTTCTTTGAAGAGTGCTGTTTGTTCCTGAATTATATTTCAATCTATTTTCTTTAACTGCTGTATTAGATAAAGGTCTTAAACAAGAAGCAGATGCAGAAGAAATGTTGTTTAAAGACAAAGGTCAAGTTGTAATGACTTCAAGAAAGTTAATGTGACTAGTAAATTATGGTTTATCTGCTGTGTCTATTAAATTGTGGCATGAACGTCTGGTACATTAAAACGTCAGATATGTCAGAGTTCAGAGATGTATTGAAAAGAAATAACATGAAGTTTATCAATGACTGAAATGATTATGTCTGCGAAGGATGTATTTATGGAAAACAAGGCAGTATGGTTCACCATAAAAATCCTGTAGTTGCCAAAAAATGTTTGGATATGGTATATGTTATGATCTTGGTGAAATGAATGAAAGATCTCTTGCAGGCAACAAATATTTTCTGAAAGGAGAAAGTCCAGCAGATTTATGGTTTGGTCGACGCGACGAGTCAATGCCAAGAATATGAAGCCATTTGGATGTAACTGCTACGTTCTCATCCCTAGTCAGAAACTGAAAAAACTTGACAGAAAGAGCCAGAAAGGTAAATTTGTTGGTTATGATACAGAAGAACTGGGTTACATACCTGAAAAGAATGTTATAGAAGTGTCGCGCAATTTCAAATTTGATGAAAGTCCAAAGACTGAAATAGATATTGATTCTTTAATGAAAGAAGCTGTTGATTCTCAGGAGGAGGATGTGTCTCGACAACGAAAAAGTGAAGAGGATGTCAGCAGCGATGATGATTTTGCAGAAGGTCACAGTGAAATCCAAGAAAACATTCAAAATGGAAATTGTAGAAAGTTGAGAGACATAAAACCTCATCCTAGGTATCATGATCATAAAACTAGCTACTGATTGGAAATATGGACAAGTTGAGTGTTAAAGATGCATTAAAAGACATTGAATGGAAAAAGGCCATGGATGATAAGATGAGTTCACTATTAAAAATCAATACCTGGAAGTTGACTAATTTGCCAAATGGTCATAAACTTTTATCTTGTCGTTGGTTATTTCGAGTCAAAGACAATGGTGTTCAAAAGCTCAATTAGTTGCCAGAAGATATGATCAAGAGTACGGAGTGGATTATTTTGATATATTATTTTCTCCTGTTACTCGACATGCCAGTATCAGATTGAGTTATGCAGCATGCAAACATTGGTGTATCAAGATATTTGACATCAAAACTGCATTTCTTAATGAAGACCTTAAAGAAGACATGTCACAACCTGAAGGATACGATGATGATAATGGCAGAGTATGTAAATTATGTAAGAGCCTAAGCTCCTAAGTCATGGAATATCAAGTTTACATCTTATCTTAAAAGTATAGACTTTTGTGATTCAGATGATGATCCTTGTTTATTCTATCACAAAGGCAGAACTGTGATGATGGCATTTCATGTAGACGATAGGTTATTGAAGAATTTAGGTAAAGCGTTTGAAATCAAAGTAAGGGCCTGTTTACACTATTGCGAGAAAAACTACTGAAGGAGGAGTGTTGGCGCGAACATTGAACTTTAAATTATGTGTGAGTAATTTGTAAGAGAAGAGAGAAGAGAAAAACCAACTAGATAATTATTTAATTTAAATAATCAGAGATGTAAAAAGAAACAAAAGGAAGGTTGTTAATTTTTATTGAGACGTTATTTAGTGCATCCTAGGAATTGTCATTCTCACCCCAAGAATTGTTATTTTTACCCTCAGAATTATTTTTTCTACCTCAAATTTTTAATTATTTTGGTCCCAAGATTTTTGTTCCCAAGAATTATTAGAATTAGCCCCCAAAATTATTAATTTACGCCACATAATTATTCGTTTGGCCCCAAGATTTTATTCATTTTACCCCATGATTTTATTCATTATACCACAAGGTTTTATTCATTTCACCCCAAGATTTTATTTATTTTACCCCAAGATTTTATTTATTTTCCTACTTATTTTATAGAAGTATTTGAAACTAAAAAAAATGCCACCCTAAACGTATATTGCCACTCAGGCGCTTAGGTTAGAGGTATGTTTAGTATATTTTTGTTCAATTGATACAAAAACGGGAATATGATATTAAATAGTATTTGAAATTTAAAAAAATTTACAATGGCTACATAGAAGCTCATATACCTACAAACTCCTTGCGTACTTTATTTAGTAAGTCTCTAAAACCTTCGGCATACAACTTAAGGCTGGTGTGGAAATTGAAATTTTTTTGTAAAAATTTCAAAACCTTGGGGTAAAATTAGTAAAACTTGGGGTATAATAAATAAAATCATGGGGTAAAATGAATAAAATTTTGGGGCCAAAAGAATGATTCTGTGGGTTAAAATAGTAATTTTGGGGGTAGTTTAATAATTACTGGGATCAGAAATCTTGGGACCAAAATAATTAAAAAGCCGGGGTCAAAAAAATAATTCTTGGGATTAGAGGGACAATTCTTGAGGCCGCGAAAAGTACCACCCATTTATATTTTTCATTGAATTAATTGTGTTTTGTATTAAAAATTCGTTATTAAAAAGTTTCATATTTATTAAAAATCAGATTCATTTAACTTAGAATCTACTACGTTGCTGCTGAATGAACACCAGTTAGAAAATTTCTAAATACAACGGAAGACATCGCACAAGAGCTAGATGGTTCAAGATCCTGAAATACTTCCAACATGTTGGGTTATTCTTTAGAGACGTGTCAAGTGATGTACAGCACCCTATTATGTTTCATAATACCAAAAGAAAATGTGAGTCAATCCCAATGAAAATGAAGCAGACGAAGAAATTCCTTATAACTAACCATTTACGTACCTATAGAACTTGAACGGGCGCTAAAAATGCAAAAACTCTGTACCTGGAGATGACACTATCACCTACAACACCTGCAATAAAAATAGAAATATTAAAAATATTTAATGACATTTGGAAAAGTGGTACCTACTTACCCACGTAAATGGAAGCTCACAACCATGGTTACCTCGCCAAAGAAAAAAAAGATGCTACTAAAGTCGAGAACTACTCTGTTTTCATGCTTCAGTAGCAGGTAGTAATATCGTGGAATAGGGATAGTTGAAAAAGAACATAAAATCAGCGAATACCAAGAGGATACTCGATAGTTGGCTAAGCTGTAAAAAATAATTAAGCTTACACAAAAACTCGACATATTCTAATTGTTTTTTTCGATTTCAAGAAAGCCTTCCATACAAACAAAACGCTGCGAATCTAGTAATTGAAAGGTAGGCTGCCGAAAATGATAAAAAAAGTTTTTTGCATGGCCGCAAATTTCGCATGCATGTGGATATTTCTAACATAATATGTAACATAATAACATAATAATAATAATAATAATAATAATAATAACCACATCACACACTTTCAACTAATACCATTCAAACACAAAATGAAACACAACACTCAATCCCCCCTTCACAAATTGAAACTCTGTTGCATACACAACATACCATTATAGAAAGTCCATTACCAACACACAACACTTCAACAATCACTCATGTAACACCTCTAACTCGTTCTCATGCACTCAAACGTAAACACACAATATACTCACAGTATCAGAATTCGCAATTAACACAAAACACAAACAACACATTACCCACTCGAGTGCAACCTATGCGTCGAGCTAAACAACAAAAAACGCTTACACAATAACCATAACACTTTTTCAAAACATACATATTATGTTCATTTTTTCTTTTCTATAAAAAGTCACTAAGTCACGAATAAGTGACGCCAACGGAGAAGCCTAGGAATATAGGGTCTCTTTTTGTTATTGATGGGCGACGCTGCGTTCATGTTAATGCCTTCGCGGAAAGAGGGTCGACGGGACGTGGCTTTTACAAATTGGGATCAAATACACCGAGGCTTCTCAAACAAATACATTATCTAAAATGTGATCAGCGTTGGTTTTATCAACGTCATTTAATTTAATGAACATAATATGTGTATAGTATTTAGTATGTTCACTTTTTAACAGCAACTTCAAATTTATATTGTATAGATATATGTATTAGTAGGACTAATCGTTACTTGATTTCGATCCGTGCGATTAGTTAACCAGGCTTGGCCTGAGTATCGATAACAATCGAAGTACATAATAATAATAACATAATACGTGCCGGAAAATGGTGTACCACAGGGATCAGTACTTACTACGACGTTGTAGATGTTATTGACGAGAAATACTATCGGATGTTGTACCTACGTTGACGATCCCGCAATAGCTGTTAGTGGACGGAAAATAGAATACATGAAATTTATCATGCAGAATGGGCAACAATGGAAATACATAAGCAAATAATAGAACCACGAGACTAACACAACCTGCATAACGTATCTACAACACGAGAATTCCAGTTTTATCTACACCGAAGGAACCACACAATCGGGAAATAGAGTGTGGTCCATAGAGGCACGACAGTGGGAACCACAGTGGTTCGTGGCGAGAACTAAGATGGGAGCAGCCAGAGGCGATATTGCACCCAACAGCCGCTTTAGTAGGCTGAAGGAATAGAAATAATTCAAAAGACAGTCGGGTTGGCACTAATTCATTAATATCACTACTTGCAGATTCTAACAGAAATGACTGTCACAGTGAAAAATAGCTCAGCAAGCGGAGAAGTATTAACATGATTAATGTTTAACCTGATCCAGTGGCGTACGCAGACTTTGGGAGGAGATATAAAAAGTGCAGTGTGATCTACAAACTTTAATAAACATTTGTTTTATAGAAAGTTATAAAATAAATATTATTACAATTCAAAATCCAATCGCCTTGGCTGTTGTGAAAGTTCCTCTATTATTTCGTCTGGTAGTTTCCCATTAAGTGACATCATTGCCAGTCCATTAAGTCTGTTTTGTGGGGTTGAATTTCTAAGATAGGTCTTTTTTTAAGGATTGATAAGAATAAGCGTAAAATAGAATAGAAGGGTTAGGTGGTTGGGGGGTTCATATATCCTCCTTATCCCCCGCCCCCTTGGGTACGCCACTGGCCTTTCGTAATAGGTATAATCAGGACAAAAGGAATCCAAAAAAAATTAATATCAACGTTCTAAAAGGAGCTAGTTAAGGTTCTTTAAATTCTGATTGATGACCAATATTGACACAAAGACAATGAACCTTAGCAAAGGTCCGCATCGCTTTCTACCGACAGGAGAAGAAACAATGAGGCAGTTTGTATCCACAAACTATTACATGAGAGAAACAGTTTAATTAAAATTTACATGGGTAATCAATCAGCAATTCGGTTTGTAGAAAGGTTTGTTAAAGGTACAACCATTTAATTGGTTGATATATTACGAGAACCGTTATCATTTAATAGGTTTAATTGCCATGACACTGGTTTGATGCAATGTGCGAATAACAATGGCGTTTTTTTCAGACGGTGAAAATTCGTCATTTTGTTTGAATACGACTTGACATACTTGACGTTTACTGCTGATGCTGAGTTCATTTTCATCACACAGTACGTATACACTCAATGTTCATTTATATTCTATTACCCTCTTACTTTATAAATTTTACATTGAAGACATCATGATGTATTTACCTTTCTTTAATGTGAAAATTATGATACCCTTAACCACAATTTCATTCACGAATTTTATGTGGTAGTTTCTTAACCATGAGTTAAAACAGGTATACTTACTTTCCTAAAAAGTGTAAATGTGTTAAGAAAATTGACATATATCCTCTTAATAAACTTCTTTGTATGCATTACCTGCCGCAGCTGCCATGTTTCAGAAGATATTACCGTCATAAACTTGCTAACTAAAGAAAATGCGAGGAAACGCAAAGGTTAATCACAAAATGTAGCTTCTGTTACAGTCGAGAAGACGGAAAAAAGAAACATTGTAGATTTGACAAAAAAAAGTTTTAATTTATTGATAATATAATCACATCTGTTTCAAATCGTTACTTTCAAATGTAAAAGTGTGACACAATTTTAGCCGGATAGAATAACAATGAGATTCTCATCTTAATTTTCATGGAATCAAGAGGAAGATTGTAATTATAAGACTTTTCTTTTTTATACGAGGACCCATTGTTTTTCAGTACCTATTTTCAAACTCATCGCTTGCGTAGAAGCGATAGATAAAAATAACTTTTTAGACACTTTGTTAATATCACTGACACAACGCGTTTACCGGTTGTATGTTGGGTTCTATTAGCTATTAAGCTTTTAATATTCCCTATTTATACTTCAAATAACGCTCAATGATTGCTCTTTTAGAATTACCAGAGTGGCAACGTCTTTATAACGCTTTATAAGTTAAAAATTGGGCCAATTGTCCCACTCACACGATGATTAAGTACCTATTTAAATGAATTGTTTAATAGAATTAGATTTGAATAAAGTTAGATCGCTAAAACGCTTTATAACAGCAAACGATTAGTAAATAAGGTTCGATAAACTATTTGTTCATCCTTATCGATAGAATAATCTGAAAATCTAAATTCTATAATTTCATTAATTGGGAATCAAGTAAACAGTTCATTTAATCCCTTCTGGATAGATTTTTATATTTCAAAGTATGAAATCGAAGTCTACTATTTTGTAAAATTATCAAAATTATCATAGCACCCCACTTACCCCCTACAACATTTTCGTATTCATTTAATTCATAGCTCAACAGAAGTAAATCGATAAAGCGGTTTCTCCTATGACAATAATTTTTTTTGAACCCACTTTCATGAAAACAAAATTTATAACTTATTTACCTACGGTCCTACGTATACACTGCGTCCAAATATTTTCAATTTTTCGAGATTTAGTCATGCATTTTAAAAGCCTTCATTGTCTGTTATTTAACCAACTTGGTATCTCTAAGTTACCAATGGTAAGCATCTAATTTTGGACACAGTGTATAGCATTTAGAGGTAAAACACCACTTTTAACTTTATGTCATTAAAATTCTTTTAATTGCAAGTATATTTTGAAATTTTAACGCAATAACTAACTATTCTTTTTATTAAACTTTCTATCACTTGCAGGAATTCGTCCATTTATTATCACTTATAATTGTACAAGAGGCTTGTATTTTACCGAGTAAATTTGGGTTGTTTAATAAGAATCTGTTGCCTAGCAATTGCTAAAGGAAACATTAGAATTTAAACAACACAAATTTACTAGGTATAAATACAAATCTCGAGTGTAATTCGGCAGGACAATTTAACGAACAAGAAATTTAGAAATCCGTTCGTAACTTTACCAAATGGACTCATTCTTAAAGTAACACAAACATGATGCAATAAATTATTCGCAAATGTCAAACTATGTATTTATACGAAACAATGACTTATACAAATACTACAGAAATTAATGAGGTGGGAAGACGGGGGTGGTTGTTTGACAAATTAGATAGAAGTGTAATAATGGACGGGTTAGAAATTTCGAGATGGTAAGAACATGAGGCTTTAGAGAAGGTGGCGAAAAAAATTGGAAATGGGTTTTGGACTTGGACAGGTTAACTCCAGGCTACATTGTGCAAGAAGAAATTAAATGGGAAAGTTGAAAATTCATGGCGGAAGGCTGGCTATAAGATACGAGGAAGGTATGAAGAGGGGGAAAGTTGTTGGAATGAGGTGAAGAGGGAAAAAATAAAATATGGACAGGAGGATATGCGAGTGGAGTGGTGCAGAGTAGAAGGCAAAGAGGACTGGGTGAGATTACTAGAATGGAAGTGATAGAAAGTGATAAGGGCGCCAAGTCTTTGAAATTTGGTATAGTCTTAGGTATGGTATTAAGCTTTTAAGAAACCATCGCAAGCAACTTGTGCGCAACCTCTGGTGGCCTGTTTGCTATAAATTCATCCATTCATCCGTAAATAATCAGGAATCTTCTACTGCCGAATAGGCAAAATTCCTTAAACACCTGAAAGCCATTCTTAATGTAGTACAAAATGGAACAATTGTTAATCCATTTAAAGAGACAAGGATGGAACTCGTCACATTGGGATTGGATACTGGTGAGGTCATGGATCCTGTTGTTATTAGGTGCTTAAAGGAAGCCATGGAGATGGGCGAAACCATGTATATGGACTTTGTGAGGGACCGAATGCAAAATGCTATAAAACCCGTCTCTGACACAATTTCAAGGTCAACTATATACACGTTCAGCAACTGGGCACCTGTGAATCTTAACAAAGGGCCCAGTAAGTTGGCAACAGTGAAGGCAAACATAGCGCTCATCACGAAGCTATTTCTAAGTTTGCAAGTACGACCACAGGCTGACATAGGTGACTTCTTCAGACACGAGAACCAGCGTGAACCACCTTCAATATCTAATGCGGGAAAACTACTGTCCGCTCTTCTTGGGTGTCTTCCTGGTATGCCTCGTCCAGGACGCTCTCAATCATCCAAGGGGGCATCAGTGTTTGTACTGGATAAGCCGATAGTTATTCATAAAACCACAGCGTGCCACAGTTTTCGGGGAATATACAAATATGTGCCTACTGCCATTTATAGAAAGCAAAATGACGCCTAACACCACGAGAGTATAGATGCAGTCTGGGCACATATCACGATGGCAGTCTTAAATCACAGACCCGGGGTGACGAGGTGACACTTCAGGGCGTCGAACTAGAGTGTTTGCAAAAACTCCTATACCATAGGGTTCAGCATCTATCACTTCAAACGGTGGAATATATCAGAGTTATGGATAGGTTTTGAATCCGGAAAGAACTTTAAACAGATTACAATCCAGTACATCTGTCAACAGCTTGAACCTGAACGCTCCGAAGCCCTTCTATTTTTTCATGCATTTACGGGGTGTGATTTAACATCATCTATGTTTGGAATAAGTAAAAGGACGGCATGGAATGCATGGGATGCCTGACGGGCACGTTCATTAACATCACAAATACACAGAATAGAATCACAGCACATGTCTCATCTCGAACGCTTTACAGTTATGGTGTTGTACAGCAAAAACTTTGGTGCAGATGAAGTTGATGTTTACCCAAGACCTGAAGTCTCTGGACTTTATACCACCATCACAACATGCTTTGTTTCAGCATACAAAGAAACCGCATTTATTTCGAAGATGTCATTGTCCAAATCACCTGATATCCCTCATTACAGTAAATGAATACATCAGGGCATCAAGGGAGAAGGAATACCAGAATACCCGGAAGGATGGGGGGGGGGGAGGAAGAAAGAGAACGGTGACGAGTTTCAGATGTGGGAACGAGGAACTGGACAATAAGTGTTGAAGAGGGGAAGAAGAAAGAAAGTGCAGACTGTGTAGGGAAGGGACGGAGAAGGTGTCACATGTGCTAAGAGAATGCAGGGAGTGAAGGGAGATGAAAGGAAGGTAGAGGAAATATTAGACGAGAAAGGCAGAGGGGCGAAGTGGATGGAAGAAGTATGGGAGAGAAGGAAGAAACTAACAGGAATGTAAATATGTAAAAATGATATGTAATTAGGAACAAGATTAGTACACGGATCTTTGCAAATTATTATTATAAGAGCAATAAAGAATACTACTACTACTACTACAGTAAATGGGGTTGGGAATGGAATGACAGAACCAAAGAATGGGTAGGTACTCTACAGGGCTGATCTTCCAGATGCAGGCCATGGATGTTCATTGCTACTTAGTTGTGGTTGCTTGGTCTCATGCACAGGCAGATGTAAATTTTATCGAGATGGGATTCGCTGCAATCCATTATGCAAGTGTCAAGAAGGTTATACAAACAACTCACATGATACATGAAGTAACAAGTATCATATCATGTTGCAAAGCTGTAATTTCCGTCATATTAAAATACTTATGACCTTGAAATTAATTTTGAAACACAAATTAGACCTGATAAATGGATTCCTCGCTTCCTAGAACCCATAACAAGTGGTATTACTCAAGATTTTGTGTCTAATAGTAGCCCATCTATTAAAAATACCAATAAAGATGGAGGCCCTATTAAATTTAGAGAAAACAGGAGGTCGCGCACAAGTTGCTCTTAAGACTATACCAAATTTCAAAGACTTGGCACAAAGTGCACGATTCTTATAAATTTTCAATAGTTCCTGCTCTGCTAATTTGTATTTGTTAATTAATAGGATGAATTCTTCCATATGTTTTAGTTTGGCATTATTTAAATAAAGTTGTTGTAAACTAAAAATTCTTTTATTTCTCTGGGCAAACGATTTCGGCATGTAATTCTGCCAGCTAGGCCTGATGATGGCAGAATTACATGCCGAAATCGATTGCCCTGAGAAATAAAAGAATTTTTAGTTTACAACAACTTTATTTAAATTGTATTTGTTAATTGTTCCGTTGTGTTGTGTTACTTTAAGTAAAGTCCGTACAGTTATTTCTTGTGACTACCTAAAGCTATGTGGTGAACTCCTCAGAAGTCAATCTATTAGGGCCAGGTGGTGCCTTTAAGAAAATGAAGTTATGCATACCTATTAGTAATTGGCAACAAAAGTTCCGCGCGTTTAATTAGACTTACATAGTCGTAAAGCTTGAGAACCATAATAGTTGGGCACCGTGTATGCATACACTATACGTGCATCAAGTTCGATGTAATAAGTAATTAACTTGGCTATGGGGGGGAGTTTTAATATACAAAAATTCTGTAAATTTAATGACAATTGTACGATATGAAAAAGATTTGAGCCCCCTCCCCCAAGGAAAATTGAAACAATTTAATTCTGCGCTAAGTCTGTGAAAACCATCAGCTGTATCTACGGTTTCTCAATAAAAAACACACTTCTCACTGTAACGTTTAATTTTCCAAACGTATCTCAATTTTCTACTTCTTACAATGACAGTAATATTGTACTGTCAGGTTTCCGGGAATTTACCTCTCATACTAATTTTAGCGAATTTAAAATCCCTTTGTCTCCAATTCCCAGGAGAACTAAAAAGTTGATTCTCCACGGTGTCTGCGTTATTGCAAATAAGTAACATTGAAATTGGATGTAATGGAATATTTGAGGATTTCTATTTACACAAATTAATTGGTAGGGAAGTTAGAACAAAGCTTCGTCCATTTAGATATTCAAATCGACCTATCTTTTATGGTAGGTAGGTGGATAGGTAGGTCTAAAAAAGGAAAGAGATTATCTAAACAAAATGTAAATTTAATATATTATATATTTAGAATTTGGAAAAGTTAGCGATAAAAAAAACGTTACAGTCCACATGAAGTCAAAGCGTATGTAGCATCTTTTGAATTCTCAAGATAAATATTTTATAAGGACGATGCAGGCAATTTAAAGGTCAGAAGCAGAAAGCGTTTCATAAAACACTCCCTTTTTAGACTTTTTAGTCTTTTTTAGACTTACTGAACTATGTATTTCAGTTTTTCGTCATAAGCTTTCCGCAAAAGCAAAAATATACACCTTAGTATAATTTGGTCGAGAAGATGCAAGCGATTGTAAATGCAAATATGGGACGTGTGTAATTTCAGTTGCCGACCACCGACATAAATATTAATATATTTTGGCCGTTAAACTCTTACAAAGTATTCATATTTTGGAACTACCAGATTTTAGTACTATAAATTAGTAAAACTGAGGAAATAAAGATAAAATTATCAAACGTTCCCTTCATTATTCAAAAATTCATTTAAATTTTCATTAATGGAAAATATATACGAGTCTTAAGCAAACTTTTGTGACATCTTTGAAATAAATTCATTCAAAGGAACAAACTGCACAAGATGTTAAAAGTTTAGGCAATTACGTGCAGATAATTCCCTTGAAGTTCTTTGTAAATTTGTACTTCTTAAAGTAATGTTATGTTTTATGTATAATATTTAAGCGTAACGTCAGTAATCTAAGGTACAGCTTCACCGTGCTTATGTAAATTGTTACAATTGATGAAAATGTATCTACTCAATTATTCGCAGGACCAGATATTTAATGTAATATTACATTAAAGGACTTAATCTGTTCTAATTAGTTTCAAATTAAGTAATATTAAAATACAGTTTAGTTTACTATTACTAGCTCCAAATTAATAAACTTCAGTTACCAGTTCACCAAGTGCATCATTGCCATTTGGACTTTGAGGGCGAGCTTTCCAACTATTATTGTCATCCAACTTGAAAATCGACAGTCTATTGTACTTTTAACACTGAGAATTCAGTATCGAGCGTACCGTTGCCTTATGTAGCATGGCTGGGCTAACCGTAATGATACAGTAAAATAATTAAAACTGAATCGCCCAAAGTAACGTACGCATCCTTGGGAGGACTCCCAAAAAGTTCAAGGTGTAGAAGAGTTGATGGTAATACAAACTATGAGCCTGCAACAAAAGATCAATAAATATTATAAATTAAACTCAACTGGAATGAGATAATGAGTATTTACAAGAGTTTACAATATACTGGCCTATTTGGCATTAAATAATAATATGGCTCCGATCAATTAAATACAGCTGGTGTTAGCCAAAAATATGCAGTACAATAAAATTTTCTATTCTTATACATACAATACTCCAGGAAAGCAAGAACTTCCATGTAATTATATGAAACTCTTGGTCCAGGTATCCAGTGGGCCAGATTGATCCTCCATTGAATCGTTGTGGCGCCAAATCAAAAAACCCTCCTCGTCTTGAACAGGTCAAATTATTACTTAGTTCATTCATTAATATAAGTCGCTTTTCATTACTTTTGCCCAATTAAAATGAAGATTTTAGTTCACGACAAGATGAAATACGTATAAAGTGTATTTAGTTTTCTTTAATTATGTTCTCCACCAACCCTTAGGATTATAATGGTAGGTAAGGTGTAACAACTTTTCAGTTCCATGCAGAAAAAAGGGTACAAGCTTAAATGTTAGAAATATCACAGGAAATTATCGCCCAGAAAACAAGAAATTAAAAAATTAGTGTTTAATGACCGATGAAGTAATAAAATGTAGCAGAACACATTTATGTTGTTTGGGGTGTTTGGTGTTTATGGTGTTTCGGAAAAAAAATCTACCTATATCAAATTTAGCGCGAGTTCATATAACATTTTCTCTATCAACAACCTGAATTTCATAAATAAGAGACGCTACATCTCCCCCCCCCCCCCCATTGTACGCGTTTCAACAGAAAAGCTGTTACCATCAGCGGGCAGCTAAATGTACATTACAAAAATACCAACTAAGGATCTTTAAAATTATCTTGTTGATAATAATTAACTCATATTATATTTAAATTTATATTGCAGATAATTTCAAAAGGCCGCGTAAAATTATCTATAAGATAAAAAAATTATTTTAATTATTTTATTGATAAAAATAATTCCAGTTTGATAGAATTAAATAATTCTTTTTACCTTGATGATAATTTTAAAACACTTTTTTTATCTTGTGATAATTTTAAATGAACGACTTAACATTGTCAACAAGATAATTGTAATTCTTAAGCCCATTAAAATTATCTTCTCGAATTGAACAGATATGAAAATAACTGAGTTGTATGTAATAATAATAAACATTGACAATAAGCCTTGGCGCCATTTAATATTATCTAAGATCATTTAAGATAATATTAAATGGCTGCCGTGCGCCATTGAAATTTTTCTAAGATAATGGAGTTAAAATGATCTACAAAATAAAATAAACGTTCAAAAATTACCAGTAAAATAAGAGAAACTAATTAATATTATTAAATTATCTACAAGATAAAAAGAATTATTTAAAATTATCATCAAGATAAAAAAATGTTAAAAAATAATCATTAAAATATAATAATCTAATTAATTTTGTCATTAAGATACCAAAAATTATAAGGAAACTTTAACTTAAAAATATAATATTATACCTGTGCCATGAATGAATTAATAAAACAACTTAAACAATGAATATTTAATGAAATCAAAAATTTAATGAAGCGAGGGATGAAATGTTTTGTTTCTTGTTTTTTTATAAAGTACCAAAGTACTGAAAAACCAGCCCCATTAATTGGCATTGGTTTTTCAATTAATGGGGTTGGTTTTTCAGTACTTTGGTACTTTATAAAAAAACAAAAAAACAAAACATTTCATTCCTCGCTTCATTAAATTTTTGATTTCATTAAATATTCATTGTCTAAGGGGAGGTTTTAAGTTGTTTTATTAATTCAATTTCTACCACTTTGTGAGCCTCTGACTTACACCATGGATTGTGCCATGAATGTTAAAACGGTTTGCTATACAACACCTTTCCCTTGCAATACCTTGAAATATAAATTAACATAAAGGTGCAAGATAGGCACCACGCTTTGGTCGATGCTACACGTAAATTTGGTAGCCTAAGGAAAGTTACGGTTTTGTGAGGTTAGCACAGGGTTAGGCTCTGTTTTTTGTAAGTGTCTCGATACCCCACGTGTGCCGGCGCAGGTGCGAGTAAACGCAAGTATAATTGGGGAAAGGATTGCTTAACTTTGTCTGTGCGTGAACATTTAAGAGAAATAACACAGGTTATAGTGAAACCGTTGATTGAAATCTTCAAGGGGTTTAAGACCAGCAAGGTAACAAGGAGATCCCCAAATAGGGTGAAGTTGGAGACGGAGAGTGTGCAGAGATTGTAGAGGAGAAGATGGATAAGATACTCAAAAAGTTGGACAGAATGAAAAAGGAGATAAAGATGGAAATGGATGAGATGAGAAGAGGAATTAGTAAGGAGGTAAGAGATATGAAGGAAGAGAACGAATGGAATGAGGAGAGCAGAGAGGAGATAGTAATGATAAAGAGCGGAATGGAGAGGAATGAGAGATTAAGAAGAAAAAATAATATAGTGGTGAGAGGCAGCAATGTAGGGGATTCGGAGAAGGACTTTGAAGGCTTCATTTAAAGCAAATTGGGAGTGAGTGTGAGGTTTAAGGGTGCATGGGCAATGAGGAGGGGAACAGAAAGAGAGATGGTGGTGCCAGAGTTGGGGAGACAAGATGGAAGTAATGAGGAAAAAGGGTAACATGAAGGGTTCTAATGTCTACATAGAAGGCGGATGGGTACGTGCAAGGTGAGCTACAGAAAGATTTGGATAGAAGATATGAGCACGACTGGGATGAGGAAAGAAGAAAGCTGAGGTTAGACCAAGGAGAAGGAGAGTGTAGCGGGGCAAAAAACTAAAAGGGGTTGGGGAGAAGAGGGGAGGGAAGGGGTGATTAGTAAAGAGGAGACAGGTGGAGCAAGCAATGTAAGACTAATGTTCTGGAATGCGGCAGGAATAAAGATTAAAGGTGGGTAATTCTGGAGCTACATGGAAAATTTCGACATGGTGAACTTACAGAGACGTGGCTGGAGGAGAACGATTGGGGAGAGTGAGAGAGCAAGCTTCCGAATGGATTCATTTGGAGAGTGCAATTCGTCAAGAAAGATAAGAAGAAGGACAGAGGCTGTGGAAGGCTGTTAACAGGAATAAGGGTAGAATGGGATGAAGATGAAGGAGAAGCGAGTGCGCAAAGGCAAGGGTGTGTTAGTGAACCATATGAGGGGAAGGGATAGGAAAAGGGATAAAATTGCGACAGTATATTCCCAAGATATGAGAGGCATGAGAGGATATGCAGAGGAAGTGATTAGGGAGGAAGTGGGTGTGCGGGTTATTATTGGGGGAGACTTTAACGCCAAAACAGGGAGGGAGGGGGAATACCGATAGAGGGCGTAGAGAAAAGAAGGAAAAGCATCGACAAAGTAAAAGAAATAAGTGTATGGATGTAAATATATAAAATCTTGATGTGCAGCGGTAGGGAAGATTTTGATAAAACTGATTAATTGGCATAAAGGTACAATCTACCGATCTTTCCTTATTTAACGGCTTGTCCATACCTTATAGTTATCGAATATTCCACCAAGAAATAGAGACGAAAGCAACCCGTACGTACCTAGTCAATAAATAATGAGGAATAAAGAGGAAGAGAGTGAAAAGTGTAGGGTAGGACTTCGAATGTCTTGAAAACTTTTTGAATTTTACTATGAAAGTCGATATAAATACCGCAATAACGCATTCACAGAAATATTCAATCAAACGGATCAAATCTGACTAAAGAATTTCATTTTACAAAATTCGAACTTTTGCGGTTGCATAATTTTCAAATATTTTATACCAACTTGACATTTAATAATAACGTCAAAGACTCATCAACGGAGATACAAAACCATGTTAGAGATAATGTATGTAAGAAAATCTGTCTATGTCAGTTATTAATGTTAAGAGAAAATCGTTTTTCTCAACCGCCATGTTGTTTTTTTTTTGGATGCTCCACAACGATTTGTCAATTTAACTATCATCTCCGCGGCTTACGATAGAAAAGTTTATATTTTATTTAGGTTAAATAATGTTCCCTTATACATATTTAAATACAGACGGAAAAAACAACTTTTGAGGTCAAAGTGGTATTTCTGTATAATTTATACGTTCAACAAGGGAAGTCTTTAAAAAACTCAAAGATTGCTTTAAATTTACTGAAAAATGTAGATAATTGCCACAAAGTTAAATGCGTAATTAATTAGGTCATTTCGGTGTAATCATTAATTTCAGCTGTTGCAACAAAACAATTATGAATATAAACGAAAAACTTTCCAAAACCAAAAATCTTAAGGATTCTATATTATGACCATAAATCACATGTTATAATGAAAATAAGGTTGAGAAAAAAGCAGTGTTTTGAAAGAACACAAAAATATGCAATTTAGGAAAATAATTAGATTCTGCTAGAAAATTCTTTAGATATTCATTAGAGAATTCCTCTGCGGGTATGAAATTCTGAGGAAGTAATTTAATTTTTTTTTATCACTTGTATAAGTAAAGTTTGTTTGTTTTGTACGTGACGAATTTATTGGTTCGTTCGTTCTGTTACGTAATTGATTAATTATCTTCTGGTGTTTACTGGTCTTTACTAATACTAACATTGAAGTTCAGTAACTACTGTTGAACCGGAAATCTATTAGATCTAATGAAATAGTTGTATTGTACTGATCGCATTCTCTTGTAATTGAATTAGATCTGTACCTATTGTGCGGAACAGTTTCAGCGTAAATTATTAAGATGTATGTAGTGTAAAATTGAATAACAACCCTCAACTAAAAATTCATAAACTGCATGTATACTTTGATATATGAGGACGCGTTATTCTCATAAATAATAGTCTCTATGGGGTAAGCCGCAAATTTAAATTATTTATGGCTTCTAATGATACCATATCCATTTTCATTGGCAAATGCTATCACTATCGATTTTTAAGTGCATTTGCAAAAAAAAAGGTTTGAGTGTAGATCATATCAATTTATACATAAACTGATATTTATTTATCCCAAGGCCAGCAATATACGTAGGTAAATGTTAACTGTTTCTATGGAACGCCGTTTTACTTTTTATTGTCAGTTTTTATACTTACTCAATGTATAAAATAACTTCTTTCTTAAGTTTACAATTTTAGTTACAATTTTAATGTTTGTTTAATAAACTTCAAGTATTTATACTAATAGTTGATTTAAAATGTTACATGAATAAAAATGTACATTGAAAATAAAAGAAGTAACTTTATAATTTCTTAAATTTTAATGAATAAGTTTAAATGTTAGGCTACTTTTAAGCAACTAACATTTTAAATGGTAGAATTAAAATGTTTGTTGATAATTTCAATTGGTCGCTTCGATCGGTGGTGTTATTTTGAACTATAATTTACATGTGTTTCCTTATACTGGTGTAGTTTCAATAACTGCCACCGATCGAAGCGACCAATTCAAATTATCAACAAACATTTTAATTCTACCATTTAAAATGTTAGTTGCTTAAAAATATCCTAACATTTAAACTTATTCATTAAAATTTAAGAAATTATACAGTTACTTCTTTTATTTTCAATGTACATTTTTATTCAAGTAACATTTTAAATCATCTATCGGTATAGATACTTGAAGTTTTTTAAACAAACACAAAAATTGTAGTAAAAATTAATAATATACATTTAAATTCATTCTATTAAATATTTGCTTGCCCTTAGTATTTAATATTAAATTTTGTTTATAGCATTTCAAGCAAACTTTAATTTTTATTAAGTGTATTTTTATGACTCTCCATTTATTTTAGTATATTAAAAGTTAAAAGTTAAAAAAACCCCACACATTTAAATTGTTAGATGAAAATGAGTTTCTTCATTTAATATATTTCACACTCGTTTTAAAAATTTAAATTGAGAAGCAAAATATATGAACAAACATTGAAATTCGTGTAATATTTTTATTTAGCAAACAAAAAATAGCAACTAATTTAAATGAAAGAATTAAAATGTATGTCGAATTAAAGTGTAACATGAATTAAAATGTTTGTTTTTGAACCATCTAGGGATTCACTTCGATAGAATGAACTGATTCTGATTGCACACTGATTTAGTGATTTTATTAAATAAATGGATACGTGCTGGCTTTATAACTTTTATTATTACATTAAAACAAAGCAACTAAAATATTTAAACCTTTTACGTACACACCATTTGAATGATAGTTTTGCAATTTTATTAAACCTGATATTCTTTTAACTAAGCGTGCCAACGTCAATGCCCCACATAACTCTAAGCGAGGTATGGTTTGCATTTTGACTGGTGCCACTCTTGTTTTTGCACACAGCAAATTTGTTTTAATATGCCCTAATTTGTTAACACTTCTAATGTAAATGCAGGCTGCATATGCCTGATTTGATGCATCACTGAATCCATGAATTTCAATTTCTTGTGGAGTTGCCCATAAAATATGTCTTGGAAATTGTAAAGAATTTAATATGTTCAAATTGTTACGAATGTTTTTCCACTGCTCAGCAAGTTCTGTTGGTACCTCATCATCCCAATGCAATTTGAGTAACCACAATTTCTGAATTATAATTTTAGCAACTATTGTACATGGACTTACTAACCCTAAAGGATCATATATTTTAGAAATGTCTGATAAAATGCTACGTTTTGTGATGTTAGTAATTTTAGGTAAATCAATTATTTTATATGTTAGTGTATCTGAATTTACCTTCCACTGAATGCCCAACGTTTTCATATTTTCATTCTTATCAAAATTAATTGTTTGCAACGGATCATTTTTTATGCTAAAATGCCTTAAAACACTTGGATTATTTGAACTCCATTTCCTTAATTTGAAACATGCAGTACTCAAAATGTATGATACTTCTTGACACAATTTAACGGCTTCAGTTACATCGTTAAAACCCACTATCATGTCGTCTACATAAAAATTATTAGATATGATGTTTGATGCGACTGGTAACCTTTCTTTAAATTCAATGGCAAGTTGTTTTAAACAGCGTACTGCTAAGTATGGAGCAGAAGACGTACCGTAAGTAACAGTTTTTAGTTGATAAATGGATATGTCTTTATTACTATTATCTCTCCATAATATACGTTGCAATTTTTGATCATCAGAGTGTACAAGAATCTGACGATACATTTTTTCAACATCTGCGCAAACTACAATTGGATATTTGCGGAATTCAATTAAAATGTTAAATAGATCATTGATTATTGTGGGCCCAATATATTGAATGTCATTTAATGACCAGCCAGACATGGTTTTTGCCGAACCGTCAAATACTACCCTCAATTTTGTTGACAAACTATCTTTTTCAACTGCATGGTGTGGCAAATAGCAATGTATTGCCGTAGTATTATCATTTTCCTGACTAATCCTTTGCATGTGGCCTAAATCAGAATATTCTGTCATAAAATTAACGTATTTGTTTTTTAATTCGGGATTTGAGTCTAATCTCGCTTCCATTGATAACAATCTTTTTCTCGCTATTGGTAGTGAATCACCCAAGTAAGTTACAGGGTATTTAAAAGGAATTCTGACTATAAATTGTCCGTTATGATCACGTGACAGATTTTTTATGAAATGTTCTTCACACAGCTGTTCATCATATGAAAGTGAATTTATGCATTCCACTTCTTCAATTTTCCAAAATTTGTCGAGTTCGTCAACTATTGATTCACAGTGAAGAAAATAACAATGCAGGTTTGTAGGTAATTCTTGAATGGAACCTGACACTAACCAGCCAAATTTTGAGTTTTTTAATGAAGGTAAGTTTTCACCCAATTCTATTTTCCCTTCTGTTATTAGATCCCAAAATATTTCTGCCCCTAAGAGCATATCAACTTCGCCTGACATATTAAAATGAGGGTCAGCTAGCGTTATGTTATTTGGCAATTTCCAGTTTGTAATATCCACATTTACCGGAGGTAAATTATTTGATAATTTTTTAATGATTAAACATGATACATTCACGGTAAAGTTGTCATGGATGGAGGATAATTGTACATTACATCTTTTGTTAAGATTTGAAAAATTGTCATTTATCCCTAAAATAGATATGTTAGTGTTATATTGAGACAATCCCAACCTTTTCACCAATTTCTCAGTTATTAAATTTGATTGTGATGCGCTATCAAGAATTGCCCTGCACTTATGAGGCTTTCCTGTAATATCTTTAACTTTTATTAGAACAGTTGACAATAAAACATGTTTGTTACTATTATAATTTGCGAGTGTTATTTCTTGGTGATTCGCACTTGTGGTTGCTACCTCACCATCTGGTACTCGCTCATCAACTTTGTTTAATGAAATATGAAGCAATGTATTATGCCTTCTTTTGCATTTACTACAAGAATATTTACTTTTGCAATTTTTGGAAAAATGATTGTCTCTAAGACAATTTGTACACAACTTAAATTCCCTTATTTTTTCCAATCGTTTCTCTGACTCCAATTTTAAAAACTCCTTACATTTATAAATGGGATGTTCTTTTGAACAGATTTTACATGCTATATTTTGGTTCGTGTTAACAAAAGACATTCGTCGCATACCTACATTATGTTTGCTTTTTTCTGTACTTATCTCAGCCCCAATGTTTTCCAATAATTCCGCACGCGCAATTATAAATTCTTCAATATCCTTGAATGTGACATTGCTTATCTTAGCCTTATATTCTCCCCAAACTCGAGAAGTCTTTTGATCGAAATTTGACGAAACTAAATAAATAATGAGAGTGTCCCAGTACTGTACTGGTTGGCCAAGCCTTTCCAATGCACGCATGTTTTTGCAAGTTGTGTCTAAAATGTTTCTTAAACTAGATGGGCTTTCTTTTGTTATTTTTTCTAAATTAAATAATTCCTTTACATGGTTATTTAGTAACAAACGGTCATTATTATACCTGTTACACAAGAGTTCCCACGCTACTCGATAACCTTCAGCTGATACTTGGACAGCTTGAATAATTTTTAATGCATCTCCAACTAAGCTTGATTTCAAATAATGAAATTTATTTATATCATCAATGGTTTTATTATTATGAATCATTGAGGTAAACGTGTCATGAAAATTTAACCAATTATTGTACTTTCCGTCAAAGGTAATTAATCCAATTCTAGGTAACTTAAATTGTGCTCCAGAATGCAAATCTGGTGTTTGTATTGAGTCATCACTATTTGCTACATGCTTCCTCAACAACATTTCTGAACTCGCTATAATTTTAAAATAAGAATTATCGATTTGAGTTTTTTCATCAAATTGATCACTGAGATCTGTAGAATTGCATAATGTTTCAATTTTAAATTGAACTTGTTCAAATTCAGAAGCCTTAACTTTTAATTGTTGTAATCTAAGATTTAATTCTTCATATAACAGTTCATCGACTGAATCATTTGTTTGAATTGGTATTAAAAACTCATTGAAATCTTTAAGATAACGTTTGAACGCTTCACGTTTGCAAATATTTTTGTCAAATTCTTTACTCATTTTTAACGCAAGGTCAACATCAAACGTGCAAAATACGCCTAAACTTAAAACAATAAAATTTTAATGTACCGAATTGTAAATAAAATTTGTTTTAGAACGCGGATAGCAACAATATTAAATGCAAGTAAAGGAAAAGGATAGAAAAGATTTCTTACTCCAGTGACCTCATCTGCTTGATTTTGTGCGTACTTCGTTGTTCTTCACTCTTGTTAAATAAAATGTACTCATTAATGATTTTCCAATAATCGATTGCTTTTAATGAGTTTGAACATTGATTTGTTTGATCTTCTATCGATTAATTAAATTTCCAATCCGGCTCGAAGGACCAATGTTTTTGAACCATCTAGGGATTCACTTCGATAGAATGAACTGATTCTGATTGCACACTGATTTAGTGATTTTATTAAATAAATGGATACGTGCTGGCTTTATAACTTTTATTATTACATTAAAACAAAGCAACTAAAATATTTAAACCTTTTACGTACACACCATTTGAATGATAGTTTTGCAATGAATATTTCGCTACAAAAATGTACGTGCTTAAATACAATAACACAGTGCTATTGCGTAATGTGTGATTTTTTGTCAACAATGTTTGTTAATAATATTTGTTCTTTAAGTTCAAATAAAGAATTAAAATTATCAACAATCATATTAATTCTGAATTAAAATGTTTGTTGATAATTTTAATCGGGCGCTCTAGGTTGCGGAAGTTGTGTGAACTACACGCCATAAATTCACTTGGCAACATCGCCTAATGTAATTAAATTTATAACTTTAAATACCAATTGAACAACTCGCATTTGTCTCCAGAAAAGGCACGAGAAATAAAACAGCGTTGTCAAATTGACTAGTATGTGGTACTGAAAACCTCCGCAACCTACAGCGCCCAATTAAAATTATCAACAAACATTTTAATTCAGAATTAATATGATTGTTGATAATTTTAATTCTTTATTTGAAATTAAAGAACAAATATTATTAACAAACATTTTAATTCATGTTACACTTTAATTTGACATACATTTTAATTCTTTCATTTAAATTAGTTTAATATTTTGTTACACGAATTCCAATGTTTGTTCATATATTTTGCTTCTCAATTTAAATGAAAGGTTTTAAAACGAGTGTTACAAATTTTTGTGTGAAATATATTAAATCAAGAAACTCATTTTCATCTAACAATTTCAATGTGTGAAGTTTTTTTAACAAACATTTTTAATATACTAAAATAAATAGAGAGTCATACAAATTTACATAATAAAAATTGAAGTTTGTTTAAATAAGACGAAATTAAGTTTAGTAATAAAAAGTAAAACGGCGTTCCATATGTTTCGGCGAAATTTGTGAATATATTACTTTATGAATAATTAAAGAATGATATTTGTATGTACCAGCCATTCGCGAAATACTTCCATGCTTTATAAAAATTATGAATGGTGAAGGAAAGGATAGTGTAATGCAATTACATAAAGATAAAATTGGACATCTTAGCCGAGTGGTTCGAAGTTCACAATAAGGGGGTGGAATAGGTAAATTCAAATAATAAGACACAAAGCCTCCCCTTACATAGTTTAATGAACAATTTTGTTTCGTTGGGAATTGTTACGACGAAGAGATGAAGTGATATTAGTTTTATGTTTTTTAGATAACGTGCAAAGCACCTACCTGACACATGAGCCAATGCAAAGTTCGCAAAGTAAAATTTGACGGTAAATAAAGGAATAATAGGGTTTTTTATCAATAAAAAAACCAACTGGGAACATTACATCCTTGGGATTTTGGCGATCATCAAACAAAATATGAGGTAAAATTAATTATATGCGCTACATGTTTCGAAGCCATATTGGCTTCGTTATCAAGCAGGAAAGAGAATGATTTTAAGGCTAAAACAATAACAAATGTTACCACGAATGGTAAGGTACTTAACCTAGAAACTCACCTTACGGCGACATCTTAAAAATATAACAAAAATTTATAGTGGTTGAAAGGTCTTAGACCAGTTAGGATCTTTCCCCAAACATCGAGAATACAATGGGGGCCTGATGGTCCGCTGATTAACACAGATTAAAAATGATTAGCATAATTACAACCACCATCACATTAAATGACAAACATGAAAAGACTTTAAATAATAATACTATAGATGGCGCATAAGAAATACAAAATTTAACATGAACCTTGAATTAAAAATCAAACAACTAAAAATAATATACAGAGTGAAAATCAAAAAAATTTAAAAATGAACAAACTAACGAATGAAACTGAGACTAATATAATCATTATGAAAATCCGTCATTTCATTTAACAATTCAGGTTTATTTTTCTGTTTGGCAATTTCGTAAATTTCGAGAGTGTTTTGGAGAATATTGTAATCGGAAATGGGATTGAAGTTGTGGCCCGTCGTAAGGATGTGTTCGGCAAAAGTGGATTTATGATCGAGGTTGTTAGATTGAATGTGCTCTTTGATTCTGATAGCAAAGGAACGACCAGTTTGGCCTATGTAGAAAGAATTGCAAGACTGACAGTTCAGTTTATCAATACCCGATTATTCGAGTTTGTTGGTTGGATAGTTATTTCTAACCAAAGAGGTGTGTAGGGTATTGGAATTCGAAAAGGAGATGGTCATATTATGTTTGGTGAAGATATTTATAATGTTGTAAGAGAGTGCTGGATAAAAAGTTAGGGATCTATAACAAGGGTTGATTTGTTCAGGGGGGTGGGGGTTAAGCGAACGTTTGATTCTGTGGCACATTTTTTTGATGAGGGATAAGGGGTAGCCATTGTTTATACCTATCTGTTTAATAATATTATAATTCTTTATGAAACAGATGAGGCGAAGCATGGGGATAGACAGCATCCTCCAGAGGAGGCAATTCACACCCGCGGTTTTGTGTGAAATGGGGTGAGAAGAATCATAAGGGATGAGGTTATCAGTAGTGGTGGGTTTTCTGAATATACTAAATTCGATTTTTTGATGATGTTTATGTACTAGTCTAGGAAATTGATTGGAAATTTCAAGTTCGATGGTAAATTTAATAGATTATGGAGTCTGGATGCGTCTTCAAACCTCCCTCCACAGCAGGCTAAGGAAGCGATCAGTACGGGAAATGCACCTTTAGACATCTAGACGTATCTGCCATTTGATATTTGAGTAAGACCAGTCACGTGTATGTATCTATTGATGGGTGTTCGGTGGAGTTACTGTAGTATGCGAGAACGTATACTCGAGTGCTACAAGTGGTAAAGTTTCGTATAAGTTACACTAATTTCTAGTTATAGGTTAGTGGTATTGAAATGGACTATCTCTCTAAAACTGATATTAACGACGGCTTGGATCATCTTGTATAGAATATCAGCCCATAAGCTCCCCCCAGTCGAAGCTCTCAAAGCCCGCTCTTTTCATGCGATATGGTACTAATAATCAGGACTGGGCAAAATACATGCACAACGCATTTCAAATACAAATTACAAAATACTCCTAGAAATGTGTTTGAAATACAAAATACGAAATACTTTTATATTATTTTTAAAAATACAAAATACAAAAATACAATATTTGAAATACAAAAATACAAAAATACCTATTCGCCTACGGGCCGTTTTTTTGGGAGACTTAGTTAGACGTTTCTAGGAAAGTTTTATAGGTAGATTCTTGAAAATCTGTACTTAGATTTTACTCTGAACCTATCGTTAACATTGCGGTGGGCAAAATATGTATTTCAGATGCAAAATTCAAAATACTCATAAGAGAGTATTTGAAATACAAAATACAAAATACTTTAGGGAAAAATCATCAAATACAAAATACAAAATACAAATGTATTTCAAATACTGTATTTTCAATACAAGTATTTTGTGACTGCCCACCCCTGCCTATAATGCATCAGACACATGGCGGAATTTTCACTGCCCGATGAACCAATGATTAACGACTAACGTACCTTCATGCTGAAATTCTGCTCTCACAAATATGAGCATTCGCTTGGCACGATTTCTTTTCTTTTTGCGTCTTATTGGACGGAATTTATCATTGTTACAATGATACAAAGATCCTGTAGGAGAAAAGAAAGGGACTATTCTTCGTATAAAAACTCCGCTTTGCAATTGGCAATTTTCAGATTGCTTTCTCTCCGCGACAGTGGATGTCCCCATCGTATATCTTTGAGTGGCGCAGTGTGTGCAACTTGTCCGTAAATTCTAGGAACGTGGGGTTAAATTAAGAAATTTGGCCTTCTCTTTTTGAGTATTAACTGCTTGCTACCTTCGTCAAAGTGATCTTCGTTTCTCTTTTTCCGTATACGGATTAGTCTTTGGTCGACTTTCTACCGTATCCAGATCTGATTACTTATTACTGCCGGTTTAGTAGAACAACAGCCGTTTATTAGTCCGTTTAGTTCTTTTATCTATTTGTTGCTTTGGAGAGGAAAGGAACGTCTTGTTGTTTGTTATAGCGACTATACCAAAATGCTCTCAAAAGCTGGTTTATGTACCTTTTCGAAACCGTATACCCTTCAAACGCCAGTAGCGATTGTGGCACGTTCATGAATGCTAACTCCAACCCTTTCTTCGTATTTGGACATACCTAATTAAATCTTTACAACGAAGCATAATTACCTTCTAATGTATTTTTTGTATCTTAAGTCCAGTTCACACCATGACAGTAACTATCATGATAGTACTGCCATGGCAGTTCATTTCCATGGCATTGTTACAGTTTTCTGTCAACCACCGTTCACACTGACTGGTCTACCGACAGTGACAGCTGTGCCTTGTCGTCGTAGGGGAAATTTTAAGAGATTCAAGACCTGACACTTCAAGAAGCGCCTCTTCGGTGGCATCACGTTTGTTACGCATTTTAAACCCTAGGATACATTTCAGGCACAAGCAAGGATATTTTAAATATTCTTCCAAAAATTCGTAGGCCATATTATGAAAATATTTAACAATTTTGTAAATCCAACAAAAATCAACAAAAATGATGAAAGGATAGTGAACTGTAAATGTGGTTCAAAGCCGTTCAGACGATGACAAATTGCTGTCGAGTAGCGTCAGCACTGTCGCAATATCAAGCCCAACCTGATAGTGCGCCAGGACAATACTATTACGACAGTTTTTTCGTTCACACTATGACAGTAATCACGACAGTCGCTGTCGCGGCAGCAACTGTCGTGATTCCTGTCATGGTGTGGACGGCACCTACAACACAATAAGTTGTAATTTATAAGACAGTTTTATGGAATAGTTAATATTGATATTTCGATTTAGAAACCTTTTACTGAAAGTATCTAATAATAATCTATCGCTATTGCTAAATTTGTAAAATTAACCAAAGCGCGAAATTGAAATTGGTTCGCTCTTGTATATATTTCTTATTTATTGTCAGATCTGTGGCAAGCTTTTCTATGCGCCCATATAACCTCAGGGAATAATTAAAGGTATTTTGTAACATAAATGTTTAATTTAACCAACAACACACCGCCACGAGCATAAATCTAAATTGAACCGGAAATCTATCAAATCACTATTCAATATTTCCTTTTGAGCTATCGAAAATTGTTTACATCTGTAATGGAATAATGTTAGGAATTTTGATTAATTATATAAAATTCATTTTGTTCTATTACATGACTAAGTGTCATTAATTTATTCCAAAGCGAATGAGTGTGTGTGTGTTTATGAATAATTGGATCTGTCGACTGTAATTTATCCTCTCGTATTTATTCTACATTACCCAAATTAAGGTATAGATAAAGGACTGAAAATATCATAGCAAGATCGCAGGATTTACCCGCCACATTTGGTATTTGCTGATGGGGTCGTCCCCCTAGAACCCCGCCCTTAATATGTCGTTCATTAAGTTTTTTTAGTAAATTCTGGAGAAACGACGTTAGACCGATGGATCTAACCCATTTGGCCTGGGCGTATGAATATCGCCAAGGTTTAGGAATTAACACAATTTTTACGTCCCTCCACGCCATGAGTAGGTATGTATCCCAGCGAAACGCTTGCCCTTAGTGTGGAGGCTAAAAGGGCGAAGCCTTGTTGTAACAGAGCAGGGAAAATTCCATCCATCCCTGAGGGTTTGTACGGTTGGAAATTTTTCCATGCCAATTCCCAGCAAACACACATATAAAATATACATACAACATATGTAAAATTGAAGTAAATACCCCTACATATGCTTTCTTATATATCAAGTACGTAAGTATTCTTTAATAAGTTATATAAACCGTATGTCACACAATTACGTATATTTTACATAATAGTATAGAAACTTACGGATATTCCGTATACAGAAATTCATATAATATATACATATAGATAATTACATATCACTCATGAAATTCATGTGCTGTCATATTTACATGATTAGATTTATGTATGTTATATGTAAAATATTTTATGTAATATTACTTATTTTTATGTATGCCTTCTGTAAATATAATTAGAAATTATGATTAGGTACATAATTATATTGTATGGTCGAAAATAAAGTCCGTTTCTATTTCTATCGAACGCGCGTGTTTTCTACAACGCCAAAAATTGTAGTTCACGTACCTTTAATATTAGATCTGTATCGACTAAAATGCGTCTAATTTATATAGAAAATAAATAATATAAAATAAATTAAATCCTGGTCAATTTTAACATAAAGTTAAAGATAGGTATAATTATTGAATAAGACTTCACTCAACGGTAAAATCAAACAAAATTTAAACTAATAACGCGAAACAGCGCAAAGTTACGAAGTACGAAATAAAAAAAAGGGATGTTACAGATTAGCGCAGTGGTACAATGTTGGAGACAATGAAAACACATGTCGGATTTCGGAATTTGCAACGCCCACTCCCAAACGTTCGAATCCGGTTAAGGGACACTTTTCAAGCAAGTATATCATAATAAACTGTCGGTTTTCAGTTCAGGTAAAAACGGGTTCGTGCAAGAATTAAGTTAAATATAATTAAAAGTACAGTTGCACGTAAAATGTAGTTTTTCCATTTTTTGTATGGAACTGCTTAAATAATTTTTTACATTGATAATAATTACATTATGCTCGAGTAGCTGCCATTTTGGTCATCGGAACGCTTTTACAGCTAATATTTTTTGTGTAAATATTACATAAAATATACATAAAACGTATATAAATTCATATAGAAGAATTTACATCTAATAGACATATATATTATTTTGAAAATTGCTGACATCCTGACATTAAATATATCTTATTTTTCTTCCACTTTTATATAAATTATATGTATTTTATATATAAATGTGTTTGCTGGGTTACATTTTTAGCGCTACAATTTTTTTTAAGGTAAGGATTTAGAGTAAGCATGTTTATTTTAATATCTGCATAGGTTACTTTGTTGATACTTGCATACCATTCATGAACGGCAAACGGAAAAAAATAATTCTATTTACTTCTTTGATTGCGTAATATGGCTGTACCACGAATGGTATACTAAGCAGTAACGTATTACCTTTTAGGCAATTTGGTGAAGTACCTTCTGAAGGTATATTTATCGCCCCACCTGAGGCTGCTGTTGTTTTTAATGAGGACTCACGTCATGAGAACGCTGGTGACGAAATAGGTAATCTCAGTGGAAGACAGCTGTTGGGCGATTCCGAGATAAATATCCGTACTAAACACCGTCTTCAGTACGAAAATGTTACAATTATCAAAAATTTTCTAAAAAAAACCGTTATAGCAAAGAACGTAGTATATACATACATATATATTTAATATTCTTTGGTTGTAGTATATTACTTGAATGTAGGTGATATTTCTTTTTCCTAATATACGAGGTGACGAAATGGGATGCTTTATTGCGATATCGATTTTGAGTGGATACCTTTGAAAGATGAACATTTTTCCTTTGTGGGTTACGTTGAATGTAAAAATTCTCTCACCACAAGGCTCTTATACTAATAATGAACAATTATGTCACTCACACAACTTTAAATCTATTCCTCTTTCGTTCATGATGATGATGATGATGACTGAGCGAGATTAAGAAATTTCACACAGTTAAGCATCGCTTATCTCTACTCCTGTGGCGTTTATAATCTCAGTGGATAAAACCTAATCGTCATATTTTAATTTCTCGTGCTCCTTCAGTCATTATGTTGAAACTTGAAACATTGAAGGAGGTAACTTTCATCGGCTTTGTAGATCTGGATTTCTGGATTTCGATGAGTGGGTAATCAGAAGTCTACGCGCAAATGGGGCCACCTATTCGGGCCCTTTGTGCTCCTCCCTGATTAGAGCCGTCCGACCTCGCAACGTCACTCAAGTCATCCCGCACATGAGATGAATCTGATGATGCTGGAAGGGGATGCGGCTCTAATCGTAGCGATGTCCGTCCACCCCCAACATGGATCGCCTCAATTCGACAAGCAATGGGGCACTCACAATGTATGTGGTGCGCCGTCTCATCGTCTGTGTCGCATCCTCTACAGGATGGTGATTCTACCAAGTATATGTGGTGCATGTGCTTGTTTAGTTTACAGTGCACAGAAAGAATAGCCACAAGCAGTCGCAGGTTCTTCCTTGATAGACCCATGAAGAAACGCGCGAGACTGAGAGATGGTCTCCGGAAGCCCTCTCCTGCACGACAACAGTCTAACATTAAGTCCCACCTAGCCTTGGGTGTCTTGAATTGTTAAGTTGTTTATAGTTGATAGTGTACGTGAAACGGCCGGCTCTGAACCATAAAATTGTTGTTTTGAGGCCAGTTGGGCTAACGTATCGGCTTTTTCGTTGCCTGTTATTCCAGAATGCCCTTTAACCCACACGAGCTCATGGGTATTGCTATTTTTCACTTGCTCTAGTACTTGGTGACACTCGGAAACCAGTCTAGAAGTGATTTTGCGTCGACCTAGTGCCTGCAGAACGGCTCTGCTGTCACTGGAACCTCTGATAATTTTATTCTTTATGCTGTGCACAAGAATTGTTTTTACGCTAAGCGTTATTCCTATTAATTCTGCCTAAAAGACTGTCGGAATTTTGCCTAGTGGTTGGCTGATATGGAAGTTCAGTTCTTTGGAGTAAATTCCAGTGCCTGTTCCTTCTATTGTTTTACATCCACCCGTGAAGATGGATATATCTGGTTGGGATTCCACTTCCGCATCAAAGACGATGTAGTAGTTTTTTCCTAGTATAAATTGAGGGATGAGTGAGTCAGATCGTCCTTCTAGGATAGGCATAGTTTGATTGGTTCGCCTAGAATTCGCGCAATTCGACGCAAGGCACGCTGGTCTTTGCACATTATTAAGGAGTGCTATGGTTGTGGAGAGTCTGGTTCCAGGTCACCAGACAATTGCTCCATTTGTAGATTGCAGTTTGATAAAATTATGATCCCTATCTTCATTATAACGTAGCAGTTGGTATGAATATGTAGTGACTACATCTTTTCGTTCGTAGATTGCAAATGTGTTCAAAACTGTAGGTATTACTTTCTTCTTCCACAGTGGTCAATCTTTTTATAAGCTTCTAAAAAATGAATGGTGCATAACTCAATCTCTAGAGAATTGAAATTTCAATATTTGGAGAAGCTGCATAAATCCATAGGACAGTAATGAAGAGCTATCTGAAAACATTGACTACAGTTTTCATTAAAGACGACCTGAATTAATCATACCTAATATTATATCAACAATCTAATAGGCAAACTCTAAACGTTTTTTTGTTTTAAATTTGATTTAAGCCATGTCACTAATTGTCATGCACACAGCGATGGAACCTTTTCCTTTGGTGTAGATTCTGTGACTTGGGTAAGTCAAATCCATCCATACGAGTTTATAATGCACATGCCTACTCTTCTACACCTTTTCCAATTGTAATTCATAAATTGTAACTTGTAATTCAGATTAATGAATTGTAATTTAGAAAGTGTTACATATAATTCAGATTAGTAACTTGTAATTAAGAAAGTGTAACTTGTAACTCAGATTAGTAACTTGTAATTCAGATTACTTGTAATTTATAATGTGTAATTTGTAATTCAGAAAGTGGAACTTGTAATTTTCTTGGAATTCATATAGATCAGAATCTTAATTGGAAATGCCATTGTGAACATCTTGTGGAAAAGCTGAACACATACTGCTACCAAAGACGCAACATTAAAAAACTGATTGGAATAAAGCACATGCTAACATATTATTTCGCTCATATACATTCTCGGTGGTAGATTATGATACAGCATCACTGTTTGGGGATCGTTTACATAGCCCAGCGACCAGGGTATTCCTCACTCAAAAAGGATTGTTCGATGTATTGTTGGCAGTCAGTTTTTGGCATAACTCCAGTCGCACTAAGGATAATGGACAACTATAACAACAGATCCCATTCGCCATTGTGCGAATTACAAGTTATACTTTCTGAATTACAAGTGACTAATCTGAATTACATCTGACACTTTCTCAATTACAATATATTAATATGAATTATTACAAGTTAGGTACACTTTCCGAATTCCAATTGAATATTCTGAATTACAAGTAACACTTTCTAAAATACATCTTATACTTCCTGAATTACAATTGAATTGAAAAAGGTGTAGTTGAAGGTGAGATAAATAGCAACAGTTTGAATGAAATTGCTACATCTCGAGAATGAAAAAAATGTGGGATATTATTTTTAAGCGAGAGTGCCATTCCTGTAATCTTAATATTGTCTATTTCTCTAACAATCCTTTTCTAATATTGAAAGGATGGTAAGAATAAAAAGTTTCTCTCCGGAAAAGACTTTAAAGTTACGCTAAATTAATATGGAAATGGAAAAATACGAATAAGAAACGGCCTGAAAAGAACTCCGCAGATTAAATACCCTGCGCGAGTTAAGTGCTAATTTAACTTTAAAATACTGCGGCTGCATCAAAATTTGTTCACTGCGCCGCGCCCTCCAGGAACTATTGCACTTTGTGCTGTGTAGAAAAGGAAGCGACAAACTCTACGATATGTAGGAATTGTGTTCATACATTATGCATTAGGTTTAAAAGGTATTTGTTTGTAAGTGCGGAACCGTAAAAACTTTCCATACTTAAAAACAATGTTGAGGGGAAACATAAAAAAATACACACACATTCAACACATGGACATTGGATTATTTTTCCAAGTTGAGTGCATTTAACATTAATTTAAATTTATAATAATAATCGATCTACATCAATTTGATTTTGTTGTTCAGGCGTGATAATATGTTGAAATGAATGAAAATATCGATTATCTCTCAAGATTTATAGTAATATCGCATTGCGTATAATTTTATTAGGGTATACGTATAAGAAACGCTCTAATATCGCATTGGATCGCGAAAAAATAAGGTAGGAGGTAGGAAAGGTTTTGCAATTCAGATTTCAGTACCTATATAACATTGATCAATGCTTTTTGCGGAAAATCGTATATATTTTCCAAACGACGAGTACCTACGGGAAAATATTTTATGTACCTATTTCAACTACAAATTACTTCGAAAAGATAAATATTATTGTAGCGTAATAACCAAATTAAAAGAAAAGGTGCAATTTATCAAAGATGGCAATAGTATATTATACAACAAGTTTATAATCTTGGTGTTTATTGCACGAGAGAATGTTTAACGTACGAGCGAGCGCAGCGAGCGAGTCACGCTAAATTCCCGAGTGCAATTAACACCAAGAGTTGTATTTTTTTATGCTAGCATCATAAATTTGAAAAAAAAATTTTTTAAACAGACTGCTTGCATGAATGTTGGATGTGATGACGATATCGTTTCGTTGGATACGATTGTTGCTATGTGTTGTGTGTAAATACCGCGTAGTCAGATGAGGTCGTTGTTTCTATGGTAGTTTTATTGCACGGGTGCAATAAAACTGGAAATTATGAACGATTTCTAGTTATCAAAAGAGCCGTTTATGATGCTAGCATAAAAAAAGATATTTTTATTATTTTAACAATCATTAAAACACAACTTAAAAACTGAACTGAACAAAAACATCACCGTTTAAAAGTAACTGTTTTTTTGCTGTATTATTTTAATTACGACACATGGATCAGGTGGCGGAACGCCACATCACTCCTCTCCAGAGACCGTGTTGGGGCGGTAATAATCTGGAAACTTGACTTTTCGTCCAGACCGTGTCACTTTTTGGATCTTATATCAGTCATGAAACTGTTTTTAGTCCCGGGAAAAGTAGCCGCAGTAGTATTACTGTCGTAAAGTACATAGGCTGGTTTAATTCGGTCTATCGAGACGGTAACCTCTTTACCTCTGAACGATATTTTAAATACTTTGTCTCCCCTTTGAAAAACTTGATGTGGGCTTAAACACAGACCGTGGGGAGCTGTCGTCCCTTAAAAATACGTGGGAGGCAGTTTCCAAATTCTTAAAAATGAAGACGGGGCGATTTATGATGATGAGACCCTGGAGAAGATAGAAGATCTTTCGTAAGGCGTTTTATTCTTGTCGTGTATTGCGTAATGTCTTCAATCTCCAGGCAGTCTTAAAGTTTCACCATAAACTAGCTCAGTTGGAGAAACGTGTATGTCTTCCTTAAAGGCTGCCCTAATTCGTAACAAGACTAGGGGAAGTGTTTTGAGCCAGTTTGGGTTTGCATGACAAGTAATGGCTGCTTTTAATTGTCTGTGAAACCTTTCCACCAAACCATTACAGGCTGGATGATGCCACACGGTAGTCCGGCGGTGTTTGAATCCGACAATTTCAGACAACTGTTTGAAAAGTTCCGATTAAAATTGTCTACCGCGATCCGTGACTATATTCGTTGGATATCAAAATCGCGATATCCATCCTTGTAGTAGTGCCTTCGCCACTGTTTCAGCCGTTATGTCCTTAAGTGGTATTGCCTCTGGCCATCTTGTAAAGCGATCAACGGCTGTGAGACAACTTGTACCCTTGCCCAAGGGTACTATGATATTTATGGATCTTCATAAACCTACATCGCAGCAGCTGAAAATTACCTATTGGTGATGAGACATGTCGCGTCACCTTCGCGCTTTGGCATGGTACATATAATCTGGCTCACTCCCGACAATCTTTCTTCATGCTCTGCCAAACGTGGCGCTCGGATATGAGCTTGATAGTTGTGTTTGTCCCTGGATGACTAAGTGATTACAAACTATCGAAAACTTCGCATAAAATCGAAATTAAACCATAAAGTGTGATACGTGCTTGAATGCAGAATGAAAAGCTATTTTAATATTACGTATAAAAAATTAGGAAGGTATTTAAAAAAATAAAGTTGATGATGGTTACTTGTAAACGAAACGTCGGATTCCAATTTGCTGTATACCATGTTAGAAACTTCTTTTACTTTTTATTTAACATCAACGACAAAGTAACAATTTGTCAAAAACGAAATCCTGAAAATTCGCTTTTTGACACATAACTTCGAAACGGTTCGGAATTTCGTCAGTTTAAAAATGTCATTTTACTAAACTCAAAATTGCCCAACTTTTGTCCTATTTAACCGAAACACAGAGTTCGTGAGAGATGGAGCGCGACAACCTTTTTCAATAAAGTGAGGTAATTATGAAAAACAGGGAGTGGAAGAGGACAAAGTTTTACATGGAAGAATCCTAATGGGGTCTACCTCATTTTCATTTATATGCTATTTACCTACACATTTTGTGAGAAATTGTAGTGTAATGTAGTGAAAAAAGCTTTGATAAGGTCGTTATTGAATTAGAAAAGGTAAATTCGCAAATAAGAGTCAAAGTAATGAGCCATTCAGTTCAAACAAAGTATTAGCTTTTATATACGTGAGACGTTCAGTCTGGAACCTTCATAAAACGTTGAATAGTTCCTCAAATGCTTCCAGATAGTAAATTAAAACTAAACGATATTTCATTACTGTCTGCAACGGAAAGCGGAATCTAATAGAACGGGCCCCTTCGCCTTTATTAGTAGTTAGCGATTTTGATTGCACTTTGAGAAGCATAATAAACGACGACCACCGTCTTAAACAATACTAAAGCAACTCATGTCGAAGCTAATGGAAATTTCAGAGTTAAAACTTTATTCGCCTGACCTTGAAGGCTAATTTTACCAAAATTTTGAGAGGGATTTTGATAAAATTTTGATCACATGACAATCGATGAATTGTTGTTATAAGATCTAAATTTCAGTCAGTCATACATGCTATTGAATTTTCTTTAGAAAAAAGTGCTATGAAACACGCTTGATTTTTAGACCTCTACATATATACAGAGTGGTTCGAATTTATTAAAAAAAAATTTGCCGGTATATTCCCCAATGAAAAACAGTAACTGTTGGTTAATAAATATATATGCGGAAACGAATAGTTTTTAAAATACAGAGTGTTAAACATTATTATAAATACATAAACTATTTTTCATTTTTTTCAAAAACAGAAATCAAAACAAAGCATTTGAATGTTAGATATTATAATGATATTAAACAATCAACTTATTATTGAATAAGAATAGGCACATGAAAAAATTATAATGAAAACAAAGACAATTAAGTTATGGGAATTGCTCAAAATGTAAGCCATAAACTTCAACACATTTGCGATATCGTTGAAGAGTTGAATTAACAGCTAATGAAATTAGATGATCTTTTAGATAACCCCAAATAAAAAAATCTAACACAGTAAGTTCAGGTGACCTAGGTGGCCAAGAAATTGGCCCCAATTGCCCTATCCAGCGCCGAGGAAAATTAGCATCACACCAGTTACGTACGTTAATCCCACAGTGAGCTGTAGCTCTATCTAAATAACACCCCGTATTTTTAAAACTATTCGTTTCCGGATATATGTTTATTAGCAAACAGTTAATGTTTTTCATTGGGGAATCTACCGGTAAATTTTTTAAAAATAAATTCGAACCACCCTTTATATTATCTTATCTGCAATCTCAAATTAATGAAATTCGATAATCTCAATATCCTCTGAACATATTACGATATAAAACTAGCAATTAATTATTGCTGTAAACATACTTATTCATTTGTAACAATATTAAGGAAGTAGCGAAATTTAGATATATGTACAGTGTGTCCTAAATAGTTTTATCCAAATGGAGAAAAAGTTTGTCTTACATTTCACAAAAAAAAAAATATTCTTGATAAAAAGCTCTGCATGACTTGTAGATCCATAATCAAGTACCACGCTGGTTGAACATTTTTGCCAGTTTTTTCCAGTTTTTGCCAGTTTTTACAAAATTTTTAAAACATTGGCCGGAATATCTACAGGAAAAATCTAAATTATGATTTGGAGTGAGAGTAAAATACGTTCAAACTTCAGGAATTTCTTCACATACTCTTCGGTCGATATCCTGGGGCGCTGTATCCGACGTCTGTCTCTAACTTACATTTCTTTCGGTGCTGCAAGATTTAAAGCCGAAATCTGCAAAGGCCTTGAACTAGGCCCTCTAGGTTGATTTCTGGTTATGGTACCACAAGAGTATTTTCCGTTCCAGGAAATTTCTTGTTAACAGGTGAGAGTGATGATGATAGCCAGAATAATGTCGAAACCGGTCTAAGTGTTGATGATGAGCCCAATAATACCACTGACGAAAACGAGTGGGAGGAATCAGATTTTGAACCGCTCAATTTTCTCTTTACTGGAAAAGTAGGGTTCCAAAAAAACATAGGTAACTGAAAATATTTCACCCATGGAAACTTTTTGTCTGTTATTTGATGCTAAAAATTGTCAATTGGACTAATGCCAGGGCTCAAATGTACTTGCAGGAAGGTAATCTGTCAAGAAAGTCAAACATGCAAAGGTGGAAAAATATTACAGTGGCCGAACTGAAAAGTTTTCTGGGCCTCTCTATCCTAATGGGCCAGGGGAAAATGCCAAGCATTAAAAGTTACTGGAGCCAGCAGATAATATGCAAACGTCTCGTTTTTCAAAAATTCTGGGAAGGAATGATCCTGCGATGTCTTTGCTTTTATGAAACGAATGAAGATCAACAGAACCGTTTGCATAAAATAAATAATGTCCTTTCACATCTTTTGAAAAACTTTCAAGATGTCCTGGTCCTAAACTGTTTATAGACGAAGCATTATTATTGTGGCGCTGACGTCTATATTTCCGCCAGTAGATCCCGAATAAGGCTGCCAAATATGGAAGGAATGGAAGTATTACTGTGGGAAAGTGGCGAGATAAAAGGGACGTGTTAGTGCTCTCTACGTGTCATAAATTCGTTATGACATCTGTAAAAAAACGAAAGGATGTCGAACATCTAAAACCAAACATAGTAGCTGACTATAATGCCAATATGTCAGGCATTGACAGGGGGGATCAAATGATCTCGTATTATTCAACACCTAGGAAAAGTATTATACAGAGAGCGTATAAAGTTTCAAAACCTTTTTTTTTCTTTTTTCCCGTAGGAATTTGCGAAAAACACTTGAACACGTCAAATTGATTTGTTTTGAAAGAAGTATTTTGAGACCATTTTCATTTTTCCACCCCCTTCCGTTTTCAAGTTATGACGTCAGAGCCATTTTTTTTAAATACAACCCCCTCCATTTTTTAGTGGATTTGGATAGATCATAGAATTCTGATTTAAGTAATATGTACATTAATTTTAGCTTTCTGGCCAATAGTTTCCGAGATATTAATTTTTGAAAGTAAAAAATGTAGACTATTACTATCGGAGTAAAAATGCAAGGCCTCTTACTTTAGAAGCTTCTATCTCAGTAATTAGCAATCATAATTTAATGAAATAAAGTGCATTTAAAAGATCATTTATTCCTACAAAAAGGTGTACAAGTTTTAGATTTTTGCAACACATCGTTAATTTTCTGTATTAATTTATGTGCGAAAAAGCGCTAATTATGACTTAAATCGCACAAGCGCTCTACTTTAAAAATTAATTACGGCTATATTATTGAAACTGAGTGGTAGATACTTATATATTTGACAAGTGTATACTTTTGTCGGTGTGAGATGCTTTTGAGGCCAATTGGTTTATTAGTCTTAAAGCTATAATGAAAAAACGACATCTTATGTAACTCAATACCTGAACGTTCGATATTAATAATATTGACAGTAACATAACAAGGTTAAAGCAATTATATTGTGGTCTAACACGATTCACAAAAATAATGCCATGTATACATGTTTTGTTTAAAAGAAATTTGGAAAAAAGGATGGATGCTTGCGTTCCTGCGGGAAGTGCGGTACGGGCTGGACGATGGTGTCGTACACTATTGCTATGAAGCGCATGGTTTTGTACAATGCTAAACAATGATCACATTGTTGTGGTTTGCCGCTCACGATTTACGATGTGGTAGATTACCTCTCGCGGGAATATGTGCGTCTTTCTTTCGCCATAATTATAACAATTACTCTGAATTACAAGAAAACAAATTTTGTTTTCAATAAAGCAATGATGCAGCTCGATTTCAGTCATACAAATTTAGCATTTAAAACAAGAATTTTTTCTTTAGTTACCGTATATTGCAAAATAATCAAATTTTCGGTTAGGGGTTATAAAACCAGTTAATTATATGAATAATCAATATTTATTGACTGTCGACTTTTGAGAAGTATGTGTGCTACAACATTTGTAAATTTGGTAACAATTTATGAAACAATAACAATTTTATGATAAATTAAAACTGACCGTCAGCCAGGAAAATACTAAATACAGCGTTTTTATTGCAGTTAATTAAAATAAAAGTTAAACAACTGATTCTACCAATTTGATTTTTACACATGTTAAACATATATAAATGACTCATGTACTGCCCAAAAATGAAGAAATTTCACCCCTCAGTTTTTTCGTTATGACCACTTAAAGTCAGAGGCCTTGCATTTTTAGTCCGATAGTAGTGGTGATACTGATTGTGCTATTTTGTAATGGGGAATCGGTTATCATCAACAAAAACAAAATCCTTATCGAGAAAAAAATACCAATGATTTCTTTTTAATACGTAGGTACTAAACAAGTCACAAAAATAATAATAACGGAAAAATATTGATTAGGGACAAAATAGCACAATCAGTATTACCACTAATCGTCTACATTTTTTACTTTCAAAAATTAATATCTCGGAAACTATTGGCCAGAAAGCTAAAATGTACATATTACTTAAATCAGAATTCTATGATCTATCCAAATCCACTAACAAATGGAGGGGGTTGTATTTAAAAAAAATGGCACTGAGGTCATAACGTGAAAACGGAGGGGGGTGGAAAAATGAAAATGGTCTCAAAATACTTCTTTCAAAACAAATCAATTTCACGTGTTCAAGCGTTTTTCGCAAATTCCTACAGGAAAAAAGAAAAAAAAAGGTTTTGAAACTTTATACGCTCTCTGGTAACTGCAATTTTATTAGATATTTTATATCGCATTCGAAACTTCTCTAAATACCCAAAATATAACATTTTTTACGTCACATTATGTGACGGTGGGTGTTTCTGATGTTTTTTATCCATATACCAGTGTCACATGTATATGACATGGGACAAAATAGCAAAAAAACTAATTTTTTGAAAAACGACTCTGTCTTTGAGCAATGCACACCTTTCTATTAAGGAAATTCACATAAAGTAGCGTTGATCTATGAGAAGGGTTTTCTGCATTATATTTTGGTAGCGAATGTGTTAATGAACCTGAAAACAGGCATTCCAAAATCAATAATTACTGTCAAAAAAATTGCCTATTATTAAGACAATGTTTACCACAAAATGAAGTTTCGTCCACTTCTTCAAAGGTTGAGATTAGATTATATAGCATTATTCGTAAGGGAGTATGATGTGTTGCCTGTCGTTTTCTAAGGCTTAATTGTATCAAGCAAAAATCACTAGAAAAATATGCCTAATTTTCTAAATATTCTAAATATTTTCACCGTGTCGTAAATCGAGCACAGCGCAAATAATCTCCTTACTTGCTCTAGAAAGTTAAAGAATGTGTCTAAACACTCTTTGCACAATGCAACGTTACAGAACTGCATAATTTTGTCGAATTGTTTTTAAGTTCATTTGGCAGAACCAGTTGATATAATTTAATTATAATGTTGCAAAATAACTCACAAATCTTCGACGAAACGCATTTCATTCATTCTAAAATATCCGCAACAAAGCAAACCGAGTACATAACATAAAATGAATTGATTTGAGTGTAAGATACGAAAACAAATGAAATGAAGCGGTTAAAAGTTGAAAATATAAAATCTAGACAAAACAGTTTTTGAATGTTTGCCAGATGATTTCAAAGTCACTTTATTTTTATATCGATATAGCAATTTGGCTTGAACTTCACTCGAGCATTACAATGGCAAAAATAAATGATAGCCTACAGTCCCTTCATAACAAATTATTGTAAGTAAATTAGAAATCCTTATTGTATTTTGATAAGATTTCAAAACCTATTTAGTATCCCTTTAGTATTTTGCATAATACACAACGCTGTAGAACTAAAATTGTTATGTAAATAGTAAGCAAATACTTCCCTGAACTATCATGAACTACTTGGTAATTGAATTAATTTTCATATTTACCTAGACAGTTTCTATCTTCAACAATTATCTTTCAAAATTTCTATTTGAGTTTATTGCTACGATTTAATATTTAGCAAAGATTGGACCAATATAATATGTTAAAGCATAATTTCAGAAAATAGTAGTGCATTTTAAGTAACCGACGAAACGTATGTTATCGACCGATTGAGTGCAGTGAAAACTTAGAAACACGACACGTTTAACATGCTTACGAAATTAATGCTCCTTAAACCAAAATGGCTCGTTATTATTAATACACAACAACGTTTTTTACTAAATATTATAATTGCGATGGAAGACAGAGTCGATTTAGCCCAATTTGCTACTACCGAAAGCTTTTCGTTTTGGGGGTACGGGTTTTCTTCCAACAAAAACAGATGAAATGCTAAGTCTGTCCTAGGTAAGCGTCTCTTTATTAGTACTTTTGCACGGTATGAGAATAAGTTATCGATTAACGGAAAAAAATTTACCAGATCCGATTGAAATTTTGTGAATGATAAGAGCATGCACGATTTGAAGAAAGTCCCAAACTTTGAATAGCAACTAACAGGAAATTCATGCTTTGTTACTTCAAAATTGAGGTTTTTTATCAAGTTTAGCAGAGTTAGGGATAACAGTCCACGGCTAATATAAATCTTATACAATGCCGCCCCCTGCGAGTACTATCGAAGGGGAGAATCAAGCAAACCACTAAAGAAACATTGGAAATTAAAAAATGAAACATACTGTGAAAGCTCTAATGAGGACAATATTTTCGAAACCGTTAGGGGAGTACCTACCGTAAGCCATCGTGTTGGGCACCCCATTCAAGACAATAAGGAAATGGAGAAAAAGTAAAAAAACTTGGTTAAAATTAAAGCCCCAACGTCAATAAATACTTAGAAATAGTTCTGGGTAAAAGATTCGATCCAATTAAGATCCAAAGAAAATGGGAAGAAATGGGGCGAGCCGCTGGAACAAAATCGTAAGGACAATAGACACACAAACATATCGATTTAAATGTGCGCTTTACAATAAGGACATGAAGAAATTGATGCGGCGAATCGTGGACCCAATGAGAGGGAAGAAATCTCTGAGGTTGAAGAGATCGACAATCTCTATACGACCTCCCAATCGAATCTAGACAGGCGGAAAACAACCGAAAAAGGCATAGCAGTCAACAAAGAAACTGTCAAAGGAAATCTACTAATCTTTACCAACGTGGATGTTGTAGGTGGGATGGTGCTAAGGTATCTACGCATGTCACATCCCACTCTAATCATTGCCCTTTAGACCAAGGTCTAGGCATAGGCCTCTAGGTTCTAAAGTTGACTGCATTTTAATTGTTGATAATGCTCGATGTATCATAATATGGTTGAGCACGGTACTACGTCAAGATCATCTTTCTTTGCATTTTATACAGGAAAGACTATGAAAATCAATTTCGTCAACGATTGCTCCCCAATTACAGATATGTTGCTCATACAGTTCACATTCTAGGTGTAATACAATGCATCAATGAGACATTTGATCATTCATCAATGTATCAATGTGAAGGAACAGCTTGAAGCCATCCGCCAGATTCTGCACATGATAAGGCTAAGTAGCGAGCTTTGTCATTAATAGATGTTGGAATAAGCTGGGTTTCTAAAGCTCTCTTCATGACGAAATCATCCCATTTTTAAATTATCAGGCAGTGTAGTTTATATTGACGACCATTCCTTCAAGCTTTCCTTCTGTTTGTGTACATAAACCTTATTGTCCTTAGATAGTATGACAGACACAAGTTCATGTGTACCAAATACAGAACTTAAGAAAGCTGGTAAAGTATTATCAGCAATTTTTCGTATGCCTATTCCACCTAAAGCTTAGATCATATAATAATGGACAGTTAATCAATCAATCAATCAATATTTATTTATTGTATTCTTAATAAAAATGTACAAATGATTCTTATCCCCGCTCCATAACCACAAACTAAACATAATAACCTAACATAAAAACACCAAAAAACGCCCAAACCTACCACTAAAAACTACTACTTCAAAACTTTCTTTACTCCTGTCCCCTACGTTTCACCCTTTCCCTCCTCTCTAACACCTTCATCCACCCCACTCCAACCCCCTCCTCTCCCAGAATTACCTTTCTCTCTTTCACCTCTTCTCTTAGCTCCTCACATTCCCTCATCATATGACACACACTTTCCTTCCCTTCACTGCACATTCTACAAACCCTTTTCTCGTCCTCCCACCAATATCTATTTCCATTCTCCTTACTCCCGCACCTAAATCTCGCCACAATTCGTTTTTCCTTCAGTCAAATATCCCCCAACAGATACTCGGCCTTGCCTTCTACCATAATCTCCCGATATCCCTCATTATACCTCCCCTCACCTATCCTCGCTCTCCTTTCATGGCCTTGCACATCCTTATCTCTTCTTACCAACTCTTCCACCATATCACTTCCTTCCTCCCTTCTTCTTTCTATCTCCTCTCTCGCATAGCCCACTCTCCCATAAAACATTCTGCTCTCTTCCTGTCCATACCTTATCCGTTTTTTCCTCATACACTCATTCACCATTACAATTTCATTCCTCTTCCTGACCTCTTCCTCATACTTCACCGCTCGCAGAAGCCATATAGGTAACGGTTAAGGATGCGCAATACTGCTCTCTCGCTTGTAGGTTTGCAGGTTGGTGAGTTTGTTACACATTGGTAAATAGGGAATTATCAGTCCATTATTATGGTCTAAGTCTAAGACCTACATTAACCGGTAACTTTGATCGTTTCCACTGTATTTCTGTCAAACTAATGTTTAAACTAGAATTTAATATTTTTCGTAAGTGAGCATCCATAGAATTTAGTAGGTTTTCATATTTGCATAATGGACAGGTACGAAGAAAATAACTAATTGTTGGAATATACAGGGTAGCCCATTAGTGCGAGGAAGTCCAATATTTCATGCAACATCATACGGATTAAAAAATGTTTCAAATAAAGTTGTAGGATATGAACTATTGCATATTAGTAAAATATTAATAAACATACAGGATGCTTCGAATAATCGTGGCTCCGTGCCGACCTGTTTTTTTAAATGGTCATATACAGTCATATACTCTATATTAATTGATGTCATATTCCCATTGCTCTCTTAACATGTTGTATGACTATATTTTTGTTTTTTGTTTTAAATGCGGCGTTCCCAAGTTATGAATTTTTTCATGATTTTTCTGAAAAAACATGGTCTGATTGAAAAATGCGTAGGATCGTTTAGTTTTACAATGATGAGTTAATTTTTGTTACGAAAATTAGTAAAGGTTGTTTCTTAATGAATATACAAATATTTGTCGATATAATTATTATACAGGGTGTTGCAATAATTCGTGAAGTTTTGTAAATTTTGAATTATTATTATAATAAACATCAACTCAGGAAACAAATGCTATTTTATTTAAATGATGAATGTAACAGTTAATTAATAATGATTATTTTATCAAATGTTCAAATTGACCACCCTGCTAACATTTTTTAATATATTGACATCGATATTTTGGAAAACGGCTGTTATACGTTATTTCATATCTTCCTTTATCTAGTGTTTTAACACTAGATTTTAAAACTTTAAAACATCAGACCATGTTTTGTTCAGAAAAATGATGAGAAAAATTCATAACTTGGGAACGCTGCATTTAAAACACAAAACAACGATTTATTAATCTTTTAAAGTAGGTACGCATACCTATGATAATAATATGAATTGCATCAGAATTTGAGATACGTGTTGTAATTTAATTATAAACTAACTAGGAAATTTCGTTCGAATTATATTCAATTTAAACTGAATTGTGATAAATTATCATATTACACTGTTTCAATATACTTCGTAATGCTGAACATACAATATTGCGAGATAACGTAGCCTCTAGTCAATATACAGTATTAAATCAACAAATACACGAATTTTATTTAGAGAAGTCTTATTGGCATAAAATTATTCGTTTATAAACAAAAAGCAACAGCTTTATATGTGTATTGCCATAAGTTGATTGAAATTTATCGACAAAAGCAAATAGCAAGCTTTCCCAAATGGAAAATACATAATCATTTTTCAATTAAGAGTCGAGTGAACAAAAAAAGAGATAAAGTTTAATGATTTATTATACACATAGAAAATATATATAGCGCCGTATTTTATGAAATTTTTTTAAATCCGGAGAAGTAAATTGATTTGTAGGCGTACACAGTAGCTGAATTGTCCTACGTTGTAGAAGTCACATGGGAATCCACTAACACAGAGTTTTTGTTCGCTTCCCAATGTAAGTTGCTTAAAAATATTCACTACTTCAATGCACGAAATATAAGCAGAAGTTGAGAAATGGAAGTAATACAAAAATTAATTATTCTTATCCATAGAATAATCAATTGAATAACAGATTGCGCCCTTTAACAATTACATCGAGAATTAGAATTCAAATTCAATATACGAGGCGTGTTTTTAAAGTAGGTAAGTACCGTTTGGGAATTCCGCCGCTGTAGCGCTGCCATCAGTGTATCGCGTATCGCTATCTGTTCAAAAGCCACAGACGCCATTAATGAATTCGAGTGTGAAATATGCGCTGTGATTCGTTTTTTTTTACTGCTAAAGGCGTGAAAGCGGCTGAAATTCATCTTCAGATCAGTGATGTCTACGGAGAAAACATTATGAGTGATGGGATGGTATGGAAATGACTGCGAGCTTTTAAAGATGGCCGTACGAATGTGCATGATGAAGAACGAAGTGAACCACCTTCACTCATTACTGATGACTTGTAGCAGAAAGTTGATGAAGAAGTGAGAGAGAACAGACACTTTGCGATTTCGTTGTTATTTCATCAGTTTCCTGCAGTGTCTGGATTCTGTATTACGATAGGAAGGTGGACATAGTCCAGGCGTAATTAGGCCACAAATTGGGCCCTTTGTGCTGCCTCCTTGACTAGAGTCATGAAGGGAGGAGAAGGTATGGACAGTGGAGAATATTGAAAGATATAGGGGAGAGATGAAGTAGAATGGGAAGAGAAGGAAGTGGGGGTGGAATTGAAAGAGTTAGTGGAAAAAATGGAAGAGAAGATGGAAAGGAAGAGATATAAGAAGAAAAGGGAAATGGAGAGGAGAGGGTGGTGGTGGAACGGGAAGTGCGAATGGGCAAGGAGGGAAGTGAGAAGCGGAAGGAAGAAATGGATGAGAGGAGAAATAGACATTGGGGAATATAAGAAGTTGAAGGGAAAATATAGGGAAGAATGCAGAAAGAAACGAGGAGTATAAATATGAAGTAGAGGAGGAAATAAGGGAGTTAAAGAACGAAAAAGAGATATGGATATTTGTGAACAGGAGAAGAGGGAAGTACGAAATAAGGGAGGTTGAGTTGGATGAAGAGGAGTGGAGAAAGCAGAGTGTGGAGGTGATGGGAAGAGAGATGGAGAAGCCGGAATTGGAAAAAGAGGTGAAAGGGAGAAGGCGATAAAGCGGGAAGAGATAGAAGAGGAATTGAAAAAGGTAAAGTTAAGAAAAGCGCAAGGACCGGACGGAATGCAAGGGGAACAGTGGAAATACACGGGGGTGAAAACAAGGGAAAAGATAAGAGAGATATTAAGTAGAGTATGGAGAGGGGAAGGATTTCCGGAGGAGTGGAAGGAAGCGAGGATAGTTCCGATATATAAAGGGGGGGGGAGGAAGGAGGCTAAAAACTATAGAGGTGTGAGTATCACGAATGCGGGGTATAAGATATACGCGAAGGTGCTGAGAAGCAGGCTAAAGAAGGAAATAGAGGAAAGGGGGTTAGTGCAGGACTGGCAGGTGGGTTTCAGAGATGGAAGGCGGACGGTGGAAAACATTAAGGGTTGAGGCAGGGATGCCCGTTGAGCCCGAGGCTTTTCTCGTTATACATTGGAGATTTAGAAGAAGAGTTACGGAAATATCAAAGGGGAGGGGTGGTAATAGGGAGGATAAAAGTGTGGGTGTTAGCGGACGACGTGGTAGTATAAGCGGATAGGGGAAAGGAAATGAAGGGGTTAATTGGCGTGGTGAAGGGATATTTAGGGAGAAAGGACTTAAGTGCAAATGTGGGGAAGACTAAAGTTATGGTGTTGCAAAAGAGAAGAGGGAGAGCGCTAAAGGGAAAGTGGTGGTGGGGGGAGGAGGAGGTGTAGATGCATGCACATATTATCTGGGTTATGTATTAAGGTATGATAATAAGGACGAGGCGCATATAAGAGAACTGGCAATATAGGTATGTACATGGTCCGATTCTTCTTCCTACCCCCTTTTCATGTTTTCTATACTCCCCAGGCTCTCTTCATTTACCACCACATAGTCAATTACAGACGCTCCTCTCCCACTAATATACGTATACACTCCTCTTCATATTTCCGTTTAAGATCATCCATCCGCTTTCCTCGCACATTTATATCAACCTTCTTACTTGTCCGTTTATCTTTTTATCCACGGATGTTCTTCTTACCTCTTCCCCATTTATCACCAACTCTCCTATAATTATATCAGCCCCTATAATTATATCTTTCTTTCCTCTTTTTCCCCTAGCACTTCTTCTACACTTTATCTTGTTTCTTCCATTTCTTTTCCATATATCGTCATCACCATACTTTTCCCCTTGTTCTGTGTTGGTATATCTTGTTAGCGCCCCTTATATTTGTTTCTCTTCCTCCCCTTCTTCTTTTCTCCACTACTTTTTCACTCCCGTCAGTATTCCCCCTCTTTCCCTCCCACTTTTCTCTTTCCTTACTGCGAATTGGGCATTCCAATCAAACTCCCCTGGGAGCTTTTCCTTTTATTCATCCCAATCCTCTAACCATGTTTCTACTACCCTTACCATCTTAAACTTCTTTATATAGTTCCAGAAATCTCTTCCCTTCCCTTTTATCCCCGCCACATTCCAAAACAACAATTTACTTGTTCTTTTTCTTCCCCCCCCCTCCCGTTTTCTAGTTTTTGCACTCCACTGTAGCAACTTCCACTCTTTCTCCTCCCCTTTTTTTCAATAAACACTGATAGTACACTTCTAAATACATACACTTTAAATAAAATACGTCCAGATATTGCCGCCAACAACAAATATTGTACCAGGTAAAGTAATTTATACCTGCCTGGAAATGAAAGGTAAAAAAAATTCCAAAGTTACACAGCAATTTATAAAATAGTAAATACAATAGCAGTAAAAAATTTTTTTTTATTGAGTTGCGTCGCTTAAAATAACAATTTGAAATTTTCAATTATTATAACTTTGCTATAAATAATAAAAAAAAATTTATCTCTGACATAAAAGTTTATAATTTTTTAAACAAATACGAAAAATTTTTTTTAGAATATCGAGTTATGATTTTTTGAAGCTGTTACTATCATCCCCTACCTTCTAACCTTCCTAACTCTGTTAATTTTAATAATACGGAAACAAAATTAAGGACGATTTTTGTGTAAAATTTATAGTTCTACAACTTTGATTAACAATTTTTGTTGTAGCTCTTACCCTTTTCTCAAAATTTAGAAAAAAAACCCTTTGGTTAATTTTTTTCAACCCTACACGGCGGTTGAAAAAAAAATTTCTTCACTATCATTTTGTAAATACTTCAGAGTGACTTATATCAAAAATTCCTGTACTTATCTCAAAATTCGCATTTAAAGGTATATTTTCTTGGAATATTTTGTTTTTTTGACGCTAATTTCAATTTTTGGATGCATAAGGTTTCTAGTTGTTTTTAATATTATTTTTTATTCTATTCGTTGTTGATCTGCTGTGTCTAATTACAGTCCGCTGGCTAAGGTATTATTCTACCGTCTTTCCTACTTCAACAGTTTCACGAATTCGCTAATTATTTGCACCTTTTACTTTTTATGTTGTCCTTTCTTTTCTTGTTCATTCTTTTCATTTCCCTATTAAAGGACACCTGATCGCAGCATATTATCATTATTTTAACTGTTTGTTAAAATAAATTCGGAAATTCACTTACACATTTAGATTTTTAGCTTTTTAGTAATAACTTACTAATTAGTAAGCAACAAATGGAGTATAAATTCGGAATCTGAGGGGCTAACTTCACGGACATCCGAAATCGATCGCGTCTAGCAAAGAATAATAAAATATTTAGCTTGCCTTATACTTTAAAAAAGAACAAATTGCCTTCTTATTCGTGAACTTTCAGACAGAGATTACTAGAATCTAAACATTATTCACAGCAAGATAAAGTAGTACAGTATTCATCTAAATCTCTGTTTCGTTCAACAAACTGCTGTTATTTGCAAACCGTCAAATTAAAGTAATGTTGATGCGAAACAATTACCTATTGCATTTTCTGCATAGGTAGTTTATGATAAATATGTAGCACATGCATTAATAATGTTCATGAATTCACCAAAAGAAACCTATGGAACGCCGTTTTACTTTTTATTACTACAGTTAATTTCGTCCCATTTAAACAAACTTCAATTTTTATTATGTAAATTTGTATGACTCTCTATTCATTTTAGTATATTAAAAATGTTTGTTAAAAAAACTTCACACATTTAAATTGTTAGATGAAAATGAGTTTCTTGATTTAATATATTTCACACAAAAATTTGTAACACTCGTTTTAAAACCTTTCATTTAAATTGAGAAGCAAAATATATGAACAAACATTGGAATTCGTGTAACATTTTTATTTAACAAACAAAAAATAGCAACTAATTTAAATGAAAGAATTAAAATGTATGTCGAATTAAAGTTTTACATGAATTAAAATGTTTGTTGATAATATTTGTTCTTTCATTTCAAATAAAGAATTAAAATTATCAACAATCATATTAATTCTGAATTAAAATGTTTGTTGATAATTTTAATTGGTCGCTTCGATCGGTGGTGTTATTTTGAACTATAATTTACATGTGTTTCCTTATACTGGTGTAGTTTCAATAACTGCCACCGATCGAAGCGACCAATTAAAATTATCAACAAACATTTTAATTCAGAATTAATATGATTGTTGATAATTTTAATTCTTTATTTGAAATGAAAGAACAAATATTATCAACAAACATTTTAATTCATGTAACACTTTAATTCGACATACATTTTAATTCTTTCATTTAAATTAGTTGCTATTTTTTGTTTGATAAATAAAAATGTTACACGAATTCCAATGTTTGTTCATATATTTTGCTTCTCAATTTAAATGAAAGGTTTTAAAACGACTGTTACAAATTTTTGTGTGAAATATATTAAATCAAGAAACTCATTTTCATCTAACAATTTAAATGTGTGGAGTTTTTTTAACAAACACTTTTAATATACTAAAATAAATGGAGAGTCATAAAAATATACTTAATAAAAATTAAAGTTTGCTTGAAATGCTATAAACAAAATTTAATATTTAGTACTAAGGGCAAGCAAATATTTAGTAGAATGAATTTAAAGTTATATTATTAATTTTTACTACAATTTTTGTGTTTGTTTAAAAAACTTCAAGTGTTTATACCGATAGATGATTTAAAATGTTACTTGATAAAAATGTACATTGAAAATAAAAGAAGTAACTTTATAATTTCTTAAATTGTAATGAATAAGTTTAAAGTTAGGATATTTTTAAGCAACTAACATTTTAAATGGTAGAATTAAAATGTTTGTTGATAATTTTAATTGGTCGCTTCGATCGGTGGCAGTTATTGAAACTACACCAGTATAAGGAAACACATGTAAATTATAGTTCAAAATAACACCACCGATCGAAGCGACCAATTAAAATTATCAACAAACATTTTAATTCTACCATTTAAAATGTTAGTTGCTTAAAAATATCCTAACTTTAAACTTATTCATTACAATTTAAGAAATTATAGTTACTTCTTTTATTTTCAATGTACATTTTTATTCATGTAACATTTTAAATCAACTATCAGTATAAATACTTGAAGTTTATTAAACAAACATTAAAATTGTAACTAAAATTGTAAACTTAAGAAAGAAGTTATTTTATACATTGAGTATAAAAACTGACAATAAAAAGTAAAACGGCGTTCCATATAAACCGGCGGCGGCGCTGTGAAAATTTAGCTATTCATTTACAAAATGTTAATTGGATTACAAAAGTAGCAATAATTGACTTCGTTATCCATTACGAATTAAATGGATAATCATTAAATGACGCACTATAACACAGCAAGCAGGATAAAATATTAGGAAAAGTTAGGGATGAAATATTAGCACGGTTGGTAATCAATTAAATGAATTACATTTGTTCGACAATCACACAATTAATGTGGCATGGTTCATGTAACCATATTATTTATTTCCTTCCTTTAAAATAAAACTATGAACAGAACAGCTTATAGTGCCGAATTTCACAAACGCAGCATCTTAATTATCCATTAAAAATTTAATAAAACCAATCAGTGCGTAACTAAATTGTAATTACAGTGCATCAAGTACTACCTTTGAACTTTTAAAGAAGATGAGAAATGTTCAGGACAAGATACTAATTCTTTTTAATTGCCAAAAGTGTCAGCCACTTCACTTAATTAATTTTTCTTGTAACAAGATATGACAAATTTTGACCAAGATTGACATACACAATGTAATTAAAAAAGTTTTAACCTATATTCTGACTGCACATATAAATTTCACATTTTATCAAATAAATTTTAGTAAAGTTTAAATTAAATAATTTGCATAATTTTTAAACATGTAATGAAAGGATGGTATCATGAGAATTAACGAGATATTTGTGAAGTACCTACAAGGTGAGAAATGAATGCTTGACTTTTTAGTCTTTGTATTTTCCTAAATTTGGAGCCACATAGTTGCGAGGTCGTAGGCAACTTAACTTTCATTAAGTACACCAAAAGAAAGCCCTTTTCTTCCTCTATGCGCTGGAGAAAACTCGGTTGCCATAGCTACAACGGTTTTCAAGTAATAAATTCCTAAATTACCGTCTGCATCCACCATCTTTTTTTTAAATAAGTGAAAATAACTTAAAAACCATAACTTGTAGATGTTGACATGTGGGTATTAAAAGAACTGAAATTTCACGCAGAATCCAAAAATGTAATAGTTCCCATTTAAAATAACGAAGTTTCTAGCTACTTCCGGCATTTACGGAAGCGCTGCCATTTTGAAAATATTTTACATCGATTCAGTTTTCAGAGTAACCCCTAAGTTCAAATTTTCAAAAACCTATCTATAAAACTTTCCCAGAAATGTCTAACTAAAGCTCCAAAAAAAACACCCTGTATACTATTACTAAATATTTTATATTATAAAAGTATTTTGTCGAAATCATTATAGGTAATTGTTCATTGGACGATTCTTTGTTTAGCCCTAAATACTTCTATGATAGTTGTATTAGTGGTATCATAAAACTTTGAGAAAGAGACATTTTTCTGCCAAGGGATTAGCACAAGATTTAACGAGGCAGAAATGTTTTTTCTTATAGAATAATGTTCAAACTTCAATTTGGTTATAGTTTGAAGCTGTTTACTCGATAGGTAACGTGTCAAAAAAAATTAAAGAAGTTTTCTGCCTAGGTATTAGCATAAGATTTAACAAGGCAGACATTTTTTTTCTTTTTTAACTATATAAAAGCTACATTATAAGAGTAATGTGAAGCTGTTACTCGATGGGTACAGTTCGTATCCAAAAAATATTCACGAGAGAGGACATGGCGAATTTCTGCACAAGTTCCGCCCAGGCAGCAAACTGCAAAAGATTTTATGGATGGTCTGTATAAGTACTAGCTTTTAAAAATCCTTTCATGCTGTTACTCGATAGGCCAGCTTTTTTGCAGCCAGCTCTCGCTCTATACCGAGTTCGATAGTATTGAACTGCACGAGGTCCACTTCAACCAGGATTTACCGCACAAGTGCCGAAACAATTGAGGAGGTGCCAACAGGATAGTTTATATTGAAGTCGTTAGACTTTTCTCTTCGGTGCCACCTTAACAATAGAGTCCATTAACTTACAACCAATGTAAAAAAAGAACGAGCCAGAAGTAGTATACATAACAAAATCTTCCAATTTTTGTATACCTACTAAAACTGGTAGGTACATACCACTATGTATAAGCTGAACAGGTAATACAAGAACGTGAGCCCTGCTTTAATATTATCCATTGGAACTCTACCTTTACACATGACTGAATACGTTAAGATTGGCCGTATCTCATCCCCATGCGAACACTTTCGGGTAGCGTTGGCCAGGTGGGATGTTAGTCGCCTAAACATATCACGGGATATCAAGTTTATGCCCAACTTCCAAATATTATATAAAGGTTAGGAGCGAGAGCTGTCAACGTACGTAACGGGTTGGTCACCAAAGACCTAGGAAAATTTGTCTATGAATTAACAGTTGTCAATCGATACAAGATTCCGGACTTATGGACAAAGAACGAAATGGCTTCCAAAGATTGTTTACTAAATTTTCTAAAAGGTTATCACTATCAGAATATATCCATCTGTGCACTACGGTATCAGTGCCTCCCCCACCACGCTCGCTTCGGCATTTAATCGAGTTAACGTTGGTGTTTATTTTAGAACCTAGGCTACTGTATACCTATGTATAATCTAAAGTTGGGCCACAATCTGCATATAATGTTGGGGGATAATATGGAACTGTTATGCTCCTTTGGGATGTATTGAAGCCCACCAATTAGGATCAACGCCTGCCTAGAGTTTTTTAAAATTCGTAGAACGCTTTGTTAAGATTACATTATTCCTCTGTAAAACATTCTGTGCCGCTCAATTTTGACAAACTACAAATAACATTTTTAATCCCTGTGTTGGAATACTGCAAAGACAATTCTTTTAAACTTTCCACCTCATACGTATCACAGGCTCCAGCTTTTAGGCCAGACTACGCATGGGACACATTTATCCATAATATCCCAATTATTGTTTATGACATCCCAATTATGTTGAAAGAGGCTCTTCCACTACCTGCAACACCTGAAGAAGGGTTCTCAGAGACTCAATATGACCATATAAGGACAGTTTGCAGTATGACGTAAAATAGCGCGAGGATTCCTCAAAGGAATCGATTAATGAAAATCGAAACAGTTACCTCAACCTTCTACATCCGCTACAGAGCTATTAATCCGAGTATACCACGTGAACTTAAATTTCTCTTCTGCGAAAATGGTGGCTAGACATCGAAAGCACAAATCCGCAATCTTGACAAACACTCCAGTGCAGACAGCGTTCGAAGAAGATGCACGAATAAGAGAAAACAGGAAGAAGAAGAAAGGCTCACAAGTCAAAAAAGAGTTACTATTTTCGGCATCAAAAAATAAAGAATGAATTCAATGCATTGTTTGTAAAAGGTAGGTGTGTGTGTGTGTCTTGCGGTTCGATAGCGACGGTTGTATAATTAAGAATAAAACCCACAATCTCCCCTTAACCAAATTGGCTTGAAATTTTTTCGAATTAATACTGCATAGAGACTTGCGACATATTTCGGAATCAGCTGATACCATAATCAAGCAATAATAGTAATATAATGAATACATGTAAAATAAAGGCCAAAATAACAATAGATAGTGAAAAAGGTAGTTAATTAATGTTATAACATTCACCTGAGGGGGGAAGAAAATTATTAATCAGTTACAAAATTACAATAGTTAATTAAAATAGTTAGTAGACAACCAACTAAGTACATTTTAATCTTAAACATGGAAAACCCAACAAATTGTTGTTCTGATAATGACTGACTATGTACCTACTTATTCAAAATCAAGATAATGATTCACAAAAATTCACGTATTCTTATGTTATATTGTATACAACTATATACCCCTCCCTCCCCCTTAACCCTAGATGTGAAATCTAGGTTACTGTTATCCCTAGGACACTTTTATGGAATATTTGGTGCCACTATAGCGTGCGGTCTACAGTGTAGATTCTACTATAGCGTGCGGTCTACAGTAGGTATAGATTCTACTATAGTGTGCGGTCTATGGTAATAGAATTATTGTAACGTAACACAAAAACAATGAACCAGTATTTTTATTTTATTTATTATTTACACAAACGTCAAAGCGATACTTTTGTCAAATAACCTCCACCGCCTATCTATATACAGTTCTAATATCATTTAAAAATTCGTCAAACAAATCACCATTTTTTCGCCACAACCTCCAACAGTAGTGATCCAAATGAGATTGCAGAAGTTGATTTGGTACACCTCTCATTTTCCTCAAAATTTTTATTTTTGCATCCAGCCATGACCGCTCAATAGATTGAGTATTAGCTCCAGAAGCTGGATCTACATAATTTTGTTGATGGTTGACTGTGAGATGGCGATAACCAAGAGTTTAGCGATCTGTATGCAGGCCATTCATCAGAACGGATCACTGATCCCACTTCGCATTCTCGCTGAATGATGGTTATTAGGGTATGAGCGTCACGTCGGTGAACATAAAAATATCTGCAGTCATGACCTTTCTTCAGGCCAAATACCCAAAGTCCATCAATGCGACGCCCGTGGTTGCGATTATTTGCTACCTCTGCATCGCTATCTTCGGATAGAGGTCTCTCATCTCCAATCAACATTCTTCCGCGATTATATTTTCGTCGTCCAGCAAACCTTGCTTCATCTATCTGAATTGGATTATCATCATCGCCAGTCATTTGTCCTCTGGCCTGAATTATTGATCCGCAAACTTCCCGGCACATATTAAACCAATCGGTAATGGTGTTAAACGATTTCCCAGTTAGAGTTACCGTACTGTGCATTGGGATTTCCATCACAAAAAAGAACACCAGCTCCAAAATTTCGCACAGAGTTAAATTGGAATGTATTTTCTGGTTAATATCCGTGTAATGAAAAAATACATTTCCTTGGCGTACAGAACGGGAGGTTTGGCAGCCTCTGCGAGGACATCGCAATCAACCGCTTTCACCTAATTATCCAAGCCATTTTAACTTTACAAACCAAATTAGAAAGAGAAAGTTGATTTAATAGGTAAGTAGGTACTTTAAAACTTTTTAGGGCGTCAATGCCATTTTGTTCCTATAATATATTTTATGGTTTATAATATACAAGTATTTAAAATGTAACATTATTTGCAAATCGGGTGTAGATCGCGCGATGTAGTAATGGTAGAACATATTTATATCGGTAGACCGCACGCTATAGTGGCACCGAATATTTTATATTTTCTAGGAGATTTCCATGATGATTTAACTTACGACAAAGTATTTTACAAATATGGCAATCATTCGGGAGGAAGTAAAAAGAATAGTAAAAATAATGTATGAAGGAGTGGAAAGGAGAAGGTACAGAAAAACTGATAAAGGGATATGAAGAAAGAGTTGGTGGAACGGGAAATGTGGAAAGGCAAAAAGAGAGGTTTGAAAAGGGAGGAAGAAATGGAGAAAAGGATGCTTAGAAGAGTACACAGAATTGAGAAGTAAGTACAAAGGATGCGAAGAGAGAGAAAGAGAATATTAGAAAGAAGTGGAGGAGAGGATAAAGAGTATAGGAAATTAGAGATAATTTTGGACCTTCATAAATAAAGAGAGACGTATAGGAAAAAGTGAGGAAACAACGGTGGACGAGGAGGAATGTGGAGAACCCTATATGGAGTTACTCGAGGAGTGAAAGAAAAACTGAGAGGAAGGAGAAAGGAGGAAGGAGAAAGGAGGAAGGAGGAAGGAGAAAGGAGAACGCAGAAAGGAGAAAGGAGGAAGGAGAATGGTAGGACAATAGAGAGGGAAGTGAGGAATCAAAGGTGGACAGGAAGGAATGTGGAGAACATTATATGGAGTTATTCGAAGAGTGAAAGAAAAACTGAGAGGAAGGAGAAAGGAGGAAGGAGAAGGGTAGGACAATAGAGAGGGAAGACTTGCCGAGGAAGGTGAAGACCGGAAAAGAGGAAGGGACTGATGGAACGTAGGGAGAGCAGTGGAAAAATACTGGAGAAAGGATGAGAGAAAGGTTGCGAAGAGTACTAAGAAGAATATGGAAAGGGGAAGGTGTAACAGAGGAGTGGAAGGAAATAATAATGCACCCGCGATACAAAGGAGGAGAAAGGAAGAATGTAAAAACTATAGGGGAATAAGCATAGCAAATGCGGGGTACAAGATTTGTGCATACGTGTTAAGATGGGGGCTGGAGCGAGGGATAGAGGAGAAGAATCTGTGGGGGGATTGGCAAATTGGTCTAAAAGTGGCACTTGACAGCGTAAATATACAGAAATAAGAAAAAAACATAAGACAGGATTTAGTGGAGGCGATAGAAGAGATATACGAAGAGACAAGATGCAGAACCAGAAGGGAAGGGAAATTGGGGGAATTGTTCTGGACAGAAAAATGGCCGAGACAAGGGTGCCCTTTAAGCCCGAGCCTGTTCTCGCGATACATAGCAGGATTGGAGGAGAAGATATAAGGGCAGCAAAGAGGGGGAGTAGTAATAGGAAGGTCAAAGGTGTGGGTACTAGCGCATGCGGATGATGTGGCGGTGTTAGCAGAAGATGATGAGGACATGAGAGGAGAAATAGCGGTTGTGAAAAAATACTTGGATGGGAAGACCTGAGAGCTAATGTAGAGAAAACGAAGATGATGATATTTGGCGGTGGAATCGGATCACCAGCTATTTGGTGATCGTGCCAAATAAAATTAAGTTTTGGAAGTTGTGAAAACAACTAACATTTCTATTTATAAATATGTACAAGTTTTAACAACGCGGAATGCGGTTAATAATAAAGGTATAGGCAGTGGGTAGGTTGGTCGGTCGCCGGAGGGTAGACTGGTTCTCAAATGCAGGCTGACGGGTCGATGTAGACGGACTGGTCGGTGTTGGCTGCTTTCGTTTGCGGCCATGACATCTGACTTATTTCTGTGGGTAAGAGCGTTCGCTTATAAAGGATTCTGGCCGCTGTCGACGCGTTGTCATTGGTCGGCCAATGGGAACAATCCTTTCTTCCTACCCCTTTATCACTTTTTCTGTACCTTCTCCTTTCCACTCCTTGATCCATTATTCTTACTATACTTTTTACTTCCTCCCCCACCTCCTTGTCGCTTTCTTGCTCACCCTCCAGCTTCCTTTTATACCTCTCTATAGGTACTTTCTTCTGTCCATATCTCTCTCTCTTTCTATTCCTCCCTTCCCTCCTCTTCCTGTTCCACCTCCTCCTCCTTTAGGGACACTTCTATAGGTACATGGTCCGATTCTTCTTCCTCCCCTCTTTTCATTTTTTCTATACTCCCCAAGCGCTCTTTATTTACCACCACATAGTCAATTACAGACGCTTCTCTCTCACTAATATACGTATACTCTCCTCATCCCCCTTCCTCCATATTTCCGTTTAAGATCATCCATCCGCTTTCCTCACACATTTCTTTAACTTTCTTCCTTGTCCGTTTATCTTTTTATCTATGGATGTTCTTTTTACCTCTTCCCTATTTAGCACCATCTCTCCTTGTTCCCCTATCCTTGCGTTGAAATCACCCCCTATAATTATCTTTCTTTCCTCTTTCTCCCCTAGCACTTCTCCTATACTTTTCCTTGTTTCCTCCAACTCTTTTCCATATATCGTCATCACTACATACTTTTCCCCTTGTTCTGTGTTTATATATCTTGTTAGCACCCCTTATATTTATTCCTCTTCCTCCCCTTCTTCCTTTCCCCGGTACTTTTTCACTCCCGTCACTATTCCCCCTTTTGCCCTCCCTGCAAGTTATGATTTTTTGAGTTATGGTTTTTTGAAGCTGTAACTACCATCCCCTACCTTCTAACCTCCCTAACTCCGTTAATTTTAATGATACGGAAAAAAATTGGTGTAAAATTTTTGTGTAAAATTTACAGTTCTACAACTTTGATTAACAATTTTTTTTCATATCTCTTACCGTTTTCTCAAAATTTAGAAAAAATCATTTTGTTTAATTTTTTTCAACCCTCCCCGGGGGTTGAAAAAAAAAATTTCTTCACTATCGTGTTTTAAATACTTCAGAGTGACTTATACCAAAAATTCCTGTACTTTCCTCAAAATTTGCATTTAAAGGTCTATTTTCTCGGACTATTTAGAATAAGCCTGTATTATTAAACTACACTGGTGTGGGGTAAACCTAACCATGGTAAAATCACGTTTTAATCAGAAATGTAATTATCGTATAGGTGCAAATGTTATGGTTCTTTGAAAAATCAATTTAAAAAATATATTTATTTCTTAAAAAATATATTCTGTAATGTTACCAGGCGGATTAAACATTCGTTTGCACCAATTTCTTCTACTCTTGTTCCCGACATCTGAACGGCAGGTTATGTGAGTGCTCTATACTGTTAATTTTTTTCCAAAGCGAATATTCAAACAAACAATAAATATGTTTGTTGTAATTTAATGCTTATGCTCAACATCAATCAAACTTACTCTGCATGGTTGTATCTGGGTCCAAGTATAACAAAACATTACTGCGTGCCTGATTATTCAGTAACAAAAAATCTCATAAAGAAACGGTCAACTTAGTTATTCAACAGTGCCTTTGATTGCAAGGGAACGCACGATTAAAATGTATATCCTGCGTCCATTAAATTCAATTATAGTTAAGCACAAGAAACCATTACTTGAAGCAAATTCGTGACATTTTCCTACGTCTGATCAATAATGAAACTTAGTTCAACTAGTTATAGAAAATATTAAAGTAATAAAGTTTACTTTGTCATGACAAGTTGTCAAGTTAACGAAGTTTTAATTGTGAAAAGATTCAAGAGAAAAAAGAAAATCTTTAGGGATTGTGACCTAAATGCGATTCGAAAATTTCGTAAGAAAAACTGTGTTGAATATAAGTAATAAAATAAACCGATGTCAGCGCGAAAAAGTTCCTTGAGGCGAAATACTTTTATACTACAAATGAAATACTTTCTTTGTGTAACTTCCCACAACACACTAACTCGAGAGGAGTTCAAACAAAAATCTCACACATTTCATACTAAATTTTCCCTTTAACTTACTAGGAAATTTATATCTGGGTCATTTTGTGGTTTGAAACAATAATGGGGTTTGATCCCTTATACCGACCGCAATTTATCTCCTAATTATATAAATCTATCCGGTTTTGCAATCATTAATATATGAAGTGGATAGAGTATACAAGAGTGAATAATAGGTATTGTAACGGCATTTCACTAATCCTTAGCAAATTGTGATTGATCGCTACGAATGAGGAAAATGTTCTACAGAAATTGGTTACCGAATTCATTACAGAGTTCTATCTAACGTTCAGCAACATTTTATTTATATTTTTCAAGATGGGTAAAATTTTTGTTGGCAAAAAATGATTTTATACCTGACTCGAGAAGGTAAGATGTTAAATAGTTGAACGAATTGAGTACTTTTGCTTTCATTTCCATACGAATTTTACAGCGTTCGTAAAAGTTCCGCGGAAACTAGAAACTACAACGAGGATTATATTATAGTCTGAAAGATTCACATGAAATTGTAAGATAACGAGAAGGATCCATATTGCAGTATAAATCATACGTCTTAAATTAAAAAATCGCGGAAAGTTTAAGATTTGTGCATTACATATTTATTTAATACTGAAAAACGTTAATTATCCATAACGTTAAACCGAAAGCTTGAAATTCCATCGTATATTGATAACTTGTGCAAGAATGTAAATGATGTGAAATTAACATTTCACGAATTTCATTTGAAATAACATGGTTAGGTCAGTTTAAGCAGAATAGATTATGATTTTCCTGATGCAGGGTATAGTCTTTTTCATTTAATGACGTTAACATGTCCACCCATGTATTATTAAAAACATTAGTGTTGGTAGCCTTTTTATCCTTGATATTGATTGACGAGTGTAGTGTGCCCAAACACGTTCAACACAATAAAGATTATTATTATGTTCTTCGATTGTTATCGATACTCAGGCCAAGCCTGGTTAACTAATCGCACGGATCGAAATCAAGTAACGATTAGTCCTACTAATACATATATCTATACAATATAAATTTGAAGTTGCTGTTAAAAAGTGAACATACTAAATACTATACATATAATGTTCATTAAATTAAATGACGTTGATAAAACCAACGCTGATCGCATTTTAGATAATGTATTTGTTTGAGAAGCCTCGGTGTATTTGATCCCAATTTGTAAAAGCCACGTCCCGTCGACCCTCTTTCCGCGAAGGCATTAACATGAACGCAGCGTCGCGCATCAATAACAAAAAGAGACCCTATATTCCTAGGCTTCTCCGTTGGCGTCACTTATTCGTGACTTAGTGACTTTTTATAGAAAAGAAAAAATGAACATAATATGTATGTTTTGAAAAAGTGTTATGGTTATTGTGTAAGCGTTTTTTGTTGTTTAGCTCGACGCATAGGTTGCACTCGAGTGGGTAATGTGTTGTTTGTGTTTTGTGTTAATTGCGAATTCTGATACTGTGAGTATATTGTGTGTTTACGTTTGAGTGCATGAGAACGAGTTAGAGGTGTTACATGAGTGATTGTTGAAGTGTTGTGTGTTGGTAATGGACTTTCTATAATGTTATGTTGTGTATGCAACAGAGTTTCAATTTGTGAAGGGAGGATTGAGTGTTGTGTTTCATTTTGTGTTTGAATGGTATTAGTTGAAAGTGTGTGATGTGGTTCTGAGTGATGTGCGGTATCTTCCGTTATGTTTAGAAATTTTCTAACTATGTGGCAAGTGTTGATAATGACTGCCTTTTGTAATTGTATGTATATGTTCTTATCTAACCCTAAAATGTGCAAACTGTGATGTATTGTTTTTGGTATAACTCCGGTTGCACTAAGAACAATGGGTACTGTAAGAGCAGTTCCCATTCTCCATTGCGTTTTAAGTTCCTGAGCTATATCAGTGTATTTGCGATGTTTCTCTGCGTGTGTATTGGCTAAATTGTTTGTGTTGGGAACGGCAATATCTATTATGTATATGATTTTTTATTATTTTAAATTATTTTAAATATTATTATTTATTATTATTATTATTTATTATTATTATTATTATTATCATTACATTGTCAATTTCGGGGATGTTGTATGTTTTCCGTAAGGGCTTATACTGTAGCTGCCTTATTGGCATAGACTTTACCCTTCCAGTAACCACAAAGCAAGAAGTTAGTAATAATAAATTGTCATAAAGTGCCTACGAGATGGATGGCCCGAATGTTAACACTTCAATAAGAATGCCAGCGAATGATTTGTTCTGATGCTAATTTAGAGTTGTTTACACGAAATCCAGGCAATTTTGTTAGTAGGGGCCCGATAACGGATAGGACAGGGCTGGTGACCTTGCGGTGCTCCTAACTGGAGGACCACTGTATTTGAACTAGGGGTGTCGAAACGGTTCCGGATTCAAAACAAGTTCCGGTATGGATCCGGATCTTCTCCGGATCTACAGCTACGATATCCTGATCCGGATTTCTCCTGATCTCATACACAATTCGGATCCTCAAGATCCGGATCTTTTAACCAGATCCGAAATTCGATCACACGTGAATTCGGTTGTTGATGTATGAAATGAACTTCGTGATTCTTTGTGACGCCTATAAAATTTATCCATGGGAATCTCAAAATGGAGATATCTGGATCAGTAAATGAAATTTACTGTAATCTAGTAATCTCCTCCACGAATTTATTCAAATACGGATACTGTTACAGACTTTAGATCGGGATCCTATATAAATTAATAGTAATGCAGGTCTGGATTTAACTCACAAACCCGTAGATCCGTGCATACGGATTTAACCCCCAATTCCGTAGATCCGGATTTAACCTTCAGATTTTCGATCCGGATCCACAAAAATTCGGTATTCGGATCTATTGAATCCGTATATTTTTGGATCCGATATCCGGATCCATAAAATTTGCGGATCTTCACAGCCCTAATTTGAACTACTATCGGAGTAAAAAGTTAGTCCGCCCACTTTAAGGGATGAAATCCCAAAATACCACAAAACTCACATACTTTTGACATAAAATAGCCCAATTCTTGTTAAAGCTGTAGTAGAAAAAAATTGGAAATGATCTTGTTACAATTAGGCGTAATTATAGAAAATCAAAAACATTGCAACACTGCTATTTTTGGAGGAAACAAGTTTATTCTTTTATTATAAGATCAAGGAAATAGTAATCGTAAGAAAATTCTTTGATATTTGTTTTGTTGTACCGGGTAGCCAAATAAGCGAGGTAAGCGGCTTTATTTCAGGACCCGCTCATGTTTTTTTATTATTATAAATGTGGCCATAAAAAACTCTGGAAATTATTTTCGAGTTCCTAGGATGGCCGCTAGGGGGCGTATTTGGTATAATAGTTCATAAAAGCTTAATTTTCTCGCTTAAAGTCCCAAGTCTGAAAATATTGTCATGGCAATATACGATCATTTTTGAATAAAAAACCTTACATCAATTTTTTTGACAGCTGTCAAATAAAGTGGTGGGGGAAGGTTTTACCCCGAAAAAGAAAAATGCTTGTAGTGTCAGTTTGGCTTGGCCGATTTTACTGAAACAACTTTTGATTAAAAGAGCATTTTTGGAAGTATTTTTCTATAAAAATAAAACAACAATATATTTTTCCATTGTTCTGCGAGAGGGCGTTGATTTATAACTTACCCTATTTCTTTAAATATCTCTAAAAAGTTAAATGAAATCATATATTTTTTCTTACGATAATAAGTAGAGCACTAAAAACTAAAAAAAATAGTGAAAACCGCAAAATGATATTTAAACATTTTTGTTAATACCTTCGTTATAAATAGAGATAGCGTTTTGCTCTTTTAATCAAAAGTTGTTTCAGTAAAATCGGCCAAGCGAAACTGACACTACAAGCATTTTTCTTTTTCGGTGTAAAACCTTCCCCTACCACTTTATTTGACAGCTGTCAAAAAAATTGATGTAAGGTTTTTTGTTCAAAAATGATCGTAGATTGCCATGACATTATTTTCAGACCCAATTCATTGGGACTTTAAGCAAGAAAATTAAGCTTTTATGAACTATTATACCAAATACGCCCCCTAGCGGCCATCCTAGGAACTTGAAAATAATTTCCAGAGTTTTTTTATGGCCACATTTATAATAATAAAAAAAATTTCATTGTTGTCAGATGAGCAAGTCCTGAGATACAGCCGCTTACCTCGCTTATTTGGCCACCCGGTACATTAACTCGTAGAAAAATGCAAAATAGCCTACGGTTTTAATCTGAGATATGCGGCAAAAAAGAAAATTTCGATAATGATAACGAATGTTATTACTTAACATGGTATTTAATACGTGCCGCTTTATAAGAATCATCGCCCGTAACCTTGCGATGCCAGGCTCTCCTAGTCCGTGATTATATCGTTTTTAATTTTCCTTTTGCTGATGTCTCACTGAAGCCAGATGCAAATGCTGCAGGGGAAGAACAAATGGGACTTAGGATGAGAGCCTACACAGAAAGTCACTAAAAGATCCTTAGTAGCCAGGAGACCAAAAGTAGTGAGGGTGTGAAGCAAACGATAGCGTCCATAACCGAAAGCTTGGGTAATAGCAATAAAAAGAGAAAGACGGAGGAGAGCCTCAAAGTGTCTCTCTTTACTATGCAAAAAATAGAAGAGAAAAATCCGAAATTTAGAAGTTAAAAAAAGGTGACAGCAAAACCGGGAATGTAATAATGGAAACAGTAGCAAGCTTGTACTTCCGGGTTAGGACAGCGGTGCTTGCAAAGAAGAATGGCAGAAAATGATAGATTTAAAGGCAAGTAACCGCGCGATAAAGCGGCAAATGCTAAAGAGAAGAATCATGATGACATTGCATAAAGGAGCAGTAACGAGAAATTCGAGACCAGGTACAGCGAATTTATAAGGGATCTGAAAACAAAGATGTAGGTATTCTAACGATTCTGTTTCAAAGAACAAAAAATTTAAGAACCGCTGAAACGCGCGGGTGGCGTGTCCATAAGGGTGTCCCCATGCACGATCCCTTCCCTTCCATCTTCATAACTTGGATAATGGTAGAATACAAAGAATACAAAATTCATGCATGCGCTTAATGTTCGGCATTAAGAAATATGAAAGGGTTAGCCATAAGCTGACTGAGTAAAAGGGGTTGAACATGCGCAAACGACGAGATTTACATGCTGCATCCCTTTTCCACAGTATTATTATTAATAAGTGCCCGAAATATCTGCACGAAAAAATAACGTTCCGAACTTGCGATATAAAGGGTTGCTCACACCACCTCTCCATAATACAGAATGCTTTTATCTTTTATGCACAATATCGTTCCTCACAGTTTAAAATGTCTCTTCCCGATTAAATTCAAAAGAAAGCTACGCGAAATGATGAAAGGTGGCCTAACATTTCAAGATTAATGTATTCCATGCTCCATGCCAACAATATTGAACGCTGCTTATTCTAATTGCTCAATATTTCCTCTCACCGCACATTATTGCATACAGGGTTAAGTGGCAGATCAGACTCAAAAATATCCTTTTAGCCGCACCGAACTTCGTCCTGTAAATTTCTATTATGAATTAAATTGTTAATTTTTTTCTGTTACATACTCAAATAAAGACAATATTATTACTTCAAAGGCTATTATAAAGCAAACATCGTCATTAGCAGGAACTATTTAACTTTCACTTCGCCTGATTCCTTCCTTAACGTACCAGTTGCATACACGTATCGTCATTTTTCGGTTTCAGATTACCGCATCTTCAACCATTACCGTTTGATAAAAAAAACTTCGTTCATACAACTATAATTTTATTGTAATTCGCGTTGACATTTTTAGCACAGTCTGAGTCTTTGAGAAAGGATACTAAACTTTCTCAAACGTCTGAGTAGATCGAGTGATCGCTCTATTTCAATGACACTGTAAAAGAAAGTGTGCCAATGAGAGACAGGGTGTCCAAAACATCCGCAAAGTAATAGACCATAGGGAAATCAGACATATGATAGTAGTAGTGGAGGATTTGTTAACTAGAAATGGGTCGCAAAGTATATATTATCTTCTTCTGAAATATAAATAGAAGTAGGGAAGCAGGTGAAAGAATACGACCCGTAGATGACCGAACTGATGGACGAATAGGAGTTGATCGGATCATGACTACAATCGGTAATGAAACCCACACTGAAACCACATGTTGAAAAAACACAGGTGTAGGTTATCAACATGGAAGAAAAACTGCCAGAAGAACCGGACGATATAAGATAAACAGTAAATGGGCTGAAGATAGTCTGGGAAGACGACTCCCAAAGGGTAGCAACACCAAAGATGTCGGACACATAGTAGAAGGAGCTGAGGAAGCTAATGAGTTTACATTCATAGGCATAGATGTCAGAATCCTTCCGAAGAAGACAACGGGGGCCAGAGTAAAACCAAACATGAGGGATACGAGTAACAAAAACAGACAATAAAGTTCATAGTATAAAGAAGAAGAGAACTGGAGACCTGCTGGTTACTGTGAATAACCAAATTCAGTTGCAAAGCTACGGGATATTATGAAAAATAAACTAGGGGATACAAGATTACACAAAATAAACACAATGGACAAGGAAGAGGTAAGGGCGAAGCTTAAAAGAATCGCATGAAATGGTGAATTGGCAGAAACAGAATTCAAAAAAATTACTTATGGTAGTAAGTTGGGTAGGTGCAAAATGAAGGGGATGGTAACCATTCCAAGGTGTTGCACATGATTGAAAATGGGGCATACGTCCTATGACTGCGAAAATCCAAAAAGGCAAGAGGGTTTGGGTATGAAATTGAGAAAACCGGAGTACAAAGTGCGCAAATCTGAAATCTGAAAATTGCAAGGTGAGTAAGAACCCTCCTAAAAATGACGACTCTGGTCGGGTCAGAGTTAACCTACACATTATTTTAAAAAATGGGAGGTTGTCGATGTAGCCGTACAGGATAGGGTAAATATAATAGTGCCACTATTCAGGGGTTCATTAACTTTCTTTTGGATATTACCGAAGAGCACTGAAAGATTTAGTAAATTATAATGCACTTTACACGTCCATTTTCTCGCTTAGTTTGTACATTTGGATTTTGGAATTATCATCTTAAGGTTTTCGTGCTATATATTTTCAGAAACGAGTTTTTTGCTTCTATCTTTTTTTGTGAATTGCGTGTAAAGAGCTAGAGACGAAGCTTGTCTCCTAAGAATCAATCTATCGAAAAGCGGTGGTGGACATTCCTTTATCACAGAAATTGTATTTTTTGTTTATTTCAAAAAATGTCTATTTGTATAACGTAATGTACTCGATACATCGATTTTCAATGAAATAATTAAATAGATCCAGAGCGAACCACAAGGACAGCGATAATCAGGGGAAGTAGATCTAAGTGACGAATCTTTCCAACAGGCGAAAAAGCTCTCTTTACTTAAATATTACTTCCCGAGGCCGTCTTATCTTAAATATTTTACGCTCTCGAAATTGAAAAGAAAAATACTACTGTTGAAAATTTTCGCTTTTCTCTGCGAAAGAAAAAGGAACTGAAATGGTCTAGCTCATATATCAAGCCATATATCAAGCGTGATAATCGCTGGTAGGTTAACGAGTCGGAAGTTGCGACGATCTTGGCCCATATACGTGACTGTGTATAGTCGACATTTTAGAGGTTTTTACAAGTGTTACTAACGTGACGGCTTGTAATCCCCCCCGCATTAATTTAACACTGACGGGATACAAAATATGTTACCTTGTTATCCTGAAATCGTCTTTGTGCTTGACATTTATTAAAGTGTAGGAACTTGCGCGTGTTGTGATTATATTTTCATCTTTCGTAATGAATTTTTAAATTCGTTTATGTTTTGCTTGAGTTGTTTCTTAATTATGATTAACAACTTTGATCCTAATTCATCCGAGATGTTAAAGATACTCAAAGTGTAATCCCTTTAATCATTATAATTAACTTTTTTAAATCTTCAAACAGTTTGAGTGATTAACGTGTAAACTGTAAGTAATGGTTTTCTATATTATAAGTTACGTTCAAAAGGAAATCCGGCAAAAATTACTGGTATCGCTTATTTTCAAATGAACTCTAACTGAAAAAAGGGCTTTAATCAACTAAAGTTAAAGTATACCAATATAACTTACCGCTCTTTAGAGCTTCGGAATCAATCTTTATCTGTATCTAACAAATGTCATTTACTCGGTTCCTGTGGCTCGTTTGGGTTAAAGCTTAAGACGCGGATACGCATTAACTTTACGCTTTCTGAAAGTGCTTAATGTAACTTGTAAACTTATCTGAAAATGTCATTCGTTTCATGACATTCACTTATAATGACAAAATGTGTATGTAGGTACGTCACTTTATTTTGTTACAATTATTTACAATTTCACAAAATATTTCTTTTTCTTTAAGTTTAACTAACTTAAAAAGGCTATTTCCCTTTATGCCCACTTAATCTTTAAATTTCAATTTTCCTCCTCCTCTACCTCTTGTATTCATTTTATTCCTTCCCCTTCCTCCCTTAATATCTCTCTCCTACTTATTTCCTCTTCCTTTAGCTTCTGACATTCCTTGAGGATGTGTTCCAGATTTTCCCAATCCTTGTCAACCAGTCTGAATTTTCTCCTCTCGTCTTTCCACCAGTAGGTTGTAAGCTTCCCTTGCACCGCCCTTGTAGAACGTTAAAATCGGCGGTTACAAGGACTAGGGTCGCTTTTCGGTACGGTTTATACCGGAGTAACCTCAGACGTAGATCAGGGTCCCTTTTCAGTAAATACAGTATCGTAGACAATATTTAACAGCTTATTATACAAGCTATTGTATTTAACAAATATTTACGTACTAAATTTTTGATTTTTTTTCAACCCTGCCCTCTATGGGTAGACGTTGGGCCTCGTCTGCGCATAAGCAGTCAATTGTGGTTATGGTATTCAGGAAACTGGATAACTATCAGATATATCGGAATTAAGGTTTATTTACAGGTATGTAACAATGAGGTTAAGAAGGCTTAAATGATATTTAATATGTACAAAATGGATGAATGAAAATGGAATATTTACAATCCGGCTTCGCATTAACGTTAATTAGAAAGGTAGGTGAATACAGATACTACGAATTCTTAGCGAGCTTAATTATGTTTCTAGTTATCGTGAGTGTTTGCACAGCTCACGGCTAACCGAATCAAAAGAAAATCAACACAATCCAATACGATTGTCCCCAAAGGGAGCTAAGGGCGAGTTAGCTCAGAGTTTCCACTCTCGCAACCTTTCTTAGCTGTATAGTTATAACTGACGGAATTTACTATTACGATGAATTTTAATGACTGGATAAATGTTTATTAATGGATGACAATTTATGAAACGGACGATGCGGTATGAGATTAATGATTTGTTTACAGGTATAAGGTTCGGTTTCGGTATCAGGTAATCTAGAAGTTTCTAATAGAGGATCTCTATAGGAATCTCTTGTAAATGCGAAAATTTTCGTTTATATTGTGTCAGGATCGAGAGGGGATATGTTATTTTTACTCAAGGTAGAGATACTGAAATGTTTACCTGCTGGTCCTGCCCTCTTGTAACTAAAATTTGATATTTTTGCAGGATTCTGTATTCCAAATCCTAAATGAAAAATATGGAAATTTTCTCACCTTACAAGGTACTTACTTGTTTTCACTTTCTTCAGTTCCGCATCTATCCCTCGCCACCATTTTGTTGTTCATATATTAAATCCTCTTCTTAAGTAATCTGTTACTCCTTCCATCGTTATTTCCCCTTCCTAATCTTGCCCCTTCTTTCTTGAATCTGTGTGTCTTTGTCTTTTCTTATAATCTCCTCTCTTATGTTTTCACCCCATCCTCTTTCCCTTCTCTTTTGTACCTCCTCCTCTTTCATAATACCCTCGCTTGTTCGTATTTTATTTTCGCTTCTTTCACCTCTTTCCAACAAGTATCCGACCCCCTATCCATCCCTTCCTCGTATCTCATCGCCAACTTTCCAGCTTGTATCTTTACCTTCTCCAATTTTACCTCCTCTTGTACTATATATCCCGGGGTCTCCCTGTACAAACCTATTACCAATTTCCAACATCTTTCTTGTATCCTTTCCAAAACTTCCCACGCCCATATTTCCTCCCCGTACATCATCACACTTTTCACTAACTTATCAAAAGGGCACAATCTTCCCAAATATTCATTTCCGCAATCTCCATACCTACCCTAACAAAATGTTTATATACAGTGGTTAAAGCGAGCAACCTCTATGAACTGTTTTTTTTAGTAAAGCACCTTTTCGTATAGCTCTTGTTTGCACAAATCTTTGGGACTGAGGGAACAATAAATAAGAAAAGTATGACGAGTTTTTACAAGTAAACATTTTAGGCACGGCCCCTTATAAATAAAGTTAATGTAGTAGATGTAGATAGGTCTTTGTCTGGAAATGATGTCTTACCTTAACCTACCCATAACAGCTGCGCATCATCAACTCGGAAGCGGCGTAAATTGAAAAAAAATAATGATATCTGGATTCATAATCCATCATCTTGAGAAAACGGTAAAGAGCTATATACGTTTAACAGGTAAAGAAAAAAGCCTAAATCTGCAGAACTCATGAATCTGCTTTGACGATTAGGGGAGCAGAAGCGATTCTTTTGTACTCGTCTGAGTTTGTGGAGGACTAATTCGCAAGAAAACGAGAATGGGAAAAGATCGCCGTCTAGGACAGTTCGGAGCGGCTGATTTGGCGTGATGAGAAGGATCGGCGCGGCTGATTCGGCGGGGTAAGTTCGGCGTGAACTATTTGGCACGAGGGAACAGTTCGGCGCGGCCGATTCTTCAAAATTTGAGTATATTATTACTTAATTATTTAAAGATTTATGAGATTAGTGTTTTCTATATGTAGGTTCGATATAAGAGAGATTAAAAAAAATAACTTTATTTTTGCATTGAATGTAGAAGAACACATACTTATACATATTTAAAGGCGTATACAAAAAAGTTGTTCAGAATGTTTACAAAAATTCATACTACATAGAAAAAGGACGTAGTCAAAAATATTTATCTAATTCATACAAATACAAAATTTACGTAGTCAGCAATAACAAAAAGTGACGCACTTAATTTAGTCCCATCTCAAAATTATGAGCAATTCCTCTTAAGAAATCAAGGATATTTCGGTTTTGAAAGTCTGTTACTAACCGAAATATCCTTTCATCAGCTTCACGATCTTTTCTCAACTTTTGAGGGGGCTGGTGGCCTACAACAATTTGTTCTAAATACAAATCTCGGCCATTTTGGATTTTTTTCAAGGCATCAATAAACCGCCATATTGCTGGGTAGTCCATTCCCAGTTCATTCTGGAGTCTTCTGTTTCCTGCTTCGTTCTATCTATTCTTTGTAAAACTCATTCGTGAAGGTTCCACATTGCCACGTTGAATATGGGAGGTCGCCTCTTCTTTCTATTCTGCCAACATAGTTATCTTCAAACCAATTCATAATCACTTGCAGTTATTTTGGTAAATCTGCCGACAGATGATCAATCGCCTCATCTAGGTGATGAGGTGGAACATATGCCAAACTCAGAATCATTCGAGCTTGCAAGGAAAAGTCCGCTTCACTGTTATACCTTTGTCTAAGTCCTTGCTGGGCCAGGTGTTTTTGCAAATTTTGGGTCAGAAGCAGCCACACATCGTAGCTTGAAGAAAGATTTCTTGAAAGGAGCTTACTGCGGCAGTTTGAAAATCACATAATATATTAGTTGGCTGCATATTTGGAGCTAGTCCTTTCATCACCCTTATAAAAGAAGTGTACGTCCGCCTATACTTGTTAGGCAGCAGACCATATAGCAGCGGTACAACTGCTCCATAAACTTGCGCCAGAACAACGTAGACTTGTGCAAACAAGGGTGGGACAGATTTGAAAGTTCCATCTGTCACGCGCCGAACAGTCGTCGCGCCGTATCAGCCGCGCCGAAAAGTTCCATACCCAGCTCAGAAGGAAGTCAGAAATTCATGTGTTTCAAAAATTCCAATGAGGAAATGATGTGTGAATCGGTGTGAAATTGGAGAACGTAAGTCTCGCAGATGGAATTTAAATGTTTGAAGCGTCATTGCAGGGTTGCGGGCCAAAACTTTACTGACGGATGGATGGAAATCATGTGAGCCTCCAGTGACAGTTATCATACCTTCTCCCCTTCTGTTCCCATTATACGAGTGGCCTATGTTTAATGTCCAGTATATAAATATTACTATCCCATCTTAAATAAATTCCAAGAAATCCACCAATATTACTTCTTTTTTATGCTGAACTTCTGAAGTGAAATCCCCCAATTTTCGTACTTTTGGGCTATAATAAGCTCACACACTGCACAAGAGAGCCATAAGTAAATGGTTACAGTAATCGAGTAGTATTGCAAGATTTTGTAGAAATTGTATCTAGTGTAACCTTAGAATATAAATGAACTACAGAAACGTTTGTTTAGATTGGTTTGTGAAGCCAGGACAAAGATAGCATAATTCAGTCTTATTTATTGTACTTTGCAATGCAATGTTGTCCAATTATCAACATCACAACTAAAATAGTAATTAAAATTTATAAATATCTATAATACATATGTTGTTGAAATGAATGAGAATCGACTATTAAATGTGTACAACCTTTATTAATTTACGTTCTTAAATAAAATCTTCCATAGGTACAAAGTAAATCCGATTTGACGACATAGTAGTAATTGTACGTGCTGTCAATTATTATAAATTGGTTGTTTAAATACAAGAAGGATTATTTTGTTCTACATTTAATTATTAAAACGGAAAAGACCATAATGCCGCGATGGTGCTTTGTGTGCAAAATAAACCTTTTACGGAAGTTCAAGGGCAAATGGAAAATATAACCTTACATAGGTAGTAACGTTCATGGACGTAGGAAGAAATTTTAATGGGAGGAAGTTATTATTTACTTAAAATTTGAAGGAGATGCTTAGATCATTTTCTATTATAAGGAGAGAAGTGTGTATCTGAAGATGTCCCGTATTCATATTATACAGTATTTGTACAATGTTTATGGTGTACAATAACGTATTTAATATTGATATAATTTATATCACACCTTAAATACAGTACGCCACTGAACATGCAGTCTTGTTGTTTTTTTCTTTCTCTCTTTTTTTCCTGCGCAGATCAGTGTTGGCTTCATGTTTTAATAACGTTCGTATATGGAAAGGCGTATCTGTACCTTTTTTATATTTTAAGAGTGTAACGTGTAACGAATTTTACTTTTAGGTACGTACTAAAAATCGGTTCTTACTCTAGAAGATCAAACGAATAAGTATAGCCTTAATCGTATTTTCACCAATAAATATTGAAAACTGAACCAATATCACCTTAAAAGTCTAAGGATGAGAGACGTCGTGAAGGTGTAAGTAAAGGACGCTCAATATAAAAGTGGACATTAGCTCACAGAAACTGATTTTCCCGGATTAACTACACGCACTGAAGCACTTCCTGATTCCGAATTCCCGTAGGAAGTCCTTTTACGTGAAGAATTACATCTTTCCTTAAAAGCTCCTAGAAGAAATTTGAATTAATAGACCAGATTTCTTATTTTGACAGTAGAGATCAACTTTTACAGCTGCATAATTATATCTCGCAAAAAATCATTTAATTTATGCTGAAAACTTATAACAAGTGCATGAAATAACGAATGATTGGTACGTAACTATAATTTTATGTGATAATGTGCTTAAAGCAGGATGGAGTCCTTTACATGAATGCATTTTATTTCGGAAAACTTAGTCCACAATTTTCCTTAAACTTCTTTTACCTGCACACCTGTTACCCTCTTTACTTTTTTATAATCGCCCGTTTTCTATTAAACTTTCATCTTCGAAAAGTTTCTTATATCAGAAACCTCCATTACAACATGTCGATTTGTAACCATCCAAAAGTTTGATGTAAAAATTTAGTTCTATATTAGAAATGCCATATTTTTTTGGCGTCCTCTACCTGCAAAGTACATAACTTAATAAAACCCAAAAGGGAGAGATTGAATCGATACGGTATTAAAAATTCTATAAATTCCCAAATACCTACAGATTTTCATTTAACATTGCACAAGCATAAACTGAAACAGATATACTATTTGCTTATAATTGAAATGTTTGTATTTCTATTTTGTTACATATTTCCGATAGTGATACATTCAATGTACTAAATCCATTGTGAGATGTAAAGAGTTTTACCAAATACTGGGTGTAAATTTTAACGTGATGTTAATCTCGTGAACTGTTTAGCTAAGTGAACTAAAACTTGTGAATTAATAGTATATTATAAAACAAGTTTATAATCTTGGTGTTTATTGTACGAGAGAATGTTTAACGTACGAGCGAGCGCAGCGAGCGAGTCACGCTAAATTTCCCGAGTGCAATTAACACCAAGATTA